>CM057452.1:25320000-25925000 GCA_016271365.2 Neoceratodus forsteri | reverse complement strand
CACTTTTGTGGAGAGGGACTACATTTGCCCTCCTCCAGTCCCTTGTAACTGCCCGTCTCTATCGATTTTGTTGAATAGGGCTGTTGTTGGTACTCTGCACATTGGAGCGAGGCATCCAAAGATGGAGTGCTACCTGGGAGGGGTCCAGCTAACAGCAACAGGAGAAAAGCCATCTGTCGTTGACTTGTAGGTCAGGAAGCATAGTAAGACCAGTAGGTATAAAATTCGCAAGTAATGTGTTTCATTTTTTTCCAATAAGAGTAAAATAAAAATATTCAATGTAACTATTTATTTACAAAGGCAGTACAAACTGAGAAAACAAGTCCTTGGTCTGAGGGAACGCCTAATACAGTCTCTCTCTCTCTCTCCTCTCCTCTAGCAAAAGTATTGCTGCTCTTATTTCTGCCTCCTGAGCTCATTAAGGGATGAGACCTTTTCATTTTCTTTCCTTGCAGGTGCAACAAAACTGAACATGATGGAAGCTGTCCAGAGGGGAGGGCAATTAAATGGGCAGGGTCTGCACCAGAAGACACATGAGGAGAGACTAAAGGAGCTTAATATGTATACCCTTGAGGAAAGGAGGGAGAGGGGGACATGATAGAAACTTTCAAGTACCTCAAGGGAATCAACAAAGTCCAAGAGGGTAGCATCTTTCAAAAAAAGAGGTGTGCAAGAACAAGGGGGCACAATTTGAAGATAGAGGGGGCGGCTCAGAGGTAATGTAAGGAAGTATTTTTTCACAGAGAGGGTTGTGCATGCATGGAACGGCCTTCCGGAGGAGGTTGTGGAGTCAAAAACCGTGGTTGAATTCGAGCATGCATGGGACAGCCATAAGGCAATTCTAGGGGGTGGGGGTAGAAAGAAGTAGGCTGCTGGTTAACTAGGATCTGCAGCTTATCCATTAGGTAGGAAATGGGCAGACTGGGTGGGCCAGCTGTCTTTATCTGCTGTCAAATTCTGTGTTTCTATGATGTCCCAGAACTGGCCTCTTGTTGACAACTCTACAAAAGAGTTTGTGCTGCATGTCAGAGTAAACCCCTAAATTCCAAATAGCTTTTGCAATCATTTCAACAGTATAACTTTAGTGTCATGCTAAGGGATCCCAGTATCACACAAAAATTCACACATTTTTATAAATGTAAATATTCAAGGGGAAAGAAAAGACGAACAGCAAGTGAAGGCAGAGAGATGGCGAGAGGCAGAGACTCGTGAGACTGGAGTGATCAGTTCCTGGGTCTCACGAGAACATTTGGTTGGCTAGACAAGAGACTGAAAAGGAGAGGACAGAACAGATCCTTGCATTTTAACTCTTGCATAGAAACATAGAATTTGCCGGCAGATAAGGACTGCTTGGCCCACCTAGTCTGCCCATTTCCCTACCTAACGGATAAGCTGCAGATCCTAGTTAACCAACAGCCTACTTCCTCCTACCCCCACTAGAATTGCCTTATGTCTGTCCCATGCATTCTTGAATTCCCCCACTGTTTTTGACTCTACAGCCTCCTCAGGAAGGCTGTTCCATGTGTCTGCAACCCTCTCTGTGAAGAAATACTTCCTCACATTACCTCTGAGCCATCCCCCCTCTATCTTCAAATTGTGCCCCCTTGTTTTTGCACATCTTTTTCTGAAAGTTGCTACCCTCTTGGACTTTGTTGATTTTCTTGAGGTATTTGAAAGTTTCTATCATGTCCCCCCTCTCCCTCCTATCCTCGAGGCTATACATCTTTAGTTCCTTTAGTCTTTCTTCATATGTCTTCTGATGCAGACCCTGCATCATTTTGGTTGCCCTCCTCTGGACAGCCTCCACCCTGTGTCTTTGCGGAGATGGGGTTTCCAGAACTGTACACAGTACTCAGATGTGGTCTTACCAACTGTTCTGTACAGAGGGCCAACAACTTCCTGTTTTCTACTGGTGATGCCTCTCCCTATGCATCCCAGAATCCCGCCCTCCTTACTGCCTTCTCACATTGCTGGCCCACCTTTAGGTCATCTGATATGACTACCCTCAGGTCCCTTTCCATTTTGTTGTTGTCAGTATCTTACCCCCATTGTGTACTCTTCCCTGGGTTTTGTTTCCCAGGTGCATTACTTTGCACTTTTTTGCATTGAATCTAAGCTGCCATACATTTGACCATTCCTCCAACTTTGCCAAGTCCCTTTTCATCCTTTCCACCCCACCTTGTGTATTAACCCTGTTGCAGATCTTTGTGTCCTCTACAAAGAGATGTACTTTCCCTTCCAGTCCCTCTGCAATGTCACTTATAAAGACATTAAAAAGGACCGGCCCCAGTACTGAACTCTGCGGTACCCCACTAGTAATCTCCTTTCTTCACTGTGGACTCCATTTTCTATTACCTGCTGTGTCCTGTTGTCGAACCAGTGTTTAACCGAGGCTACCACCATGGGACCCACTCCCAGGCTGGCTAATTTGTTAATCTTTTGTGCAGGACTGTCAAATGCCTTGCTAAAGTCTAGGTAGGCCATGTTCACAGCCCCTCCCTGGTCTACTGCTTTGGTCACCTAGTCAAAGAAATCAATTAGATTTGTCTGACACGACCTTCCCGCTGTGAATCCATGCTGCCTTTGGTCCTGTGCCCCACTGGCCTCTAGGTACTCAACAGTTCTTTCCTTCAGAAGTGATTCCATCATTTTCCCTACCACTGAGGTAAAACTGACAGGTCTGTAGTTTCCTGCCTCTGTCTTACTCCCACTTTTGTGAAGGGGAATCTCATCCGTCCTCCTCCAGTCCTCGGGTACCACCCCATTCTCCCATGATTTATTAAACAGGGTAGTCATTGGTGTTACTAGTTCTTCCCTTAGTTCTTTTAAAATTCTGGGGTGAATCCCATCAGGCCCTATTGCTTTATCCACCTTCAGTTTTAGGGTTCTTTCAGAACCTTTCTTCTGTGAAAGGACGAATATCAATCCCTATCCAGAGTGCTTCTGTTGACCGGATTAGGTATTTCCCTGCTTTTCCATTGTGAATACTGAGCAGAGTATCTGCTCAGTATCCTGCTTTTTCACTGTCGCTCTCTGCCCAACCACCTTCCTCTTTGTTCAGCCTCAGTATCCCTGCCTTAGTCTTTCTTTTGCTCCCTAATGTACCTGTAAAAGGTTTTATCCCCCTTCTTAACCGAGTTGGCTATCTTTTCCTCGGTTTGGGCCTTTGCTATTCTGACTGCCTTACCCACTTCCTTCTGCTTTAACTGGTACAGTTCTCTGTCCTGCACCTTCTGTGTTTCCTTATACTTCCTGAATGCTATCTTTTTTCCCCTTACCTTCCCTGCCACTTCTTTTGAGAACCACAGTGCTTTTTTCTTTCATTTTGATTTATTTGCTTCACACAAAGACTTGTTGCCTCTGTGATGGCAGTTTTGATGTTTCCCCATTGTTGCTGCACCCCACCTTCTTGCCTGTTTGCTAGTGCTTTTCTGAGGCACTCTCCCATTTTGACAAAATCAGCCCTACTGAAGTCCAGTACCTTCACTTTTGTGTGGCTTGACTCTACAGCTAAGTTTATCGTGAACCACACTGTTTGGTGGTCGCTTGTTCCCAGATGGCTACCCACTTCAAGATCAGAGATCCTCTCTCCATCCCCATTTGAGAGTAGCAGGTCTAAGATTGCTCTCTTCTGAGTTGGTTCCAAAACTAGCTGTCTGAGGCATGCCTCCTGTAGGGCATTGAGAATGGCTGTGCTCTTGGATGTGGCTGCAACAAAAGTGCTCCCAGTCAACATCTGGCATATTCAGGTCCCGCATCAGCAATATCTCCCCTTTCTCTGCCATCCCATGGATGCCTTCTATCATTTCCTTGTCCATTTCCTCCCCCTGAGATGGGGGTCTGTTTACAACCCCTGTGCGGATTGTGGAGCCATTTCCAGTCTCCAGGGTGACCCACAGTGCCTCCTCTCCTCCCTGTTTACCCTTTAGTTCTGTTGCTTTATCCCTTTCCTTACATAGAGCTGCTGCTGCTACTCCTCCTCCTCTTCTTTCCTCCCTGTCCCTACTGTAGATTGTGTACCCTGGTATGTTGACGTCCCAGTCATGGTTCTCTGTGTACCTTGTTTCTGTGACGGCCGCAATATCCAGGCATCCCCTCTTCCATCAATGCCACCATTTCGGGGAGCTCTTCCTCTTTCTGTGTAACAAATGGGACAGGGTCTTATTCAGCCCTGTCACACTTCAGTGCCGCCTGTACAGATATAAGATTGGCTGTCCTGTTGGGAGACCATCCTGTTATCCACATTAGCTGCCTTGCAGGTAATGGTCTGCAGGGTAATTGATACTGCAGAGGTCTGATTGCTCCAGCAAGGTATTGTTTACCCTCAGCCTCCTCCCGTCTCCCATTACCTGCTGTTGGATGCCATCTCTGCAGACCTAGCTGTTTTGAATCTTCCCTGTAAAGGCAGGTAGAGTTCAAAATCCTGCAGCATTTGTATGCAGGTTAAGTGCTTAGGAGGTGGGCGTGCACCAATTCAGAAACCCTCCCCTTACATGCAACTTTGTGCTTTTCTTCCTAACCTGGTACTAATCTTTATATCTTTCAGGACACAAATTTTATGGATCCTGTGCAGAAGTTAACTCCAGAGAAGGTGGAGCAGATGCAGTTAAAATATTATAATTCTGAAGTTCATCGTGCTGCTTTTGTTCTACCAGAATTTTCACGAAAGGTAATGCAGAAAAATGCTTGTGAACATCTGTTACACAGCAACAAAGCATGGAGGTCGAACAAAAATATTATTGTATGTAAACTGATATGGGCAGCCAGTTCTGTCAGTACTGAAGTATTTATTTATTTTTTTTTACTCAAGAAAATCTCTGTCCACTCCCTGCCCATAGTAATTTTCTCCACCCTGCTGGAGAACTGAAGATCTTACTTCGAGAGGGCTCTTGCAGTACGTAATTACATATAGGACTGATGTCTGCATGCGGCAGGACCCCACGGAAAAATTTCTAGGTAGCAGTCTGTGGCGAGGGACCGCCCTCACGTCTGGTGACATCTGTATAAAGGGGCGGTCCCTCATGCCTGCCTTACAGTTCTTTGCCGCCGTTGGCACGTGCCAGCGCCTCGCAGAAAAGTTATTTGCTTGTCTGGCTCCTTCGTCAGTTCTTTTACCGAGTATTTTCGCTTTTTTCTTAGAAAATGTCAGTCATTCTGCCTGTGTATGGCCACCTACACCCTCCAAACACAAAAACAAGTGCGACTCGTGCGGCGCCCAACTCCGCACGAGGACTGCCATTCCTGTGCCTTGTTTGTCTAGGCCCCGACCATCCAGTAGAGAAGTGCCAGCACTGCCTGAGTTTCAACGCGGCCACCCGGAGAAGGCGGCAGCAGTCCCTGGAAGCCCACATTCTCAAAAGATGAGCTCCATGGAAAAAGAACTCAAAAGCTTCGTAGGCGCCAACTTCCCGAAGGCCATCGCAAGAAAAGGACAAAGAAAAACACCGGGACAAGGGCTCCTCTCCCACCGACTTCTTGAGTCACCGTGTTAAAGGTAATGTCCCCAGGACTGCTCCTCGGCGGCACCTTAGGGCTTCTAGGGTGGCGTCATCTCTGGCTTGCGCTCGCGGGCTCCAGGCCTCCGAGATAATGACAGGCCTCCGCCCCGGTAAACCGTGTGGCGGCCTCCTATGGCGACTTATAAGCTGGACGTCTCCTCCTCCGGGACGTCCAGACGGAGAAGGTCTGTAAGTTGCCCAACCCTTGGGCGGGCGGTGGCCTCTTTCCGCTAAACCAGGCCGCCCCTCCTTCACGGCTTGCCTCCGGTGAAGGGTCCGTTAAGTCTGACACCGGCCCCTCTGGAGTCTGCCCGGATCCTGCTGCTAAGCTGCATGTCGGTTTGCCCGAGGTCCGCACAGCGGATGAGCTCACGCCAGACCCTCCCACGTCCGTCGTTCCCGGCTCCCCGCAGCCTTCGCTGCCCTCCGGGGACCTTGAGTCTCCTCAGCCCGACCCCGGGGAATTCTCTCCTCCATCCCCGGGCGATGCCGAGTTCCCTCTTCCACCTCCATCAGACCATCCTCCTGCTGATCTGACGTCTGCTCTCCAGATGCCGGCATCTCGGCCGCCGGCTCAGACATCGGTATTACCGACTCTGGGCGACATCCCACTCCTGGATGCCACCCGGCGCCAGGCCCTGCCCCCAGGCCTTCTGCCTGCGGGGCATCCAGCTGAGCCATCTGCTCCAGCAGCCCCGGCTCCCATGTACCTGACCCCGTCGTATCCGGGTCCGGTACCAATGCTGCAGTACCGAGCTCCTCAATACCAGACACCGGGCTTCCTGCCGTCGGGTTATGGATACTCTCCTTATGGGTATAACCCATATCCTTACCCCTCTCTTCCTCCTCCCTGCCCCCCAAGCTGCGGTGGATTTGCAGGAGACTCTGGCCTCTCCTGGTGGGCTGAGGCCAAGGCTCAGCTCACCAGAGAGTGGAGAAGCCATCTTCCGACGACTGTGCTGGTACCGGCCGAACGTCCACAACGACAAACTCCCTCACCTCCTCTGGACACTAGGGCTAATCCCTCTGGGTCCTGAGAGGGGCAGGACACGCTTCCCCGAGGGCTTTCCAAGGGGTCCGTTCCTCCCCTAGATGGGAAAGGGAGTCTTCTCCTTCTTCTCATTCTCCTTCTTCTTCCGCCTCCGGGCCGATAAGGACGATGAGCCATGCTCTCCATCAAAACCCAGGCCAAGGACTCCTCCAAAGTCTAGATCCTTCTTTCACGGAGCTGCTACACAAAATCCAGGCAGTGCATAAGTGGCGATCCTTGGAGCCAGATCCACAGCGGGTGAAACTCGCTGAACATCTGGATCTGCCCGTGACCGCTCCCACCTTGGTGCCACCCTGGATCGAGCCTCATGCCCACCTTGTTACCACTGTTTGGAAACAACCGTCGGCGTTGGCCTCTCTTCCACGGAAGTCGAACAGGCTATACCAGGCTCCCGAGGGTGTTGACTTTTTAGATTCTTGCCCTTGAGCTGACTCGGTCATGATTAGCGCCACTCACGGCCGAACAACTAATCCAAAACGTCTTAGCTTGTCGCCACCCAATAAAGAATCTCGTCTTCTGGACCAGTATGGCAAGAAGATTTTCGCTTCTTCCACGCTGGGGATCAGGGCCCTGAACTATGTCGGTCACATGGGGGATTACCAGAAGGCAATTCTTACTGAAGTGGAAACCAAATTGGACTCCCTGCTGGACTCTCAAGTCAAGCAGGAACTGTCTGACCTCGTCTGCTCTGCACGTTCGGCCAGTCGACACATGCTTCATGCGACCTACGATGCAGTGGACACTGCTGGACGGAGCTCAGCTTTTGCCGTAGGCTTACGATGTCATGCTTGGCTCCGTGTGTCAGGGTTGGTCCCAGAAGTGCAGTCTGCTATACAGGAACTGCCCTTCTGGGGGTTGGTGCTCTTCGGGGGTGATGACAAGGACATCACTGATCTGCAGGAGAAGGGAACGGCACTAAAGTCCGTGGACTCTATGTATCGTCCCCATCAATCGCAGCGCTGTCTCTTTCGCAGACTGAATCGGCCAAAGGTGAAACCTCAGGGAAAGCTTGCCACTAAATGCCGGGCCCCCACAGCTGCCAAGCTCCCTCCACCCAGAAGAGCAGTGGGTGCTTCAGCTGTGGCGCTGCCCCACACCACCCGACTCCTTCCCTCTCCCACAGCCTCCAGGTTCACTGGAGGAACCGGTAGGAGGGAGGCTTTCCCTCCACCTTCCAGGCTGGGAGAGGATAACATCTGATTAATGGTTGCTCCAGTTAATCGCAGAAGGACACTCAATAGAGTTTCTACAGAAACCACCTCGTCACCCTCCCCCAAGGTCGTCATACTCTAGGGAACATCATCTTCTGGTCCAGGAAGAGATTTCAGCACTGTTGCTGAAAAGAGGTGATAGAACCTGTCCCTCTTCCCCTACAGGGAACGGGTTACTATTCACACTTCTTGCTGGTCCCGAATAAAACAGGAGATGTAAGGCCTACTCTAGATCTCAGTTCCCTGAACCTATTTGTGGAGTACAAGAGGTTCAGAATGCTCTCACTGCAGAGCCTTCTGCCCCTCCTCTGCTCGGGCCAGTGGCTGTGCACTCTGGATATGCAGGATGCTTACCTACATGTATCCATTCGCCCGTCTCACCGCAGATATCTCTGTTTTGCTTTCCAAGGGGACCACTACCAGTTCAAGGCACTTCCATTTGGCCTCTCCTCAGCTCCCCGAGTATTTACCAAATGCCTTGCGGTGGTGGCGGCCTACCTGCTTACCCGGGGAGTGCAGGTTTTCCCATAACTGGATGACTGGCTCCTGGCAGCCTCGTCCAGGGAGGATCTATTGTGCTGCCTCTCCCTTACCCAGCAGGTTTTTGCCTGCCTGGGTATTACCATCAACCATTCCAAGTCTCACTTGATCCCATCCCAGAGACTCCAGTTTATCGGGGCGATACTGGATACGATCCTGGGCAGGGCCTTCCTGCCACCGGACAGGGCGGCCGCTATTCAGATTCAGGTAAGCCTGTTGTCCGGCTGCAGGCGGGTCACTCAGAGGTTGGTTCTTCGCCTTCTCGGGCTCATGGAGCCTGCTATCCCGACAGTCCCTCGCGCTCGGCTCCGCATGAGGGTTTCTCAGTGGACGCTTCACTCCCAATGGGATCAGTTGGTGGACGACTTGGATCAGTTAGTCATAGTCTCTTCTCCCATGATGCAAGACTTGCAGTGGTGGATGGTCAGAGAGAACCTGTTTCGGGGGGTTCCATTCTTCCTTCCTCCCCCCTCCCAGACTCTGACTACAGACGCCTTGGGCGAAGGTTGGGGAGCCCATCTCGGTCCTCATCGGACCCAGGGCTCTTGGTCCAAGCTTGAACAAACACTTCACATCAATGTGCTCGAGCTTCGGGCAGTACTTTATGCTCTCCAAGCCCTTCATCTGTATCTCCTTCCAGGCCACCTAGCCGTCCAGACGGACAATATGTGTGTGGTATAGTACATCAACAAACAGGGAGGGACTCGGTCCTACCCTCTTTGCAGGGAAGCAATGAGTGTAAGATTGGGCAGCTCAACACGACCTTCACCTTATGGCAATTCATGTTCCGGGAGTCTTAACACCTTGGCAGACAAGCTGAGTTGCTCGTCTGCCCTGGCTCACGAGTGGGAACTGGATCAAGGGGTCCTAGACGATATATTCCTATGTTGGGGAACACCACAGGTCGACCTGTTCACTTCCCCTCAAAACACAAAGCTTCCCGACTTCTGCTCGCTCATTCAAAAGTGAGGCATTTTTTTTGGAGAGATGCTCTGTCTCTAGATTGGAAGGTCAGATTCGTCTGTGCCTTTCCCCAATTCGTTTGATCCCACGGCTCTTGCAGAAATTAGGTTCAGAAGGAGCACAAATTATTCTGATTGCTCCCTTCTGGCCTAGGCAAGTTTGGTTCTCTTCTGCAACAATATTCAGAGGAACCACCACGTCCTCTTCCTCTGTCACGAAGTTTGCTGACCCAAGATTGGGGGACCCTGGTCCATCCAGGTCTCGAGTCCCTTCAGCTACATGCATGGCTCCTGTAGACATAGCTCAAGCCCACTTTGGAGTTTCTCCCCAGGTGGCGGAGATTCTGGTGGAGGCTAGGAAACCCTCCACTAGGTCTACCTATGCCATAAAGTGGAAAAGGTTCACAATCTGGGCTGCTTCGAAAGATGTCGAGCCTTTCTCCTGCCCCGTTGGACGTCTGCTGGAGTTCCTGTGCCATCTCTTTGATCTGGGTCTTAGTCGCTCGTTTCTGAAAGTCCACATGGTGGCCATTTCGGCCTATCATATTCCCTTTGCAGACAGAACGTTTGCTCAACTGGCAGTCTCCAAGACTTTCCTCAGAGGGGTTTTCCACCTGAGACCCCCTATCCGAGTCCCCGCCCCACCTTGTGATTTGAATTTTGTTCTTGAGAAACTAACTCTGCCTCCTTTAGAGCCGGCAGCTTCCGCAGACTTGAAGTTCCTTTCATGGAAGACACTTTCTCGTGGAATTACCTCTGCTCGGAGGATTTCCGAGCTCCAGGCCCTGATGTGTAAAATTCCATACTTGATTTTTCACAAGGAACGTGTGGCTCTGCGCACCAATCCTAAGTTTCTCCCCAAGGTGGTAGCGGAATCTACTTTGAACCAGTCCATATAGTTGCCCGCTTTCTTTACGCAGTACTCCAATCAAGGGGAGTATTTGTTACATACTATGGATGTTCACCGGATTCTGAGATACTACGCTAACAGGACAAAGGATCTCAGAAAGACGGATCAACTGTTTGTCTCTTTTGCACCCAAAAGAGAAGGCAATGCTGATTCTAAGCAATGCCTATCCAAATGGTTGTTCCATTGCATCACTTTCTGTTATGACAAGTACAACAAGACCCTTCCAGGTCAAGTAAGAGGCCACTCCACCAGAGGAGTCGCTGCCTCAGCAGCTTGTTTCAAGAATGTCAGCGGCAGACGTCTGTGCTGCTGCCACTTGCACTTCCGTCCATACCTTTACAAAACATTACAGTTTGGATATTGCCTCTCGCCGTAGAGCAGGCTTTGGGCTGGCTGTTCTGCAAGGCCTCCTTTCTTAAGGCCTTCACAGCTAGAGGATCAACTTTGAGTAGCTTTCCTCCTCCTGTGTGCTTCTTCTTGTTCCAGACTGCTTGGGACTCAGTCCTATATGTAATTACCTACTGCAAGAGCCCGCTCGAAGTAAGATAGTACAGTTGCGTAAGAACTTACCGTAACAGTAGATCTTCGAGAGAGGCTCTTGCAGGTAATACCTTCCCACCCTCCATCCCCCTAAGCTTTTTCAGCTCCTTTTTCCAGTGAGGGAAATATCTGCTTCTCTCTCTTCCGGCCTCTCTTGGCCTTTGGCGGGAAAGAACTGGAAGGCGGACGTGAGGGACCGCCCCTTTATACCGACATCTCCTGACGCCGGTCACCTGACGTGGGGGCGGTCCCTTGCCAGAGACTGCTAGCTAGAAATTTTTCTGTGGGGTTCTGCCGCCTGCCAACGTCCATCCTATATGTAATTACCTACTGCAAGAGCCTCTCTCGAAGATCTGCTGTTATGGTAAGTTCTTACGTAACTGTACTTTTCTTTCACAATATCCCCCATCGGTGCAGTGCTGTGTAAATGTGCGGGCAGTCTTAGCTTTCCTAAGTATCGTACAGATATTTGTGGGGGGGGGGCCCTGCAAGGAAGTAGGATAAAGAAAATGAGGATTTTTGTGAACAGCATAGAAAGCACTTGGAAACAAATTTAACAAACAGGTTGGTTTTTAAAAAAAAAAAAAAATTTCTGATGCCTTTGTGGGGGAATGCTACGAAAGCAAAGAATTGGCACTGCAGGGGAGGAGGATTTAAGCTTTAAAATGATTATTTATGGATATTACACCTATATAGATAACCAGTTAAATTATGAAGACCAATACCAAAATTCAGAAAAAGTGCAAATATATATTTAAAAAAATCATGACATTTTTCTTGTAGATTAAAAAGTATATCTGTTTTATTGTTAAAGAATATAGATAACATTTAACAAAAAGTTTTTTGTGATGTAAATATGTATATCGATTTTAGCTAGAAAAAATAACTTTTTTATATTGATTAGTACTGTACATAATAACATGATAGCAGCATTTCTTAACAGCTGGACTCCAAGCTTTCATTAACAAAAAAACAAAACCAAAAAAAAAATTGATCTTACTTCGAGAGGAAGCTCTTGCAGCAGGTAACACAATTAGGACTGACGCCACCTGGTGGCAGCTTCCGGCAGTTCTTTTCTCCAGCAGTACAGACGTAGGAATGCCTCTCGCCGTCAGATCCACCCCTGACATTACCCTATATAAGGGAGAAGTTCCCCACATGCTCCAGTTCTTTCCCGTCGCACGGTCAGGGTTAGTTTGCTTTCGGTTACTGCTTGCAGTACCGATCGCTCTACTTCCTTCTCCACTGTATTTCTTTGTTGTTTTCAGCATCTGTGTCATCTTTCTCCAAGGGGCACATCAACAAGTGTTCCTGTGGGCGACAGATACCCTTGAGGGATAGCCATTCCGCATGCCTCTTCTGGCTCTGGGCCGACTACGACACCGCGCCTGCCCTCACTGTCAGGCCTTCAACTCACGAATGTGTATCAGACGTCAAAAGACTCTCTCCACCTTTTTAGCGGAGTCCAAATTGGCCGCTATGGAACAGACTTCGTCCTCGGGGGATTCTGATCACACTCCTGCCCGCAAGCACCGGGAACATCATGAAATAGAGAGGTCCCATTCTAGGCCCAGGTCCTCTGGCTCGAAGTCTGGGTTGTTGGGGCATGAATCCGCCTCACTACTCTAAAGCCGTCCGGGGCTTCCTCTGCAGCCAAGTCTTCAGGGATCACCCTGCGAGAGGTGCATCTGCCCACTGAGAAGACTCTGCGCTGGGCGTGGAGTAGCACTCCTCCCCACTTGGCGCCTCCTTCCAGAGCTGACTCCGGAGTCGAGTAAGGCCTCCCGGTCTTCTGGTGGCAGGGCCTCGTCTTTGCTGCCAAAATCTAAGGACTCCGACCGGTTCCTGCCTTCGGCGGCTGACCAACGCTCGGTTGAGAGTCTCAAAACACAAGTCTGACCATCCCAAGGCCCCTGCCTCTGAGGGACACCCGTCTGGCTCCAAGGATAAGTGGATGTTGGACAGTCGTCCTCCTGCGGCCCCTCCGGCCACTATGGCGAAAGCTATCCCGCCGCTGGTAAAAGTCCTTCTGATGCTGGTCACCC
This sequence comes from Neoceratodus forsteri, assembly GCA_016271365.2. Classification (NCBI taxonomy): domain Eukaryota; kingdom Metazoa; phylum Chordata; order Ceratodontiformes; family Ceratodontidae; genus Neoceratodus; species Neoceratodus forsteri. The sequence goes on along the minus strand of CM057452.1, from coordinate 25,912,243 downwards.
TGGCGCCTGCCGATGTCAGCTCTGGGACCCAGTCGCCGGTCCACCTGATGTCGGAGCCTGACAACATGGGAGCAGATGCCCCTCCGTCACCCAGCAGGCCTATGCCGGTGCCTGTTGACACCGGTGACAAGGGCTCGGATCCGACGCCTGTACCCCCCGATGATGGGGGCCAGTGACGTTACAGGCTCTGGTGCTCCTCCACCCCTGCGCCAAGTTCTCCAAAATTGAACCTTTTGCAGGTGAAGGAGCTCTTCTCCCACTGGTGGGACATGGTAAAACGTGATCTCCCAGTGGGGTCACCTCCTCCCACGCCCACTCTGGTGCACGTGCCGGATGCCTCAGAGCCTTCCGACATAGAGGCGGGGAATGAGCCAGCACCTAAGAAGCACAAGGACAAGAGATGCAGGAGGACCAGGTCTAGCAGTTCCTTCCACTCTCCATCTCTGGATACGAGGCGTAAGAGGAGACTGCATAGGTCCCCATCATCTTCGGCCTCAGATTCGTATGTGGACTCCAACACTTCCTGTACGGACTCCAACATTGACCCGGATTTAGGGGGCATGGAGGAACACCCAAAAATCTCCTCCAGACGACCCTGACTTCATGGAGGTGATGAGGCACATCCAGGCCAACATGGGCTGGGACACTGAGGCCCTGGACCCAGAGTGACTGCAGTTGGCTAAAGACCCTGAGCCGGTGGTCATCCCTCCCATGGTCAACACCTTTGAGGACGTCATGTTCGTGATCTCGAAGCGTCCTCACTCCTTCTCTGCCATGCCCAAGAAGGCTCATCGGCTCTACTGAACCCTAAGGACCACCCCTTGGCTGAACCATCCGCAGCGGACTCTGGTGATTTTGGCAGCTCACAATCATTTTGCAGAGGCCCAAACACCTGAGCACCCAGCTGCCTGACAGGGAGTCGAAGCAGCTGGATTTCTTAGGGCGTAAGGTGTACTCTGCTGCCACCTGCCATATCGGGAGTCTCAACTTCCTGACGCACTTGGTCCAATTCCAAAATGCCCTTTGGGAACAAGGATTGGACATTGTGCAAAGCATGCCTGATTGCCCTCAGTGGGCAGAGCTTGCTAAATTGCTTCAAACCGGCTCAGACGTGAGTACCCACATTCTGCAGTCTGCCTACGACTCTGCGGACACCACCTCCAGGGCGGCTGCCAGTGGCATTTGCCTCAATCGCCATGTTTGGCCTCGGGTCTCTGGGTTCGATCCAGATGTTTAGACAAACATTCTGGATGCTCCCTTCAAGGGCTTCATGCTGTTTGGCGAGGACATGGATAAGATCATCACCAGGCTGCAGGACTCCGGCAAGGCCATACGAATTGTGCAGTCCGTGTACCACCTGAAATGGGCGTTCTCGTAAGCCTCGTCTTCGTGGCCGTTGGGGACATCAGCCCCAGCAGCCTTGCTTCCAGTCCCACTCGCAGCGAGGCTGCTTCAGTCGAAGGGGCGGAGACTGAGGATCCTCTGCCGCCTCCTCTAGACAGGCCAAGGCAGCCACTGCCTGACTATCCAGGCCACCCTCCTCCCCTAGACGCCTCATCGGGGGAGCCGGTCGGAGGCTGCTTTTCCCTCTACGCAGATGGATGGAGTAAAGTGACCTACGACCAGTGGGTTCTCAAGCTCGTGGAGTTCGGGCACTCCATCCAGTTCGACACTGTCCCACCAGACAGACCACCGCGCCATCCCATTATCCAAGGGAACACCAAGCGCTGGTCAGAAGGGAGATATTATCCCTTTTGGACAAAAGAGAGAGAGAGGGTTCTTCTCCCACTTTTTCCTAGTCCCAAAGAAGTCTGGAGACCTCGGGTCCATTCTGGACCTCAGCAATCTGAACCAATGGGTCTCCTATCGGAGATTCAGGATGGTCTCCCTCCCCACTCTCCTGCCCCTCGTCTCGGCGGGAGACTGGCTGGCGTCCCTGGACATGCAGGACGCCTACTTGCATATCCCTATCTTCAGGGACCATCGAAAATTTCTGAGGTTCAGGTTCGAAGACTAGGACTATCAGTTCAGAGTCCTTCCCTTTGGTCTCTTCAGCCCCCAGAATCTTCACCAAGTGCCTGGCAGTGGTTGCCACAGCACTGGGGAGATTGGGCCACTTTGTGTTTCCATTATCTGGACGACTGGCTCCACCTGGCTCCCTCCAGGGCCTGCCTGTTGGAAACCATCAGGGACTCCATTTCGCTGTTTCGGTGCTTGGGAATCACTGTCAGCAGGGACAAGTCTAATCTTCTCCTGTCCCAGAACCTCCAGTTCATTGGAGCTCTTCTGGATACCACTCTCTGGAAAAGTGTTTCTTCCCTCCGACAGAGCAGGCCAGATTCAGGTCCTGGCATACCTGATCTCTTCAGCCTCAAGAGTCCCTGCAAGACTTCTCCTCAGGCTGTTGGGGCATATGGCAGCTGCCATAGTTTCGGTCCCTCTGGCGCAACTACTCATGAGAACCATCCAGTGGTTGCTCAGAGTTCAGTGGGATCAAATGCTAGACAGCTTGGACACCTTGATCCGGATCTCAGTCAGGCCGCCGAGAATTACGCTGGTGGATGTTACAAAATTTGCGGGCAGGTATCCCTTTCCACACAGGGGCACTGTCCCAGATTCTGACCACTGATGCGTCGTCCTCTGGATGGGGTGCCCACTTGGGGACACATCACACTCTGGGCTCCTGGTCCCCAACAGAGGAAGATCTGCATATCAATGTTCTGGAGCTGAGAGCGGTCCTTTATGCCCTTCAAGCCCTGGTCTCGTTTCTAGTGCAGGGCCACCTGTTAGTCCAGATGGACAACACTTTGGTGATGTTCTACATCAACAAACAGGGTGGCACTCACTCGTATCCCCTGTGCCAGGAAGCCATGCAGTGTGGGATTGGGCTTTGGAGCACCAGCTCCCGTTAACGGCAGTACACGTTCCAGAAGAACAAATCATGTTAGCCGATGCGCTTAGCAGGACAAAGTCGCAGGCTAGTGAATGGGAGCTGCTTCAAGAAGTCTAAGATCAAATCTTCTGCTGGTGGGGGACGCCAGAGCTGGATCTCTTCATGTCACAATTCAATGCATAACTGCCCAGTTTCTGCTCACTAGCTTCAGAGTCTGTAGCTTTTTGGCACGACGCGTTGTCCCTCTGCTGGAAAGGGAGGCTCTTTAAATTTTCCCTCTCTTCCCGCTACTGCAGAAGGTTCTCCTCGAGGCACAGTCAGAACCTCCCACCCTCATTCTGATTGCACCGCTATGGCCTCGACAGATTTGGTTCCCTTTGCTCCAGCGTCTAGTGGCAGAGCCTCCACTTCCTCTTCCAGTCTCCTCATCTGTCCCAGGACAGGGGGTCCCTGATCCATCCGAATCTGTACTTGCTTCACCTGCATGCCTGGCTCCTCCGAACCTAGCTAAAGCCAGATTTAGTGTGTCTGATCAGATAGCACAAGTTTTGGTTGAGGTGTGTAAGCCTGCCACCAGGGCCACTTACGCCATGAAGTGGAAACGTTTCTGTATCTGGGCCACAGCTAAGAGGGTGGACCCATTGGTCTGTCCGGTTAACTCAGTTTTAGAATACCTGCTCTCACTTTCGGAGTCAGATCTCAGTTATTCCTCCATCAAGGTACACCTGGCCGCCATCTCCGCTTATCACTTACCAGTGCTGGATAAGATGGTGGCTCAGATGGAGGTCTCTAAAGCCTTCATGCGAGGTATTCTGCACATCAGACATCCCATCCGGGATCCTGTGCCCCCTTGGGATCTCCTTTTTGTACTGGAGAAGCTTACGCCCCCCTTCGAACCAGCTATGGAGGCAGAGTTTCGTTTCCTGTCTTGAAAACTCTGCTTTTGGTGGCCATTACTTCGGCAAGGCACATTTTAGAACTTCAAGCCCTCTTGTAAGGAGCCCTACATAATTTTTCATAAGGATAGGGTTGACCTTCGCACTAACTAGAAGTTTCTACCGAAGGTGGTTTCAGAGCTCACCCTCAACCAATCTGTACAGCTTCCGATGTACTACCCAGAGCATTCTAATGGGGGGAAGCCCTGCTTCACTCCTTGGACGTCCACAGGGCTCTCCAATGTTTTTTGGCAAGGACCAAACAGGACAGGAAATCTGATCAACTTTGTATCCTTTGTTCAAAGGTCCTTGTGTCGCCCGGTCACCAAACAGACCCTGTCGCACTGGTTGGTCCATTGCTTCACTTTTTGTTACCAGAAGCATAAATATACCCCAGGACCGGTTAAAGCTCACTCTACCAGGGCTGTCGCTGCTTCTTTTGTGGCGATGAAGCGGGTCCCTGCAACGGACATTTGAGCTGCCGCCACCTGGAGTTCTGTCCATACCTTCGTCGGGCATTACAGCCTCTACATTATTTCCAGACGCAGAGCCGGTTTTGGCCTTGCAGTTTTGTGGGCCTGGTTTCCTGAGGGACCCTCTCTGTTCCTGCTGTCCCTTTACATTCCCTTCCCCCTCCCAGGGGTTGTTTTGAATGTATATTGCTTGGGAATCAGTCCTGATTGTGTTACCTGCTGCAAGAGCTTCCTCTCGCAGTAAGATAGTACAGTTACGTAAGAACTTAACGTAACAGTAGATCTTCGAGAGAAGCTCTTGCAGCAGGTGTATTTCCTGCCCTCCTTTCCCCAGGGATCAGGCGTTTTCCAGGCTGGTCTTTCCTCCTTTTGTGAGGAAAAAGTTTTGAATCATCCTTCTGACTATTGCCTGTTACCATCTCTGCCTGACGGGGGGGTGTACAAGAACTGGAGCACGTGGGGAACTCCTCCCTTAGATAGGGTGACGTCGGGGGGGTGGGGGCCTTCCCATGTCGGTATTGCTGGAGAAAAGAATTGCCGGAAGCTGCCGCCAGGTGGCGTCAGTCCTAATTGTTACCTGCTGCAAGAGTTTCTCTCAAAGATCTACTGTTTTATGGTAAATTCTTGTGTAACTGTACTTGTCTAGCCCTGATGGTTCCAGAATTAGACCTTTCAAAAGATATTTTCTTGAAAGTGTGATAATTTTGGAACAGTTGGAGCTAGGGACTTTTTTTTTTTTTTTTTTTAAATGAAAGCTTGGAGTCAGTGAAGTAGATATACTGTTAATATATCGCTACAGTGACCATATGTCGATCTAAAGAAACCATGTTTTATATAGATACAAAAAAAATGAAATGGTTCCACTGCATTTTTAAAGTCCTGTCATTCTTAACATAATTTTACGACGTGTATATGGATGTAGCAACACAGGAGAACTGTATTAACTGTTCATATCTTGTAGCTTTCAAACTGTAGCTTCAAGTATTATAGAAATATCACATAAGATTATTTTTGGAAATGGTCGGAAGATACTAGTGGTTGTTTTGTCTAAGAATAAACGCATTCTTTTCTGGTTTGTAGCTGGCACCTTGCCGCCCTTCACATTCAATTCTGTTGCAGAGTTGTTTATTTAAAAAATATTGAAAAGATATATTACTGGGTGGTGGGCTGAAACTAATCCCAGTTTGACAGAATTATTTCCATTGTGCATGTGTTTTTCCATTACTGCACTGGAAAATGTGCAGTCACGTTCTACGGTTTTGAACCAATTTATGAAGATTATAAAAACCTTCTTACTTTTGTGACCCTCCGACACAAAATGAGTTTTGTATCAGAGATGCATGCAAAAAACAAAGGGAACTGCATCACAGCTGAATAACGCAGAACTCTATAGGGATAACTCGCCAGGGATAGCCCAACCAAGATGTGCCGTCTTGTTCTTGGTTGGATTGTGGTTTCAGCTCATGTTGGAGCTTTGGAGGACATAGTACAGAGAGTTCAAGGGCCGTATTCGGAAGCACATAGTGCCTTTTTTTTATGAACATTACCTCCAGTGACAACACAACTTTTAATTTAGTAACCTGATTTCAGACATGTGCCATTGAACAACATGGGAGATTGTTGAATTGGGCTAGTTGAGGATAAGATTGTTAACACAGGAGGGTTAATGTTTATGAATTTATGCAGTGAGTCAATGATTGGAGTGGTACTAAAACCTTTTATTCCCAAATATAGGCCAGTGAGTCAGTGACTGACATTGTACTTAAGCCTTTTAATATCTACTATAGGCCAGTGAGTTGGCACACACATACACTCTGTCTCGATCTCTCCCTCTCTATCTGTCTCGCTCGCTCGCTCCTCCCCCAACCTTTTGTGGTCACTTCTGAAGTTCTGTCGTCTCAATGTTAAAGCTGCAGGATCTCCATTTCATAGTGCTGTACAGATTGTTGATGCCAAGCAGTGCCAGGAGTCTACGTCAACAGCAGATTACGCATGTATTTCCTGAACCTTAAAAAATATAATTGGGCTTACTCAAAAGGAAAGGGAGACAACTCTGTGCTCCGGCAGTGATGCAGAGCAGTTCTTGTGAATCAAGTTGACTATTTAATACTTGTTCAAGAAAGTTATGCCACAAAACTTGAAACTAGCTCCCGTCGGATTTGGACTCCGTTCACAGACGACGACAACTTAAACTTACTGAACGTTTCTCACCAATCGTGCTTTGTCAGAGGTCTGTGGGTGGTCGTTTGCATTCTAAATTTATACAGCAGCAGGGTAATTAAAAATCACATGATCATTCACATATAAAAAAACAAAACAAAACAAAAAAAAATCTTCCCACCTTATGTGTACACAAAATACAATCATTCTAATTAAAGCAGCTTCTGCTAGCCGGCTTGGTGGCGTTGAGGTGCTAGATGCCACACTTCGCACTACACCAGCAACCTGGGTACAGAAGCTAGCTTGGGCCGCTGGGGTCGGCAGGGAGGGAGAGTATTGAGCGTCCGATGACAACTCTCCTCTCCCAGGGTGGGTGGGCATGTCGTCCTGCTCCTTGGCTCATACTAAAATGCCAGCAGAATAGCCCAACGGTCTTTCGTGGTTCGCTCGCTTGGTCAGCCCCCACCCTGGGTGCTGACCTTATGCTCCCTCACCTTCTCTGGCTTCTCCTTCCCAGTTCTGGATATTCTTGCTGCATTGGATTATGCTTCCAGAACCCTTCCTGTACCTGTCCCACCTCCTCTTGAACCCTCCACTGTCTCCCTCCACCAGCCCCTCGGCAGCGCATTCCATGGCTCCACCACCTCCTCAGTGAAGTAGCACCTCCTCCTTTCTCCCCTGAATCTTCCCCTCCAGCTCCACCCATGCCTCTAGTGGCCCCTCCTCCTTCCTTCAAGCACCCTGACTGTTCCTCCCTATTTACCCTCTTCATGTACTTGAAGACCTCATCATGTCCCCGGTCCCTTCTCTCTTCCAATGTGTATATATTTAGCTCTTCGAGCATTGACATAGAATGTTTGCAAATGAGCACTTAGCTCAAAGGTACTCTGATATTTAAGTAAATAAATAAAAAAGGCCTGGAACAGCCTGCCAGAAAAGCTGGTATGGACAAAGACTGTGGGGAGCTTCAAACATGCGTGGGTATGCACATGGGTACAATATGTAGAGGTAAGGAAAGAGGGAGGGACACCTGTGACCAAATATAATCCAGGGTGTAGTAACAAGCAGGGGAAAACAGGTCAGACTAGATGGACCTACCGGTCCTTTTCTGCTGACACATTCTATGTGTCTGTGTTTCAGTCCAAGCACTGTATGTACCGTGGGTGGCTCCAATGTTAGCCCTGCATTTATTATTGCACAATGTAAAGCATGTACTCACCAGCAAACACTTGAAAATCAGACTGGCTGTAGTCAAAGGTGTGAACGGTTTACGTGGACTGCTGCTCCTCAGACTGCTGGGGTTTAGGCCGTTTTTTCTCTGGTTTTGGAATCTCTTCCCTGGTTCACTTTGCCACCTTTCTCTCTTTGTACTAACTTGCATTGTTGCTGCCAACTGTGAAAGAAACAGATGCAGGTATATTACTGTTAGAAATGGTAAAGCGGTACTGTCGCGGGAGGAGAAATAAATACTCACTGTAGTAATGGTGTGTCTTCCTGGGAACCATCAATAAGCTAATACAAAATGTGCATTGTTCTGCCAGGGTGTGATGCCCCGGAGACAGAACTATATACCAATTGTGCAACTTACAATTAAGTTCAAATTCTGCGCGGTAGTCACCCTCCTCTGACAATGTCAGATTTGTTTCTAAAGCCAGAGGAGCAGTGAGCACTAGAACTATACAATGACTATTATAACTGTTTCCAAAAAATTGTGTCAACTTGTTTTTTAAAACACACAGAATAACAACAGACAAGCCGGCCCAGTGGTGCTGAGGTTTGAGGCGCTGGACGCCACACCTCGCACCACACCGGCGACCTGGGTTCGGGAATGAGCTCAGGCCACTGGGGGTCAGCAGGGGAGAGAAAGGACTGAGCATCCGGAGGACTGCTCTCCTCTCTCGGGCAGGGAGGGATAGCTGTCCCGCCTGCTGATCGCCCTCTAGCGATGGCTGGAGGGGGATACAGGTTGGGAAGCTCCAGCGGACGTACAAGTCAGTGGGGAGTGGGACGGGAGAAAAAAAAAAAACAAAAAACAGGAAAATGGAGCCGGCAGGCTCCATGACGGCCCTGCCAGTGCCCATCCTGACACCCGGAATTTGGATTTGTGTTCCGGGGTGGGGGTGGGGAGCCAGCACTCCTCGCACCCCTGTCATGGGAGGGCAACCCGTGGGGATCACTGGGGATAGTCAGGGCAGGAAAAGATGGGGCCTGAGATAGAGTCCTCCAAGGGAGGGACCGTGAGCAGCCTGTCAGGCTCATTAGAGGAAAAATGTATATATATAAAAAAAGAATAGCAGCAGACAAACGGTCATGAAATGACCACAAAACTAACATTCTGTGAAACAAAGTAATGCTCAAGAAACCATATAAAACAGAACTGGCTCTTGTGTGAACCCATTTGCAGGTTCTAGAAAGGGAGGCTGGGTCAGGGCCTGTACTGGCTCAATGATGGATCCCAGAGAAGAAAACAGCATTAGTGTGGTAAATAATGTTTTTCCCAACAAGCGGATTCCATCGATAAAACCTAATACAAATGTGCAGACTCACCAGCTGTACCCTAGGAGGATGGGTCTTGATCCCCCCCCTGCCGAGGACAAGCCGAAAGGCAAAGCCCGGAACTGGTAATAGTTTCCCTTGGAAGCGAAAGCGAAGGAACCTCCTGTGGGGTGGGAAGACTAAGATGTGAAGGTGAGCGTCCTGCATGCCCACAGAACAAATTCAATCTCCCTGATGAAGCAGGGGGAGAAGGCTGGGGAGAGTGACCATCCTGAATCATTTGTATTCTATGTACTGGTTCAGGTGTCAGGTCTAGGAAGGGCATGAGTCTCTGGGTTTCTCTGGGACTAAGAAATGAGAGTAGAATCCCTTCCCTCGCAGCACCAGTGGGACAGGTTCTACGGCCTGCTTTTGCAGGAGCGCCTGATCTCGCCTTGGATGAGGGTGATATGGGCCTGAGGGTGCTGGGGATTGTCCGGGGAGGGGGGGATCTCCAAAAATTCTAGCATATGCCCCCGTTCCACTAACTGAGGAACCCATTGATCTGAGATTATTTTGTGCCATCCCTCTACGTAGACAGAAAAATGACACCTTACAGCCTCCCACAGGGATTCGGCCGGGGTCGGGCAAGGAGTCAAGCAGAGGAGCCGGGGACAGGCAATGTGGCCTGGGAGGTTCTGGGAGCTCTAGCAGCTGAATTCCAGTGGCTTGGGTGTAGCTTTTCTCTCAAAAGGCACTCCTGGGTTGTTGGCCCCTGGATTGCAGTTTGAAGGGGTGACGAAAGGACTGCCGCTGGGAGGATTTAGGTTGAGATCGGTATAAAGTTTGCACCAAGTGCAAAGCCTTACTTGACTCTTGTAGGAGACTGATTATATTTTGGGAATCTTCGCCAAACAGAACAGGACCCCTGAAATGGGCATCTAGAATCTTGGACTGCATATCTGGAGCAAAATTGGAGACTCTGAGCCAGGAGTAGGGACGAAGACAAACTCCTGTGGCTGCAGCTCTGCCTGTGGAGCCTGCCAAGTCATAGGTGGTTTGGAGAACGCGAGTCCCAACATCTGAGACAATTTGAGAGGGTGCAACGGCTTATTCTTGCCAGGAACATTAGGCTGAGCCTGTGCTACCTCCAAAGCTTTCTCCCACAGGGCGTCCTGGTATCGGACCATGCAGACCATAAAGTTCAGAGAACAGATAGTGCAGGTTGCAAAGGCAGAGACCTTCTTAACAGATTGGGCTATTTGCCTGGAGTCCTTGTAGGGAGGCTGAGTGCTAAGGTGCCAGGGTCGCTTAGAGCGGTCAGTGACTACAGAGTCAGTCTCTGGGTGCTCCCCATAAAAAGGTTCATCCCTTGGAGCACTGAACAGGCGATCTGCCTTCTTGGATGTCGCCAGAGTAGAAGATGGATGCTTCCAGGCAGCCCTTTTGATGTCCTTGAAGGAATCAATAACGGGTGGAATGACCAAGGGCAGTGACTCCTTTTTATGGAGAGAGGCAGCTAGCAGACATTGCTCGGGGTCCAATTCCTCTGTGTCCCAACCCATAAGGGACTGGATGTGCCTCATTACATCTATTACAGTAGGTGTCGTCGAGGCACTGGTCAGGAAGCATAGGGAAAACCCAGGAGCAGTTGTAAAATTCCCACAAAACTGTTTATTTGTAGCAGTAAAATAAAATAAACCTGTTCAGAATAACAATGTACAGAAGCAAAAATACATTTTTTCTTGTAAATAAAATCTCCCTTGCCAGCTCAGCTGGGTTTTTTTTTGTTTTTTTTTTTCTTTTCTTTTTCAACCCCATCCTTTGCAAGCATCCTGTTCTTTGTAAATTTCAGGAGCTGCTAGAACACTGAGAACTTCCTGAGGTCCCCACAGCAACTGCAAAAGGCTCAGGCATTTGCACCCACGTAACCTCTAGGTTTTTACAGTTTACTCAAATTATAAATATATATACATTTCAACAGTAACACCATATTTTCTAAATGAAAGTGATCCCATGATCAGTTTCATTTCCATATATTGATTTGCACATGTTCTTATATTACCAGATCTAGATATGCAAGGGAGGAAAAACAAAGCAAGAGAAAACAGAGACAGTGAGAGGCAAAGGATTGCGAGACTGTTCGGGTTGATCAAGTCAGAAGTCTCTCAGGAAAATTTGGCTGCGCAACCAGACAGAGAAGAGAGAAAAGGAAAGTATACAGATCCTTGCATTTACACACTTTCTGCAACAAATGGGACAGGGTTCTATTCTACCCTGTCACAGTAGGGTCATCTGGAGGAGACAGAGGAGTGTCCTTGCGCTTCTCTGGTTCTGACGGCAAGACAGAGCCCTCGGATTCATCGGAAGAAAAGGGTGAAGAATGTCTTCCTGACTCGCCTGAGTCTGGAGACGGAGAGGGTGAGCGACGGTGTCTTCGGTGAATCCGCAGAAGACTGGTGCCAGTTCAGTCAGGCTGTGGGGTAGGCACCTTAGGAGGGGGCGTTGGTTTCCTCGGGGGAACCTGATCCTTTGCCAGATCTGGAGGAGGGTCCTTAGGAGTCTGAGTAGGGGTTCCTTCGGGGACTCATGATCCTTAAAGTATGCCCACCAAGCAGCAAAAAGGGCGTTAAAATCTGTGAGTGGATTCTAGGCATGACTGGGGGAGCCGGTGTTGGCAGGGTAGGTTTAGAGGGCCCCAGCATTGGTTCCTTAGGCTGTGGTAACCGGTGTCTGTTCTACGGGCATCCAGTTAGCAGGCGTTGGTCCCTGAGGCAAGAGCCGTCTGCGCATCAGCCTGTCAAGAGTAGAAAGACGGGTGTCGACCAAGTGGCGACAGTCAGCCGGCGACACTGGAGGATTAGGGGATGATGCCTGAGGCGTCACTGGGGTTGACTTCGGAGTAGCCAGTGGCCTCCAGAGAGGTGTGGGCAGACGTCAGTCTGGTGATACAGCTGGCGCCGGTGGCGAAGGAGAAGCCTGTCTTGGGGAGCTAGCTCCTGACTGGGGCAGAGGCATCACTCTCGCGGGGCAGGTAAGCGCATGTCCCTGGCGTCGCTTGGTGGTTTCAGTCCCTGAAGTCAGGACTGATTTAGCAGACGCCCGGACTGGGAGGGCGCTGGGCAAACATCCACCGCGCAAGGAGGACCCTGTTGAGCCACCTGGCTGAGAACCCACCTGATGTAGAGGCAGTATAGCGCAGTAGTTTAAGGCTCTGAGCTGCAAATCTGGAGACCTGGGTTTGAATCCCACAGCTCCCACTTGCATACAGTGTGACCTTGAGCAAGTCACTTAACTTCCCTGTGATCCCAGGTTGCACCTGTAAACAAGCTTTCAGCTTAGTGTGTCTCACCTGGTTAAACAATTGGATGTAAAGGCCTGAGAGGCTGGTGATGAAGTCCCGAGCCTTGAAGAACCACCGCCTGAGATGGTGATGAGTGTGGGTGGTTTGATCACTGGGAGCCCGGAGGGAGTGAAGGCTGCTGGAGTGGAAGGGGCCTACCTCCCGTGGGAGGAGGACCCAGGCTCGGTTCCCAATTTGCATGGGGACCTGGAGTGGGATTCTGACTGGGGTTTGTCCGTATGCTTCTCCCGGTGTTTGTGCTTTCTGCTGGACGACTTCTGCTTGGGAGATGAAGAGGAAGCCAAAGCCCTGGAGGCCAGGGAAGAAGACGTGCTTTTATGGAGCTCCTTCTCCATTGCTGATAGTCTCTGCTGCAGCAGGAAGGCTTCCAGGGTCTTCTGACAGCGTAGTCTGGTGCACTGGTTAAAATCTTGGCAGGCTTCAGTGTCGTGGTCTGGGCCTAAGCACAGCAGACAAGAAGTGTGGCCATCCTTGTGGGGAAACTGCTTGCCACACGCACTCTTGGTCTGCCGCTGCTCCAAAGAGGAGGATGGAGAAAAAGACATGCAAGAAAATGCTGAAAAGTGAAGAAAATTAGTAAAATAAAGTGGGTAAACATGGAGAAATGGCAACTGACTAAAGCAGAAGGCGTCCGTGTAGGTCTGACTGTGCAGGTTGATGGCAGGAAAAGAACTGAAGTGGGCTGGGGGACCGCCCTTTATACCACACAGGCAGACATCGGGGGTGGGCTGTCAGGGGTGGTTACCCATATACTGCTAGCTATAAGTTTTCTGTGGGGTCCTGGCACCTGCCGCTTCAGTCCTAATGGTGTTGCTCTGTTGCAAGAGCCCCCTGAAGTGAGATCTTAACATGTGTATGCAAAGAAACTATCTTTGTGAAAACCAAATATGGCAGCTCACACATTATAGAGCCTGCAGCTCTGACATCCTATGAGCAGAAGTAACTGCAACTAAAAATAACATTTTCCATAACAGGAAACAAAAGCCAAAACTCATGGCTGGCTCAAATGGACCCAACATCAGTGTCAAGCACAAAATTCAAGTCCCAAGGTGGGGGTGGATTATGAATAGGAGTTTTTATATGCATAATACCTCTTCAAAAAGTAACAGACACCTCCAGTTGTGCAACCATATGTCCATCATTAAGGGCACAGAAAGCCGATATAGCTGGCAAATGCACCTTAAGTGAGAAATACTCTAGACCAGAGTCTGACAGTAATGAGTAGTCCAGTACTGCATTAACAGGACATGTATAGGGGTCCAAATTCTTGGAAGCAGCCCAAATGTGAACTGCTTCCACTTCAAGGAATAAGTATGTCTGATAGAAGGTTTTCTGGCCTCAAACAGAACATCAGCAACTTTAGGGGGGACCCCAAAATGTGCCATGGCTGTTTTCAGGAGCCATGCATGCAGATGTAGGGACTTCAGGTCCAGATGGACCAAAGACCTCTTGTCCTGTGACAACAGACCCCAACACAATGGTAGAGGTACTGGAGGTTCCACTGACTGTTGTTGCAGGAGTGGAAACCATATCTGGTGAAGCCATAATGGAGCAATGGGGATGAGGTGGCACCCTCCATCCTCAGTTTGATTAGTACCTCCGTACAAGAGGAGCTGGGGAAATGCGCTCAGGAAACTTCCTTTCCAAGAGGGATGTGTTTGCCAGAACACTCCAGGCTCCAGGTGTGGAGAAATGTGGTGGTTTTATGGTGTGTGGATGCAATATGGTCAAACTCTGGATGACCCCATCTTGTAACAGGTTGTCTACCACGGAGGTCAGCAGTTCCTGTTCGTGAATCTTGGACATTGATCTGCTTAGCCATCTGCTAAGATGTTCTGGAGACCTGGGAGATGCACCGCTGACACTTGCAGACCACGGACAGATTGTTTTCCTTCATAGTGGATAGGAATGGGTGCCCTCTTGTTGATGTAACGATCACACTTGTGTTGTCCATTTGTATTAACAGAGGACCTGGGCACAGATGCCCTAAATGCCTGGAGGCTATACAGTACAGTCTTATTTCCAGGACAACGATATGTAATTTGGCTTCCAATTAGGATCATATCCCTGCATCTGGTAGGAGCCCAGATAAGCACCACATCCAGAGCTCAAGGCACCCATGGTGAGGATCTATACAGAAGCTGGTACAAGGAATGGAATGCCCTATAAAAGGCTGTTGCGAGCCATCCACCATAGTAACATTCTGCACAACGGGGATGTGACAAGGACCCTTTGGTTCAGCTAGTCAGTCAGCTGATCCCACTGGACCCTGTGTGTCCACTGTGTAAGTGTGCCAGTGGCAATGTTACAATAGCTGCAGCCATGAGACACAGAAGACTTAACATGGTCCTTGCAGGGACATTGTAACTTCTGTATACCAACTGTGCTTGAGCAACCAGGTTTTTCGCCTCTGTCTTGTGGCAGGAAAGTACATCCTTCTCTGTATCCAAGACTGTTTCTATGTACTGCACTGCAGTCTTTGGTAGGATTCAAGACAGTCTTAGGCACATATACAGTGACATGTAAGTCATTGAAAAATTGCCCTGTCTGCGACAGAGTATGCAGTAAAGCTTCCTTGGGGCTGGCCTTTGGAAGCCAGTAGTTCAGGTAGGGGAAAACATACAGGTCTGCCACTGCAAAGGGTTGCTGCCACTACTGCCAAGCGTTTGGTAAAGACCTGTGATGCAGAAGACAAGCCAAAGGGCAATACCCTGAACTGATAGTGCTCCCCTCACAGCATGAAACATTGATGCTGCCTGTGGGCTTTTCTGATCTTGACATGAAGACAGGCATCCCTCATGTCTAGGGAGCACAGCCAGTCCCCTTTTTTGCAGTAGAGGATTCAGAGCCTGTAAGGATACCACGCAAAACTTATTTTATTCTATGTAGAAGTTAAGATCCCTAAGGTCCAGTAAACGACGCAGATCCCCTGTCCATTTTGGGACAGGAACTATTTGGAATAGAACCCTTTGTTTCTCTGTTTTGCAGGAACCAATTCTATAGCACATTTTTAGAATAATGACTGCACTTTTTCCCTCAGAAGAGGCAAATGGCCCGGAGGATAACAGGAAGGAGGCAGAGGATGATCTGGAGGGGTGTCCAGCAACTCCAGAGCTTGCTCCTTTGGTATTATCTCCAGGACCCACTCGTCCGTTGTAATTTCCCACAACTGCTTTAGAAGCAGGGAGATCATGCACCCCCACAACCACCTCTGGAATTAACAGTGGAGGTGGGGTTGAAGCCTGAAGAGAGTCATATGGAACCAGTGGGGGCATAGCCACCAGCACGGATTACTTTGGATGCTTCTGAATGGGCATCTGGGAAGAGGGGTCCTGGCAAACCGCCACCACCTCCAACTTTGGCTTTGCTGATGGTGACATAACCACCTCTTGCAACAGGTTGACAAAAGGATCCCCTATAAGGAGTGGGATAAAAGGGATTTAACAGATCTGAGGGTCAGTTTGGAAGCCTGTAGTCCCCTGAGCACTTCTTCAACATCATAACCAAACAGTTTTGTCCCTCTACAGGAGCATTCAAACTGCTTGCTGTACATCATTAGCAAAACCAGCAACACTAAGCTAAGAAAGTACAGTTATGTAAGAACTTACCATAACAGTAGATCTTCGAGATGAGCTCTTGCAGCAGGTAATACTATTAGGACTGAAGCCAGCAGGCATCAGGACCCCACGCAGAAAACTTGTAGCTAGCAGTATGAGGCAGGGGACTGCCCTGATGCCGGCTAAGCCCGACGTCAGATGTGGTATATAGAGGGCGTCCCTGCGCCATCTCAGTTCTCCTGCCGGAGACACGGCTAGAAACCAAACTGTGGAACCGAGCAGGAAGTCCCCACCATGTTCTGGTGACATAAAATAAAATTACAATCCTGGGGGATGGAGGGTGGGAAAGCCACCTGCTGCAAGAGCTCCTCTCGAAGATCTACTGTTACGGTAAGTTCTTACGTAACTATACTATCTGACTTCGAGGGTGGAGCTCTTGCAGCAGGTAATACCATTAGGACTGAGTCCCAAGCAGTGCCCAAGGATAGACCCAGGTCTGAGAGGGTGGTAGAGAGAAATGCTGAAGACAGCTGAAGCTGAAAAAAAGGCACTTGAGAGTAGGCCCTGCAGGACTGCTAGTCTGAAACCTGCTCTCCTTCTGGATGCAATGTCCAAGCTGTAATGCCTGATGAAAGTGTGGACTGAACTCCATATAGCTGCAGCACAAATATCTGCTGAAAAGACATTTTTAAGGGCTGCGAAGGAAGAGGCCACTGCGCTGGTAGAGTGGCCCCTGACTGTTCCTGGAAGTGGTTTATTATGATGCTGGTAGCAGAAAGTTTTACATTGCACCAGCCAATGGGCTAGTGACTGTTTGGAAACAGGAGCCCCTAGCATTCGTTTGGCGAATGAGACGAACAATTGGTCCGACTGTCGGGAGGAGTGGATCCTAAAGAGGTAATACCTCAAAATCCTGTGAACGTCCAAGGTGTGCAACAGCACTTCACCTTGACGAATTCCGGATAATAAACCAGAAGGTTAATGTCCTATTTAAGAGTCAGCACGGACACCACTTTCGGCAAGAACTCAGGGTTCGTGCGCAGGGTCACCCTGTGTCCCTGTGGAAAACTATGTAAGGTTCCTTACACATCAGAGCCTGGAGCTCGGAAAACCTTCGAGCGGAGGTGATAGCTACCAAAAGAGGGTCTTCCATGAGAGGAAGCGTAGCTCGCAGGAAGCTGCTGGCTCAAAGGGGAGAGTAAGTTTCTCCAGGATGAAAAGTAAGTCCCAAGGAGGAACAATGTCTCTCCTGAGAGGTCTGATATGCAAGATCCTCTTAGAAATGTCTTACAGACATTGAACTGTGCCAGTGTTCTGTCTCTGAAGGAATCATGATATGCAGAAACTGCACATATGTGCACCTTAATGGACGAATAGCTCAGTCCTAAGTCCAGAAGGTGACGGAGATATTCTAGCACGTGCCTGGCCGGACAACCCAGGGATCTAGGGCACAGGTCATAGCCCAAAGACAGAAGCTGCTTCCATTTCGGACCGTAGGTGGCCCCTGGTGAAAGGCTTCCCGCTGCAACCAATATCTCAGCCACCCTCTTGACACTCCTATCCTCGCTTCTGCTAGGATTGCAGGAGCCACGATGCAGGTGAAGGAGTGAAGAGCAGGATAGACGAGTGTCCCTGCTCTGTGAGAGCAAGTGGGTGAAGAGTGGCAACTGTATTGAGGTTACATAGACAGTTGCTGGAGCAACGGATACCAGATTCATGGGGGCCATAGAGAGGCCACCAGAATCATTCTGGCCCCCTCTGACTGCAACTTGAGCAGTACTCTCTGAACAAGGGGAAAAGGAAGGAAGGTGTACAGGAACTTCCCTGTCTAAGAAAGGGACAATGCGTCTCACCAGAAAACACCAGGCCCTGGAGCGAGCGATCAAACATTTTGTAGTTTGGCATTGCACGGGGACGCAAAGAGGTCCAACTCTAGATGGCCCCAGCGACCGAACAGGTTGTCTGCGACTTCTTGGAGCAATTCCCACTCGTGATTCAGAGAGGCAGAGCAGCTGAGACTGTCGGCGAGAACGTTCTGGACCCCTGGCAGATGAACTGCGATGAGATCCAGTCGGTGTTCTACTCTCGTGGCCTCTCTGCAAAGGGGGTACCAATGAGTCCCCCTTCTTGCTGATGTAGAAGACCATTGGTGTGTTGTCTGTCTGCACCAGGAGAGGGCCCGTCGAGGAATTAGTCTCTGAAAGCGATAAGCGCATTCAGCACAGCTCTCATTTCCAGAAGATTTATATGCAGAGAGCTCTCTACGGCAGACCAAGACCCCCGGGTCCTGTGATCCCCTAAATGAGCCCCCCAACTGGACACAGAGGCATCAGTGGTTAATGTCTGAAGAGGGGTGGGGCTCCAGAATGGGACCCCTCCCGTTGGGACTGCTGTGATGGAGCCACCATTCGAGAGAGCGGTGTACCGCACGAGAAATCTGGATCTGAAGATGCAGATCATCCACCGATTGGTCCCACTGGACCCTGAGATGCCATTGGAGGGTCCGCATATGCAGTCTGGCTAAGAGTACTGTGGCTATGGCAGCTGCCATATGGCCTAGGAGTTGGAGAACAACCCCGGGTGGGGGAAGAGGAGGCCTTCTGAAGCCTGCTGGCCAGATCCCAAAGGCAGTCTGCTCTGTCTGGGGGCAGGAAAGCTCTCCCCTACTCGGTGTCCATAATAGCCCCTATGAATTGCAGCCTTTGTGTCGGCCAAGGATGTGATTTTGGCCAGCTGACTGTGATCCCCAGGGAGGAAACTAGATCCCAAGTCTCTTGTAAGGCGATTAGAAGCTCCTCCTCTGACTGAGCAGGGAGGAGCCAATCGTCCAGGTAAGGGTAGATGAAGAGGCCTCTCCTTCAGAGGCCGCCGCTACCACCGCTAGACATTTGGTGAAGACCCTGGGAGCGGAAGAAAGGCCGAAGGGGAGTACCCTGAATTGGTAGTGCTCATCCTGGAAGTTGAAGTGCAGAAACCTTCTGTGAGACTTCAGGACTTTGATATGCAGGTAGGCGTCTTGCATATCTAGAGAGCACAGCCAGTCCTCTTGATGGAGCAAGGGGAAGAGCCCTGCCAGAGTGACCATCCGGAATCTCTGGTATTTTACCGAGAGATTGAGCTGGCTTAAATCCAGAATGGGACGAAAGTCTCCCGTTTTCTTCGGAACAAGGAAGAAGCGGGAGTAATAACCCTTTCCCTTTTGGGCCTGTGGGACCCTTTGGATGGCCCTCTTTTCTAGGAGCTGTTGGATCTACGCTTCCAGGAGGAGACTGTGTGCCTGTGGACAACAGGCCAGAGTTTTTTTGGGGGGGTTGTCCAGCGGGATAGAGATGAACTCTATTGTGTACCCTTTTCGAATGGTGTCCAGCACCCATTGGTCCATCGTGATACTGGACCATTCGAGTGGAGAAACCGCTCTCCAGCCTTCTCATTCTGCCTGTCCCAGAAGGGAGGAGGGGCAGAGGAGTCGGGCTGAGGGATAGTGGGGCCCTGGGAATTTTGGGCTGCTTGGGGCCCTGGGAACCTTGAGGGCAGGGTGACCCGCCTTTGAACCCCCTGAGCAGGACTGTTTGCTCCCCATCCCTGCCCTTGTTCTTTACGAAAAGGGTGTCGGCAGGGTTCATGAGGCTGGGTTTATACATACGGTGCATGTCGGCAACCGCTTTCCCAGACTCTTGGAGTTCCTTGATCATCTTTTCAACTTCCAGGCCGAACAAAACGGGAACCTGAAAGGGGGAATCCAGGACAGACTCTTGTAAATCCGGCTGGAAGCCTGTGAGCCTAAGCCATGACTGCCGCCTCATGCAGACCCCCGAGGCAGCTGCTCTGCAGGCCATAGCCATGGCACCATAAGAACACCTCAGGGCGTGTTTGTTGACGTCTCAATCCTGACTGGGCACACGTCAATACTGTCTGCTTCGAGTCGGAGTCTGGCATAGAGTTGACGAGGTCCACTGTCTTCTGCCACAGCAACTGAAACATAGAAACATAGAATTTGATGGCAGATAAGGACCGCTTGGCCCACCCAGTCTGCCCATTTCCCTACCTAATGGATAAGCTGCAGATCCTAGTTAACCAGCAGCCTACTTCTTTCTATCCCAACCCCCTAGAATTGCCTTATGGCTGTCCCATGCATGCTTGAATTCAATCACTGTTTTGACTCCACAACCCTCCGGAAGGCCGCTCCATGTATCCACAACCCTCTGTGAAAAATACTTCTTACATTACCTCTGAGCCGCCTCTATCTTCAAATTGTGCCCTTGTTCTTGCACATCTCTTTTTTTGAAAGATGTTACCCTCTTGGACTTTGTTGATTCCCTTGAGGTACTTGAAAGTTTCTATCATGTCCCCCCCTCCCTCCTTTCCTCGAGGCTATACATATTAAGCTCCTTAAGTCTCTCTTCATATGTCTTCCGGTGCAGGCCCACATGATAGGTAATCATGTGGGCCATGAAGTTCTAGGATCTGATGGCTCCAGTGGTTGAGGAGAAGACTTTTCGGCCCCAAACGTCTAACTTTTAGAGACGGGGTCTGGAGGTTGGGAACTCAAATGCTTTGGCTGGGAACCTCTGCTGTGGGCAGCCATGAGGACCAATGAGTTGACCTTCGGTTGTTCGGCTAGAAATGGTTCGGACCTCGGAGGCTTATAAAGTCTGTCCGCCTTTTGAGGGACTGTGGCTACGGAAGATGGGGTATGCCAGGTCAGGCAAGAATGGTTCCATGAACGGTGGAATAACCAAAGGTTTGGGTTCCTTCTCTCCAAGGAACTTGGCCAGGCGCTTGTGCTCTGGATCCAAGTCCTCCGTGTCCCACTCGTATATAGCCTGGATCCTTGGATGTGCCTCATGATGTCCAAAAAAGAGGGGTCATCCAGGGGTGGGGACCACTGGGAATCTTTAGGTCCCGGGGAGGGGGGACAAAATTCCCCATCTGAGTAAGGCTCTGATCAATGTCGCCCTCTGAGGAGGACATGACAGGAGGGGAAGGAGGAGACGGAGATGAAGGGTGTTTCCTTCTCTTCCCCTTAGGGTCAGGACAAGGGTGCTCACCGCACCCCCTGAGGGCGCTAGGGTGGGGGGCCCCAAGGGTGGCGGAGTAGGGACAGTGTCTCGGGGTCTATACAGGAGATCCCTTTTTACTGTATTCCGCCAGGTAGTAAAGAGACTCCCGGTGTCTGCTACTGGGACGACCACAGGGCCCGGTGCCGGGTTTGAGGGTCCGGGCGTCAGGTCTATAGGCTCGGGTGTCTGAAGCTCAGGTTCCCTGGGGGCAGGTGTCGGTTGCGGGATCCCGGCATCAGTGGGCCAACTGGTAGCGCCTTCGTCTTGTGGTCCGGCGTCCAATGTGGCCCTGTCAGGCATCCGGTCCCTCGGAGGGGGCAGATGGCTGGTCTTCATCCGGCGACCGCCCCATGTCAGGCGTCGGGGAGCAGGTCGATGGAGTAGGCGACTGGCTAGGCTTGTGCTGATCTGGGGGAGGGCGCGCCTTAGCTGGAGGAGGGGGAGGTGTCCGAGCCCGGGCGGCCTCCTGCCTACCTGAGGGTTCTTCTGAACGCTTGCATTTGTCCAAAGAACCAGGCTTGTCCTGAGCTTTGGACAGGATTTCCTGGGTCGACCCTGAAGGTTTGAGGGGTTGATGGGCCAGGGAAGTGTGGTGTCCCGAAGTGGCAGACTCCCAATGTTTGCCCTGAGAAGAGGCGGGAGCGGACTTAGACATACGAGAAGGTTCAGACGACTGGATCTGAACCAAACCAGACCTCCGGATGAAGGTCGAGGAAGACGAGCCCTGCTTGGCTGGCGAGTTAGGGTGGGACTCAGACCTGGCCCGATCCTTATCCCTGTGGTGATGCTTCCCCCCGATGACCTGTTTTTTGGTGGGGAATCCCTGGTGGGAGAGGATAAGCTGGCTCCTGATCCCCGTTGCATGGCCGCAAGCTTTTTCTCGAGCAGAAAGGTCTCAAGTGCCCTCCTGGCGCGTGTCTTCTGGTTAAACTTCTGGCAATGTGTACAGGCATTGGGACGGTGTTCCAGGCCCTAGGCAAAGGAGGCAGGCCATGTGGCTGTCTTTGACCGGGTTTCTGCTTCCTGCATGTACACTGATTTTCGCCTTGGGTGGAGGCGACAACACCTACGAGGCGATGGTTGAAAGTGTAGAAGAATGAAAATCGTCTGTCTTTCATTGGTAGTGAGCTGCTAAGAAAGGAGTCAAGGAGGCGAACTACGTGGGTGCGACAGCAGGAAAAGAACTGAAATGGCGCCAGGGGACCGCCGCCTATATACCACGTCTGACGTCGGGCGTAGCCGTCGGGGTGGTCCCCTGCCTCAGATGCTAGCTACAAGTTTTCCGTGGGGTCCTGACTCCTGCCGGCTTCAGTCCTAATGGTATTACCTGCTGCAAGAGCTCCACCCTCGAAGTCAGATCAGTGTTTCATACATATGCCTAAATCAGCAGCTCTGACAGAAGTATCAGAAACATCACAGGCAGTCTGTAGCAAATATTTGCCAACATCAGCCCCAGACATCAAAGTTTTAATTAACTCATTCTTGACAGAACACTCAGGCAAAGCCTGAGCTAGGGCCTTAGCAGCTTTCCACAGACTGTTCTGATATTTCATCACATGGGCCTGATAATTAGCAATTCTAAGTCTCAGAGAGGCAAAGACGCACGTACACTTGCCCATCACATCCAAACTCCTAGATTCTTGTTCAAGAGGCAGAGTACTCAAGTGTTTAGGTGTCTTGGACCCATCATGAGCACCCATGATGACTACTGCGTCAGTTTCTGGCTGGTTGGCATAATAAGGCTTAGCAGAAGGGGCTGGATACTGCATATCAGCCCTTCTGGGACTGCTGAGCAGTGAGTCAGGTCCGTACCATGTAGCAAAGGTAGTATCCTCTAATGAAGAAAAAGAGGTGGGATTATAATGGAGGGTTGTGACAGGGTTGAATAAGGCCCTGACCCAGTTTTTGTTCAGAAAGTCTTTAAACACAAGGATCTGTTCTATGATCTTCTTTTCGGTCTCTCATATGTCTGGTTGTGCAACCAAACTTTCTTGTGAGACCTAGGAACTGGTGACTCCGACAGTTTTGCAATTCTCCGCCTCTCGCTATTTCTCTGCCTTCCCTTGCTGTTCAGTGTTTTCCTCCCTCTTGCATATCTGCAGTTATAAAAATATATGCAAATCTATGTGGAAATGTAACTGATACTGGGATTCCTTTGTTTGAAAATGTATATAGTTATACTGTTGAAATGATTGCAAAGCTATCTGGAACTAAAGGGGTTTACCTGAAATGCAGTTTTAAGCCTTTTGCAGAGATGTAAACAAGAGGTCAGTTCTGAGTCACAATTCTTTTGCTGCACCTGCTGAACCTGACAACACTGTGTGAGAAGCAGAACGTTTTCTTAACAAGCTCCTGCAAAGACTTGTTATAAAAAGAGCTGCAACGTTTGCAAGAGGTAGAGACAGAGACTGAGTAGAAATTAAGAAAACTCAGAAGGACTCTGCTTTCTAAGTTTGTACTACCATTGTAAATCGCTATACCAAACAACTGTTTTTATTTTCTATTAATAATAATAATAAAACGTTACTTGTGAATTTTGAAACTGCTCCTGGTTTTCCTATGCTTCCTGACCTGCACCTCGAAGACAGGGTGAGAAATGAATCCTAAAAATCCATTAAATTAATTTTAGTGAAATCTTCTTCCACTGCAAAGCCCATGGCAGTTTGCATCTGCTGCCGTGAAAGCAAAATGTAGGATCCTCAGGAGGAGATCTCTGGGTACAAACCACGAAGTCCTCACTGCAGGATGAGAGGGTAGAACTATAACGATGTGCCACATTCTATTCTCCCTCATAATCCTCCTCCAATACGAATAGGCCCGGATTATACTCCACCTCACTGTCAACCTCCCTGTCAGTGAGCAAGAACCGATGAAGGTGCCGGAGATATGGCAGCAGCTGGGAAGGAAGAATTTGTTGTATGCTGGAAGCAGTCAATGGTGTCAAGAGTGGCTGTTGGCCCTGCTGATGGGATAACTGCCTACAAAGGTAAGCCAGGTAGAATGGGTCGTATCATCTCTGAAAATGATGCCAGCACGGGCCTGAGAGTCGACGACGCCTTGGCCAGAGCCGCGACTTCTGCATACCCACAGACCTTGGCCCAATGAGTATGGGGTCGCACTATCCATAGCAGGTATGGCAACGCATAAGCCAGACCCCAACCATGTCGACAGTCGGAGGGAGGGGACTGTCATCAACGCTGCCGGAGCGGACGATGATGCTGTAAGATCACCCTGCCTCAACGGCGACTGGGATCTCACCGGGGAAGTAGACTTCTCTTTTTCTCAATGCTTATGCCTATGGTCCAATGATGAGGAGGGCCGTGATGATGACCTTTCCTTGTCCCACTCCTTCGACTTTGGTGGCTGCTTCTTGGCCGACATGGATGGCGATATATATTTTGGGCCTTCCTCCATCTCCATGGCTGCTAATGTTTTTTGAAAAAGGAAATTTTACTAAAGGTTTCTTACGGCACTCCCTTGTTGCTCGGTTGAAGCTCTGGCAAATCTCAAGTCCTCAGACTGTGAGACAGACCCAAACAGCACATACAAACCGTGTGTGTATCTTCTTTATAAATTTCATCTCCGCACTTACAGCACAGAAATAAAGCATCTTTCAATTTCGGTGGCATGCAGAGATGATGAAAAATGTTTTGTTGAAATAAAGGAAGAATAAATGACAACGGCTAGCAGACTTTTCCCTCAGCAGGTATGAGTATGATTGACGGTGAGAAAAGAACTGAGGAGTGATGAGGCTGCCAACATTTATATAGACGGCGCTGACTTATGTCGTCGTGGGAGGCCCCTGGCTAGCACAGTTTCGATGTGGTCCTAGTACTGACGCGAGTAAAGTTTCAAACATGTGGTTTAACAGAATAGATGCTCTCCAAGATGTGGTATTTTGTGGCACCTAGGGTAGACTTTTCTGTTGCAGCCAAGTCCTGTGCCACCTCACCATCCAGCTTGCCATTCAGTGCCAGCAATGCATTCCACAGGGCTCTCTGGTACTGAGCCAGATAGGGAAAATAAGCTGTCTGTCTTATTTGCAGGGAGGCTGTTGTGTACACCTTTTTGGTCATGGTATCCAGTTTTCTGGAATCCTTCTCAGGAGACTAAAGAGAAAGGCACCTTGGCTTTCTTGTAAGCAGCTGCCTGTACCACTCGTTCATGATCAGGGTGGGCATACAAATACTCTACACCCAGTCTGTTCACATGATACTTCTGTTTTCTTATCGATGCCTACTGCCCGAATTAGGTGCTGACATAACATATGCTAATATGTCTGCGACCACTCTTACGGTTGGCTTCATGCATTCTTACTGTACAAGAAAAGTGAATTGAAGGCGAGTGATTCTGATACCCCATGAATGCAAAGAGACCATTCTTATAACCGTAAGAGTAGTCTCGTGGCCGTATTTTTTTTTTTATACTTTCTATTTTTATCGCCTCCCTCACCCCGGAGCTACGGTTCTTCAGAAGACACCAAGGTACCACCCTGCGACTTGCCTTACTGAATCCACAGAGCTTCCCCCATGTAGCCATGGATATACCCCCCAGGCAGGTACAAGACAGGACCCCAACGTCCCGATAACTTCAATGTCTCAGCAGGTCCCCCAGTGGTCAGGCAGGCAGTCGCCATTATGATCGGTAGCAGTGCTCCATCTATCTGTGCTCAGGCGGTGTATTTTCCTCTTTTTCTGAGGCAGTGGCCAGCGCCCTGATGTTAAGGCATTCCCGCTGATGTCTGCCACTCCCAACCCCTCTTTTTGTGTGCTCCTGTGCTTGCTATGCCTCCGGCTTCCGCCAGAGACCAGTCAAGCACCGAGCAGGTGCCCCCCTCCCTCCCGGGAGAGGACAGCTGTCCTCTGGACGCTCAATCCTCTCCCTCCCCTGCCGACCCGTGGCAGTCCGGGCCCCCCCCCCGGGTAGCAAGTGGCTTAGTACATGGTTGAGGCCTGTATAGCTGCTCTTCAAAAGGGAAGATTCCTGGCCTCCTTGAGAGAGTCTATTCCTCTCATAGAGTTGTTCTATGTACTATCACAAATCCACTCCAGGGGTCAGGCCCTCTGCTACCACAGTACCCAACCCTGAAGTGAGATTCGTTAGCAGGGGACAAACAGGGACACCCTCCTGTTTGTTTTGGGTCCGAGCAAACTACCAGTCTCGAGTCCTGGGGTCAGTTATGAACCCTTTTTAGCTAGCAGGCCCAGGTAACAGGTCCAAATAGCAGACTCTCTTTGGGGAAAGCAGCGCAATACTTCACCCAGTGGGTCTACAACCAACCTGGCTCACAATCCCCCCTGCCACAACCCCCTGCCAACTCAACTGAGATGCTGGTATTTTCTTACCTTGCTGGATCTTTACACAGATCCTTGTTAGTGTGGTTGCATATGGTGACACTACGCAATTTAACAGTTATGTCAGAATTATCAGTACTGTTCTACCATTCACACTCAAAATGAGAAAATGTCTCAGATTACAGTCAGAAAGAAATGGAAAATTTTAAATTAAAATGCCCTGGAACTGATTTAGCCAATTCTACCTCAGTGTTCAGTTGGCAAGAGGTTCACACTTGAATTACCAGTCTTGGCAGAAGTGGTTTCTCTTGAGTCCAGGAACAAGTGTCCCTTAGAAGTCCAGAACAAAAAGTGCTCGTCTTGGAAGACCAAATACAGATGTATGCAATGTTCCCTCAGCAACTTGACAATATCAAGAGGAAAAGTGTCCCACCCAGCCTGAGTTCACAGCTCTGTAGTGATGCTGGCTGTGAGGTCACTCTCATTCCTGCATACTAAATTAGTCACAGGCCACTGCACAAGGCCAAATATTCCAATGATAAAAAAAAGTCTATTTTCTCCCAAATGACTCGCAGAACATGGTTTATGGCAGTTTAGAATTACCCCCTTTGATGTTTCAGAAAAACATCCTGGAAACACTTCTCATATTAGGTTGAATTTTCACAGAAATCGATCAGAAACAGCTTGCTTCTTGGTAAGCCGCAAGAAAAAATTACTCACCGCAATAATCTTCTTTCTTCCAAGGGGTCCTTTAGCATCAGTAAGCTAATGTTACTGATGCTAAAGGACTCCTGGGGTAAGAAAATTTTATATTTTACAACTGGTTGCCTAGGGTCAAAGCAGTGGCATGTTATAACCTAGTTTTTATAACAGTCTCAGGAAGTTTAGCAGATAAGTGTTAAATTTTCTACAAGCCAGCTGCGCTGTTTAGGTCAGCAAAAGGGCAGAACATTTTTTTTTCTTTAAAAAAAAAAATCCAGTGTCCCATGGTGCCTTGTGCTGACCGCCATGTTTCACAAGCAAAATTAAAAAAATATATATTTATAGCAAAAATATAAAACAAATAACAGGCAGACTGCTACTGCCACGTGTTCCTTAGGGCATCCTTTTGTCATCATAGCAGCCCTCTGTGCAGGAGCTCCGAGTAACTGGAGGGGAATTTAAGGGCAGCACCTGGAGGTATGCTCGTGTATGCAGGTATTTTCTGTGGGATATTCAAATATTTGTGGATTATCATCCAAACCTTTATTAGATTTTGAGTGAATGGATTGCTACACTTATGGTACTGGAGAAATGCAAAGATAGAGAAAGAGTACTTCTCCTAAAATCCACCACATCTGCTCCTCTTTAAGTATGAGCTAGGCTGGGTAATTGGGGCTTCTCCAGTGGGAAGAAAGGAAAGATGAGCTGTCCAATAATATAATCTGAAGTTTGACAGTCCCTATCCCCCCTGACCTGTGGGGAGCTGAAGGATACTCCAGTGGACGTGGGTGTTCTTTCCTGTCCAGAGAAACCTATGTATAGTAGTATCTAGCTATTTTTTTTTTTTTACAGTTAAACTTTATTAATTTTTCATAAGACATACAGACAAACCTCTTACAGTACAGTACAATGTGAGGATTTTTTTTTTAAAGAAATTGAGGCAGCATATAATAAGAACATTGCTACAATAATACAAGGAGCTTTTGGTTTAAAATATAGTAAACAATATAGGTCATGTAATTAGCATATACTTGACATTTGTAGTGAACTTAAAGCGGATAGTATGATTAGACACGGTTTATATTAAAATGTTACATAATTATATATGATGCTGCAAAAGGGAAAAAAGTACATTCGTAAAAGGATTGTGGAGTAATAAAGAACAATTGAGAATAGAGTATAGGAAAGAAAAGACATATAAGAAAGTTAAGAAGAGAGAGAGAGGGAACTATAAAAAAAAGTGGAAAAAAGCGAGACTACAATGATGTATCAGTAAAAGGGGGAAATCCATATATATTAAGTCCATACATTGGTGTTGGAAGATTTAGTTGATTCCAAAAAATTTAAAAAGCCCTGCCAACAACTGTTATATAACATGAGTCGGTCAGACAAGATATATGTCATACGGTCCAGAGAGGCATATTGCAATAGTTGGTTAATGATACCGGAAGGGTAGGGATTATGTTGGATCTCCAATGCATGAGGATTGTGCGTTAACTTGAAGGAAGAGTATATTTAACCATCTGCTCTGAATATGAAATTTTATAAGAACGGTGATTAAAAATACCAAGAATGCAATGTTTAGGGTCTAGTGTAAAGGCTGACCTACCACTTTCATTGCAAATCTGTGAGTACAGTGCCAAATCTTTTGTATGAGGGGACAGTGCCATAAGATATGCAATAAATCCCCATTGGGGAACTGCAGCACCAGCAATTGTTATTGTTCAATAAACCCATTTTTGTAATAAAACAGGGGTTCTGTACCACAAATGAAGGATCTTGGTTTGAATGAGGGAATTGCGTTTATCATTAAAAGATCTGTGACAGGAGAGCCAACATCTGGACCATTGTGCACTGGTGATATTATATTGTAGCAAAGTACTCCATCTGTTTTTAGCATTGACAAGAGTAGTCAGGAAGGATATCACAAATATCTTTGTAAACAGTGCTATTTAAATTGGATGTTGTTTTTATCCATTTAGAGATGTGCTTATCATACAGAGAATTGATAGAAAAGGTTGTGAGGTAAGAGTTGCATGCGGTACAAAGCTGTAGATATTTCCAAAAATCCTGATGGGGAAGATTCTATATGCCTCATAGGTCGGTGTAAGATTTTAACTTTAATGACTTGGGTTCAAGTATATCCTGCAAAAAGAGAATACCCTTATTTTTCCAGGTACGACAAAAAATGGGGTGATTATCAAGAGATGTATGGTGGTTACCCCAGATGGGGGTGTAAGCTAAGTGTTTGGGGTTAGATTTAATATGCTTGTGAATGATTTTCCAATAGAATATAGAAGCAGCTATGGTAGGGTGAGACTTTAAAGAAGAGGTAAGGGTGTTATAAAGGAAAGAAGTCGCCACATTACCAGGACATAAGGATGTTTCCATATTGACCCATAAAGGAGACTGGATGTTGGGTTTGTTAAACCATTTAATTGTTTGAGATGTATGGAAAGCCCATAAGTAGGCTTGGAACCAAGGAAGGCCAAAGCCACCTTTTGACCAATGGGATCTAAGTTTATTACTTACTAAATCTAGGTATTTTGCCTTCCCAAATGAAGCTGCCGATAATTTTGTCTATTTTGGTAAGAAAACTAGAGGGAAGTATCAAAGGGATATTGGAAAATAGGTATAATATTTTAGGAGTTATTGACATTTTAATGGCGGAAATTTTACCATTAAAAGAAAGTTTAAGTAGCTTCCATCTATCAAGTGTTATTTGGATACTGGTTAACAGAGGGGAAAGATTAGCATCCCATAATTTATTCAATGTCGGGGTGATCCAAATGCCAAGATAAGATATACCTTGGGGGGCCCAACGAAAGCCTAATGAGTTGTTCATGAGGGGACTACAAAGGGTATTCAGTGGTAGCGTTTCGGATTTGTTAAGGTTTAGAGCTATTCCGGAGTGGGAGGTGAAGTCATTCAGTAGTTTAACTAAAGGTTGCCCAGAACTTTCGAGGTTTTCAAGTAAAATAAGGAGATCATCTGCATATGAGAGTGAAGTATAGTGAGAGTTACATAGTAATGCCTTTAATTGTACCGACTGACGTAGGGACGCAGAAAGAGGTTCCATGGCAAGTATAAACAATGAAGGCGATAAGGGCATCCTTGTCTGGTGCCTCTTGCTAAGTAAAAGGAGGGGACAAAATAGAGATCGTGAGAACTCGAGCTGAAGGGAGGTATACAATAATTGAATCCAAGCACAAAAATTATTTGTAAAGCTAAATGAGATAGCACCTGATATAGATATTCCCAATTGAGAGAGTCAAATGCTTTCTCAAAGTCAATGGCTATTGCAGCTGCAGGGTTTTAGGAGTTTTGCTTTGTGAATTAAATTGAGTAATGAACAAGATGATCGGAACTGTTTCTATTTTTGATAAATCCTGATTGAGAAGTATGGATGAGTTTAGTCATTAAAGATTCTAAGCGGAGAGTTTATAATTTGGCAAAGATTTTTCCATCAGTATTAAGAAGTGAGATCGGTCTATAGTTTGAAGGAAGTAAAGGTCTTTGTCTTTTTGGTAAGACTGTTATGATGGCTTGGTCATTGTGCATGGGAGTTTCTTTATTAAGGTTGCTTCTTGGAATACATTGACTTATACAGGACAAAGAGTGTCAGATAGGGTTTTATAAAATCAATAGGAACCCATCACTGCCAGGTGCTTTACCGTTTTTATGATGATAAAGCAGTTTGGATTTCCTGTAAAGTGATTGATTTATCAAGCACAGCTTTGTCCTGAGGATAGGTGGGTAGATTCAATTTTCCAGAAAATGTTGTATTAGGTTGGTATTTGTAGTATTAGATTGCAGTATAGTTGATGGTAAAAGGATTGCATAATACGATTGATTGAAAGGTTGTCTGTGTGTGTCTGACCTGATGGATCTTTTAGACCTGCTATATGTCTCTGCATCTGTTGAGTTTTTAGCTGGTAAGAGAGCAACTTTCCGCATTTATCCCTTGTTCCCAATAACCGTGTTTAATCCTAAAAGGGCAAGTTCAGCTTCCTGGATATCAACTCGTTAATTTTAATTTTAATTGTAGAATTTCCAGATGAAGCTGTGAATTATGATTGGGTTTATTTAATTTATAGTATTGGGTTTCTTTTTCTTTAAGGATTTTTCTAAATTAGCTAATTGTTGTTCTCTTAATTTCTTTCTATGCGCTGCATAACTAATAATTTTACCTCTAATAGTGGCTTTTAATGCTTCCCAGATAGTACCTTGAGACATATCCGGAGCATCGTTAATAGAAAGAAAATCCTGAATCTGGGTTTTAATCCAAGGAGTGAATTCAGGGTCTTTGAGTAAAAGTGAGTCTAAATGCCAAGATGGGGATTTAGAAGAAGGTGGACCCCAGAGTAAATGCAAACTGATGGGGAATGATCAGATATAACAATAGGGAGAATCGATGTATCAATAATTTTTTCAGTAATGAGGGGAGAAGAGAACCAATAATCAATCCTACTATATGATTTATGTAAAGAGGAATAAAAGGTGTAATCTCGTTGTCTGGGATGATGTAGTCTCCAAATGTCAGAGAAACCTAAATAGAAACATAGAAACATAGAAGTTGACGGCAGATAAGGACCGCAAGGCCCATCCAGTCTGCCCATTTCTTTTTCTACCTTATAAATGTGCCATCGGCCTTTGCTCTGTCAGTGACCTATCTATTCATAGTCATTTGTATTGCTCCCTTATGCCTATCCCATGCCTGTTTGAAGCCCTGCACTGTATTCATAGCCACCACTTCTTGTGGTGTTTCATTCCATGCATCTACCACCCTTTCTGTGAAAAAGAATTTCACATTCCCCTTAATCGGCCTCCTCTAATCTCATGCTGTGTCCTCTTGTCCTGCTATTTTTCTTATATTTAAACATGTTGGACTCTTTCACCTTGTTTATGCCCTTAAGGTGTTTAAATGTCTCGATCATATCACCTCTCTCCCTCCTTTGCTCAAGGGTATACATATTGAGCTCCATTAATCTGTCCTCATATGTCTTCTGATGCAGTCCCTGCACCATTTTGGTTGCCCTTCTCTGGACTGCCTCAATTTGGTTAATGTCCTTGTGAAGGTGTGGCCTCCAATACTGCACGCAGTACTCAGATGGAGCCTAGCCAATGTCTTGTACAGAGGATTTACATACTCTCCTCTTACGACGCAGATGCCTCCCTACTAATACACCCTAACACCCCCCTAGCTTACTCTACTGCTTTAGAGGTCTGTTTGATGATTTTAGGTCATCAGTGATGATGATGCCCAAGTCTCTTTCTTCCTTTGTGACTGCTAGCAACTCCCTGACAGACTTAAAAGGACTGGGTCCTTCATAAGCATTGATAGAGCATGAATACTACGGGGGTGGGCATCATGTGATGAGTTACTTCTGTCTAAATATGCTTGTAGTGCTAAGTTAAAGTCACCACCAATAAGAATAGGTGAATTATTTTTATTATTAATCATAATTTGTTGGGATAGATTATGGAAGAAAATGGGTGAATCAAAGTTGGGTGCATATACATTCACAAACATAAGCGGACCTGCTATGGTGTTTAATAGGGTTATAATCCACCTACCATCCGGGTCTCTAATGATTTTTATGGGGGGCCAATTAAGAGATTTATGTATTAAGATAGCAACCCCATGTTTTTTGGATGGAGAAGATGACGCATATACTTGACCGACCCAGTCCCTTTTAAGTCTGTCAACATCCTCTGATAAAAGTTTAGTTTCTTGTAAGAAAGCAATATGTGTTTTATGCTTTTTAAGATAAGTAAGTACTTGCTTACGGTTACAAGGCGAGTTGAGTCCCTTGACATTCCATGAATGTAAGATTAGATCACTCATGGTACTAGGATATAAGGTAATTAGTTACAAATAGGAATGAGGGACTCAATACCATTAATTTGGAGGATGTCACAGATTCAAAAGGTAAATATATATAATAAACAAATGTATGCAGGGCCCTTAACTTGTATGGGTTCAGATGATTGAGTATTTGTATTCATTTTGTCTCAGAGAGTATAGAGATAGGAATATCAAGTAATTAAACATTAGAGCCAACAAGCGTTAGTATAAACTCAGTAACAAGAATATTAATTTGAAACTTTTATGAAATGCGAGCAATAAGAGTCGGTAAATATACCAGGACTCTCCTCTACACTACTAGGCGTGTAGAGTAATTAGTGAATCTCAAGTCCGGTTTACCCTATAATCAGGACAGTGGTTTACCGTGATTGAGAAAAGGCAAATTCCATTTTGCAGATTGACAAAACCGGTATTGTCACCGGTGTCTGCAAGTCCAAAATCGGTTTTTGCCGTGTTGGCTTTGTAACCTGTATTTAACCATTTTTCACTCTGTTAGCATGCATTTTCACATTTCTACATCTGCTGTTGCATATCTGCACTTGTAGCTATCAAGTTATTTTAGAAGCTAAGTTTGTCAAGGCAGCAGGCGACATCCCCCGCTATCCCTCCTGTATAATGACAGGACCACTAATGGCCCCTATCCTTCTGACGCAATGGGGACAGCAGTACTGTGGACCCCTCCCTGTGGTCTGATTGGCAGCAGCCCTGCAGCCCCTATCTCTAAGGTGTGATGGCAGGAGCAGCATTGCGGCCCTTCTCCCTCCTGTGCAATGGCAGCAGCACTTTGGCCTCCATCCTTCCGGTGTGTTGTCAGTAACATGGTGGTAAAGCTCTGCAGCCCACAACCCTCAGGTGTGACAATACAGAATATTAGATTGCAGGACACTTGGATAAATTAAAAGGAACTAGCCATTAGAGACTGCCACCCATCACCACACAATGCAGACTAAGTTACCGCCTACATGACCTTTCTTGTAAGTTCTCATCCCAAGAAATGTTAAGTCAATAAAAGCAAGTATACCATTTCAAGAAAGGTAGTTTATAAAGAGTGCAAATATTGCAAATCAAAAACAATATACAACAGTTGAAAAATGTGAACAAAAACAAAATCTAATTGAAAATGTGCAGAATGTAGAAAAGTGAAAATATATATTGAAACACAAGTGAACTAAAACCTAAATACAAATACTCAGTGTCAAATGTGCAAAGGTACAATAACTGTGGAAAACTGTGCATAAACAAAACCTAAATGAAAATGTGCAAAATGTGCAATACAGTATGACAAAATATACAGTGAAAAAATGAACAAAATATAAATACACACACACGACAAGGAATATGGGAAAAACAATGTTATTGAAAGTGTTTACACCCTATAACTAAAAAATGTGCAAAATGCCTGTGAAAATGTCACCAATCTAATCCTCTCATTTATTGTACATAAGCTGGGATAGTAATCTCATATTGTCAACTAGCAGGTTACGCTCTTTGGTCTGTGTGGATCTGTCCGAGACCGAGAAAGATGTCTCCACATCGACTTTCGACACAGGTATCCAAATGGCTTGCAGAGCAGCTTTGGCCAGTACTGGTAATTGTGGCTGCACTGAAATCCAGTACTGGCCAACATTAAAGTCCATTATGTCTGGAAGCTCTCCTATGTCCTGCCCAACATACATCTCCCAGTCCTTTGTAGTGCAATTTGGTTGTGCAGTTCAAATACACCAATGTCACTGGCTGAGTGTGTGAAGTCCTACTCAATTTAGGAAGGTTGTAGGGTTCAAAATACGGCAGGCTTTAAAGAACCCTATGGCGGGTTTGTTTCCATGTGTTTTGCCATTTTGTTTAGGGCTACTCCAAATGCTTTTGGAAAATTGCAATCTGCTCCTGCTTAACCGTGGCCTAAGAGTAGCTAAGTATTCATCTGTTCTTTCTCCAAATGCTTCAGTTTTTGATACACCAATCTGAAACCTCTGTTTTATTCCATGTAGTGCATCGAATACAGAAACAGCCAAGGGTTTGTCTTTCCTTTGTAGAAGTTCTATTGTGCTGATGAGATCACTGCAGTTTTCAGCGATGAAGGTTGTGTGAATCTGTAGCTCTGTAAACCAGTCTTGGAAAAGTTTTCTCAACGAATTCATGGAATTGCAATCACTTGCTTCCACCTGGAAGAAGTCTCTTAAGTGCTGAAGATAAAGCGAATGGTACTTAACGGTTTCAAACCAAGTGTTCCAACGGGTTAAGACAGGAACAGGAGGCAATTTTTTCTTTTCTACATCTCGCCCCTCCAGGAATGCCAAGTACTCTCTCTTACGTTTGGGCGACTGCTGGAATGAGTATTTCACAAGTGCTACAAGTTTATTGACCAGTTCAAAATGGTCAATCCATGTGTCTCCCACCAAGGATAACACATGTGCCCAGCAACCAACATGGATCACATGGGCACCAATAAGGCCATATAAACCTCTTTGAAGCACTTCACCATGTACGTGCATTGTCTCTGATGAAGGCGACTACTTGGTCCATCTCCACATCATATTTCTGCAATGTCTTTAATACATTGTGCGACAGTGGTGTGATTTACTGCTGTCAACTCTGTTGTTTCTGCAATGATAGACTGTCCGCCTGCATACCAAAAATTATGTTGAGTATACAGCGAGCATCTGCGCCTGTCGCCTCATCGCACATTACAGAGAATGTCTTCCTTTCACAAGCTGTGAAATTCCGTCTCCATTTCCTTTCTCAATTTGGGCAAGTAGTTCTGCCTTAAGGTGGATACCTTTGGGAGAGCACCAATTCCTTTAACGTTGTCCCCATTCAGTCTCTTATGCACGGTTGAGCCAACTTTTCGATGGGTATATTTGCACCACAAGCCCTTAATACACCAATACAGTATTCTCCGTGCTGCAGCTGCAGAGTTGTAGTATTAAAGCTGGTGTGAAGCGTCACCTGTCTGTTGCTATTTTTCTGGCTTGCATTCTTCATATGTTTTTACTTTTGCAGTGATCCACCACTGTGTCCTTCCTCACATAGTCAATGGGGTGATCACAAAAGCGACAAAACATTTTCCCTCCGTCCTCATACATGCCTTCCAACTTAAATTGCAATGCACGGTCCTTAGCAGTGACACTGGAAAGTTTTGCCATTTTGCTTGGTGTTGCCATCACGATGCGTAGAACAGATGACTCCAAAGAACTAAAGTGGAACACAAGTTGGAGAGATATTAAAAACAGGCTTTAGAACTACTTAAAGCTTCACAACAATGACATTAAGGATTTAATTATCACATAACTTCTGCCCATGGATGAGAGTCTGGAGAACAGCAACAGAAAACATGCTGATCTCAGCTGCTCACAATCCATACAAAAACAATACCAGAATCATAATTCACTGCTAATCCATGTGGACCATGCTCAATCCATGGATGGCAGTCGGTCGGAGCAGCTACAGAAATCAAGCTGTCCTCAGAAGCTGTCACAGGCTTGACTATATAATACAAAAAGTACAATATTGACATCCAAATATAGCCCTGACCACAGCTGATGAGAAATCCTGACATACAGGATCCCGGCTTGCTCCCCGTCTGCACCAAGACCTTATCGGTCTCCCGCTCAAACAAACTAAGACTTGGAAAACACATGAATCTGAAGATCACGCCATACCTTTTAGAGATGATGACTATTTCCAGCAGAAATTCACACCAAGCAGGAATGTTGAAGCCTAAAATTTG
Organism: Neoceratodus forsteri; assembly: GCA_016271365.2. Lineage (NCBI taxonomy): Eukaryota > Metazoa > Chordata > Ceratodontiformes > Ceratodontidae > Neoceratodus > Neoceratodus forsteri. The sequence continues at coordinate 25,875,734 of CM057452.1, read as the reverse complement.
AAAAAAATAAATTATTATGTAAACAAAGGACACACACACACACACGTAAATGACACCTAGTTAGACATGCCATCTGCCTCCTCTGCTGGGAGACAGAACCTAAAAGTCCGGCTGTGAGCCACCAGGACTATAGTGTTACCAACATAGCCATGGTTGCAGCCACCTATCCTGAATGCCAAGCAAGGGGCCATACAGCTAGGGTCTTATTGCAATGATTCAGCTTGCCACCCACACTGCCCAGTCCCTAGCTACCACCATCCACAGGAAACACCTTTGTGCAAACCACCCAGGGTGTATAAAACGTAAAGCAGGATATCCCCAAATGTCTGCATTTGGGGACAAGGGCTCTGGGTCAACATCTGGCGGGTTGTAGTAACAAAACCCACTTCCAAGGAGGATGTTGATGCAGACACCCTCCATTCATTCAAGTCACTCATCATGGGCAACTCCTCACTCACTGGGTTGCGGTACTCAGCGACTGGCACAAGGGCCATCACTGAAAAAAGTGTCCAAACAAGGTTGGTGTCAGTATCTCTGCAAGTCATTTTCAATTATTTTAATTGTGGTTGATGGTGGGGACTTTACATGGCAGGCCAACTTGCCACCAACACTCCAAACCATTTTGTCACTAACCACCTGAAAATAAACTACCTCTAATAGCTACTGTTGCCCCCATACCAAAAAGTGAACCAGTCTTCACCAAAAAAGTGAACGATGAGACATCCAAAATAAACTTACTTTTCAGCGGACAGGACATGTTGCTGTTAGCAGTCTGGAGTTCAGGCATCCACATCAGTCAACAGGCCAGGGTTGGGTGTGAGCTGAACAGCAGTACAGTCTGTAGCAGAGCACAGCCTTGAAAGCACCGAGAAGTCACTTTAACTTCCATCTCCAGGCAAAATGGAAACCGCAGCCTTTACTCAATATTTATATGCAGCCCCCACCCGTCCCTGTGGACGGCAGCATGTGCGGCACTGCAGCCCCAACCCGTCCCTTGTGACGGGCAGCATGTGCACTGCAGTTCTCAACGCCCTGCTGGCGGCGGCAGTGTGCGCACTGCAGCCCCCACCGCCCTGCAGACGGCAGCATGTGCGGCACTGCAGCCCCACCCGTCCTGCTGGCGGCAGCATGTGCGGCACTGCAGCCCCCCGTCCAGTGTGGCGGCAGCATGTGCGGCACTGCAGCCCCCACCCGTCCCGTGTGACGGCAGCATGTGCGGCACTGCAGCCCCCACCCGTCCCGTGTGACGGCAGCATGTGCGGCACTGCAGCCCAATGCCATGTACAAATCTGTCCAAGCTCAGACGTGAAGTAAGCCGAACCACCAGACGCCAAGGTGGACTCCGTCGGTTCAGTCCCTATCTAATATATAGATGCGTGCCTGATTTGGTTTATTTGTAAACAAAGTGCATCCAGCTTAAAAACTTCAAGTGATTAATGAGGACGCTAATGGAGAGATACACAAACAATCTCTGCCAAAGAATAAACCAATCCAGAATCACAAAAATAGTAAATTGTGAACTTTCTGGCTATCTTGATGAAAATGGAGCCTCTTAGTTTTCATGTCAGAGCTCAAACTCAAGAAAATAGTTCTGCTGGCAGGATGGTAACAGGTTGCTGCAAGGCCCCCAGCAACAACTTCTTTATTCAGAACATTTCAATTTTATAAGCACAAATCAAGACAGGCCACCAACAGGCCTCCAACATATTCCATTAGAAATTCTGGCAAAAGCTTCAACATAGAAAATGTATTTTTAATAAAAGTGGTAAAATTGTTAACATGCATTTCGACAGTTTAACTTGTCTATTTATCCCCTAGGTAATCCAATGTCTGCGTCCTCCAAAATTGATGAAGGGAACCGAGAAGAACAATCCACATTTCCAACTGCACAGATGCCCTCTGGGTTCCGATGAAACATGGAGGTTGATTGTTTGATTATGTTTAATAAAGATTTTTGTCTGAGACGTGTGCCTATTATTCTACACAGTTATGCACACCACAACAACAATACTTTACAAATGAAAATATGCATTTTAGTAAAGACACATGCCCAACAAATCACTACCAAACCAAACAACGCACCTTCCCCAACCCGGGGTGGGGTGGCAGAATATAGGAACAGCTGCATCACAAGCCTGGGACCCAGGCCTGTCATGCAGCCAGTACCCACTGGGTATCCACCTCAGCCGACCATCAACAAAGAGCACCAGGCGTAGCACGGACCTGGCCGACTGGCATACATGCTGGAAAAATGGTTCTGCGCCACTCTGCCCGCCGCCCCTCCCTCAGAGGCCAGAACCATTTTTGCCAGTATGTGAACCAGTCCGCCCAGCCCGTCCCTCAGCCGACCATCAACAAAAGAGCACCAGAGCGGACGGACCTGGCCGACTGGATACATGCTGGAAAATGGTTCTGCGCCACCTGCCCGCCCACCCCTCCCTCAGAAGCCAGAACCATTTTTTGCCAGTATGTGAACCAGTCCGCCCAGCCCGTCCCTCAGCCGACCATCAACAAAAGAGCACCAGAGCGTGGCACGGACCTGGCCGACTGACATACATGCTGGAAAAAATGGTTCTGCGCCACTCTGCCCGCCCGCCCCTCCCTCAGAGGCCAGAACCATTTTTTGCCAGTATGTGAACCAGTCCGCCCAGCCCGTCCCTCAGCCGACCATCAGAGACCACATTAGCAGCATCAAGCTTCCTTCAGGGTAGGTGACAAACTCAAAGGCGTCAACAAGGCTTTTCTATTTGAACCCCTACCAATCCTAAAGATCCCCCTCCCAACCTGTGAGAATTTCTGGCAGACACCACCCTTCGTAGAGTACAACATGTAGAAGCTCCAATCTGCAATAAGGGCTCTTCTGAAAGGGATCACTGACCTGCACAGACACTCTTCCCCAACCCAACAGACCTGCCCGACCAGTCTCCCCACCAGCACAGCTACTCTGCCCCCAAGGACCTGCATGGACAGTCCACCCACCCCCAACAGACCTGCCCGGCCACTCTGCCCACCCCGATGCACCAGCACAGCCACTCTCCCCACCCCAGTACACCGGCCCAGCCACTCTGCCCACCCACATAGGCCTGCACGGACACTCAGCCCACCCCAACCGACTTGCACAGCCACTCTGCCCACCCTGATGCACTAGCACAGCCACTCTGCCCACCCCACTGAACTACACGGACACTCTCCCCACCCCAGTGCACCATCCCAGCCACTCTCCCCACCCTGATGCATCAGCCTGGCCACTCTGCCCACCCCAAATGCACCAGCACAGCCACTCTGCCCACCCCCATTGACCTGGTCGGACACTCTCCCCACCTCAGTTCACCAGCACAGCCACTCTCCCCATCCCGATGCATCAGCCCAACCACTCTGCCCACCCCAACAGACCTGCCCGGCCACTCTCCCCACCCCAACAGACCAGCACAGCCACTCTGGATGCGACACTCCTGGGGGCAGCAGTATGGGTAGTGAGTTTTTTCTGGATGGGATTCAACGTTCAGTGCAGTGGAGCAACAGCATAGATAAGCATAAATAAAATAAACTGTGGCGTGGGGGTTCCCCGCAAAGTGAAAAAAAAAAAAAAAACATAAGTTAGAACAAGGCTTAATACCCCCACAACACAGGCAGCAGAACAACTCTCTTCTCCACCCGCCCACCTACCCCGCTAGCTATAGATGCTCTCCTTTTCCACCTGGAATGGATGGAATGCTCAAACAAAACCATGGTTAATAGGGCAAATAAAACAACTAACCGGAGAGCCCTTTGAGACCCCACAGAACAAAATTAAAATCGACTGTGGTGCGGGGAATCGGCATCGCTCCGATTCCTGTCTCTCTCTCTCCCCACCTCGGAATTGACGGTATCTCCCCCCGATCCCACATAGTGACAAAAAAATACCCCCACAACACAGGCTGCAGCAAACTTACCGGGAAAGACCGAAAGACCAAAGTACAGAACAATGGGATGGATACAGTCGAGCACAGATTGTTGTGGCAGGAAGACAGCAAGCAGGAAAACAAACGAAAGCGAAGTGCAGAGTAAAAATGCAAACATGCTGCACCCGCAATTTATAGCGCTCTGTTCTCACAGTCAACGAGAACAAACACTAGTTCCGTTTTTGGCGCTTTCCGTGGCCCAATCGTAGTTCCGCATTCCCGTCCGCGTCACCGCATATGCGGTAAACCATTGTCCCTGCCTATAATCTTAAGATACTGAACTTTATATAACAGTATATTAAAGAAGTGTAATTGAGATTTGTGCTGAGGTAATTAAAGCATTACCCTGGAAAAAAACAAAACATCATTCTACCAAATAAAAAAGGATAATTATGTAATAGTGTTAAATTCCAAACATAATGAATTAGCTTGGACCTAGCAATAAGTCCAATATTAAATAAAGTATACCAACATGATGGCAGATAATGCTGAAACAGTGTGAGCCAGATAAAGGATGCCCGATGTGTATTAATCCACATAAGCTAGGTTAGGAATGCAGTATATACTATAGGTTCATAGTACATCAGTGTATTGTGGAATCATTTTTATAAGTTCCAATGATTTGGAAGAAAATGGGATGAAGAATAATGTGAAAAGGCGGAAAAACTCAATGTACAGAAATACAACTGGAAACATACTTTGGTGCAAAATCTGTGAGATATAATGGGAATGCACCTGATGCACTACATACCAGAAGTGATGCAAAATAAATATTAAATAAGTAAATGATTTTAGAGTATTTGTCTAATCATCCTCCACATTACAAATGTTAGGATTTATGTGGAAAAATGCTATAATAGTAGGGGTTAAGGGCACACTGATATGAAATACAGAACTCTATATATGTATGTATGCGCCTGACCACATGGTGGCGCTAAAGCTTAGGAAAAATTAGAGTGTAAATAGCAATTATATATACTAATGTCTGGCACCACACAAGGATTAATTAGAAGAGATCTTACAAACATTGTAATATTTATTCTCTCTCATTTATTTATTTTTTTTCCATTGAATACATTGAGAGTAACTCCCGCATGGATTAAATACCTCCAGTGTCAATTGGCTCACCTCCCACAGACAGATACAGGCTTCTCAGCAGCGATAGCGATTTACTGCATTTAAGTGCTCCAAACCTGTTGGGTGCGATAGAGACTGCGCTTTGTGGTAAAATGTACCAAAGGAATCGAGTGAGGTGGTGGAAGAAGAGGGATTCTGGTGAGAAACTGCTATATCACATCTAATTATGGGCCATAGTATTTATTACAAATTTTTTTGTTTGTTTTAGTGGGAAAAGCCTCAGGTAGCCTTGCTCTTCGATTTTCTTCTTTTCTTTTGGGTGGTTCAGATGATTTAAAGGAGAGCTGACACAAGATCAGCCCAGGAAGAATCGGGAGAGTCATTACCCGTTGAGAGCTTCTTCTGGTCTTGAGTAAAGGGGTCGGATACAGTCGGTCTCAGATCCTCCGAGATGAGTGCAGATCTTCTTGGAGCAGATCTTCTTGGAGTGGGGAGAATTTGTTAGACAAGGTAAGAGGAGTAGAAAAACTGATGTGACGTTCCACATGGGAAGCTGGAGAGGTGGAAATATTATTTAAACAGCAGGTATTATTATTTAGAGAAGAACCAGATGCTTTTTTTTCTTGTATGCGTGCGGAGCTTCTGGCAGGAGCTACAGTGGCAGATATAATGGCTGCAGATTTCTCAGGGACCTGAAGGACAGTTTCAGCAGGAAGGGCAAGACATTGTAATTGTGAAGTGCTTGTGCTGGAGCATAAATGAGCTGCATTAGCATCGCAAGGCAATGTAAGTGCGGGCTGTGTCCAATTCAGAAATTCAGAGAGAGATTCTGGGGTACTGAAATCTCTGGCAGAATCATTCAAAAAGACGATTGTTGCAGGGTAACGAGTGCAAACTTAATTCCACGCTGATGAAGGATTGTTTTAATGGGGTTGTAAGCTTTTCGTTTGTTAGATAATTCTTTAGAATAGTCTCTGAAAATTAGGATTCTGTTTTCTTGCCAAGTAAGTGCACCTAATTGCCTTGCTTTTTGAAGAATCAGTTCAGTATGTGCGTGGTTTAGAAATCTGGCAATGATGGGCCTGGGTTTCTGGTCGGGTCCAGGCCTCGGATTTAAGGTGCGGTGAGATCTCTCGATGATTAGGTCTTGGCCGGCTGGTAATTTAAGCAAAGAAGGAAGTACATGAGTTAGAAGAGCACTGGTGTCTCCTAGTTCAACACCTTCAGGAAATCCGAGAAATCTAAGGTTGTTACGTCTGTTTCTATTTCAATACATCTATTTTGTCCTGAAGGTTCCTAACTCTGTCCTGCTCCCTGATGGTAGCCTGTAATGTGTTAATGGAATCTTCATTTTGAGATGCTTTAACATCAGTAGCGCTTGATTTTTGATCAAGTGCCTGCATATTACTGATATTTTGTTGAGATGCAATTTTAATACATTGATTTCACTTATTAGTTGCTGAAACACTGCCTCCACTCTATTAAGATAACTGTTATGTGGAGATTGGTCTGCCATTATTGTAGGCCTTAATAGAGAAATTGAAAAGCTGTAGATAACCTGTCAGTAAATATGAGGCAATAAAAATACTGTACCAGAGCTGTTCTATGATGTACATATAGTAAGATCTCAGATGTTGGTGAAGGTAGGAAGTCTGGAATCTGTAGGATGGATGACGATATTTGGTGAATCCAGGAGATGAAGAATCAAGCAGCCATCTTCAGCACAGCGCCTCTGGCTCAGTATCTAGCTATTTTAAGATTTTGTCTGGCACCTAAATGGGCAAAGACTAAAGAGATACAAGAATTTGGGAAGAAGGGAAATCTTTACCATAGCTATCCTCCCCAGGAGAGTGAGTGGAAGGTCCCTCCACTTTTCACAGTCATCCATTAGATTAGCAAGTAGCTGGCCATAATTTCTAGGGATCAGCTGGGACAGACTGGTGGGGATCTGGACCCCCTGTACCATGTGTGGACCTAGTGGATTTTGAATAAGAGCTTCCCTGTGCTACTGCCCAACTGGCAGGATCTCACTCCTTGGCCAGTTGATTTTGTGGCCCGACAGAGGTTTATATTCCAAATGGAGTGCCTGGACATTTGGTAGGTCCTCCATAGGCTTCTGCAAGAATAATAGAAGGTTGCCTGCAAAGAGGGCAATTTTGTGCTCTGAGCCCCCCACTGCCAGTGCCCCTTGATGCCCATATGGTTCCTAATGGCTGCAGCCAACAGTTCTACGGTCAAAACATATAGTAAGGGGGACAGTGGGCAACCTTGCCTGGTGCCTCTACCCAATGTAAATGAAAGTGTTAAGGTGCCACTGATTGAGATCTGCATGGCTGGTGCGGCATACAGGCCCCTGATCCAGTCTACTAACCTTTCCTGAAAATGAACTGCCGCAGTGTAACAAACATGTATCCCCACTCCACACAGTCAAAAGCTTTCCTGCATCCAGGGCAAGGACTGAGACCCCATGGGACTTGGACGTTTCTGCTCAAGCATGGATGATATTGAGGGTTCTGCGAATACTGTGTTTTCCTCGTCTCCCCTGCATAAAATCCCCCTGGTCACTATGAAAACACTGGAGTAATAGGGTTTCCAAGCAGGCAACAGTTGCACACACAATAACTTTGCAATCTGTTAGGAGACAGAGGGCAGTTGTCCTTACCTGGTTTTGGAAGGATCAAAACTACTGCAGACCATGTTGGGGGCAGCTCCTCTCTTCATACTCTCCTCTACCATTATTATTTGAAAATGGGCATCGAAAAGTCAGAAGCTGACTGGCTAATCCTCTCTGCCACGAGTGTTGTTATATTTTAACAACGCCTAGAAAATAACAAGTTCCTCTTTGAAGTACCCATCACCACCTCGTATCCTTGTGCCCACCTGAAACATCTTAGCAGCCACTTTTAACTCGCTTAGTAGTCATCATGCAAAGGCCCTCCACGCAACTCAGTCCTCCTCAGACCAGTCCCTATACCTCATACACACAGTACCAAAAAAAGTTTTTTTTTCATCTTACAAACATGAGCATTGGCAGACACTCCCATCCTACAATCAGCACCCTGATCTCACAACACCGCTAGCCGACCACTCCTCCATCCCGGTGCTCACTGCAGGAGAAATGCCGCTCAGTCACGGCCCACAGTAATGACAATCCATACAAAAAAAAAAAAAAAAAAAACTGCCGCATGAAGCCAATAAATCATCACCAGTAAACAAAATACCTCTTTTTGTTTTTTCCCCACACTTTATCAGCTCACTCGACTTCTACATTCCCTGTCCAATCGTGTCTAACAGATCTCCACGTAATTCTCACTCTGCCGCTACCACACACTCCCTGCTCAGACTCAAACACAAAACCATTTTTTTTCTACACAGATCACGGTAGTGTGATGCAAAAACTCACGCGACATTCGACAAAAATAACAAAACACTGCACAGTAATTATATAATACAAAAAACTGCCTTCTCATAAGCTGCAGCAGCACCCTCTAGTGGCAGTAAAGGAACTATTTTACACAACCTGCCATTTCTGTTCATTTTTTATTAATATCCTACCCTCTTTTTTTTATAAACTTTATTTAAAAAAACAATGCTACCCCGTTTTCTAAGTGTAATAATATCCTCCAAGGTGGGCGTTGTGGGATATAACAGACCTTCCAGGGGCTATAAGGCCCTCTGCCTGCAGTGTTGGGCCTCATTACGCCCCTGCACAGTCCGTTATATCCCAATAACGTCCACCCTGTTGGGTATTATTACTTACATTACTGATGGAGCTTTATCAATAATATATTACATTTTTTAAAAAAAAAAACTTAGACAATGCCTGTTTCCAGGGCAGCTGTACGTGAAACACGTCACAGAATAAGAGTGCCTCACATGCAGAGGAACGGAGCGGTCTGACTGGTCGGGATCACTCCCTCGCTCTATAATGATTTTCGAAGTGGCTTCTTAAGAGACTTGTGTAGTGGGACTCTCTTTGTAGGGGCTAGTTCCATCATTTCCATGAATTCCACTTCCTCCTCATTCTGTTTTATGAGAGGGAATGTTAGATATTTTTATAAAGCAGCCATTTCCATGGACTCTGGGCGCTGTACAAAACAATTCAATAACAAAATACACACAGGTAGCAGCTCAACACAAACTTAAAATTCTATCCATCCCCGTTAAAACCAAATTCAGTCATTAAAAGCTGGCTGGAACAGATATGTTTTTAATGCTTTCTTAAATGTTGAGGGTATTGACCATTTACTTAATGAATGAACAATAAGAGATGCCGTCCTTAGTAACTCTAGGAAGGTGTCGTCGAGGCACAGGTCACGAAGCATAGGAAAACCAGGAGCAGTTGTAAAATTCGCAAGTGATTTATTAACAACAGTAAAAAAAAAAAATTCAGAGTAACTATTTACAATGACATGACAAACAGACAGCAGAATCCTTTTTCTAATCAATTTCAAATCTCAGTCTGTCGCTGTCTTGTTTGCAAAATATTGCAGCTTCTTTTTATAAGTCGGTGCAGGAGCTCGTTAAGAAAACAGCATGCTTCTCACACAGTGTTCTTGAAAGTTTCCAATGTTCTTGTCAGTTTCAGCAAGTGCAGCAAAAAAGAACATTGTGACCCAGAACTGACCTATTTTAGCCAGCTCTGCAGAGATTTTGCATCCAGCATTCTCAGGTTAACCCCTTGAGTTCCAAATAGCTTTGCAATCATTTCAACAGTATACCTATATACAGCTTTAAAAAAAAAGGATCACAGTTTCAATTACATTTCCACAAAATGATTCACATATATTTTTATACCAGCAGATATGCAAGGGAGAAGAAAAGACAGAACAGCAAGTGAGGGTAGAGAGATAGTGAAAGGCAGAAATTTGCAAGACCATTGGGGTGATCAAGTCCTAGGTCTCATGAGAAAATTTGGTTGCACAACCAGACATGGAAAAGAACAGAACAGATCACTGCATTTAAACACTTTCTGCATAACAACTGGGACAGGGCCATATTCAATCCTGTCAAAGAAGGGAACCAGACACCTGATCAGGACAGCCATCAGGCTCAACAAGTTCACCCCCTTCTCCCTTTTCATAGTAAATTTTCTCCTCCAACATAGACTGCTGTTTTAGAACCGGAGCCTGGGAACAGTGGGTGACATTCAATAAATTCCCCGTAGCCAGACAGGCCTAGAAAAACTGCCACATTTCTGTCGTCCTCTGCTAAGGACTTTTGTCTCTGCTACACTGTCTGCTCCTTATCCTTTGCCGAAGAAGTCGCAGGGACATATTTTCTTTTTGTTTTTTTCTTGACAGGCACTGGTTGCAGTACCTGCTCAGAGGCACTTTTATTTGTATTTTTGACATCACTGGAGTCAGAGGTTCATCTTTGGACACCCTATCATTTCCGCTTTACCATGCCTTTCTGATGGCTGAACAGCTTTATCTTTTTGTCTGTCCCTTTTGACATGGACTGCTGCTTATGGGCTAAGAAACCTGTGATGAGTGCTTTCCGCCATCACTTGGAGCTCCTGCTGAGCCTTTATTGTGCTTTGCTGGCATACAGGCAGACTGAGAAGCCACATTTTTTTTCTTTTTACAAAGCCCTTTTTTGGTTAGCTTTCTGTTTACAGTAGTGTAATGTATGGAGATACCAAAATAATACCATAGTATCCCATACAAAAAAATCCCGGTAATACAGCAGTAGCCAAAGTGATAATACTATCACTGGCAAGTAATAATACTATTGTTCAGAGCTCGTAATACTATCGTTCGAGCTCTGAATGATAGTATTATCACCAAACCTGAAGAGCGCAACCACAAGATCTTCCAAACCCATACGCTAGTGCCCGACATCCCCAAGGCAATCTCCTAGCACTGCATGCTGACATTCCTAAAACCGCACCTCCTGATCGGACGCGGTTCCTCTGTGGACAGGCAGAATCGCTCAAAAACATGGCGTCTGCCTCCCTCGCTAAGCAAGAGAAAATCGCCCTTTGCTTTACGGCAGTATTGTTTTATTCCCTTATGCTACAGAACTGCACTATTAAAGAAGCAAGGTAAGACTGCCTCTAAAACAAAATCCTTTTCAACTAAAACAGACACAGCATGAAACGTGTGGGTGGGTGGGCGAGCAGAGGTGGACCGGGACGGAAAGTATACACACACACACACACACACACACACACACACACACACACACAGTGAGTGAGCGAATCCTCACTGCAGCGGTAGCACGCCTCACAGCACCACATTCACAGAACTGCTGCAAACAAAATTGGGCTCCATATATTACAAAAAATAAAAAATAGGTGAGGGTCTATCACTCAGGACTAATACCATCTCAAGGTTCTGGGGAACCACTCGATAGTATTACTCCCTTGTAATAGACCCTCACCTATCTATTATTCTATTTATAGTAGATAGTATCAGAATAATTTTGCTTAGTTCTAGGCTGACATTTTCTGTAACTACAAATCCCCAAATCCCTTGCAGCTGACATCACAGCAGCAGGCAGCTGTGGGGAGTCAATAGCCTGCAGTGCATAATAGAGCTTTCATAATCTCTGATCAGTTGTTTTCTGGTTCTGCTTTTCTCCGGGGGGAGGGGGCGCAATGGGACCATCAACCAGTGCTGGCTCCCTGCCAATTAGCTCTCTCTTCCTGGTTTTAAAAGATCCACACCTCAAGCGTCCCTCCATGCTGCGTTCCTCCATGCTAAGAGCCATGGTGCAAAGGGCAGCAAGGGAATCTGCCTGAGATCAGCCACTTGACCAGCTACGCTGCACCCCAGACCAGCTGCTACTCTGCCTTGGTCAGTGAGTTTCCATTTTAATCAACTATGGGCTCTCCCATTCCACTTAAAGAACCTGTCTTGTGTTAACCAGTTTAAATGCTTCATTGCAAGCTTTTAAACTAGTCAAGGGGGGAGGCACTGATAAGCAGCAGGAAAATCCCAGCCTCTGCCTACAAAACAGGGTATTAAATGAGAAAAAGACCGAGGCAGACAGGTCAGTGGGGGATGCTGCAACAGAAGGTAAAGCTATCAAAAAATGGAGAGCAATGAGTACCAATGCCCGTAGTCTGAGTAACAAGCTTCCTGAATTAGTGGCCTTGATGGAGGAGGAACATCTGGATATCGTGGCAGTCACAGAAACATGGTACACACAAAACCATGACTGGGACATAAACATACCAGGATACACTATCTACAGGAGGGACAGGGAGGGTAAAAGAGGAGAAGGAATAGCTCTTTACACAAGGGAAGGAATCAAAGCATCAGAACAAAAGGGAAAACAGGGAGGAGAAGCAGCACTGTGGGTAAATTTGGAGACCGGCAATGGCACCACAATCCGCACAGGGGTTGTATACAGACCCCCTTCTCAGGGGGAGGAGATGGACAAGGAAATGAAAGAAAGAATACTTAGAATGGCAGAAAAAGGGGAGATGTTGCTGATGGGTGATCTGAATATACCAGATGTTAACTGGAATGCAGTTGCAGCAGCCACTTCAAAGAGTGGGGTTATTCTAGATGCCCTACAAGGGGCATGCCTTAGACAACTAGTATTGGAGCCCACTCGAGAGGGAGCAATCTTAGACCCGGTTCTCTCAAATTTTTATTTTATTTTAAGCTTCTGTTGACCGGGTAAGTGCACTAGACAAATCCTGCCTATTTTCAGGCACGACCCGGGGGAGGGGGATACAGATGAATGCCAACTGACCTTGAACCAGATTAAGCTGTTGGTGGTATTTTTTTAGTGAATGAGGGAAATTTGGCCAGGACACTGGGGAAGTTCCCCTACTCTTTTTGATAAGTGCCATGGGATCTTTAACATCCACCTGAACTACCACCAATCCAGGTAGATGGGACCTCGGTTTAACGTCTCATCCGAAAGACGGCACCTCAGAAGTGCAGCACCCCTCTCGTGCTGCACTACACTGTCAGTACTGGGATATTAATCCAAGTGCCAGATGTGGGAACTGAACCCACAGCCCTCTGATCTCCCGGCCTCAGAGGTGAGTGTGCTACCTACTGAGCCACTGACTGACAAATGGAGATGAAGAGAGGATCACAGATGTAGAAGTGGGTAGCCATCAGGGAACTAGCGACCATCAAACAGTATGGTTCACAATAAACACAGCAATAGAGTCAAGCCATACAAAGGCAAAAGTACTGGACTTTAGGAGGGCTGACTTTGCCAAAATGGGTGAGTGCCTAAGGAATGCACTAGCAAATGGGCAGGAAGGAGGTGTGGAAGAACAATGGGGAATAATAAAAACTGCCGTCAGAGGTAACAAGCCTTTGTGTGAAGCAAATTAACAAAACGAAACGATGTAAGAAACCACTATGGTTCTCAAAGGAAGTGGCAGTGAAGGTTCAAGAGAAAAAGAAAGCATTCAAGAAGTACAAGGAATCACAGAAGGAGCAGGACAGGAACTGTATCAGTTAAAGCAAAGGAAGCTGGGAAGGCAGTCAGAACAGCAAAGACCCAAACCGAGGAAAAGATAGCCAACTCCAGTTAAGGGGATAAAACCTTTTATAGGTACATCAGGGAGCCAAGGAAGACCAAGGGAGGGATAGTGAGGCTTAATAAAGAGGAGGGAGGGTGGGCAGAGGGTGACTGTGAAAAGGCAGAGATACTAAACAAATATTTTTGCTCAGTATTTACAAAGGAAGTGGGGAGATACAGTGGTGAAAAAGTATTTGCCCCTTCCTGATTTTCTCTATTATTGCATATTTGTCACACTGGATGTTTTCAGGTCCTTAGACAAATATAATATTAGATAAAGGAACCTGAGTGAACAAATAACACTTTTTTTTTACTTATTTCATTTATTTAATGAAAAGGTTAACCAACACCAACTGGCACTGTGAAAAGTAATTGCCCCTAGTTAAATCAACCCAATTAAAGGGATAATTAGAGTCAGCTGATTGAACACAGCCAGGCTTGATTACAGCCAGCCCTGCTCAATATAAACCTCACTTATTTTGACCCTTAACATCAGAGTCACGCTACCAGCACAAAGATTCAACAAGCACATTATGCCATGATCAAAGGAAGTTCCTGAAAAGATCAGAAAACAATGTGTTGCCTTCTATCAGTCTGGAAAGGGTTACAAAGCTATTTCTAAGGCTCTGGGACTCCATCGAACCACAGTGAGAGCCATAATCTCAAATGGAGAACACTTGAACAGTAGTGAATCTTCCCAGGAGTGGGCGGCCTGCCAAAATTACTCCAAGGGCGCAGCGTAAATCACCCAGGAAGTCTCAAAGGATCCTAAAACAACATCCAAAGAACTGCAGGCTTCTCTTGCCTCAGCTAAGGTCAGTGTTCATGACTTTACAATCAGAAAGAGACTGGGCAAAATGGGCTTCATGTGAGAGTAGCAATGAAACCACTGCTAACCAAGAAGAACATAAACGCTCATCTCTCATTTGCCAAGAAGCACCTGGATGATCCACAAGCCTTTTGGGAAAATGTTCTATGGACAGATGAGTCCAAAGTGGAACTTTTGGACGACATGGATCCCATATAATGTTCGCAGCAAACACAGCATTCCACAGTAAGAACACCATACCAACAGTCAAACATGGTGGTGGTAGTGTGATGGTGTGGGATGCTTTACTGCCTAAGGACCTGGATGACTGCCATAATTAAAGGAACCATGAATTCTGCTCTGTACCAGAAAATTCTATGAGAATGTCCAGTCATCCTTCCGTCAGCTGAAGCTAGGCGTAGTTGGGTCATGCAGCAAGACAATGATCCAAAACACAAAAGCAAGTCCACATCAGAATGGCTAAAAAGAAGTAAAATTAAAGTTTTGGAGTGGCCTAGTCAAAGTCCAGACTTAAACCCAATAGAGATGCTGTGGAGACCTGAAACGAGCAGTTCATGCTCGAAAACCTAACAAATGTTACTGAATTAAAGCAGTTCTGTGAGGAAGAGTGGGTTAAAATCCCTCCACAGTGATGTGAAAGACTGATATTGAATTATAGGAAGTCTTTGGTTGCAGTCATTGCAGCTAAATGTGGCGTAACCAGTTATTAAGTGTAAGGGGGCAATTACTTTTTCACACAGTGCCAGTTGGTGTTGGTTAACTTTTTTTCATTAAATAAGTGAAATAAAAAAAAACAAGTGTTATTTGTTCACTCAGGTTCCCTTTATCTAATATTACATTTTCTCTAAAGACCTGAAAACATCCAATTGACAAATATGCACAATAGAGAAAATCAGGAAGGGGCAAATACTTTTTCGCCACTGTACCTAAAACAAACAGCAGAAACACTCTGGATACAGAAGTTGATACCAGCCCATTTACAGAAGAAAGGGTTCTGAAAGAACTCTTAAAACTGAAGGTGGACAAAGCAATGGGACCTGATGGGATTCATCCCAGAATTCTAAGAGAACTAAAGGAAGAACTAGTGACACCACTGACTACCCTCTTTAACAAATCATGGGAGGATGGGGTGGTACCTGAGGACTGGAGAAGGGCAGATGTGATTCCCCTTCATAAAAGTGGGAGCAAGGCAGAAGCAGAAAACTACAGACCTGTTAGTTTAACCTCAGTGGTAGGGAAAATGATGGAATCACTTCTGAAGGAAAGAATTGTTGAGTATCTAGAGGCCAGAGGGGCACAGGACCCAAGGCAGCATGGATTCACAGCGGGAAGGTCATGCCAGACAAATCTGATAGATTTCTTTGATTGGGTGTCCAAAGTAGTAGATCAGGGAGGGGCTGTGGACATGGCCTACCTAGACTTTAGCAAGGCATTTGACAGTCCCACACAAAAGATTAATATACAAGTTAGCCAGCCTGGGAGTGGGTCCCAAGATGACAGCCTGGGTAAAGAACTGGCTGGAGAATAGGACACAGAGAGTAATGGTAAATGGAGTCCACTCTGAAGAAAGGGGGGTTACTAGTGGGGTACCGCAGGGTTCAGTATTAGATGGGTCCTCTTCAATGTCTTTATAAGCGACATTGCAGAGGGACTGAAGGAAAGTATGTCTCTTTGCAGATGACACAAAGATCTGCAACAGAGTTGATGCACAAGGTGGGGTGGAAAGGATGAGAAGGGACTTGGCAAGGTTAGAGGAATGGTCAAATGTATGGCAGCTTAGATTCAATGCTAAGAAGTGCAAGGTAATGCACCTAGGAAACAAAACCCAGGGAAGAGTACACAATGGGGGTGAGATACTAACAAAATGGAAAGGGACCTGGGGTAGTCATATCAGATGGCCTAAAGGTGGGCAAGCAATGTGAGAGGGCAGCAAAGAGGGTTGGGGAATACTGGGATGCATAGGAGAGGCATCACCAGTAGAAAACAGGAAGTTATTATCCTCTGTACAGACAGTTGGTGAGATCCCATCTGGAGTACTGCGTGCAGTTCTGGAGACCCAATCTCCGCAAGGACATAGACAGGATGGAGGCTGTCCAGAGGAGGGCAACTAAAATGGTGCAGGGCCTGCACAGGAAGACATATGAAGAGACATTTAAGGAGCTGAATATGTATAGCCTCGAGGAAAGGAGGGAGAGGGGGGACATGATAAAAACTTTCAAGTATCTCAAGGGAATCAACAAAGTCCAAGAGGGTAGCATCTTTCAAAAAAAGAGGTGTGCAAGAACAAGGGGGCACAATTTGAAGATAGAAGGGGGGCGGCTCAGAGGTAACTTAAGGAAGTATTTTTTCACAGAGAGGGTTGTGGATGCATGGAACGGCCTTCCGGAGGAGGTTGTGGAGTCAAAAACAGTGGTGGAATTCAAGCATGCATGGGACAGTCATAAGGCAATTCTAGAGGGTGGGGGTAGGAAGAAGTATGCTGCTGGTTAACTAGGATCTGCAGCTAATCCATTAGGTAGGGAAATGGGCAGACTGGGTGGGCCAAGCGGTCCTTATCTGCCGTCAAAATCTGTGTTTCTATGTAACCTGACATGCTCCCTGGTTAGCTGTTTTATGTATGTGTACCTTCAGCGCAACCTGCCTAGTGCCACTGCTTGCTCATTGCTAGCCAGCTGCTCCATCCCCTTCATGCAGTTTGCTGCCTCTAGTCCAGCTGGCCACTGTTTTGCTGACTCCTAGAAAAATGTCATCTGGGTGCATCCTCATTCTGCTTTTTGTCTCTCATTAATTTCCAATTTAAAGGTAATGCACCATAATTTACTTGTGCTACATTTATCTTAGTGGTCTCCCACCTACTTTTAATTGTTTAGCTGTTCAGTAATCTGTGGAGCGCATCTGTGTTGCAGCTATCGCGTGCTTGTTGCTTTCTTTAGTATTTTCAGACCAGGTCCGTTACTAGATGTTAGCAACTGCTGATGATGTGTCTAACACAGCTAATTTACTAATCTGCCTAGCTATTATTTGTCTGCTATTGTACAGTGTTTAACTACTGTGGTTGCTGCTTGCCATTTTGCTCTTGCCTCTCCTCCTGGCTGCAATGTTCCTTACACTCCTTTGCCTGCTCCATTTCGTCATCCTCTTCCCACTCCCTCCACTATCCAACTCTCCTACCTTCCCTCCCATCACCCCTCCTTATCCACCCTGGTCTCCTACCAACCTCTTCCCTCAGTCTGCAGTTTCTCCACTGTGCCCAACTGCTCTCCAATCTGCTCCAAAGGTAGGACGCCCCCATGCTATCCATCTCCTCATTCTCCTTCTCCTCCTCCTGCCTGGCGACGTGGAGCCCAACCCTGGTCCCTCCCCATCCTTCCTACATTCATCATCTACTGCCAAGTGTCTAAGCATCTTTCATCTCAGTGCTAGGAGCCTTTTACCTAAACTCCTCTCGTCTGGGTTCATTTACACTCTGCTACACTCCCCTAATGTCCTCTGTACACGAGTCCTAGCCCTCCTACAAGACTCCTGACTCTAGCCTGTCCCTTCCCGATTACTATCTTTTCAGGCAGGACAGGGGTAAACACGGAGAAAGGGTAGCCATCTATGCCCGCCAGAGCCTCTTGTATGCAATGACCATCAGGGAGGCCATACCCTCCTCCCACGAATTTCTCCTAGCCAGGCTCTCACTCCCCTCCTCTGTACCTCCATTCATTGGAATTGTCTATGCCTCTCAAGATACCACATTCATCCCTGGATGACTCCCTTTCTCCATCACCTTTCATTCCCCACAGGTGAACCCATCCTCCTTGGCAATTTCAATATAAATTGGCTTTTCCCATCATCCAAATCCACCATTAACAGGACTGAGTCCCCAGTCTGTCCCAGATTATTTCAGAACCCAACCCACTCGATCAGCACCCTGCTAACCATATCCTTTTGGACAGGGTTCTATCCTCCCACCCCACCGCACTGTTAGGTAGCAGGCACTGTGCTCTACCTATTTAGTGACAAGTGCATGACGTCCCTGTGCCACAAAATCAGGCATTCCCTCTGTCAAAATACATCCAGTCTAGGCCTTTCTGGTCACTAAACATCAATGCTCTACTAGAGACCTCACTGCAACAGACCAGACATCCGCTTCCTGGACAGCCAAGCTCTGCTGGCCTATCACCTGCCACTGTTGCTTGGTTCCGTTCCTACCTAATGGGAAAGGCAATAATTGGTATTTATTTATTTAATTCACAAGTTGGATTTACAAACCTTTGAGTCAAAGACTCATTTACAAAGGCACCTCGTCACAGGAGGGAGACAACATATTCAGTGAAGCAAGACAGTGGAGAGAATACAGGTGAGATACAAAGAGCATATAAAGTAAGGCATTTCAGTGAGCAAATAGGTGAGATACAGAGCATAAAAAACTAAGCTATTTAGTGTCTCAGTGGAGCACGCAGGTTACAGTTCATGGTGTTCAGACTACAACAAGCTATTGTAAGAGAGCTAGCACATACGTAATACCATAAGAGACAGATTGGTCCAGAACGACACTCTCGGAAAGCCCTATAATGAGCATTTACAGCTCTGATTGTCAGTGAGGTGTTTGCGTAGGGTGATTTTGAAGGGGCCAATTTTGGGGATGTTTGTAATGGGAGTGGGGAGGGAGTTATACCAAGAGGGTGCTCTGTGGTGAAAAGACCTTTGGGCGAGCGAGGTCCTAGCTCTAGGCACCTGGAAGGTGGCTTTGGTAGTATTTCGGGTGATGACCGGGTGGGAGGCCCGCTGAAGGGGTGTAGTGACTCCTGGGGGGCAAAGCCCAAGAAGAGCCTTTTTTGCCAGTATTCAGGTGTGGTATTGCAGGCGTTCTTCGGACGTATGTCAGAGGCGGAATAGAGCTGGCATGTGTGAGTTCTGCTGGGGGCACCGGTCAAGAGCCTGTAGGCTTTGTTGATAGAGGTCTGGACTTTGGTGAGGGCAGTGGGGTTAGCAGCTGTATAGGTAGGAAGTCCATAATCAACCAAAGACAGGATGGAGGAAGTGATAGCCAGTCGTAGCGCAAACTCAGGGATGCAGTCTTTGTGTGGTGAGAGAGTCCAATCCATGCATTCATGGCAGTGGACAAAGAGTTAAGATGGGCATGGAAGGAGAAAGCAGAGTCGAAGGTGATGCCCAGGTATTTGTATGTTGATACCTGTTCAAGGGGGTGGAGAGTGTTGGGAACGATGCAAAGGGGAGCATTTCTGGAGTTACTTTGGCGGTGTGCAAAAATCATAGATTTAGTCTTCTTGAGGTTCAGAACCAGACGATGGTCGAGGAACCACTTTCCAGCTTGGCTGAAGGTGAGTTGCAGGGAGCTCTGGAGTGTGAGTGGGTCGGGATGTGAGGCGACGAGGGACCGCGCTGTCGGCGTATAGAGTCATTTTGCCTGTGCAGGAGCTGGGAAGGGTGTTTAAAAAGAGACTGAACAATGTGGGGCCCAGGATGGAGCCTTGAGGAACCCCGGAGCGTACAGGTAGGGCAGTTGATAGGATACCATTTAATTTGACTCGTTGGGGTCTATCCCGGAGGTAACTGGTGAACTGGGTCAGAGGGCCAGATGAGAAGCCCAGCTGAAGGAGGGAGTCAAGCATTAGTGGGTGACACACCGTGTCAAAGGCCTTGGATAGGTCAATGAACACTGCCACAGTGATCTCCCCAGCAGCAAGTGCAGAGTGTATTTGGTGGGAGAACTCCAATAGGGCTGTAGTGGTGCTGTGACCAGGGCGGAAGCCATGCTGCTCTGGGCATAGCATGTTGTGCTTGGATAGGTAATCCACAAGTTGGGTGGATACTATTTTCTCCAGGGCTTTGGGGGGGGATGGTGATAGGTCTGTAATTGTTTGGTAATGTGCAGTCTCCATTTTTATGGATAGGGGTAATTTCAGCCAGTTTCCATGCACTCGGGAACTGGCCGAGGCATAGGGATCCGTTAAGAAGGTCAGTGAGGGGGGCTAACATGACATCAAGTGTTAGACGGAGTATCCTGGAGTCAAGGGGGTCACAGCTCGGGTTGTGGGAGGAGAGGGCTTTTTAGGAGGATTGGCTTGGTGTCATGGGGAGAGATGGTCTTGAAGAGAAATGGGGGATGGGAACTAGCTGGGTGGTTGGATGCATGGATAGGGTCAAAGAAGCGAGCAGGAAGGACTGCACTTAGGTCAGAAAATGTTGAGTTGAGGCAGTCAGCAACACGTGGTAGGTCGGTGTTAATTGTGCCGTTAATAACCATTTGAGAAGGGGGGGGAGAGTGGGTCTTCCCAATAAGCTCCTTTATGTTATCCCAGAAAGCCCCAGTATAGGTTGGAGGCGCCCTGTCACCTCCCTTCGTATCAAGGCTGGGGTCCCACAGGGCTCCATTGCTGATCCCAACTTTATCTCCATCTTCCTGAATGACCTCCCCCTGCTTGTGCCAACTCACATATCCACATGTAGGCAAATGACAGTCATCTTCACCTCCGGTCCCTCCACTGTAGCTTTGGAAGCCCTGCTCCAGCAGGATTTCAACAAAGTTCTGCACTGGTTCCAATCCAACCAACTCAGAGCCAACACAAACAAAAAAAAAAGGTATTCATGACCGTTGGTATCAGTCAGAAACTGGCCTGACTCAATGCCGCCTCTAACAAGACCACCACACTCTAGATGGCATGTCTCTGAAACAGTTCAGCCCCTCATGTATCTTGGAGTGCGGCTAGACAGTAAGCTCGACTTCCTGGCCCACATTGATGCCACCATGCAAAACTCCGTCCCAAGCTTGGTGCTGTGTACTGCAACAAAGACTGCTCATCGCTACATGTCTGCAGGGAGCTTGTTACCAAAATGGTGCTTTCTGTCTGATTATGTGGATGTGGTCTATGGCACCATCCTTCCTCCCTCACCAGACCAGCCAGCCTCATGACTCTTTCTGCTGCTTTGCTATGAACTCTCCCCGCACTCACCTACTATTCATTGTCTTCATCCCTATCCATCTTCCCTCCACCCTCATTTTGCCAGGCTTACTGTTCCTCCTTCATATTCAAACTCTTTCCTCTCCCTCCTAGCTTCCCCCACTTCCTGTTCCCTCTGTTACAGGGACACACACTTTTGCTACTCTTCACGCCGCTCCTCTACTGCGCAATCTGTCTTCTCCTATCAACTTCCATCACTCTGGAACCAACTCCCCTCCTCCCTCCATCTCTTCTCATCCCCTGGTTCCCTCAGGCACTCACTGAAACTCCAACCCCTCCCCACCTGTTCCTTTTACCCTTCCTCCCGACTCCTCCCCCACCGAGCTTTCACCGTCCTGGTGAACAGCCAGCTGGGTCCCCATTCCTGCCTTGACTTTACTTCCACACCGCCATACCAGTTTTCCTCTCTCTGTCATGAGGCCAGGTACACAACCGCCTACATACGAAACTGCCAGCAGAAGAAGGCCATTGGTTCATCGAGTCTGCTCAGTTTTGCAGCTAGCACCCCACTCCTGCAGCTGCCCTCCCTCCCTCCCTACCCTCCCATGACCCTCTTTTGCCCTATTCCAGCCCTCTTAAAGCACCCCACTGTTTTACAGGCTACCACCTTGCCAGTAGTGCACTCCACTCTGTTACCACCCTTCTGTAAAGAAATGTCTCATCTCCTTCCTAAACCTTCCACCTCCAATCTCATGTCATGACCCAGAGTGTCTCCCCCACCCTCCCTGAACAGTCCCTCTGTGCCTGTCCTGTTTATTCCTCTCATGTACTTAAAGGTCTCAAACATAATCGCCCCTGTCCCGCCTCTCCTCCAAAGAGTACATGTTCAACTCCCTCAGTCTAACCTCACATGGTAACTACCCCAGACCCATGATAATCTTTGTTGCTCTGCGTTGCATCCCTTCCAGCAATCTAATGTCCCTCTTTAGGTAAGGGTGCCAAAACTGAACGCAGTACTCTAGATGGGGTCTGAGCAGCGATCTGTATAATGGTAGAATCACCTCCCTCCTCCTAGAGGTTATACCCCTTGCAATACAACCCAGCATCTTGTTGGCCACTGCTGTTGCTTTCCTACACTGTGCTGAGTTGTTCATTGCTCCTGTAATGAGCACCCCCAGATCCTTCTCCTCAGTCACAGCTAGATGCACCCCCCCCAAAAGATGGCACCTTCTCTATGGATTCTTTGCCCCGAAATGCAGCACCTTGCATTTTTTGGTGTTGAAACCAAGTTGCCAGGTGTCAGACCATGTCTCCAGCCTTGTTAGATCTTCCTGCAGTCCCTGCCAACCCCCTTGGTGTTGTCCGCAAATAGACTGATCTTGCTATTTATGCTTACCAAGATGTCTGCAATAAATTCCCCAAGTAACACCAGCCCCAGCACTGACCCCTGTGGGACCCCGCTTGTCACTACCCTTGAGGATAATTCACCTCCCACCACCACCCTCTGCTGCCATTCCTGCAGCCAGTTCTCCACCCATCCCACCAATTTTGCCACAACCCCTGTGCCCCTTAGCTTACATGCTAATCGCCCATGTGGCACCGAGTAGAATGCCTTACTGAAGTCCAGGTACAGGACATCCATTGCATGCCCTTTGTCCATTTCCCTAGTCACACAGTCACAGTAGTCCACTAGGTTGGTCTGGCAGGATCTGCCCTTGACAAAGCCATGCTGCCGACTGTCCTGCACCCCACTGACCTCCAGCAGGGTCACCAGCCTCTCCTTCAGGATTGTTTCCATCAGTTTCCCCACTATGGATGTGAGACTCACTGGTCTATACTTCCCTGGTTCATCTTTGGGACCACTCTTATGGAGTGGAACCACGTGAGTCATCCTCCAATCCTGAGGTACACACCACCCTGAGTCCAGAGAGGCATTAAATAGGTCTTCCAATGGGCCTGCCAGGACCTCTGCCAACTCCTTTGGTAGTCTGGGGGGTATGCCATCCGATCCCAGTGCCTTGTCCACCCTCAGTGCCCTTAAACCCTCTAGCACTGTACCTTCTGTGATTTCTCCATCCGTCACCCCCTCCCCCTCTGATCCTATCCTCCCCAACCTTAGGTATTTCCACCCCCTTCTTCGAACATACTCAACATACAAAATTTGCCAGCAGATAAAGGCTAGAGGTCTATCAAGTCTGCTCGAATGTGCAGCTAGCACCCTTTATCCTGCAGCTGCCCCACCCTTCCACCCTTCCCCTTCATTAACCGCTCCTTGTCCTGTCCCATCCTCGCTTGAAGCAGTCCACTGTTCTGCATACCACTTCAGCAGGCAACTCATCTCGACCCAGCCACCACCCTCTGTAAAAAGTGTCTCATCTCCCTCCTGAACCTTCCTTGCTCCAGTCTCATATCACGGCCCTGGTGGCCCTCCCTCCTTACTTTGAACAGCCCTCTGTACCCGCTCTTGTTTATTCCTTTCATGTATTTAAAGGTTTCAACCATGTCACCCCTGTCTCTCCTCTCCTCTCCTCCAGTGAGTACATGTTCAACTCCTTCAACCTCCTCTCGTATGATAAGTCCCCCAGCCCCTTGATCATCTTTGTTGCCCTGCGCTGCACCCCCTCCAGTAACAATGTCCCTCTTCAGATATGGACGCCAGTACTGCACTCTGTAGTAAAAACCAAGCAGAAGTAGTCGTTAAGTGTTTCTGCTTTTTTGTCCCCGTTTTCCACCCAATCCCCCTCCTTCTTAATCCATACTATTTGGTTCCTTACAATCCCTTTTTTCCCTGATGTACCTGAAAAAGTCTTTTTCCCCGTTTAATTCCCCTCGCAGCCTGAGCTCCCTCACTCCTTTGCTGCCCTTACTTTCCTGGTCAACTCCTTTGCTTCCTTCACTTATTCCTCCCTCCCAGTTCTCCTGTATCTCCTATAGGCGAGTCTTTTCCTCCTCACTCTGTCTAGGACTCCGTTGCTCATCCAGCTAGGTTTCTTCGCCCTAGCCTTTTTACTTTGGGCCTTGCTGCAGGAATTTGCTGTCTCCACTATCCCTACCTTAATGAGTTACCACCTCTGATTCTGTCCATATTAGGCTGAATTCTGTCCAGGAACCCTTGCACAACTTCACCCATCTTTCTGAAGTCAGCCTTTCTAAAGTCTAGCAGCTTTGTGCCAGATGCCCCCTCTCCCTGCACAGCTGCAACTAGAACCATACTGTCCGGTGGTCACTCCCAGTCGGTGGTTCCTCCACCCTCAGATCCATCACCCACTCCGATCCATCACCCACTCCCCGTTAGACAGTACTAGGTCAAGGGTATTCCCTACCCTAGCTGGTTCACTGACCAACTGTATCAGGAAGTTATCCTGGAAGGCATCTAGCATTATCTGTTCTCTTCTACACTTGGTGGCAGGTGTCCCCCACTCCACTCCTGGAAGATTGAAGTCGCCTACTATCACCACCTCACCCTTCTCACAGTTCCTCCGGATCTGTTCTGCCAATACCCTATCTGTCTTTTCTGACTGGGAGGGCAGCCTGTACACCACCCCCAACCGTAGTGTCCTATTTTTTGGATCTTGGATTTGCATCCACAGAGCCTCTATTTCCCTTCTCTCCCTCTTCCCCAACACACTTTAGCCCCTCCCTCACATAGAGCGCTATCTCCCCCTCCTTTCCATTTAACTCTATCCTTGCGGAATAGTCTGTAACCTGGAACCACCAGGTCCCAGTCATGGCTTCAGGTGGCCCATGTCTCTGTGATGGCTGCCATGTCCACCCCTCCCTCCACCTTGAGAGCCTGTAGTTCTGTATTTTTATTCCCCATGCTTCTAGCATTTAAAGATACCACCCTCCATCCGTTTCTTTCCCCTCCTCCTCCTTCCTCCCTCTTCCTTTATGGCCCTCCTGTATTGTTTGCTCCTTGCCTTATCTCACTGTTATGGGGGTAGCAGATATAGTTTCCCATCTTGAGGCCTCCATTACCTCAATCCCTTCTGGCACCCTCCTACCTAGTTTAAATTCTACTCAATATACTCCCCAACTTTTGCTTGTTTTCTTCCCTCTTCGTTTAAGTGCAGTCTATGTTTGAGTATAGATTGCTGTCCTCCCAGGTCACCCCCCCTCATCCCAGCCCTACCCTTTTTCTGACACCAGGTTACCAGCCATTCATTAAACTCCTGAATCCTCAGTTTTCTTGCCATACTTACCCGTAGAACTGGAAGTACCTCCGAGAAGGTAACTGATCTTCCTGCCCCCTTGCAAACTGGACCTAAATCCTCAAAACCTCCTCTTCACCTCATCTATCATCCCATCAGCCAGATCATTCATCCCCAGGTGCAGAATTAGATGTGATTTTCCCTGCCCTTTCTGGCAAATTTTAGTACCGATTTTGCCCCACCCTTTCTGCCTAATTCCTGGCACGGCTTCCACCCGGACCCGACTATGCCTCTCTTCCTTGCTACCCACCTGACCCCTCTCCTATTGAGTCTC
Source organism: Neoceratodus forsteri (assembly GCA_016271365.2). Taxonomy (NCBI): domain Eukaryota; kingdom Metazoa; phylum Chordata; order Ceratodontiformes; family Ceratodontidae; genus Neoceratodus; species Neoceratodus forsteri. The sequence continues at coordinate 25,849,995 of CM057452.1, read as the reverse complement.
CTAACACTGAGATTCCACCCTTTTCCCCGCCACCCTCCCGCCCTCCCCTCCCTGTCCTAACTCCTCCTTCCTCCTACACACTATTCCCCTTTTGCCTCTGTTATACTACCTCGGCAGTATCTCCTCCTGTGCTCATTCTATCTTGACACACATTAGGTTCTTTTCCCTTCTCACCCCCTCTCTGTCCCATTTCTCTTTATTACCCTGGACTGTTCTTCCACAGCACCTTCTCCCCATCCATCCTTCCCATCAGCGGCCAGTACCTGTGTGAGCCTATGCCCATGTGCAGTAACTCTGACCCCGTTCCTTCTGGCCCCACCTCTGTACTTGCATCTCCTCCCTTTGTCCCCAGTGTGGATTGTCTTCCATCTCCAGTCCATACCCCTGTCCCTCCTTCTGTTTTAATTCAGCAGTTCTGCTTCCATTTCCTTTTCTCCTTCTGTCCAAGACATTTCCTCTTTAACCTTAAAATCATCCACCCCAGCCTTTGACAAACTGGTCCCTCCCCCCACCTCCACAGGGTGCCCATGAATATAGCTGCTCCACAGTTATTACATTCCACGATCCTCCCTCTTCCGTATCCACTACTCCCCTCCTGCTGCCACTGTCCCTCTGCCTGGTGCATCACCCTTTCCACTGACTTTCCCAATCATTTTCCCCTATCCATTCTCTCTCCCCTCTGTGCTCCCCCTGCTCCCTGCCCATGCTGGCCCCCTTACCTTTCTGCTGTCCCAAACCACCCCACAAGTTGCCATACCCCCTTTAGTACTCCTTTCTCTGTCCTGTTCCATTGTTCTTCATGATGTAGTCCGTGTCCTCTATTATTACAATGGTACAACAGTATAGCACAGTGGTGTAAGGCTCTGAGCTACAAACCTGGAGACCTGGGTTTGAATCCCACAGCCCTCACTTGCATACCGTGTGACCCTGAGCAAGTCATTTAACTTCTTTGTGCTCCCAGGTTGCACCTGTAAACAAGCTTCAGCTTAGTGTCTCTCTCTCTCTCCTGGTTAAAAAAAACATTCCCACACTTCCCTTCTCACAGTACTCAGCCCCAAGTCCCCAGAGTCACAGTTCCTTGAGTCCATAGTAATCTGCCTCAGATTCCCAGAGTTACAGACATCATACCCCAGTAACAGTTCTAGAATCACATTACCTGGATTTCACTTGACCAACCCCAAAATCACAGAGCCACAGTACCCCGATTTCACCCCAAAGATCCAGTATTTTCCTACACAGTTCAAAAGACAAAGTACCTTGATCCCAGAGGGAGTCCAGACAAATCTGGTGATCACAGACCCTTTAAGACTGGTTCCTTCTTTTCCACACACCTTCCTTGTACCCCTGGCTATCAAGCAGTACCATAATTTACTTCATGACCTCACCTATTCAGTAGCTCACTGTAAAGTCTCTACTCAATTTATATGTCAGGGTGTGGTGTGTGGCTGTGTTGTATACTGCAATGAGATGGCAAACAGTGTGTGTATGCAGTCAGCTGGTACCATATGATGTCACAGGCTAACGGTATACATAAGTGATGCACTGGGGTTGGGGAAGGGGGCTTGCGCCCCCCAGAGACAATCGGCTACACCAGCAAAAAAAAAAAACTAGAAACACTCAGCTGTACCACAAACTCCCCAAACAGGTACCTTTCCAAATGAAGCCAGAAAAGCAACCTGGTACCAATTCAAATCTACACTAAGCTAGAAGAGAAACAACAACAGTAATAAAAGCAGCAAAAATCACATTCACTTTCCTGAAATGAGACTGATGCCATTCCCGCCCTGAGAATCCAAAGGTATCCAGCTGCAGCATGTCTTGGTCCCACCTCCAGATTAGCAGTCGCTCAGCCAAGACCCCAAACAATTAGTACCCTTCCATCAAGCTACAGGGCTAGACACACACACAACCCCCCCCCCCAAAAAAAATCAGTTCCTGCCCTCTAGAGTTAGTGGCTTAAAAAAAAACACCCGAGATAAGCAGAACTATAGCCCAAGTGAAATCTGCAGTGCACATAACCAAAACAAGCAGTGAGCAGGTTCTGCACTGACATTAATCTGATTTCTACCTCCTGACCTCCAGAGAGAATCAGTTAGACTAGTAAACCCCCCACCCGAAACATCAGCTGCACCACAATCCCCCAAACAGGTAGCTTTCCAAATGAAGCCAGAAAGCAGCCTGGTACCAACTGAAATCTACACTAAGCTGGAAAAGAAACAACAGTAATAAAAGCAGCAAAAATCACATTCACTTTATTTATTTCAGATTGGGATTAATACCTTTGAGTCATGGACTCATTTACAAAGGTTCCAAGTCGAATACAGAAGCAACAGGACAAACAACTACACATAGTTTACAAAGGTTACAATAGGTACCTTAGAAGTAAACACAGCAGGTTACAGAGAGTACATTATACATCGGTTGTGGAGTAGAGTACCCTGAGAACACAGGGCATGACAGTTAGATACAATACAATGTTAATAGGTTTATGAAAAAACTACTAGCGCAACAGTTCACATTAAGTGCATAACACAGTATGGGACTAGGTAATTCATTCAACTCTTTATAGATGCAGCCGAAAGGCTCTGTCGGCGGCGTTTTGAGAGGTAGTTGTGGAGAGGAGGAATAGTGCAGGAGGGGTGAGCAGAGGGGAAAAGGAGGGAGTGTGTCGAGGAAGGGGGGTAGTGAGGGTGTGAACAGAAGGGGTAGGAGGGATGTGTTGGTGGGGGGGTCAGGAAGGGGGTGGCAAGGGACAGATGTGGGGCAGAGAGAGAGAAAAGTGGAGAAGAGCTCGGAGGGAAACAGTGGGAGGCTCTTAGCAAGGGCTGGGTGGGCATTTTAATAAGTTAGACTAGTGACTGAGAGCCAGGGTCCACTTCCCTGAAATGAGACTGATCTCATTTCAGTCACTCACCTGCTAAAGGTCAATCACCTACAGGTCAATCGCCTGCTAAGGTCAATCACCTACAGGTCAATCGCCTGCTAAAGGTCAATCTCCTGCTAAAGGTCAATCACCTACAGGTCACTCACATGCTGTCAGCATTATTCCTGCTCACCATGTACTGCTGCCACTTCTGCATATGCACTTGTTAGGTCGTTTTACTGAGCAGTACGAAGTTTATTCTCTGTACATACAATTTTCTGCATTTACTTTAATTTTTGTACAAACTTTTACCAAAGTTGTTTGACTGTTTTGCTTATTATGTATTGTGCTGCCAATCTTCAACTGTCCCCCGAGTCACACATGGAAATGAGCACTGGCTCAGTGTTCCTCTACCCAATTTTCAAATAACCAAAACAAACAAAAGATCAGAGCTTAAATAAACTCCAATATGCACTGCAGGGACAATCTCCACTGCTGTCTACTGCTCTGATATCAGATGCAGGGGTTCTGGGATTGTAGTTTAAGAAGATGTTAGTCTAGAATGAAGAAAAATTAGTCTGATACAATCTACTGTACTACAGCAAACAGTAAGTAAACCTAAATGTTTCTGCACACAAAGTGCACACTGGGACCAGCCCCACACTTAAGTGTGGGGCCCTCTGTGCTGACTGTTCCCCTTGAAATATTCGGTTCCTAGTCACAAAAGTGGAAGAACAGAAAAATACTTAATGTGAAATACTTCAGATCACTTAACTACAAATAAAAGATGAAAGCAGTTTAATTTTCATCACAAAATGTGGTTGGGTCCCTAAGGCAGGAACCACGTTACAAAGTGGTCTCCTCTCTGGATCCTTCAAACCAATCAGAGCTAATTTTTTTTTGCAGACTTTACTTTCACACTTACCCTAACGGACTCTCTCAGGAGCGGTTTCTCGGTGGTGGCTGCTGCTGCATGCCTGAAGCCCGACTGTAGTGCTCGCCGATCCTGGACCCCTCCTTCCAGCCTCACCCAGCCACTCGATCCCCCAGCTCTGAGCCCCCTGGGGTGGGACCACCAACTCCCCTAGTGCTTTATCTACAATCTAATGGAGTGACTGGAGGGAGACTGGGAGCACCATGACAGATGGCCCAACATTGGACATGGGGCCCCACCACTGAACTGCAACGTTGCCTACCAGCATGGTAAGGGTTTTTCTTCCATTGGTTGTTCCCCCAGGAGTGCAGGCGTGCAATGACGTTGGCACGGCAGCGCCGCAGATGTCTGCTGCACTCCTCCCCTTAGCTGCTCTACGTCAGTAGTACCCCCAGTCTCCACTGGGGTTCTCTACTGCACTGAAGACACCCAAGATCCCTCCCCAGAGAGAGAAGAGCAGTCCATCGGATGCTCCCCTGCTGACCCCCGGAGCCCGATCTGATCTCGGGTCGCCGGTGTGGCACAAGGTGTGACGTCCAGCGCCTCAACCCTTCGCACCACTAGGCCAACAATAGAAGAGCTAATTGATCACTGAAACTGCACGCTTGTTAAAGTATAAGTGACCAGAAGGCTGGAGATGACTTTTGAGTGACAGTTCTCTTCCAGCAGAGAAACAAAGCTAGCATTAAGCCAGGAGAGGCAATGACGACAGCACGGAGTTTGAAGTTAATTTTCAGTTCCACAATTTGAAGAAAGTTCTCGCTCCGGAGCATCCCATTCTGGTGGATTGATGCATAGTTGTATTATGCATCACTGACAGATTTCAGTAGTTAGAAACAATTAACTCACCATAGTAATAATGTTTCTTCTAGAGGACGTAATAGTGAATCATACAAATTGCAGCGTCTCAGCTCTAGGGTGTTGCTTCATAGGTGAAACTTTAGAATGCTAAAGTTTAAATTCTGCAGTGCGGTCACGCTCCCTCCCGTGTCCTAACAGCAGATTTATAGATGAAGACCAGAAGAGAGCAGTGACCACTTAACTAACCTATGCACTGTATTCTACAAAACGTAAACACAACATCATGTGATAAAAATGTAAAAATTGCAGTGTTTAAAACTGCAAAATGCTCAAGCCACGGGCTAAATGGCCTTCTTCTGCCGCCACATACTAGGTTTCTGGGTTTAATAGCATCTGAATGTACATTACTGTTAAGGCCCTCTGAATTTTGTGACTCTAGGAATGGCTGCAGAGCTACACTTCTGCTGCAGAATGGCAGAAGTCACGATTTTGTGATTTTCCCTTAAACTGAACACACTAATTTTCCACAATTCCCCCGATCTGTCTCCCCTCTTCGTCACTCCTGAAGCCTCACCTCCCACGCTCGATATATGTCAAGTATGTTAGCCAATGGGTGAACAAACTAGCTGAGGAGAAAATCAGTGTTGCCACAGAAGTGCAACTAGGATGCCACAGACGTTGAGAACATAGGACTGATGTGCTGCAGAGAAACCAGGGCCCCAACTACTGTTAGTAACTGCCACAGGCAGCCAGTGTACTAGGCCCCTTACCAAAGAACATAATTGTACTCACACTGTGAAACTGTACATTAGTTCACTGCAGTGGAGAGGAAAAATTAAATCTTTTTTCCCCCCTTGCTGGAACAAAAACACAACAAAAAGTTAAAAATGCTTATTTTAGGGCCACCTGGTAGCACAAAGGCATGGCTGCTGTCTGCCTGCGCATGACGACCGGGTTAGGAACAGATCCGGGAGTCGGTGGGCGAGGGTAGGATGGGCGTCTGCTGGACTGCTCTCCTACTTCAGGGGAAGGGGTCCAGTGTCTGACACTGTAGACCCCTGGCCGAGCCAGGAGTACCGCCGTAGTTAGCGCCATGGCGTGCTAGAGGCGGGGTGAACAAGGTCGTCACTGCATGTCTCCCCCAGCAGGGACTTACAGCAACAATACTGCCAGCCCTCGTTAATGAGCCAGCTCTGGTGCAATCCCCTCTGGCCACTGCAGTCCGCCCGGCGTCCCCACTTTGGGGGGCCTAGTATGAGGGCAGCTGCCAGAGCCAGGCGAGCCGTTAGTAGGGCTAGTGGAGCCCGCAACAAAAAGAATAAATTAAAAAAAATAAATAAAAATGCTTATTTTATAAGTATGAAAGGGTGAGTTATAACCTTGGCATCCATATGAACCATTTCTAGCTATACGTGGAATCAAGTACCTATAGATTTTTAATAACTATGCATCGAGGTGACAAGGTTTTCCCTCCTAGTATCTGCTTCACGTGCCACAATCTGACCTAGATTAGGCAGGCGGTTAAACTTTGCTCTGATGTTTTTTGGTTTGCTTTGTAAGTACATTCTAGCCTGCAGCAAGTAACTGCCCTATCATTGGCATCAGGAATTCATTCACTTCCAGCACCTACACAATGGAAAGATAAGCAGTCTACTTACTGCTGCCTGCTGTCGAACTGAAAGCACTTCTTGGGCTGCTGCTTTGTAATCCTCTTGCATCTTTATTCGGGCCTCTGAGATTTAATGGGAAATGTATTTATGAGTCTAGTTCCCTCTTTTTGAAATGGACTTTTATACAGAGCGTAACAGCTTTAAGCATCGAAGCCCTACAGTTTATACAGTTATACATTTGTGTGAAATCAATGGTCAGAAACCTATGGCGTTATCTGAAACCTAGCAGAAGTTTTTTTTTTTTTCTTGTATACGAAAACTCCTGCAGTATTGCTTTGTATTTACTAGGTAGTTTTACCTTTGTTGAAGGAGGACTGGTTTCTAAAATATTCAAACAAATTAGTGTATGCTCATGTGCACTGCCTTTGAATAGCTTTATTGCTATTTTTTGTTAGTAATTTTGGCTCCTTGTCTGCTGCCTTGCCCACTTCTGGACCGGTTCCCTCAACCTCCATCATACGGCTTCCCTGGACTTTCCATTTTTCCAGTTGTCCTCTGCCACAGGAGCAGCAGATCCCAGTTGCCACTGTGGAGAGTGGGTGACTGGATCTTCCTCTGGTTTTCTCCCCAGGCTCGCTGCACATGCAATGACACACTGCATGAGCTCCGCCTCTGTGGAGATGCCCCCCCCAAGTCAAGTGGGAAGGAATCCTTCCCGGACGTCCCACTGCACTGCCATCCAGGACCTCCAGGATGCTGCCACATACCGGAAGCCACATACCCACCTCCCCAGGGTGGACAGCTGTCCTTAGGGTGCGCAACCCTCCCTCTCCTCAGGTCACCGGTATGGCAGGAAGTGAGATGCCCAGTGTCTCTGCCCTCCACTCCACTAGGCCGGCTTTCCATTGTTATTTAAACAACACAGCACACCAAGACATGTATTGTGCTGGAATGTCTTACCTTCAGTCCCTGTGGCTCCATGCATTACTCCCGAGGATCTAGAGGTCTCTCAGGTTGGAGTTTCAGTTGAGAGTTTGGCTGTCCAGCTTGCTGCTAGAAAGCCTTCTGACAGTCATATCTACTCCCTGAAGAAGAGGCGATTTACTGTGTGGTGCCAGTCTGCGTCTCTGGACCCCTTCACTTGTCCTGTACAGAGGGGTACTAGACTACATCATGAGTCAGTCCCAGCCGGATTCCCAGTGAAGGTTCACCTCTGGCCACTGTTGCCATCCACGCCCCCACTGCAGACAAGACTGTAGCCCAGTTGGAGGTGATCAACAGGTTTCTGAAAGGCATGTTGCATGTGGCACCTCTGGTCTGCAAACCTCTTCCAGTTCGGGACCGGAATCTTGTCTCAATCACTGACTAAAGCCCTTTCAAGCATTCATCTGCCTGCAACCTGAAGTATCTATCTTGTAAAACATTTCTCCTTGTGTCTATTACCTTGGTCAAACATGTGTCTGACCTGCAGGCCTTGATCTGTGAATCACCCTTTTTTGGGGCCCACCTGCTACATCCACCTTTTATTTTGTCAGGACCCCCTCCTCCAGCCGCACCGGGTCCCCCGAGGTGGGCGCTGGCTTCCGCGCAGGTTTTTTCAGTTAGCGGAGAGGGGGTCCCACCCAGATGGTGGACCGCACCTGCATCATTCTTCTGGGGCCAAGATTTTGCATGCTAGTTGGGGGAGGGATGTGCAATGATGTCCAGCGATGCTCCACCCCCAACCTAAGTGCTGCCGCACGGAGGTTCCTCAGCATCCACCAGAGGTCACATAGTGCCGACACTCCATCCCCACCACCCTGGAGAAGGACAGCAGTCCCAAGGATGCTCAATCCTCCTCCCCTCCCCGCCTGGCCCTCTGTTGTCCGAAGTCCATTCCCAAACCTGGGTCTCAGCATCACAGGTGAATCGCCCTTCTGATGTTTCACAGGGACACAGTGGTGTTGCAGACTCACCTATATTTCTGCCAAAGGCTGTTTGTTTAAAGTAATAAAGCATGTCAGAGTGTATGTCATGCTAAGATAATGTCACTCCTTGCACGATTGTGAGACATGAGCCCACAAGCAGAGTATCTTTTGTGTGCTCCTCCCACCCTCTGGCTCGTACCACTCTTCAGGCCACCTAGACCCATGGCCACCCACCTCCTCCGGTGTCATCCGCTGCCCCCACATCCATCAATGGATCCCCTGGGTGACCTGACATAACCCTTTATTGGGTGGGTCTCCCCCCTCCAGGGGAAAAGTGCCCTTAGGAATAAACAATTAGCCAGTGAGATCAGTGGCGGGGGATCAGCATGGTGCTATCCTGGGCTACCGTGGTGTGCCAGGGACTGGTGGAAGTCATCCGGTTGGACCATTTTCCATTTTGTTCTAGGGAGTATGGCGTGCCACATGACATCAAAGCATACACAGTCTGCCACGCTCCTGTCTGCAATGTGGCCTGATTTGATGCCGTGCTCCTGCCCTCTACCAGGTGCCAGCAACCGCCAAGCTACAACCTCCCCCCCCCCCCAAAGGCGAGCAGTCGTTGGACGCTCGAGCCATCTCCCCCCGGCTGGCCCTCTGACAATAGAGTCCCCATATCTGGGTCAGGGTGTCGAGCTGGAAATACAACAGCTGCGCCAGTGAGTATCTTAACCATTCAAGAAATTACATTGTCCCAGCAACTCATGCTCTTAAATCCCTCGCTGCAATTTTAAAATTGATCCATGAGTGGGTCTATAGTCTTAAGAAAGCAATTTTGTGGCTCCCAGTTTCATCCGTGAGGTTCTGCTGGGATAACATCACAGGTGAAACTGGCTCTTCACTAGTCAGCTTTCAGAATTTCCTTACTTTGTCTGCGTTGCTGTTTCCAACCTTATTACATAGAAACATAGAATTTGACGGCAGATAAGGACCGCTTGGCCCACCCAGTCTGCCCATTTCCCTACCTACTGGATAAGCTGCAGATCCTAGTTAACCAGCAGCCTACTTCTTCCTACCCCCACCTCCTAGAATTGCCTTATGACTGTCCCATGCATGCTTGAATTCCACCACTGTTTTTGATTCCACAACCTTCCTCCGGAAGGCCGCTCCATGCATCCATAACCTCTCTGTGAAAAAATACTTCCTTAAATTACTCCTTGAGCCGCCTATCTTCAAATCGTGCCCTTGTTCTTGCACACCTCTTTTTTTGAAAGATGCTACCTCTTGGACTTTGTTGATTCCCTTGAGGTACTTGAACGCTTCTAACTATGTCCTCTCTCCTCCTTTCCTCGAGGCTATACATATAAGCTCCTTAAGTCTCTTCATATGTCTTCCGGTGCAGACCCTGCACCATTTTAGTTGCCCTCCTCTGACAGCTTCCATCCTGTCTATGTTCCTTATGGAGATTGGGTCTCCAGAACTGCACACAGTACTAAGATGGGGTCTCACCAGCTGTCTGTAGAGAGGGACAATAACTTCCTGTTTTCTACTGGTGATGCCTCTCCCTGCATCCCAGTATCCCCCAGCCCTCCTTGCTGCCCTTTCACATTGCTTGCCCACCTTTAGGTCATCTGATATGACTACCCCAGGTCCCTTTCCATTTTGTTGTTGTTAGTATCTCATCCCCATTGTGTACTCTTCCCTGGGTTTTGTTTCCAGGTGTATTACCTGCACTTAGCATTGAATCTAAGCTGCCATACATTTGACCATTCCTCTAACCTTGCCAATTCCCTTCTCATCCTTTCCACCCCACCTGTGCATCAACTCTGTTGCAGATCTTTGTGTCATCTGCAAAGAGACATACTTTTCCTTCCAGTCCCTCTGCAATGTCACTTATAAAGACACTGAAGAGGACTGGTCCTATTACTGAACCCTGCACCCCACTAGTAACCCTCCTTTCTTCTGAGTGGACTCATTTACTATTACTCTCAGTGTCCTATTCTCCAGCCAATTTTTACCTAGGCTGTCATCCTGGGACCCACTCCCAGGCTGGCTAACTTGTATATTAATCTTTGTGTGGGACTGTGTCAAATGCCTTGCTAAAGTCTAGGTAGGCCATGTCCACAGCCCCTCCCTGATCTACTACTTTGGTCACCCAGTCAAAGAAATCTATCAGATTTGTCTGGCATGACCTTCCCGCTGTGAATCCATGCTGCCTAGGGTCCTGTGCCCCTCTGGCCTCTAGATACTCGACAATTCTTTCCTTCAGAAGTGATTCCAACATTTTCCCTATCACTGAGGTTAAACTAACAGGTCTGTAGTTTCCTGCTTCTGCCTTGCTCCCACTTTTGTGAAGGGGAATCACATCTGCCCTCCTCCAGTCCTCGGGTACCACCCCATCCTCCCATGATTTGTTAAAAGGGTAGTCAGTGGTGTCACTAGTTCTACCCTTAGTTCTTTTAGAATTCTGGGATGAATCCCATCAGGCCCCATTGCTTTGTCCACCTTCAGTTTTAAGAGTTCTTTCAGAACCTTTTCTTCTGTAAATGGGCTGGTATCAACTTCTGTATCCAGAGTGTTTCTACTGTTTGTTTTATGTACCCTCTTCATTTGTAAATACTGAGCAAAATATTTGTTTAGTATCTCTGCCTTTTCACAGTCTCCCTTGCCCATCCTCCTCCCTTTTAAGCCTCACTATCCCTCCCTTGGTCTTCCTTCGCTCCCTGATGTACCTATAAAAGGTTTTATCCCCTTCTTAACTGAGTTGGCCATCTTTTCCTCGGTTTGGGCCTTTGCTGTTCTGACTACCTTCCCAGCTTCCTTTGCTTTAACTGATACAGTTCTCTGTCCTGCTCCTTCTAGCATTCCTTGTACTTCCTGAATGCTTTCTTTTCTCTTGAACCTTCACTGCCACTTCCTTTGAGAACCATAGCGGTTTCTTACATCGTTTTGTTTTATTTGCTTCACACAAAGGCTTGTTACTTCTGTGATGGCAGTTTTATTATTCCCCATTGTTCTTCCACCCTCCTTCCTGCCCATTTGCTAGTGCATTCCTTAGGCACTCACCCATTTTGGCAAAGTCAGCCCTCCTAAAGTCCAGTACTTTTGTCTTGTATGGCTTGACTCTATTGCTGTGTTTATTGTGAACCATACTATTCGATGGTCGCTAGTTCCCAGATGGCTACCCACTTCTACATCTGTAATCCTCTCTCCATCTCCATTTGAGAGAATCAAGTCTAATATTGCTCCCTCTCAAGTGGGCTCCAGTACTAGTTGTCTAAGGCATGCCCCCTGTAGGGCATCTAGAATAACTGCACTCTTCGAAGTGGCAGCTGCAACTGCACTCCAGTTAACATCTGGCAAATTCAGATCACCCATCAGCAATATCTCCCCTTTTTCTGCCATTCTAAATATACTTTCTATCATTTCTTTGTCCATTCCCTCCCCCTGAGAAGGGGGTCTGTATACAACCCCTGTGCGGATTGTGGTGCCATTGCCTGTCTCCAAATTTACCCACAGTGCTTCTTCTCCTCCCTGTTTAACCTTTTGTTCTGTTGCTTTTATTCCTTCCCTTATGTAAAGAACTACTACTCCTCCTCTTTTACCCTCTCTGTCCCTCCTGTAGATAGTGTATCCTGGTATGTTTATGTCCCAGTCATGGTTTTGTGTGTACCATGTTTCTGTGACTGCCACGATATCCAGTTGTTCCTCCTCCATCAAGGCCACTAATTCAGGAAGCTTGTTACCCAGACTACGGGCATTGGTACTCATTGATCTCCATTTTTGATGGCTTTACCTTCTGTTGCAGCATCCCCACTGACCATTCTACCTCAGTCTTTTCTCATTTAGTACCCTGTTTTGTAGGGAGAGGCTGGGATTTTCCTGCTGCTTGTCAGTGCCTCCCCTTGACTAGTTTAAAAGCATTAACACGGCTTTTGCAATTAATTTCCTTACCTTTGAGAAAGCAGAACTGTAACTACCTTCACACTGGCCCTGCATAAAGCAGACACCAAGTCCTAATGTGTTCGTGCATAGCCCCAAGTCCTAACTTGCTTTGTGCAAGGCCAAAAGCAGGACAAGCACAGCCCTACATTAAGCAGGAGCCATGTCCTAGCTTACTTTGGGCCTTGCATAAAACAAGACGGAGACCTAACCTGCTACTCCCAAGGCCCTGCATGAGAAAGACCATGCATGGCACCTTGGGGCCTGCATGAGGCAGGGTACGCACGGTCCCTTTGGGCCCTTCATGAGGCAGGAAAGGCACAGCCCCTATGGGCCCTGCATGAGGCAGGGCACACACAGCCCCTTTGGGTCTTGCATGAGGCAGAGCACACACAGCCAGTTTGGGCCCTGCATGAGGCAGAACACACAAACACTGGCAAAAGCACTGGCAACGCCTCTAGCTGGCATCAATGTGTCCACTGGAACAAAGAAGACCAAATGCCTTGAAATCAAGGACGTTTGCCACTCAGTGAGCAGTGTGTGGCAGCTTCTCCTGTGGCTGCCCACAAGGAAATAGAAATTGCGTACCTACCGTAATTCTTGATCTTCTTGGACGAAGTCTCCACCACTCATTCACACTGCTGGGATCTACGCCGGAGGAGCTAGGACCAGTGGGAGCAAACTTATTGCAAGAGGGCCAGCGCCAGAGATGAAGCCACGAGGAGCGGTGCCACGAGCCTCTGTTCGTGTGGCAATGACTATCTCGGCGTTGACCCTCCAACCGCCTCAGTGCCTCCCCCCCTGAGGAGGTGCAGCGTAACTAACCTAGAAGGATAGCCTAACAAAAACCGGACATAAGATAGTCCGGAAGACCCATATAAGAAGGGTCAAGAAAGAAGTCTTTACAGCCTAAAGATTGAGGGAGTGAAGACCAACAACAGAGGTGAGCTTGGGGGATGGTGGGTGGGCGTGTGAATGAGTGGTGGAGACTTCATCCAAGAAGATCAAGAATTACGGTAGGTATGTAATTTCCATATCTTCCTGGACATAAAGTCTCCACCACTCATTCACACTGATGGGAAAGTACTGAGCTAATAATCCCGGAGAAGGCGGCAGGAGAGACCAAGAGCTCACAAATTTAGGACAGAAGTCCATTAAGGATGGTTCTGCCAAACAAAATATGTCATCTGGCAAGGCCATCCGGGCATAGTGTTTGGCGAAAGTATGCACTGAGGTCAGGTAGCACTGCACAAATATCTGCAATGGGCGCGTTCACAGTTTCCGCCAGGGATTGTGCGACCGCTCTAGCAGAGTGAGCGTACACTCTGCCCTCCAGCTTAACCTGCGCCATGGAATAACAGTGGCGAAGGCATGCCACCAGCCATGCTGAAATGCATCTGATAGCGACAGGTTGACCCAGCCGGGTCTCACTGAAGGAAACAAACAGTTAAGCTTTGCGAAATTCTTTTGTTCTATCTGAATAGAACGCAAAGCTCTTTTGACGTCCAAAGAATGAAGGTAACACTCCCCTTAATTTTGGAAGTTCGCAAAGTAAGTAGGAAGGACCAAAGGTTGGTTTAGATGGAATTCTGAAACAACCTTAGGGAGACACTTAGGATGGGTCCTAAGAACTACTTTGTCTTTATGAAACAGTATATGGAGGGTCAGTGACTAGAGCATGTATCTCAGAGACCCCGCGGGCTGAGGTAATGGCCACCAGAAAGGCCGTTTTCCAAGTGAGAAATTTCAACTCACAGGTAGCTAAAGGCTCGAAAGGCTTGCGAGTGAGCATGTCTAGCAAAATATTAATGTCCCAGGCTGCGACTGGACGTCTGTTAGGAGATCTGGTATGCAGAATTCCCTTAAGAAACCTCTTAACTACAGGTAACCGGGCCAGTGACAAGGAAAGTACTGGCTCATGATAAGCTGAGATGGCACAAAGGTGAACCCTGACTGTAGAGTATTGCAGACCTGAATTTGAGAGGTCTAAAAGGTACTCTAGAACTTTACTGGGTGGACAGGAAAAAGGATCCAAAGAGGATTTTGCACACCAGAGCGAAAAACACTTCCATTTGGCTGTGTAAGTTTTCCTAGTGGCTGGCTTGTATGCAGCCAGAAGAATATCTGAAACTCTGCAAGAGACATTGAACCTGTTCACTTCTCTCTCTTCAGGAGCCAAGCGTGAAGGTGAAGGGATCTCAGATTGGGATGGACCACAGGCCCCTGAGTCAGAAGGTTAGTCTGAAGGGAAAGCACTTTCGGAGGGGTTTCCGACATACTGTTGAGTAACGGAAACCATATCTGTCGAGGCCAGAAGGGAGCAATGAGGATCATTTTGTCCCCCGGGACTCGAACTTGAGAAGTACCCTCTGAATTAGAGGAAGAGGAGGAAAGGCGTATAGAAAGCGTTTTGTCCACTGCAGCCTGAACACATGCTGACAGAAAATTCTAGGCCCTGGATTTCTGGAGCAGAACAGAAGCAGTTTTGTGTTGAGTGGGGATGCAAAAAGGTCCAGATCTGGAGTTCCCCACTCTGTGAATAGTGACTGAACTACGGCTGAGTAGAGAGACCATTCGTGAGGATCTGTCTCTGTTTTGCTGAGACGGTCTGCCAGTTCGTTCTGCACTCCCGGCAGGTAGACCGCTTGAATTAGAGCCTTGTGCTCCAAGCACCATTCCCACACTCTCATCGCTTCCCTGCATAAGGGGTAAGAGTAAGCACCGCCCTGCTTGTTGATGTAATACATCACTGCTTTGTTGTTCGTTTGAAGGAGAATGTTCTTTTGACAGAGAATGTCCTTCAAAGCCCGGACTGCATAAAGGATGGCTCATTTCTAAGACATTTATGTGAAGCAGGGACTCGTCCTGAGTCCACGTACCTTGATTGTGGAGAGTCTGACAGAGAGCTCCCTACCCCATCAGGTACGCATCTGTGGTAATGGAAATCTGATGATCCAGGGGAGCAAAGGGATACCCTTACAGAAGTCTGTCCTCTTGCAACCACCAGGTGAGTGACTTCTTCAGAGGTTCTGTCACCTTGATGAGAAAGGACTGAGGGTGAGTGGTTCAGGACCACTGTGTACTGAGCATCCACTGAGAGGTTCTCATGTGAAGGCATGCTAGGGGTACAGTGAACACCGAGGATGCCATGAGACCTAGCATCCGTTGCATCGAGATAGCTCGAACCGAGCTGTTCTCTCTGATGTACTGGGCCATCTGTAGGATATTGCTCCTTCTGTCTTTTGGCAGAAAAGCTTTCACACAGGAGGTGTCCAGAAGTGTTCCAATGAAAAGGAGTTTCTGGGAGGGCTGCAACTGCAATTTCTTGAGATTTAGCAGGACTCCCATGGATGTGAGAAAGTCTGAGGCCGTGGCAATGGCGTCGAGAGTTCCTTGCCTGGAAGGGCTTGCTAGAAGCCAGTCTTCCAGATATGGGAACACTTGTATTCTGATTTTTCTGAGATGCGCTGCGAGGATTGCACAACACTTTGTAAAAAACTTGCGGTGCCAAGGATAGCCCAAAGGGCAGGTCTCTGAACTGATAATGCTGGCCCAAAGCCACAAACCTTAAGTATTTGTGATGCCTTGGGTGAACAGGAATATGTTGGTAAGCATCCTGCATGTCCATGGAGGCTAACCAGTTGAGTTGATGAAGCAAAGGTAACAGGGTTCCTAGTGACATCATTTTGAATTTCTCTTTGGGAAGAAATTTCATTTTCTGAGATCCAAAATGGGGCGCATGCCCCCAGTTTTTCTTTGGAACTAGAAAGTAATGGGAGTAGAACCCTCTGTTCCATTGATCCAGCGGAACTACTTCTACTGCCCTGTTGTTCAGAAGGCCTTGTATCTCAGAGGCGAGAATTTCTGACTGAAGTATTAACAGTTTTGGCTGCCGTTTGTGGGGGACAATCTGGAGGGTTCTCTGAAAAATTGAGGGAATATCCCTACCCGGATTATCCGGAGGACCCATTTGTCAGATGTTATGGACTTCCACTGGTTGTAGAATTGAGTCAGACGACCTCCCACTGCTAAGGAGTCCCCCTCGGGCAGCTGAGGTGGGACTTGGGCCAGAAACTCAGAAGGCGGCACTGGGCGCTTTGGGTCCTTGCGCTTTCAGCTGCATTTCTTCTGGGGCTGAGGGTTTGATTTTTATTAAAACCTCCTCTGCCTTTGCCTTGAAAGGACTGACAGTTATGAAACTAGCATTTGTTATGCCCCAGAAGGGCGGGAGCAGGTCGAGTCAATTTAATGGCTGACCTAGTCTTCTGTGTGGCCTAGAGCCTGTTCTATTTGAGGGCCGAAGAGATATACACCATAGAAGGGCAACGCCATGACCTGTTGCTGGGCATCATTCGTGAAACCTAAGTGTGCAGCCAGGAATGACGGCAGGTACAAATGCCTGCCGCTGCTGCTCGGGAGGCAGCATCGAAAGGCGTCCATAGCTGCTTTAACCTGTTGGTTGTTGGACTCGATACCCTGGTTATGGTTTGAAGAAGCTCTGAATTAGTGTCCGACTGCAGAGCTTCAACCACTTGTTTGAGTGAATGCCAAGAATATACTCATATTGAGAGAAATAGCCCTGGTAGCTGGCAATATGTATATCCAGGGTGGAGGGACAACTCTGCCCTTTCAGGCTCTCTCTCTCAAACAAACTGCATTCTGCAGTTTGGCAAGCAGAGCAAAGAGAAGCTGCCCGACGCCACCCTCCAAGCAAGGTACAGATTGGAACCCCAAATTTTGGCATCTACCCCTGGAGGAATATCACTTGCCCCTGTTTGCCAGTGTTTCTCACACTTTGTGCAGCAATCCAGAAGTCTTCTAGGAACTGCTGCCAAGAAATTACTGCTAGGACTGACCTCTGCTTGACATGCTCTTGATTTCTCACTTTAAGTAATGTTTAGTCTGTTGTACAGATTTCTTAAGAGTTGATTTTTTTTTTTTTTTTTTTGTGCTGGCTTTTCCATTAGCGGATTATATCCTTTAGCCACTAGAGGGCCCAGTTATAAGTACACTTACCCAATCCAATACAATATAGTTCCTCTCTCATTTCACTTATTGTGTGGTCAGTCTATCACTATTCATCTGTCTCTGCCCCTCCCTCTTCTACTGACTGATACTGATTTTTCCCATTTGCAGCTTGTAGTCTTTTCGCCCACTAAAGGGGTTTTCCCCAACCATTCCAAAGCTGCTCTACATCTCCTTACTCTCTACTACTCCTGGCACTCTTCCTTTACCGCTCAGCTGCTATGGGTACCTACACTCCATTACTAAGTCTGCTCTCCTTCACCCTCTTGGTACAGACCTCACACAGACTGGAGCACCTTCCTCCACCTCGCACCTCATCCCCAGACTACCCCACAGTGACTCGGCCCTTCCCCACCTCGACACACCCGTGACCCCCCACTCCCTCCACCCTCCAAGGCCTGACCTGGCCCCAGCTCTCCCCTGTCATTCCCACCCTTCGCACTTTATCTATCCCATGCACCCTGATTCTAAAGTCTTCAGCTGGGTGCCGACCCAAGGGTCTCCATCGCCACCGGCCACTAACCAGAATAATTACACTGCTATTATTATTATCTGGTAATGTACACCCAAACCCAGGACCTATTGCTTCCAGCCCTTCTAAACCCTGTACTGCAACTGGCCTCCGCTTTGCATCCTTAAACATTTGCAGTCTCCTAAAAAAAATCTGCTGCCCTCCAGTGCTGGGTCGTTCAACATCAACCTGACATAACTGCACTGGTAGAGACTTGGCTCTCCAAATCCAGCCCTGACTCCGCTATCACTCTCCCTGGATATACCATCTACAGGAAGATCGAATGAACAAACACGGTGGTGGTTGCGCACTACTTGTACGGGACTCCCTTATAGGTCAGGCACTCCCAGCTCCTAAACTTGATTATGGAGCCCAAGCCGTCACCTTAAAAACCACACCTGACCCCGCTCGAGGCCCTCTCTTCCTCACGGTCTCCTACGTACACCCCGAGGAATCAAAACCAAGCGGTCTAGTCCCTCACTGACTATCTCACATCTCTCCCTCACAAAGTGGAGCAAGTCATCCTAGGTGATCTCAATGTTAACTGGCTTGCCTCCACTGCCTCCCATATAAGGGACTCCTTTGCTGCCCTGGATATGTCCCAGTTAGTCACCCAGCCCACCAGATTCAACCACTCTACTGGCACCAGCACTCTCCTAGATATTGTTATATCTAACCGCCCTTACAAAATCCGGGATGTCACTGTCCTCCCCAACTCTCTTACTGATCACTCCCCAGTACTCTGTCTCTGGTCATCCCCCACTCTGAAGCCAGTGTCCCAGGACACTCTACGCCGCCGTTTATGCCCTGGCGGCCTCAGAAAATTAAAACAATACCTAGCCCAGCTAGACTGGTCCCCTATCCAGCGCACCCCTGACATTGACTCAGCTCTTGATCACTTCACAAATGCCTTCTGTAAGGCTTGTGACCTTTTCTCCCCCCTCACCAGGATCCACTCCAAAAAAATGCAATGCCCCATGGATCACCCCACCCCTCCTCCAGAGATTCAAAAAACAGAGATAATCTCTGGCACATTGCTGTAGAATCTGGAAAGGCATCTGACAGACAGGCCTACAACGCAGAACGCAATAAGTGCACTTGGGCCAAGGCAGAGCACTACCAGACCACCCTCACTTCAACTTGGGGTTCAGCCCAGACCTTCTGGGATAAAATGAAAGAGCTAAATGGGAAGTCCCGCTCTCTCCCCCCCCCCCCCAACCATCTCAGCTCTCCATCAATGGCACCCCTACCACAGATCCACTCCTCATAGCCGATTGCCTTAACACTGCCTTCTCTGACCTAAGCTCGGTCCTCCCAGCAGCTTCTTTGAGCCAATCCCCACCTCTCTCCCTCCGGTCCTGCATCACCCACCATTCTACCTGCGCACCTAGCCCCCAAGAAGCCAGGCCGCACCTGCTAAAAGCCTTATGCAGCAATAACCCAAGCAGTGACCCCTCGACTCCAGGATCCTCCGTATGGTCTTGGACGAAGTCCTAGTCCCCCTGACTGACCTTCTAAACCGGTCTCTATGCCTGGGGCAGTTTCCAAGTGCTTGGAAAACTGCTGAAATCACACCCATACATAACAGTGGGGACCGATCCACCCCCAACAATTACCGGCCCATCTCCATCTCCCCCCCCCCAAAAAAAAACACTCTAAAGCCCTTGAAAAAGTGGTGTTGATCCAGCTCTCTGAATACCTAACCAAGTATGACATTATGTGCCCAGAGCAGCACGGTTTCCACCCAGGACACAGTACGACCACTGCTCTCCTGGAATTCTCCCAACACCTGCATGCTGCTCTCGACTCTGGCAGCCTTGCAGGAGCACTGTTCATTGACCTCTCCAAGGCCTTTGACACTGTCTGTCATCCCCTTCTACTCTACTTTCTCCACCAGTCCCATTTCCTGGTTCTCTAGCTACCTCTCTGCTAGATCCCAGTGTGTCAAGATCAGCGGTTCCCTCTCCAGCACTCTTCCTGTTCGCTCCGGGGTCCCTCAGGGCTCCATCCTGGGTCCAATACGTTTTAGTCTCTACCTCAACACCCTCCCCAGCTCATGTACCGCCAAAATGCTCCTCTACGCCGATGATGCAGTCCTTGTTTCCTCACATCCCAATCCCACCTCCCTCCAATAATCCCTCCAGCAAGCTTACAACCAAGCCAAAAGGTGGTTCGGAGACTGCAGACTGGTCATTAACCTAAAGCAAACCAAATCAATGCTCTTTTCCCACCACCAAAATAAAGCTAAAAAATACCCCCTTCTTGATTATCCCCAGCACTCTGCACCCGCTAGAACAAGTGACCACATACAAGTACCTAGGCATCACGTTTGATACTGCCCTCTCCTTCCACACCCACATTAATGCCCTGTCAGCCGCCATTAACTCTTGGATTGGCCTGCTATACCGGCACAGGGACTGCCTGCCTCAGGCTGCCCTCAGGCTGGCCATCACCTCCTCCGTCTTGTCCCTCGTGGACTATGGCTTGCCCATCTATGCTGCAGCTGACAACACCGTCCTCTCCAAACTCCAACTCTCCATCAATAAGGCCTGTAGGCTCCTGACCGGTGCCCCCAGCCGAACTCACACCTGCTCTCTATACTACCATCAATCTGCTCAACTTGAGGTGCGACTGCCTACCAGGACCTGCCTTCTCGCTAAGAAATCTCTGCTAGGACTCTCACCCCCAGGGGTCTCCACCTCCCTACAGCAGCTATCCTCATCTGTCACCACCTGTAGCTCTGTTAAGGCCACTTTCAAAGTGCCCAGAACCAAGACCTCTCTTGCCCAGAGATCCTTCCTCTACCGAGCCCCCACCTGGTTCAACTCCCTCCCTAGCTGCATCTCCAACTTGCCAAAAATTGGCTCCTTCAAAACAGCCCTTTGGAACCATATCTTTAATACCCACTGTTGTAGGTGCAACTAACCCCCTGTTGTAACCTGTGGTTCCCACCCACCTTGCCCCCTGGCTCGACAACGTCCACTGGACAGCCTCTCCCTCCCCCAGACCTACCCCTTCCCTATGAGGTCCAAACAGAGATGTAACCCACTGTCTTCTCTGAGGACCTACTATATCCATGAGTGTAACTCACAATTTTGTAACATTATGTAACCTATATAACATACAAACCACTACATTATCACATATGCTCACATATGCTCTACCATTGTTGCATCAACTACAGTGGTGTGATCACCATAAAGAGACACATACCACCACACGTATTTCAACCAAGGCTCCACTGCTGGATATACAGATCCCCCCTAAGCCTAACCACCAAACTGCTACTTGGTGTCTCGACACAATCTCTTAAACCCACAGAGAGCACCCCAAAAGAGTGGCAACAGAATAAAAGAAGGAGGACCAAAGACAGCCCCCTCTCCCTATCACTGGCAGCCCTCACGAAACTCCTGCTCTTTCTATTACTCTGTATTGGTAATGTGGAAATCAACCCTGGACCCCCTGAATGTATCACCTCTCCATCAGATTTAACCTCAATTAAAGGCCTCAGTTTCCTGCATATTAATGTATGCAGTCTGCTGAAAAAACACACTGATACAAGCCTGGGTTGCCCATACCTTGCCAGACTTTCTTGTGGTATCTGAGACAAGGCTCAAACCCACCACAGCAGACAGGGATGTTAACCTACCTAACTACCAGCTATTCAGAGCTGATCACCAAACAAGGGGAGGTGGAGTAGCCATATATGCAAAATCCGGTATAGCTGTATCTGTATTGCTGCAACATCTATGCCCAAGGAGTTTGAATGCCTATCCCTAAAAGTCTCTCTCCCCAATACAGCAGCTTTTCAGCTAGTTGGTTGCTACAGACCCCCCTCTGCTGAACACAAGCTCTTATCCCACATGGGGAACCTGCTCAAACCCAGCCCTGAAGAAGTCATTATTCTAGGTGACCTGAATTTCAACTGGCTTACCCAGGCAGCTGCACTTCTGGTATCATTCTGTGATACATATGGGTTCACACAGCTAATTAATGAACCAACAAGAATTAATGCAAGGAATAGTAATAACAGCACACCACTTGATATCATGCTAGTGAATAAACCACATCTATTCACACATGCTGGAGTGCCCTCTGCGATATAAGTGATCACTGCCCCATCGCAGGGGTAAGATCCACCAGCATAACAACAAGCCCTGCAAAATTCCTCATGAGGAGATCCAAGAAAACATCAATATTGAAGGATATTTGCATGATCTAGCTTACTCTCCACACTGGCAAGAGTTTTATCTTGCCCATTCTGTTGAAAAAGCTCAGCAGGTGCTAAATAACGTTATAATAAATGCCCTTAACACCCATGCCCCAATCTCTAGTATCCAAATAAAAACAAATCCTGTCGTTGGTTTACAGCTGACCTCAAAGCTGCACTGCTGGAGAGAGACAAACTCTGGAAAATGGCAAGAAAACCAAGAATGCAAATGACTGGATGATCTTTAGGAAAGCCAGGAATAGATGCACCAAGAAGTTAGGGATGCAAAGGCTGCCTTCTACTTGGCGAACTCACTCTTCCTACCATAATCCTGCTAGGTTTTGGGGCACCATCAAGGGTATGGTGGGGCAGGATGCTAACACCCCTTCCAACTCAATTACACAACAGTTATGGCCCTATCACTGGCAAAATGGAAATTCTGGACGCCTTCAATAACCACTTCACAACGGCTGGCTTTGCTTTTGACACCTCCAGCTAACCTGCTGAGGGAACAATTAAGCTCCCATTACACTGGTGATCAGAGAGTTGACTCTTCCTTCAGCTTCAAATCTATACTGTTGAAACAAGTAGAGGATCTATTATGGCAACTGGATACCAAAAAGCCAGGGCAGACTCTCTGGACCCCTACTTTCTAAAGATTGCATGCCATGTACTTGCAGTCCTCCTAACACACCTCTTTAACCTATCCTAAACTCTGGCTCTATTCCCACACTGTGGAAGACAGCCCAAGTGGTTCCCTCTAAAATCAGGGGACCCTATGGATCTTAATAATTACAGGCCCATTTCCATACTACCAGTGCTATCCAAGATGCTGGAGAAATTAGTGAGTAATCAGTTAAGGGTAGCTTGACAATGCTAACCTCCTAAACCCAGCTCAATCTGGATTCAGGGCCAAGCATAGCACTATCACTGCACTAGCCAAGGTCACAAATGACTGGCAATCCGAATTAGATAAAAGAATAATGTCTGTGCAGTATTCCTGGACCTGAGCAAAGCATTCGATACTGTGGACCACGAGCTACTACTTTCATCCCTGTACTCCATTGGCCTAGATCCATCCTCCCTTAAGTGGTTCAGATGCTAGCTCACCGTAGGTCACAGCAGGTAAAAGCTGAAGGTGACCTATCCCATTAAAACCACTGTCAAGAGGAGTCCCCAAGGTTCTATTCTGGGTCCTATCCTTTTGCCATTTATATAAATAACATTGATTCAACCCTTACCAATTCCTCTGTACACCTCTTTGCTGATGACACTGTTCTGATGTCAGCAACCCTTCACTTCGCAGCTGCTCGCAGAAATCCTACAAACAGAATTCTCCTTGCTACAATATCAGCTACTGAGAAAAGCTTCTGTTAAATGCAAAGAAAATTAAAGCAATGATGTTCACAAATCAAAGCTCCACCAGCACATCCTCTTCAATCATTCTCCCCAGCTATGCACTATACTTGGAGAAAATCTGGCGTATGTAGAAAACTTCAAATACCTAGGTGTGTGGATTGACAACAGACTTGACTTCACTCATCATTTAGAAGAACTGTTAAAAGCTGCCAAAGGCTTGGCCTTCTCTATAGATTAAAACCTTCCTAAACAGAGACTCAAAGATGAGGTTAGTCCAGGCCATTTTCTATCAGTTGTTGACTATGCAGACTTCCTTTATAGTCACTGCCCATCTCCTACCATCACAAGCTGGATACCTTATATCATAGAGCAATAAGGTTCATTACAGATCTGCCATCTAATACTCATCATTGCTCTCTTTATGCTGCACTTGGGTGGGTTTCCTTCACCTCAGAAGGAACAGAAATGCAGCACTATGGATTTACAGAGCGTTGTCAAAAACTTCCAAACTATATCCTGGACTGCTTCACCCAGACCTCTCCTAGCTCCTATGCCCTAAGAAGCAACAACATCATCCTGCTCAAATTGCCCAAATTCAACACCAGGCTAGGAGGGCAGCAATCAGCTATTCTCTAGCTATAGCATGGAACAACCTACAAAATCCTAAAACTGTCCAATATCATTCCATTTGCATCCTTTAAACAGCATTGTACAGTCTTCTTCAAAGAAAATGCAATTCCTACCACTAGAGCTAGCATTGTCATCTCACAAATCTCCCTTCCAAACCATATATGGCATATTCTTCCAGACAGACACCCCATCTTATGGCACCCAGTAATACCTTCACCATCCTAGTATTACATTATGTTGAGTGTCTGCCTTCCCCCACTGATATGTATATACTGTACATACTGTAAATATTAGCTTAACTTTCCTGTAACCGCTTTTTTATCATGTGACTTTACTGTACATCACTGTTTATAAACGTTATTTTCCCTATGTATAACTGTCTTATATAAGTGTATGATGCATCTGTTGTGTATCAACTATTGAACCTTGACCTTATCAGGTCCATCTTGTAAATGAGCCCTGCTCAATGATGTTCGCCTGAATAAAAAAGATTTGATGATGATGATGACATTATGAAACCTAAGTGTATCTATGTTAAATGTTCCTTTTACTGCACTTGTAATGTTATCCTCCATTTTAATCTGCACTGTAATAACTGTCTTGATGTCTGGCCCCACCCCCCGCGACGAGGTGCCTTTGTAAATGAGTCTGACTCAAAGGTTATAAACCCGATTTGTAATGAATAAAGAATAAAGGATCCAGCAAAGACTCTCTTACCTAAAGTATCTATCTTATGAGATTCATTGTTTATAGGTCGAGCTGTAGTAGTCTGAGGAAGGACGACCGTATCATTCTCTGCAAAGACTACAATGGGATCCGCAAAGGCCTGGGAGGACAAAATAGGTCGATCCTTGGGAGCAGCATACTTCCTAACTATGGACATAGCCACAGAAGGAATGAGAGCAGGATTATTCCATACCATTTGAGAAAGCGTCTCAAAGGAGGGCTATACCGGGGGAGTTAAATCCATAGGGATGTCCGGAACATGAAGATACTGGAGTCTCAAAAGCTTCCCAGGATCAATATCCACAGTCTGGAGAGAAAGAGTGGAATTTAAATTTTTCAGCAGAGACTTAAATGACAGGTCTTCGACCACAGGCTCTGCAGCAGTATTAGATCCCGTCCCTTCCACATAATCACCCAGCCTAAGGTCTGGGTCAGGCTCAATATCATCTCCTGACAGTCCAGGAGGGACTGTATGGACAGGAAAGGAATGAAAATCAGCAGAAAATGAAGAAGGAAAAGGATTCAGAGAAGCCCTGAAGACTGGCGAAGAAAAGAGCAGGCCTTGGCGCTGGACGAAGAACACGGCGCGAAGGCCGCGACAGTGCCGACAAAGCCGAAGAAGAACACGGTGACGAAGACAGGCTGAGAAACTTAACAGCACCGAGTGACCCACCGACCAAACCAAGCCAGGGCCCCAAAATTAAGATTTGAGGAAAGAGAAGGAAGAATACCAGGAGATAGAGGCATCGGTGGTGGCCCCCGCGCCACAGTCATGTGAGGGTGAAAACACCTGAGCGCCGGAGTCGACAGCACCGAAGAAGGTCACACGACATAGGGAAGCTCTCAACCGCCCGACCAATCCACTGGAAGGGTCCGAGACCCTGAGGACTGGGCCAGGCAGCTGGACCAACCTTCGAGCCCATTGCTCCATCAGAGCGGCCCACTGATGAAACTGCTCATCTGGAGCCCTACCAGAAGGCGGGAAGGGTCCGGCGTCGAAGATCGGTGACCAGAACCAGAAACTGCGAAGAGGAGACCGGCAACTGACCCTAATGACCGACCGCTGACACGCAGACATATCATCAGAGGGCGCACCGAGTGATGCCTTTCTTTTTGACCCACGGGCCGAGGAAGAGCTCGAGGTCAACTGTGCCGAGAAAGCCACTGCTTCCTTCTGTGCTCTGGGGACGCCCTCCCTCGGGCACTGGACCGTCCGTTGTCAGACCCACCCTCCAGAGAGGGCGGCGGACCGGACCCAGCCCGGCTGACTGAACAGCTTTCATACAAAGTCTCCCTACCGTCACCTGACCCGCTCATGGTCGACTCCATCAATGTAGGCTGAGACTTCTTTCTTTAAAAAGAATAATTAACGTAAGCGGTACTTATTCGAGAAATACTACAAAATAATAAACTGAAAACTATGCTACTAGTTTGAAATTTGACTCTCGGCGGGCAGGCGACGTCGTCACTGAAGCGCACTCGACGACGGGAAAAAAGGAACTGAGGCAGTTGGAGGGTCGACACAGAGATAGTCATTGCCGCACGAGCAGAGGCTCGCGCTCCATCTCTGTTGCCGGCCCTCCTGCAAAAAGTTTGCTCCCGCTGGGTCCTAGCACCTCCAGCGTAGATCCCATCAGTGTGAATGAGTGGTGGAGACTTTATGTCCAGGAAGATCCAGCAGTTCACCTGATGCTGCTACTGAGGACTCCAATATGATCCGAGTAAGGTGGGAGGGAGCCCTACGTCTAAGCTGACCCCGAAGGGTGGTGAGGGGACCCAGTGGAAGGGCCAAACGTCTTCTCCTGGGACCTCCTGGACTGATGCCTGCCTCCAAATGTTGGCACCAGACAACCCAACTTTCAACATCAAATTTGGAGGGTGCGCTTTTCCATAATAAAGCAGTCATGGCAAGAGTCCATATCGTGTCCTGGTCCTAAACACGCCGTAATGCCAATAGTCGGTGCTGATCTTGTTGCTACATACACAAAGATGAAAACAGGTTTTTTATTCTGTTTTGGTCCAACTTCAACATCAGAAAAAAAAAAAAAATCACACACAGAAAAAAAACAAAAAACAAGAACAGAGCAGTCCATGGTGTCAGAACCTGTTAGAACCGCTCACCTTGGTTCGCAGTACTCACACCCAAAAATAGGCATGACACCATTTTTACATCATAACAGTGGTCTCAGCAGCAGTATTACTCTACAAGACATGACCTTTGATAGATTTCAAACAGAGCTCTCTAACCAAACACATACATGGTACAGTTAATCAAAGATACTTCTTGTTTCCTCTGTCATGCAGCCCTAATGTAGGAAGACCGAAAATGCTGCACAAGAAAGTCTCTCACTCACATTACAGAAATGTAGAGCTCAAAAGCAAGAAGCAAGTCTAACGAGATAAATGCTTCTCCCACGCTGGGCATCCAGGAAGATAAAATTACTCACCTTAGTAATTGTGTTTCTTCTAATGGAGTCTTGCTGTATTCTGACAATATGCAGTATTCCCCAGCACTGGAACTGCCCCAGAGAACTAAGGGTTAACTCTATGCCAGAGCATAGAACGTTGAGCTCGTGCTCGGTTCAAACCAAACCGTCAGATTCTTACGAGCCAAATGGCAACTGTAGCTGCTATGTGGAAATTGAAAAAAACACTATAGCCAAAAGGGCAATTAATACCTAGGGTCCCTAAGACTCAAATCAAGAACCCCAAACAAACAGACCTGGTAGTGGAACAGAATTTTAAAAGACCACTATCAAAACACTATGCATCCCCTCTGCCAACAAGGGAGAAGGGCAATGCACCCCTGAGGTGCAACACTGCACCTGCCAACCCACATCCCAAAACAGCTAGGTTCTGAGAGGGGAGGCAGGAAGGGAGGTCAGAATACAGCAAGACTCGCATCACTCCTAGCCTGGATATCCAGGGAGTAATACTTGGTGAAAGTATGGACTGTTTTTCAGGTGGCGGCTTTACAAATCTCTAAGAGAGGAACATCTCTGGCAGCAGCCAGAGAAGCTGCTGTACCTCTAGTCAAATGAGCCCTCAGGCCTGATGGAGGTACCTTGCCCAGCTTTTCATAGCAGAATTGTATACAAGAGACAATCCATCTGGCAATAGTTTTCTTAGTAGCATTTTACCCTTTCCCACTTCCCCATAAGTGAAGAACAATATGGAAGATCCAGATCTAAAGGCCTCAGTATGCTCAATGTAATAATTAAGGACCCTCTTAACATCCAGATTGTGCAACCTCCTCTCACCTGAAGAGGAATGGTCAGTGAAAAAGACAGGAAGGGTAATGGACTGGTTCAGATGAAAGTCTGAGACCACTTTTGGTAGAAACTTTAGATTAGTTCTGAGGACCACCTTGTCCCTGTGAAATGAGAAAGTCAGGCTCCACTGAGAGGGCCTGCAACTCACTGATGCGTCTGGCAGAGGTGATGGCTACCAAAAAACACAGCCTTCCAAGTCAGGTACTTAAGCTCTGCTGATGCCAAGGGCTCAAAAGGTGGCTGCATCAGTTGAGCAATACAGATATTAAGATCCCAAACAGGAATGGGCTCTTTAAAGGGAAGGTTAGTATGGGTAAGCCCTTTAAAGAATTTACAGAATAAAGGGTGAGATGCCAGTGAGGAAGGCTTCCTACTGACAGGAACGCGAAATAGCAGCCAAATGAACCTTGAGGGTAGTTGGCCTAAGACCCAAACTGTTAAGGTGAACCATATAGTCAAGGACTGCAGACAGGTCAGCAGTGGTTGGAGAAATATGCTCATCTGAACACCAAATGGAAAATCTCTTCCACTTGGAATTGTAAGTTTTCCTAGTAACAGGTTTCCTGGAGGCCTTAAAAATATTCAGAACCCCTTGGGACAAATTCATACCAACAAATTCTAGCTCTTCAAGAGCCAGGCCCCGAGGTTGAGAGACCGAAGGTTGGGGTGCCAAATTCTCCCCTGAGAGGAGGTTAGTAGATTGCGACTCTGGGGGAGAACCAGAGGAGGATGAATTGCCAGAGACAGTAACAGAGGATACCAAGGCTGTCTGGCCCAATCTGGAGCAATCAGAATCACTTTGCAAGACTGTGACCTTATTTTGACCAGAAATGAAAATTACGTACCTACTGTAATTCTGATCTTTCTGTGTATCTTCACCATTCATCACAGATGGGGTACTGGCCGGAGACCAGGACCCCAGGAGTTTTTTTTTTTTTTTTTTTAAAAAGGGTAGGCGGAGCTGATAGACATGCCACCCTCGAGGCCGCACGTGATCAGCGTGGCTGCCTGTGGCTGGCCAATAGGCTGCGCCGACTCTGCCTGCCTACCAGTTCTGAGTCACCAGAGAGGTAAGAGGAAGGGAAGGAGGGTGGGACAAGAGAGTCCAAGGGACAGAAAAAGAAAAGGAAAACTGAACTAAAAGGAGAAATAACGACTGAGAGGACAGCAAAGAAGAGATGAGACTAAGGGATTGGTGGGGCCCCAATCTCTGGAAGCGGAAGAAGGAAGGGGAGAAAATTTTAGGAGAGAGTGAGAGGTAACAAGGTATCCGAGACCCTTGTCCGTCACCAGATTGTATAGGAACTGCAAGGAGTAGCAAAGCTCACTGCCAGAATTCAAGGCACAGAATAACTGGAAAATACCCCAGAAGCAGAGTCGGCTATTCTGGAGAAGGACAGGGTACAGGGATTTAGTACTCTCTCAGGAAAGATGTTTGGTGAAAAAAAGGGATTTTTTTTTTTTTTTTTGAAACAGTTGGATGGAAACCAGAAGGAGAACAGGAGGAGGGCAACCACCAACTCCCACCCCATCGGGGTGGAGACATGCAGTAGAGAAGGAGTGCCGCTCGAGCTGTACCCTTTAAAGGAGAATACCCCCATGTGTCCCTACTTTACCCCACTCCAAAAGGAGAGGGGGAGCCACAGAGGGAGGGAGGCCCAGAGACCGAGGCCCCAGGGGGATGGTGGGAGAGGTTGTGATGAATGGTGAAGATATACAGAAAGATCAGAATTACGGTAGGTACGTAATTTTCATATCTTATCTGTGTCAATCTTCACCATTCATCACAGATGGGTGAGTACCAAGCCCCCCCCGAAGGGGGTTGTTTCTTTACACCCTAAGGGACAGAGTCCCTTAGCCCTCAGTGGGTGACACACAAGGTGGGGAACCTTCCGGCCTGGGGAGGCCCAAGAGTGGGAGAGAGAGAGACGGGTCCCCGGAGGGGAAGGAAGCTGCCCGACAAGCGCCTGCCTCGCCCACGGAGAAAAGGTAGGTTCCTGGTGGGCGGAGCAAATCACCCTATGCCGGGCCAAGGGTGACAACCAGGAAAGACGTAGCACACGTGATGATCTGGTGCAGATCGCTGTCCCTACGACCCTGGTAGCTACCTCGCTGGCGTCGTAAGATGCCCTCGCTTGGTGCCTTGCTAGCTCCAGGCCACGTGCAGAGAGCGCGATGGCTTGTCTGGTTTGCTCCGAGTCAGGCAAAGCAGCTAGGACCTGACCTAGCGTGGACCACAAGAACCTGTTGTAGGCTGCATAGTGGGCCTGGTGAGCGGAAATAGAAAGGAGCAACCGTGCCGATTAGAAGGTCCTCCTCCCCCAAAAATCAAAATCCGAGGAGTCTTGATCCGGGGGCCGGCCACGGTGGAGGGCGCGAAGCCCATCAGGGGTGTCCAGATGCGCTGCCGGACTGTGGTGAGGCACAGAACCTGAGACTCCGGGAGAGCACAATACCTCTGGCTGAGGTCCCTAGGGGCAGGAACTCCGGAGAAGGGCCTCTGCCAGAACGCAAGGACGCCTCCCGAAAGGGAGAGGCCAGGGCGGCACCACAAGGGTGGCCTCGCCCATAATCGGCCTAGAAAGGCGTAGACACCGTATGCACAGGATTGCTAACAGAAGAGGAGAAAGGTGCAAGTCCTCCAACATCTCACGAGGAAGCGCTGATACTCTGAGAGATCAGCAGCCAGAGAGATGTGGACAGAGGGTTCCTCCCCAGAAGAGGGGGATGAGGAGCTGGAGGTCACCATATGTTCGAGGTGGCTGCACGGGGAGGTTGAAAACCTGGCTGTCCATAGCCCTAATGTAGGCAGGGAACCGGGCAGCCACCGCTCTGAACTGCTCCCAGGTGGGAGGGCCGCTAGGACCAAGAATGCCTGGGAGCGCTGGAGAATGTGGCAGAGGGACAGGGGCAGAGCCGAGAAAAGAAGTCGACTGACCTCTGCCAGGGCTAGGGAGCGGACCATGAGCACCCGAGAAGGGTGCCCCGGAAGACTCCACAGCCGACAGCTGTACAACCACGATGGTACTGCCTTGGCTGCGCCCAGAAGAATCCCCCCAGTGAGGCGACCGGGGCCGTAAAAGTCCAGAAGGACAGTCCCCTGCCTCAAAAGAATGGGACTCCCTCAAGGAACCCGAGGGGAAGGGTGGGAATCAGACTAGCTTCGCCCAGGCCCGGTGACCCCAGAGAAGGCCGACGCACCTGACCCCACACCCTTGACCCTCAGAGTCCAGGACAGTCTTCCTCCTCGAGAGGCCAGCCTAGGTAGCTGACATCTCTGGGCGGCCCCGAAGGAGACCCAGGGAACAGCACCCTCCCCTCCTGTAGGTTTCTTGATGGGCCCTAAAGTTGGGCGATCAAGACACACCACTGGAGGGGGTACCACCACCGAGGGGTCGATGAAACCCCCAAGGCCAGGCTGCAGAGCAATGGTAGCACGCACCACTGCCTGCTGGTCAGGACCACTGACCCTAGCCTCGGGGGCCACCTGACTCTCCTCAGTAGGGGGCTGGCCTCGACTCGTCGACGAGACCACGGGAGTGCCCTCCTCCGCAGACAACCCCAAAGGGTGTGACTGCCCGCCTGACTCCGAGCCTGACTCAGACTCAGCCTGGAGCCAAACAGGCAGGAGGGCGGTGGAACCAACTTTGCCAAAGGGCCCGGCAGCCAGAGCTGTGCCCGAGACGGCACCCGTGCCCTTCGCAACCCCGTGGGCGGGACCTGCAGAAGGCACCAGGGCAGCTCGGGCCAAAGGTCCAGAGCCAGGGCCAGACGCAGCGCCATCAAATCCACCAGCACCGGGGGCGGTACCAGGGACAGAGACGGTGCCAACAGCCCCAGGAGCAACCTCGGCACCGAAAACGACACCGCTAGGCCCCACGGCACCGAAGCGGCGCCGATGACGGCCCCAAGAGCGTGGATGGCGCCGAGGACGGCACCAACAGCCGGAGCCGCGCAGGCACAGCGCCGTGCTCAACCTCAGCGTCGAGGCGTGACATGGTGAAAGAGGATGCCGGATTTGTCCCACCGGCACACGAACAGCGCCGACAGAGGCCTACGGCGCCGAACGACAAGTCGGCGCCGACGACGGGCGCCAACAGGGCCCATGGTGCCGCCGACAGCGCCCGACCGCGGTGTCAACTCGGGCCTTCCCAGCGGGGAACGGCGACTGGGAGCTCTTCACCCCGAAGGGGTGATTGCCGTGGCGCACATCCCGCCCGCTCCCAGAAGGAAGCGGACGGGCCTCTGCACCGCTGGGAGGAGCTCGCAGCGCCAGGCTACAGGTCAGGCTCTCCTCTCGGTCCGTATAGAACTGGACGGGACCCGAGGAAGGGCATGAGAGCGCGACTTGGCCCGACGAATGTGAATCCTACCCGAAGTCGGCGGAGCTCGCCCCACTTTCAACATGCGCTGTTCGAGGACGAGCAGTCCATGGAGAAGCAGGTGTCGCACGCAATCCATGTCATGAAGCGGACCAAGACACGCAAGACACGGTCGTGCTGGTCGGTGACGAATATTTTTGACCGCAGGGCACCGACGCATGGGGCCGACCTGCTTTGAAGACTTTTGCCTCCGGACCGAGACATGACCTACAGAAAAAAACACCACAAACAGACTCAATGTCGCAGAATTTCAAATAAAAGGAAAGATCTTATCGATGACGTTGAGTGGAGGCAGAACCCAGAACCGGTAGACGACCGACGGACTGAACGTCGATTTTTTTCGAACAGGCTGAAGGCCTAAAATTGCAGAGAAGCTTCCCACGAGGTGACCTTGACGGCGGGAGACGAAGAACTGGTAGGCAGGCGGAGTCGACGCAGCCTAACGGCCAACCCTCGAGCGCCACGCAGTACGTCGGCCTCGAGGGCGGCGCCGATGCTGTGTCAGCTCCGCCTACCCTTTAAAAAAAAAAAAAAGCTCCCGCGGGGTCCTGATCTCCAGCCAGTACCCCATCTGTGATGAATGGTGAAGATTGACACAGATAAGATCTTTGAATACCAGAGGAAAGGCATACAGAAATTTCCCTTCCAATCCAGAAGTTGGGCATCCAGAGGGACTGTGCCCAAGACTGGGGGTCTGCAACAAAAGAGGGGGAGTTGGTGATTGTCTGGGGCTGCAAAGAGGGCTATCTGAGGGGTGCCCCATTTTGAGAAAATCTCTTTCAAGACTACAGGATCTAGGGACCATTCGTGATGGCCCTGAGAAATCCTTCTCAATGCATCTGCTATCAGATTGTCCTTCCCCGGAAGGTGGATTGCTACTAGGGTTGTCTCCAGAGAATAAGCCAGAGACCACAATTTCATGGCTTCCGTGCACAAGGCCGTAGACAAAGTGCCTCCCTGCTGGTTGATGTACCACATGGTGGTGGTGTTGTCTGTCCTGACCTGAACCACCTCGTTCTGAACTGATTCTGAGAAGGCTAATAGAGCCAGGTAGACAGCCCTGAGCTCCAGAAGATTGATGTGAAGCAGGGACTCCAGAGGAGACCACAACCCCTGAACTGTGAGGTCTTCCAGATGAGCACCCCAGCCCAGGAGAGAGGCATCTGTAGTCAGAACGAGTGGGATTGGGAGATAAAAGGGACACCTTGCCTTAGGCTGCTTTGATCCAACCACCACTGGAGAGCCTGGATCAAAGTCTGAGGCACTGGAACCAGCTTGGTCAAGGAATCCTTTTTCTGCGACCAATAAGCCCTTAAATGGAACTGAATGTCCCTCATCTGAAACCTGGCACCTTGTACCAATGCTGTGGAGGCTGCCATGTGACCCAAAAGCTGAAGAAAATGCCTTGCTGGCCAAGAGTCCCGAAGGCAAAAGGAAGTAGCTAGATCTGCAATGGCCTTTACTCTTGCCAGAGGGGAAAAGCCTTTGCCTGAACAGTATCTAGTTCTGCTCCTATGAAAGTGAGGAGCTGAACAGGTTCCAGAACTGATTTTGGGAGATTGAGGAGAAATCCTAGAGAGGTGAGCAAGTGCAGAATGACTTGCAAGCTTGACCTGACGGTCTGTATACTGCCCCACCACGAGCGAGTTGTCCAGGTATGGAAATATGGCAATGTTTTGCCTTCTGAGGAAGGCTACTACTGGTGCTAGGCATTTTGTAAACAACCTTGGAGCTGATGTTAGGCCGAAAGGCATTGCCTTGAACTGATAATGGCCTGAGGGCAATTCGAACCTGAGGTACTTTCTGTGGGAGCACCTGATAGGGATGTGGAAGTAGGCATCCTTGAGATCCAGGGAGGCCAGCCAGTCTTCTGGTCTCAGAGAGGGAAGAATCTTTCCCAGAGTCACCATTTTGAACTTTGGTTTCAGTAAATGCTTGTTTAAGTATCTTAGGTCTAGGATGGGCCGCCACTCCCCCGTCTTCTTTGGGGTAAGAAAGTACCTGGAGTACAGACCTTTGCCCCTGAGGGATGTAGGAACTCTCTCTATGGCCCTGAGAGCCAAGAGAGAGGAAACCTCTGCCTCTAGGGCAATGGTTTCGGAGCTGTTTGCAGGTGGAAAAGACCTGATCCTCAGCTTTGGAAACTTCTTGAAGCTGAGGACCAGTCCCTGGCTTACTACCTCCAGGACCCACTTGTCTGAGGCTACAGACTTCCAGGCCTGGAAGTAGTAAGCCAGCCTGTCTCCTACAGGGACAGGAGAGTCGACCTGGGCTAACACATCAGGGTGTCTGCTTGGCAGGGGGCTTAAGCTGAGAGGTGGATGCAGCTCTGCTCATCCCCCCTTCTACCTCACCCTCTAAAGAACCCCATCTGGGAAAAAGGAGAGGAGGCCTGTGCCTGGTAGAAAGGCCTATGAAAAGGCCTGCCCCTGCTCCCAGACTGCTGCCTCTGAGGAGTTGATAGCTTTTCCTTAGCATGAGCACTCCTACAGATGGTCCTGTACTCATCCATCTTTTTCATGTAGTTCTCTGTCTGCTCCCCAAACAGAGAATGACCTAAAACAGGAAAATCCATGGCCTTAGCCTGGGTATCCTGCGAGAGGCTAGTATACCTGAGCCAAGCCATCCTCCGAAGAGCCACAGATGTAGCCATGACTCGTGATGAAACATCACTAGAGTCCACAGCAGCATGAAACTGTATCTTCGATGCCTCAATCCCATCAGCAGCCACCTCCTCCAGCTCCTTGGCTAGCTGGGGGGAAGTCTACTCAGCCAGTTCCAAAACTGTATCCCACCAGGATTTCTGGTACCTGGCTGCACAGGCCATGTAATTTGCCTGCCTGAGTCCCAGAGAAGATGCCAAGTACTGTTTTTTGGCCATGGCAATTATCTTCCTGGAGTCCTTGTCAGGGGGGTGTGAAGCCAAAGGTATGTCAGCCTTGTCACAGGCTGCAGCCTGCACTGCCCCAACATGGCTGCACTGCTGGTAAAGGAACTCAGAATCAGAACCTGACAACAAATACCTCCTGTCCATTCTCTTGTCCACTGGAGGTAAGGAATTAGGAGTCTTCAACAGTTTGTGTGTGTGTTTCCCAAAAGACTTATGGAGGGGAATAGACAATCTTTTGGACTCTGGGATATCCATCATCTCCACAAAGTCAGGCTCCTCTGACTCCTCTACAGTCTCACCCAAAGGGAGCTGGAGGGTCTCAGCCACTTTTCTGTAAAACAGAAAATGAGAAGGGGACTCAGAAAGCCTAGGAGGGGAAACACCAAAAGGTCTGTCTGAGGAGATGTCCGGTTTGATAGGCTCATCCAGACCTTCATCACCAACGTCCTCTTCATAGTCAAAATCCTCGTCCCCTCCAAATCCAGTTCATATAAATCTTCAGGGAATCAGAACCGCGTGAACCGATCAACTGAACGCCTGGTTTATGTGCTGGATCAGTCTGAACCAAACGGAGCGATTCCACTATACTAATTGCTCTGGCTATTTCCTCGGCGGTTGGATGTGACGGTAATGGATCCGAACCAGCCGACTTATCTTTTCTCTTTCCCCTCGGGATCAGCTCTCCTTTTACCCGAGGAAGTCTGGCCCTGGTCAGAGGGCACTTCCTCTGGTTCGGTGGAAACCGAATCGGGCTGGCCATCCGGATCAGCGGATTTTCCGGCCTCCTTTTCCCACAGCCCACCCAATCTCTTACCCAAGGTGGATTTGGGAAAATTCTTACAGATCTGGCAGTCTGAATCGAGATGGTCAAACCCCAGACATTACACACAGGTGGTGTGGGGATCAGCCTTAGCAAAGGCCTCCACACATACACCGCAGTGTTGAAACCCAGAGGGCCTGTTTTTTTTTTCTGGGTTTCTCAGACTGAGCCATAGTACCAAGAAAAACTTGCCCTTTACACGGCTTCAAGCCAGGCAAGACCAAACCGATCGGTTCCTAACAGTGTTACGGGCATGGGAGAAAAAAAAACGAAATTTTTTTTTTTTTTAAGAAACGATAGGCACCGGAACCTCAAAACCTAAAGGGGAAAACAACAGAAAATAAGGTTCATCGGAACAGACTACCCACAACTTTCCTCACACTATACTTTTTTTTTTTTTTTTTTACAATTTCCACACAGAAAAAAGACAATATTACTCAACCACAGCAGGAGTAATCTCAACCAAAATAAAATAAAGTTTATTGGCTTGAACCGATGACTTACTGTACCAAAACCGAGCGATGGAGAGTCTCTCCGGAGTGACCGTTCAGTCAGGCAGAGTAAAGAATCTGACGGTTTGGTTTGAAGTGCAGCAGGTAGTGGTTTGAACCGAGCACGAGCTCAACGTTCTATGCCCTGGCATAGCGTTAACCCTTAGTTCTCCGGCAGTTCCAGTGCTGAGAATACTGCATATTGTCAGAATACAGCAAGACTTCATGTTGTTTGAAAACGCCCAAGCTTCATGTATTTCACAAGCTGACTCAAACCTGAACCCAACTCTCCTCGCCAACAGGAAGTGAATCTGCAAACTCTGAGTGCCAACACTGAGCAACTAAGCCAGAGTTACACTGCCTTAGATTTGTGACCAATGAGCAAAGAGAGAAAATGGTTTTGCCTGCTACAGAAATGAAGTTAGAGAATTGACTAGGCCAAAAATCTCCGTGTTACCTGATGCTTTCTTTGCAGCTTCTTTTGCTTTCTTGGCATCTTCCTTCTCTTTAGCCTCCTTTTCCTGTTGCTCTATGCTCAACAATTTCCACCTGTTGCTGATCTAAATAAAAACGGTAAATGTCACCTTGCACTGGAACCACATAGATCAAAGAATTGGCAGCCTCCATCACATGATAGGAGACTGCTGGTTTTAGAGGGTCGTTGTATCATCTTTTATACACATTATGACCTGAAATCATCCAAGCAGACCACTAAAGCTAATATTGCGAAAGGGATAAAAATGCCTAACCTTACCCCTGACAACATCCTCAGGACCCACAATCACAGTGAGTGTGTGTATAAATACATATATATATATATATATATATATATATATATACACACACACACACACACACACATACACACACACACACACATAATATATCTGACTCAGGGCTCAATTAAGAGCCCCCGAATCTGTAATCTACCTCTGGTCACAGCTAAAGACCAAAAATCCTCTTTAGGATCCTTGACTCAATGTATATACTGTACTTATGTATAATACCACTAAATGTTATGTTTGTGCTTTCTGTACTGACGTGGGGCCTTTGCAAAGGAGTCTATGACTCAAAGGATTGTAATTCCAATTCTCTTCAATAAATAAATAAATAAAGCAGTACATAAGGCTAGGGGGATGTTGGGGTGTATTAGTAGGGGTAGCACAAGTCGGAAGGAGGAGGTAATAATCCTTCTTTACAAGACACTGGTTAGCCCCATTTGAGTACTGGTGCAGTACTGGAGGCCACACCTTCACAAGGACATTAACAAAATGGAGGCAGTCCAGAAAGGGCAACCAAAATGGTGCAGGGACTGCATCAGAAAACATATGAGGACAGATTAAAGGGCTCAATATGTATACCCTTGGCAAAGGAGGAGAGAGGTGATATGATCGAGACATTCAAACACCTTGAGGCATTAACAAGGTGAAAAGAGTCTAACATGTTTCAATATAAGAAAAATCGTACGACAAGAGGACACAGCATGAGATTAGAGGGAGGCCGATTAAGGGGTAATGTGAGGTAGTTCTTTTTCCCAGAAAGGGTGGTGGATGCATAGAACGGCCTACCTCAGGAAGTGGTAGATATGAATACAGTGCAGGGCTTCAAACAGTCATGGGATAGGCATAAGGGAGCAATACAGATGAGTATGAATAGATAGGCCATTGACAGAGCATAGGCCGATGGCACATTCATAAGGTAGAAAAAGAAATGGACAGAGTGGATGGGCCTTGTAGGCCTTATTTGACGTCAATGTCTATGTTTCTATCCTTCCCAGTAAAAATGCCTATCAATTCTAAGATTCTGTTGCAAAATTGTAAAACGTTAAGTTTCATTTCATAGAATTTTTAACTTAAATTTTTCAACCACAGATTCTTCTCCATCCTTAAAGTAAGAGAGAGACTATTTTTCATGGTAAATGTGCATGAAGGACAGAAACATTCACCCAAACAAAAGACATAAAAAGAAACACACCAGCCTGTTCTCTTTGGCCTCCCTCCCCCATTCTCTCACCTTCTCCAGGACACCACTGTCTGTTGGTACTGTGCCCTCCCAGGCAGAGGCTCCTCACTAGGTCCAGATCCCAAGGTAGATGGGAGTGGAGGTTGGCAATGTGGGGACTGTGGGGGACGGGTTTCTACTGCTATGGTTCAGTTCCTTTGTTCCCTCCCAGGATACTGCCCTACTGTTCTAGGGCGCCGCAGACATGAAACTGTGCTTGTGTGAAGCCCTACCTGCCACCCCCACCCCCCGCTGCACTGCCACCTGAGAACATCCAGGTCAGGGTAGCATTGCCAAGACTGCCACCCACCTCCTTCCCTGAAGGACAGCGCTTGCTGGGATGCCAGATCTACCATACCCTGGCCAACCCCATGAGGACCCAGGCTTGCCTCAGTAGCGGTTCAACAGTGAAGCAAGCGTAGCACTCAAAAAGTCATTTTAACCATGGTGACAGAAAGAAGTGTGGGTCACTTATAACACAAGAGGAAAGTACAGTTACACAAGAACTTACCATAACAGTAGATCATAGAGAGGAGCTCTTGCAGCAGGCAACACCATCAGAACTGAAGCCAGCAGGCGCCAGGTCTCCATGGTACACTTCCAGCAGCAGTGATTAGTGGGGCTGTCACATGATGTCGGCCCGCCCCTGACGTCCACCTATGGTATAAAAGGGGCGGTCCCCCAGCCCAACCTCAGTTCTCCCACTGGAGACCCCGGCAAGCACAGTAATTAGAGAACTGAGGTGGCTCCTCTAAACTGAGGAAACGCTTAAGGTAACAGAGATGGAGAAACAGTCACCAGGGGGAAAAGGAGGAGGGAAAGCAGTGCCTGCAAGAGCTACTCTTGAAGATCTACTGTTATGGTAAGTTCTTACATAACTGTACTGTCTCACTTCGAGGGGGCTCTGGCAGCAGGCAACACCATAAGGAATGAGTCCCAAGCAGTGTAAGGACTGACCCCGTCAGCTTGGAGGAGATGAAGACAGCATAAGGCTCTAAGAGAGAAGGCCCTGCAGGACTGCAAGCCCAAAGCCGCCCTGCATCCAGATGCAATGTCCAGACTGTAATGCCGAATGAAAGTGTGGCCAGAGCTCCAAGTGGCCACTGCACAGATATCAGCAATGGACACATTCCTGAAGGAATCAAAGAAGCAACCATGCCCCTGGTAGAATGGCTTTTAAACAGGCCTGGTAAAGGCTTATCGTACTTGCGATAACAAAAAACAATGCAAATGACTGACCATTTGGACAAACAGTTTTGAAACAGGAGCCCCTTCTTTCCTAGGGGCAAATGAAACAAACAACTGATCAGATTTTCTAATGGCACGGGTGCGGTCTAGATAATGACGAAGCACCCGGTGGACATCCAGAGTATGAAGTAAAGCCTCCCCTTGATTGAATACTCAGGGCAATACACAAACAGGTGGATATCTTGATTCAGGGTGAACTCCGACACCACCTTAGGAAGAAACTTAGGATTAGTCCCAAGGACACACTGTCCTTGTGGAAACCTAAATATGGCTCTTACCCATCAGAGCCTGAAGCTCGAAATCCTTCCAGCAGAAGTAATAGCAACTAAAAACAACACTTTCCATGACAGAAAGCACAGCTCACAACTTGCAGCAGGTTCAAAGGAGGCAAAGTAAGCTTTTCTAAAACAAACAAAGATCCCAGGGAGGACAGGGTCCCTAATGGAGAACTTCAGATGCAACATACCCCATAAGAAAGAGTGGAAAGATCCAGTTGGGCAAAAGTCTTGGCCTTCATAGGTGCATGGTATCCAGAGATGGCAGATATGTGCACCTTAAGTGAAGAGTAACTCAGGCCTTCACCTCGAGGCTGAGGGAAAAGAAGACCAAGTCTTTAAACTTTAAAATGAGTTTCGGTTTAACGAAGTGTGGATCCAGGCCTAAAACGCAGAGCTAAGGGAGGAACCTGAGCTTCAAGTGGTGAGGAAGATCTAAGGCCATGGGGCGGAGACGAGTTTTACCACACCGGGTGGGTGGGAGGAGCCAGCTTGAAGACCTTCCAGCAAGATTTAAAGCAGCAAGGAAACTGCCAGTAAGTGTGGATTTAACATATTCACGTCCCTAGAAGTATTTTTTCACTGAGAGGTTGGTGGACGCAAGGAACGACCTTCATGAGGAGATCGTGGGGTCAAAAACAGTGGGGGAATTCAAGAATGCATGGGACAGACATAAGGCATTTCTTGTGGGGGCAGGAAGAAATAGGCTGTTGGTTAACTAGGATCTGCAGCTTATGCAGTAGGTAGGGAAATGGGCAGACTAGGTGGGCCAAGCAGTCCTTATCTGCCATCAAAGTCTATGTTTCTATGGATGTGCAACTCTTCCTGATGGAGGGCTTTTAGAAACCCTAAGGAGCTCCATGACCCCTTTCCGGAAAGATGCAGGTCAGCATACTCTAAGTCCTCAAGAGCCAGGCCTTGAGCCTGAGAGACCAGAGGTTGGGGTATAGGATCCTGCATTGGGAAGAAGTCAGCAGGTTGTGCCTCCGGGGAGGCCAATTGGTTTGGCCACTGAAAATGCCAGAATCGGGGAGTACCATGGCTGCCTGGCCCAGTCTGGAGCAATGAGGATCATTGTAGCTGGCTGGGATCTGAGCTTATTTAGGACCTCAGAAGCAAAGAGAATAGAGGAATGCATACAGAAACTTCCCTGTCCAGTCCAAGATCAGTGCCATCCAGTGGGACTGAGCCCCTCACTGGTGGTCTGCAGCACAACTGGGGGAGCTGGAAGTTGTCTGGGGCTGCGAAAAGGTCTATGTCTGGAGTGCCCCACCTTTTGAACACTACCTGCAGCACCTGCCTGTTCAGGGACCATTCGTGATGGTTCTGATCTATCCTGCTCAGTGCATCTGCCAGCACATTGTCATTTCCTGGTAAGTGAACTGCGGACAGGACAATCCCCAGAGAGTAAGCCAGTCTCCATATTTTCATGGCTTCTGTGCATAGGGGTGTTGACCTTGTGCCACCCTGTTTACTGATGTAGTACACTGTGGTCGTGTTGTCTGTCCCGACCTGCACCACCTTTCCCTGCAGCATGCTGGTGAATGCCTGTAGTGCTAGGAAGACTGCTCTGAGCTCCAGCAGGTTGATGTGAAGCAATGACTCCTGTCTGAGCCATGTACCGTGAGCAGTGTGCTCCTCCAAGTGTGCCCCCCCACCCTAGTAGGGAAGCATCTGTGGTTAGCACCAAGGAGGGTTGCTCCTGCAGGAATGGAACTCCCTGCCTGAGGTTGTCCATGTCCAACCACCACTGAAGTGCTTGCAGGAGCGTTTGTGTAACTGGAACCAGCTTTGATAATGAGTCTGCTTTCTGGTGCCAGTAGAGCCCGAGATGATACTGAACATCTCTCATCTGAAATCTTGCCCCTGACACTGTAGCTGTTAAGGCTGCTATGTGTCCCAACAACTGTAGAAAGTGCCTGGCTGGCCTGAGGCTTTGAAGCTTGAAGGTGCCTGCCAGCTATACCAGGGTGTCTGCCCTTGTCTGTGAAAGAAAAGCCTTTCCTCTCTCGGAGTCCAGTCTGGCTCCTATGAATTCCAGGAGTTGCACTGGCTGTAACACTGACTTTTTTTTAGATTAACCAGAAATCCCAGTGACAGTAGATGTTCCTGTGTGAGCGTCAGAGACTACTTTACCTGCTGAGGGGACTGCTCTATGACTAGCCAGTCGTCCAGATAGTGAAAAACTACCACTCCTTGCCTTCTGAGGTGTGTCACAACCACAGCCAAGCATTTTGTGAACACCCTTAGAGCAGAAGTAAGTCCAAAAGGCATTGTCTTGAACT
This sequence comes from Neoceratodus forsteri, assembly GCA_016271365.2. Taxonomy (NCBI): domain Eukaryota; kingdom Metazoa; phylum Chordata; order Ceratodontiformes; family Ceratodontidae; genus Neoceratodus; species Neoceratodus forsteri. The sequence continues at coordinate 25,807,816 of CM057452.1, read as the reverse complement.
GGTAGTGACCTGATAGCAGTCTGAATCTGAGGAATTTTCTGTGGGACTGTCAGATGGGGATGTGGAAGTATGCATCCTTTGGGTCCAGGATGCCAACCAATCCCTTGTCTTAAGGTTGGAAGGATTGTTGTCAGGGTCACCATTTGAACTTTGGCATCAGTAGATGCCTGTTCAGGTGCCTGAGATCCAGTATAGTCGCCACTCCCCCCTTTTCTTTATTGTAAGGAAGTATCTTGAATAGCGTCCCTTCCCTCTCTGTAACAGAGGAACTGGCTCTATTATGGCTCTCTCTTCAGGATTCTATCTTCTGCACTAGCGGTCTGGTGCTGAGCACAGCCAGCCGCAGGGTGCACCCCAGCCTGCCCTCAAGAGCAAGATTCCAGGTACGCTTCAGGAAAGCAGCTCCAGTCCAGCTTGCTAGCTGTGAACCCAGTTGGTGGATGGTGCCCGAAATTATAGGCAGATTCAGCACTCCGTCTCTCCCTGACTGGCTTCAGCTCCTGGAGATTTGAACTGCTTGGCACAGTCCCCTGGAGCTCATGTGTCTGCTGCCTAAATTTCTTTTATTTTTTCCCCGTTTGCAGTTTATACTGATCTGCCACTAGAGGCATCTTATTTTTCCTATTAGTCCTCCAAACTTGCATCTGCGTTTTCCTGTTCTAATCACTGTTATCCCCTGCCTTGTTCTCACTTTTAGCAGCGGCAGTCACACCTCACTGAAGGTCAGTTATTTCCCTTACCCCCCAACAGAAATAGCAATGGGCACCACGGCTATCACACTCAGCCTACTCATGGTTACCTTTCTTGCTCTGCCCACATCCCATCCTGCCGCCCCACCCCACTCTACCACGCCACAGCAGTCAACCTCCCACCCTGGACACCCCTATTTTTCCATGGCACCCACCTACAATCAATACCCCAACCTCCCTGGGATACCCTGGGCCCACCCCTTCGCACCCTACCCATCCCTTGTACCCCCACTAGTAGGACCTCACATCGGTACCTGGCTAAGGGTCCTGGTCACCAGAGACCGCTCATCAGATTAACTGCTCTTCTCCTTCTGCTTTCCGGGAACATACACCCCAACTCCGGGCTGCTGTCAACTAGCCACCTCACACCCAACTCTAGTACCGGCCTCAGCATTGCATCCATGAATATTTGCAGCCTCCTAAAAAAACCTGCTGTTCTCCAGTGCTGGGCTGTACAGCACCATCCTGATGTTATAGCACTAATCGAGACCTGGCTCTCGAGAAAAACTCCCGACTCGGTTATCTCCCTCCCTGGCTACACTCTGTTCAGGGAAGACCGTATAGGCAAACGTGGCGGCGGGTGTGCAGTCTTTATGCATGACACACTTTTAGGCCATGCTCTTCCTGTGCCCAAGCCCTCACCCTCAAGGCTACCCCTGACCCAACCAGGGGCCCTATTTTTCTCACAGTCTCTTACATACCCCCGAGGGACCAGGGACCAGCTGTCCACTCCCTCATTGATTACCTCACCACACTCCCACACAAGGTGGAGCAGCTCATCCTAGGTGACCTTAATGTCAATTGGCTGAGTACCACTGCCCCCCATATCAGGGACTCCTTCGCTGCCCTAGATATGACCCAACTAGTTACCTCACCCACTAGATTTAACCGGTCAGGCGGCTCCAGCACCCTCCTAGATGTAATTCTGTTGAACCGCCCACATAAAATCAGGGATATTAATGTACTACCAGACTCTCTTACTAATCACTCTCCTGTTCTCTGCCACTGGTCATCCCCCACACCAAAACCAGTGTCCCAGGTCACCTCGCGCCTGCGCATTCATCCCGGGGGTCTCACGCATCTAGCCCAGCTTGACTGATCCCCAATCCTACTCACAACAGATACCGACTCCTCCCTAGCCTATTTCTCCAGTGCCTTTAGCAAGGCCTGCGACCTTTTCACCCCCCCTGACCAGAACCCGTACCAAGAAACACAATGCCCCATGGATCTCCCTATCCCTCATCAAACACTGAAACAAAGAGATAATCTCTGGCATACTGTTGTCAAGACAGGCAAACTGGCTGACAGACAAGCCTATAATGCAGCACGTAAAAAGTGCACCTGGGCTATAAGGCAGGCTAAGGCCAGATATTATCAAGTCACCCTTGAAACCACTTGGGGCTCATCCGTGCCTTCTGGGACAATATGAAAGAGCTCAATGGAAAGACCTGTCCCCCACCATCATTACTCTCCATAGATGGTATCGCCACTACTGATCCTCCCGCATAGCGAAGTGCCTCAATATGGATTTCTCAGATCTAAGCTCTGTCCTCCCCAACTACTTTTTCAATCCTATCCCTGCCTCAACCACCCCCCCCCTCCCCCATTCTACCTACGTGCCATATCATCCCTTGAAGCCAGGCCTCATCTGCAAAAAGCCTTAGCTAGCAACAACCTCAGCTGTGATCCCCTGGACTCCAGGATTCTCAGATTAGTCCTAGATACTGTACTAGCCCCTCTCACCAACCTTTTAAACTGGTCACTATGTCTTGGTCAATTTCCAAGTGCTGGAAAATTGCAGAAATCACCCTATCCATAAGAGTGGAGATAGAACCTCCCCTAATAATTTCAGGCCCATCTCCATTCTCCTCCCTCTCTCCAAAGCACTAGAAAAAAAATAGTGTCCATTCAGCTCTCCAAGTATCTGGCCATATACGACCTGCTGTGTCCAGAACAACATGGATTCCGCCCTGGACACAGCACCACTACAGCCCTCCTGGAGTTCTCCCAGCACCTCCACTCTGCTCTCGACTCTGGTCATGTTGGGGTGTAGTGTTCACTGACCTCTCAAGGCCTTTGACACTGTCACCCTCCTACTTGACTCCCTCCACCAACTAGCTTCTCCCTGGCCTCTGGCTTGGTTAATGATTCCTCTGCCCAGATCACAGCGCGTGAAGGTAAGCGGCACCTGTACAACACTCTGCCTAATGCTCTGGGGGTCCCCAGGGTTCCATCCTGGGCCCCTGTTCTGTTCAGTCTGAATACCCTCCCCAGCTCCTGCTTGTGCAATATGGTACTCTATGCCGATGATGCGGTCCTCCTTGCCTCCCACCATGACCCAGCATCTCCACAGGAATCCCTGCAGCACACATTCAACCAAGTCAAAAGTCATTCCTTGACCACCGGGTTGGTCATTAACCTAAAAACCCAAATCTATGCTTTTTTCGCATCACCAGAATAAGGCCAATAATGCCCCTCTGCATTCTCCCCAGAAATGCTCACCCTCTCAAGCAAGTGTCATCCTACAAGTACCTGGGCATCACCTTCAACTCTGCCTTACATTTCACACCCCACATCAATACCCTGTCCTCAGCCATAAACTCTTGATTGGCCTTCTCTATCACCACAGAGGTTGCCTCGCCCAAACCGGGCCTCCGACTGACCATCAACTCCTCCATCCTGTCCCTAGAGGACTACGGCCTACCCATCTCACGCTATGGCCGACAATCACGCTCACCAGAATCCAGACCTCGATAAACAAGGCCTGCAGGCTCCTGACCGTGCATCCTCTGCACCCATATTTGCCTGCTCTATTCCACCGCCAACCTGCTCACTCTTAGAGGAGTGCCTGCACTACCAAACCTGCTTACTATTAAAAATCCCTGCTAGGACTCTTCTTCCCCCAGGGTCACCGCGCTCCTGTGGCTTGCATCCCATCCATTGCCACCTGTAGCTCAGTTAAGGCCACCTTTCTGGTGCCCTGCACTAAGACCTCCCTAGCCCAAAGGTCCTTCCACTACTGTGCCCCCACTGGTTCAACTCCTCCCGCCTCTGTCACTAAGTCTACCAAAATTGGTCCCTTTAAAGTTGCTCTCCGTGAATCACCCTTTGGCCCAGCCAGAAGCTTGCCTTAATCAACCTAACGTTGGGGCCCTCCCATTTCTTTGCTCATAGCCTTGACAATGTCCGTTGGACTGCTCCCCCCCTTTCTTTTTTTTCTTTTTTAATATGATTGCCATTTACTGCATGCAACTTTATCCCGTAAACCACTGTTATATTGTGTTCTTTTTGTTATCTGTATTGCACCTGTATGTTACCACTGTTGTATCTCACACTGTAGCCATGTCTACCCTCCCTGCGATGAGGTGTCTTTGTAAATGAGTCCCTGACTCAAAGGTTGTAAATCTGACTTTCAAAATAAATAAATATAATAAATAAATACTCCCAAGATAAAAGGTTTAATACTTCCCTTTCCAGTAACACTGTTTCTGATGGGGAGGATGATCTGAAAACCCTTGCTCTCAGCATTGGGCTGAGCTTGAAGCGGAGAGCCAGGCCTTGGCCCACTACCTCCAGGACCCATCTGTCTGTGGTGATGGTTTGCCATTCCTGGAAGTAGTGGGCCAACCTGCCCCCTACCTGGGTTGAGGAGGCGACCCGAGCAGACACCCCAGGGTGCCTGCTTTGGTTGGGATGCTGTCTGGGTGCTGGGGCTAGTTCAGCTACCACCTCTTCTGCTTCTGCTCTAAAGTAATCCCCTCTGCCTCTGATATTGGGGGTAGGCCTAAGGCTGGAAAAATGGCCTATTCTACCCCCTACCTCTGACTTGTTGCTTTTGTAGAGTAGAAGCCTTCTCCTTGGCTGCAGCATTTATATAAGCTGTTTTATAATCATCCATCTTCCTCATGTAGGCCTCAGTCTGTTCACCAAACAGAGTGGTAGGTTCACAAGGAAGTCCAAAGCCTTGGACTGTGTACCTGGGGTTAGGTTAGTAATTCTGAGCCAAGCAACCCTTCTGAATGACACAGAAGAGGCCATTTGTCTGGCTGCAGTATCACTGTTGTCCACAGCCAGCCTGAATTGCGCTTTTGAGGCCTCTATTCCTCTTTCGCAGCTTCCTCCAGGTCAGCTGCCATAGGAGCTGGGACAGACTCTGTGATTCCATTGTATGTTCCACAACGCCTTCTGGTACCTGGCTATATCGGCCATGTAAGAAGCCTGCCTGATGAGAAGAGAGGATCCCAAGTATACTTTCTTAGCAATGGCATCCATCTTCCTTGAGTCTTTATCTGGAGGGTGAGATGCCAAGGGAATGCCAGCCTTATCACAGGCAGCAGCCTGTACTACTCCCTCATGGCTAGGGTGCCCAAACAGGAATTCTGCTCCACCCTTGGCCACCCAATACTTTTTATTTAACTTTCTGTCAACCGGTGATACAGAAGTAGGGGTCTGCAGGATTTTGTTAATATCCATCCATATATCCCTGAAGAGGCAGGTTAACAGCATTTTAGAGACTGGCACATCCATCATTTCCCTATAGTTCTGCTATTCCTCCTCATCAGTAAGACTCCTGGGTAGGAAGATGGAGGGACTGAGCCACTTGCTTGATAAAAGCAAAATGAGGGGTATAATCTTTATTCTCCTTGTCAGGGGAGTCAGCACGATGAAGGTCAGGGGAAATCTCCAGTTCAATCGGTTCCCATACTCCTCATCTTCCTCCTCACCAAACTGCTCCTCTTTGACTTCCAAAGAACTGGGAACCGAAGTAGTGCCAGGGGTAGGAAGATGTGGCCGCTTCTCAACCAGAACCGGAGTACTTGCTTGGAGTGCCTGAATAATCCTGATAGCATTTGCCATCTCCTCAGCGATCGGAACTGATACAATCTTCGGCTGTGGTTCGACCGCTGTATGCTTTCTTTTTCTTTCTCTTCCTAGTGTTGCTGGGTTAGTGGTTGTATCCGCAGGGCGTTTCTTAGCACAGGAACAGTCACCCTGATCAGAGGGCTGTTCCTCTGGTTCAATATGGCTGGTAACCGGTTTGTCCTTAGCTGGGTCAGCAGCCTTATTGGACATCATCTCCTGCAGTCGTTTAAGTCACCTCTCAAACGTCGACTGAGGGAAGTTCTTACAAATCTCACAGTCCTCAAGGTGGTTAAACCTCAGACAAAATACACAAATAAATGAGGATCTGCTTTGGCGAATGGTTCCCCACACTCTGTATAATGTTGGAAACCTGTGAGGCCTGTTCATTTCTCGGTCTGTGACATTTATCGGTCTATTAAACCGATGAAATAGGGAATAAGTTAGTAACTAGTACAAATAAATTAAAATCGCTTTACTGGATGGTGGATGAAAGTAAACACAAACCCTAGAATTTAATAAACTGAAGTATTCTCGGTTAAAAGAACTGTTAAGGAACTGAAAAAACTAACCAAAACTCACTAAATCTAGACTAAGTCTACCGGTGAACCAAGGACAGTGCTTCAAAAATCGAAATAAACGGACTTTGAAAAAAAGACAAATTTCTTCAGTCAAAGTGAAGGACAGCTCTCTGGAGACGTCTTACTGAGGCAAGCGGAGTAAAGAATCTGACGGTTGTAGGAAGTGCAACCAGCAACAGTGGTTTGAAAACCGAGCTCGAGACTAACATTCCACTATTAGCATAGGTTCTATTAACCATTTCGGCTCCAGGGCAGTCCTATGGTGGGACCATATTGCATTTGTCAGAATACAGTAAGCTTTCCTGGTGATTGAAGTAACCACTTCCTTTTTGCACCTTAAAATGTAACTAAATTATTGTTACCACGAAATTGTATTCTAAAAACTGTACTTGTATCTGTACACTGGTTTGTATCTAAATTGGCTGTACGGTTTCCTCTGTCTGCTTGCAAATTGCCTCAACTCTGTATTTGTGTTACCATGTGCTGCAGTCGATACTTTGTAATTTGAAATTCTGTCATTGCCTCATGCCTACTTGGCCTGGGTCATGCTTGTAAACGGTCCCCGGACCAATGCACCCTACCAACAAGGTCATAAATAACATAAATAAGTCTGCCCCCGCTTGAATGCATGTTCCTAGTTAATGTGTGTTCACTCAACCTGATTATGCTTCCTTCTCTCACCTTGTTTATTCCCTTTAGATATCTGAAGGTTTCTACCATATTCCCCTTCCTCATCTCCAGCTTGTATAAGTTTAGTTCCTCCAGTCGTTCCTCGTATGACCTCCCGTGTAGTCCCTGAACCATCTTGGTTGCCCTTCTCTGACCCTCTCCACTCTGTCTCTGTCACCCTGCAAGTGTGGCCTCCGAAATGAAAATTACGTACCTACCGTAATTTGATCTTCTCTGTATCTTTCACCATTCATTACTGCTTGGCTGCCGCCAGAGGCGCGCACCCGCCACAGGAGTTATTTTTTCCTTAGAGGAGTCGGCACCAACGCCACCTCGAGAGCTTAATGACTACGTGTGCGTAGGGCGTCATGGTGCCGTAGGATCCTCTTCCTACATCCCAGTTCTGTTAGTCGGAGAGGCTAAATAAAGGCAAGAATAAAACAGCGAGGCAAGAGAGCAGAGGATAGAAAAAGGAAAGGATATAAACTGAAAAGGCATAAGCCGGTAGAAGACAGAAAAAAGGAGGGCCTACCTAAAGAGGCCGCAGGGCCTCATTGCTGGGGCGGCTCCAAGGGAGGAACATATAAAGGAGAAAAAGAATAGGGAAAAGAAGAAGAAAGGAAAAAGGAGAAAGAGGGATGTTGGGAGGGAGAACTTTGCCAAATCAGAGGTTGGTTTGAGGCTTATAAGCTTGGAACCAAAAACAAGGGAGCAAGGATCCCACTGGATAAAATTTGAGAGAAGGTTCAACCGAGCCATTTGAACAGTTTGGATACAAAAGGCAGATTCTCTACACCTCCCGCCATCCCCAACCCTTTAAACTCTGAGAGCTCACCGACTGCAACGCAGACAATCTGTTCCGAAAGGAGAGTGCCCAACTAGCAAGGGAAAGAGCTTATCTAGTACTTTGTTAAGTGTTAACACCAATATGTGTGTGTGTGTGTGTGTGTGTGTGTGTGTGTGTGTGTGTGTGTGTGGGGGAGGGGTTAAAGCCCTAAGAGGGCAACCCTTGAGATAAAGAATAGAATGGGAACTTAATCGGACTCCCTGAAGGCAAGGCAAAGAACACCAACTGCAGGAGAATAGTGTCAGGACAGCGAAAGTAGCAGGGACTGACATAGGAGATCAAGGCTTGCCAGAGGGGACCTCAAAAGGAGACAGAGCCAGATAAAGGCTGGTCTCCCAAACTGTGAATTGAACAGCATGGCCAAGAGAAAGACCAATAGGTCACCTCCAGGGGTAATTAGAAAGAGTTCTCTCAGGAAAGAATAAATCCCACTGGTTCCCCTTCTCCCTCAGAAACAGTATCTGTTCAGGCCAACAGAAGCGCTTTTTTGGCTTAAGGCCAATAAGAAGAGGGAAGGAACGAGCAGAAAGGGGAGACACCGAGTAGAAGGCCCTAGAGGGAAGGTGGTAGAATAGTACAGAATGAGAAGATACAGAGAAGATCAAGAATCACGGTAGGTACGTAATTTTCATATCTTCCCTGTCAATCTTCACCATTCATTACTGCTAGTGAGTACTAAGCCCCCGGTAGGGGGACAAGAGAAACCCTGAGGGAACAAGACCCACAGCTTCCTGTTGGTGGAAAACAGAAGGGAGAGACCCTGGGCTAATCAAACGAAGAGCCTAAGGCTGAGGAGAGCTAGGAGGTGTCCGTCGGAGATGAGGAGACGGAGGAAGCCCCTGCAGAAGTCTCCTAGCTCTGGTGGAAAACAAATGGGTCCCTTGGAAGGCAGAGCGAATCACCCTATGCCGGGCCAGGGATGACAACCTTGATAGACGAAGCCATGCCGTCCACCTAATGCAGATCGCTGTCCCTGCAAGCCTGGAAGCCACCTCACTGGCGTCGTAAGATGGCCTTGCTTGGTGCCTTGCCAGCTCCAGGCCTATAGCAGAAAGGGCAATGGCCTGTCTAGATTGCTCCGAGTCAGGCATCGATGCTAGGAGCTGAGAAAGCATCGACCATAGAGGCCTGTTGTAGGCAGCATGGTGTGCCTGATGTGATACAGAGCATCGCATGAGAGGAAGAGAACACTCTTCTCCCCAGTCAGTCAAATTGTAGAGAACCTGAGTCCAGTGGTCGGTCGTGCGCCAGGTGGCGGCGGCCAGAAGGAGTCTCTAGGTATGCCAATCCCGAGGCGGGTTGGGAAGAGAACCCAAGGACTCAGATGGGGACAATACCTCTCCTGCAGTCTGACGGGCTGGATAGGGTCAGCTGAGACTGCCAGGAACGGATAGACGCCCCTGGAATGGAACAGGCCAGGATGTCACCACCAAATGTTGGGCACTGAATTCACTGAGGAATTCACACGCTCCGCTCAGTATTGTCTCGCCTTAACAAAGGAGATATGAAGATCCCTCACCATCCTCGACAGGAAGCATTGAAATTCTGTGAAATCAGTGTTGGAAGAGAGGTGAGCAGAGGTTCCTCTCTCTCCGAGGAGGAAGACAAGGATGATGGGGAACTCAAATGTCCAGAGGACTCCTGTGGTGGTGGGGATAGGCGGAACACCCGTCATGCATGCATCTAACGATGAGGGAAGCTGCCGCAGTGCTTCTGAACGCCTCCTCCCAGGATCACGGCCCCATAGGACCGACATGGCCTGGGAGAGGGGGGTGACTGCAGAGGAATGGGAGAGGGGCCCCTACGAAGAGGCAACTGTCCTCTGCTAGGGCTCTGGAATCCGAAAAACTGAGCCCAAGTTGGCAGGGTCCCGGATAACAAACCAGATCGCAGAACGGAACCCTGGGGATGCAAACCTTGGCACAGCTCGGAATGGGGTCCTCCCCTGTGACGTGCCTGGGGTTGTATGGATCCAGAAGGACGGCCCACAGTAACACCACCGGAGGGATCCGCCGAACCCACAAGGGAGAGGCAGGGCTCGGCGCTATGGCTCCTACCCACACCCCGAGGGGTAGCAGGCGGAAGCCGGCTCGCCTCACTGCGGCCCCTCAACCCCTAGGACTCAGAGGTCGCCCTCCTCCTCGACGTCAGTGACAGAGCTTGTTGATCCAGGGGAGCCCCCCGAAGACAGGGCCCACAGTCCCCCCGAAGGACGCGCGGCACCAGAAACTGCAGCTGCCACAGCCCCTCTGGGACAGCAGTCCTCTCTCCAACCTCCACACCATCTCTTCTCAAAGGCTCCCAGCCTGGGAGTCCTCAGAAGAAGACTGTTGTGGAGACTGAGGAATGGGCACGCTGGGCCGCCTGACACCATGTCCCACAGGAAACTCCGATCCCAAAGAATCGGGGAACCAGGATGGATCCACATCCGAATCGTCCACTTCCGAGGAAAAAGCGACCAGCAGGACCTCAATACTGGCCACCTCAGGAGTCTCCCGGGAAACGGCACCATGAGCGGAGCCGGTGCCACACACGGCGCCGGTTGACGCCCCAGCACCCGATACAACGCCCGAACTCCAGTCCCGACCGCCCAACGGCCCGAAGCCGAAGTCCCCAGCACCGCCTCGTGCCGGTACCTGACACCATGACGCCAGCAGAGTCAACTGGCCTGCAGCGCTGCCAGCGCGCCGAGAGCTAATATGGCGCCGCAAGCGGTGCCACTTCGATCACCGCGCCCGATCCGAGACGGCGCCGGAAAGTCGCATCGAGGGACCACCCGCGCTGGGCCAGACAAGCACAGACCACGACACTGGGGGAGCCTGCACCTCAGAAGAGGTGACTGCCAGGGCAGTGTCTCCACCGCGGCCCCGGGAGGGACCACGGTGTTCCTCTGACACCGCAAAAGAGGCCTCCTCCTCAGCAAGACTTGAAGATGAGGAGGCTCCCTCCTCTTCAGACCATACAGACCTGGGAGGGGACCCGGAGGAAGGGTCTAAAGTTCTTACCTGGGAGGCCCGAGAGCGACGCCGTCCTCCAAAAGTCGGTGGGGCCTTGCCGATCTTGAACACGCGGACTTCGAGAACAGAGCGGTCCATCGAGAAACAGGCGTCTCATCTATCCATATTGTGGTTAGGTCCCAGGCAACGAAGACAATCATCATGTCGGTTACGGAAAAATGCCGGCCACAGGAGCACCAACGCATGGGGATACGGCCCTCTTTCGACTTTCGGTTAGCTCCAAACCGGACATGATGCGAAAATAACTTAAAACACAGAAAGCTCCCGCACCGCTGAAAGAAAGGAAGGCGCTGGGGACAAAGTGGGATGAAGGAGTCACTTACATGACGAACTAGGCCTGTGTCATAGTACCAAAAACTCTCACACACGAGCAGCAGGTGCAGCCTCGTGACGGAGACACAGAACTGGGATGTAGGAGAGTCTGCTGTGCTCTAACAGCCGCCCCCTGCACCACGTGTTGTCACTCCTTGGGCGGTCGGCTACCACTCCTCTAAGAAAAGAAAAAAAATACTCCCATGGCGGGTGCACGCCTCCAGCTACACCCAAGCAGTAATAAATGATGAAGTTTGACAAGAGAAGATCGGCACCCTGTATTCCAGATGTGGTCTGATCATAGTTTTGTATAGTGGCATGATCACCTCCCTTCTCCTACAGGTACTTGCAATACCCCTCCCTATGCATGCCAGCACTCTCCTTGCCCTCCCCACCGCCCTTTTGCACTGGTTCCCAACCTTCAGCTCATCTGAAATGATAAAAACAAGGCGCTGCGTCAGCATGTGGTCTAAAAGCAAAACAAAATGGTTATATTAAATGCACGCTGAAAATACAAAAAATGATCCCCAGGTCCCTTTACTGCTCTGTTTCCTCAAGTTGCTCCCCTCCCAGCCAGTATTATACCCTTGGGTTTCTACACCCTATGTGCATAATTTTGCATTTTTTTGCGTTGAATTCTAGTTGCCACTTCCCTGACCACTCCTTCAGCCTGGCCAGATCCTCCCTCATTCTCCCCACCCCTCCCGGTGTGTCCACCCTGCTACAGATCTTTGTATCATATCTATTTTCAGCGTGCATTTAATACAGTGAATGGAACACATTCCGAAGAAAGTGGGGTTACTAGTGGAGTACCTCAGGGCTCAGTACTGGGTCCAGTCCTCTTTAACATCTTTATAGGTGACATTACGGAGGGTCTGAGGGAAAGGTATGCTCTTTGCAGATGACACAAAGATCTGTAACAGAGTTGATACACAAGGGGGTAGAAAAGATGAGAGGGACTTGGAGGTTGGAGGAATGGTCAGACATATGGCAACTAGATTCAATACAAAGAAGTGCAAAGTAATGCACCTGGGAAATAAAAATCTAGGAGAAGAGTACACAATAGCAGGGGAGGTACTAACAACACGAAAAATGGAAAGAGACCTGGGGGTAGTCATATCAGATGACCTAAAGGTGGGTAAGCAATGTGAGAAGTCAGTAAGGAGAGCCAGGGGGATACTGGGATGCATAGGAAGGGGCATCACAAGTAGAAAAAGGGAGGTGGTTATCCTCTGTTCAGACAATTGGTGAGACCCCATCTGGAGTACTGCGTGCAGTTTTGGAGACCTCATCTATGCAAGGACATAGACAGGATGGAAGCAGTCCAGAGGAAGGCAACTAAAATGGTGCGGGTCTGCAGCAGAAACCATATGAAGAGAGACAGAGAGCTTAATATGTATACCCTTGATGAAAGGAGGGACGGGGACATGATAGAAAGGTTCAAGTACCTCAAGGGAATCAACAAAGTCCAGGAGGGTTTCATCTTTCAGAAAAAGAGATGTTAAGAACAACAATTTAAAGATAGAGGGGGACGGTTCAGGAGTAATGTGAGGAAATTTTTTCACAGAGAAAGTGGTGGATGCATGGAACAGCCTTCCTGAGGAGGTCGCTTGGGTCTAAAACTGGGGAATTCAACATGCATGGGACAGACACAAGGCAATTATAGTTGGGCGTTGCAGGAAGTAGGCTGTTGGTTAACTAGAATCTGCAGCTTATCCAGTAGGTAGGGAAATGGGCAGACTGGGTGGGCCAAGTGGTCCTTATCTGCTGTCAAAGTCTATGTTTCTATATCATCTGCAAATATACACACCTTCCCATTCAGACCCTCTGAAATATCCCCAGTGTATATGCTGAACAGTATGAGATCCAACACTGACCCCTGAGGAACCCCACTTGTCACCCCCTCCCTTCCTTGGAGTGCACTCCATTAAACACCACCTTCTGTGTTCTATCTACCAGCCAATTTTCCACCCAGTTTGTTAGTTTGCTCCTTACCCCTAAGCTGCCTAACCTGCGTATTAGTCTCCTGTGAGGGACGGTGTCGAAGGCCTTCCTGCAGTCCAGACAGGCCACATCCACTGCCCCTCCCTGATCACATTATTTCTGTTACTCCATCAAAGAATTCAATCAGGTTGGTCTGACATGACTTTCACCTGTAAACCCATGTTGCTGTCATCTATGAGCCCCCTCCTCCAGATATTTAACCAGCCTTCCTTTATAAGTGCCTCCATCAGCTTACCCACCACAGAGGTAAGGCTGACCGGACCATAGCTTCCCGGCTCTTCCTTTACTCCCCCTTTGTGCAATGGCACCACATCCACCCTTTTCCAATCCCATGGGACCCTTCCCTTGTCTAGGGACAGATTAAATAACTGTGAGTGGTGCGGCAAGTTCCTCTCAATTCCTTGAGCACCCTGAGGTGTACTGCATCTGGGTCCATTGCCTTGTCTGTCCGCAATTTTCCTAATTTCTCTATTACCTTACCTCTGAAAAGAGGCTTGTGTCCATCTCCTTCCCACTCTTCCCCGCTTTTAGCTCTGGCCCCTTCCATTCTTCCTCAACCGTGAAGACTATGGAAGTATCGCTTAGCGGATTTGCCTTTTCCCTCATCCCTCCATCTGGAGAGCTCCCTCCCTTTGGAGTCTCACAATACTCCTGCCTGCTTTTCCTTCTCTCACTTATATACTGGGAAAATGTCCTGCCCCCTTTGGCCTCCCTCGCGGTCTTCTCTCCGCTGTAGATCCGCCTTTAGCCTTCCTATTTTCCCCACATCCTTTAACTTCTCCCTGTAAGCTTCCCTTTCCGCCATCCCCTGTGTAGATGTGTAGGTCCTGAATGCTTTCTTTTTTCCCTGATTGCTCTCCCTACCTCTTTTGTAAACCAAAGTGGTTTCCTCCCAAGATGCTACTTTCGAATTTTATAACCATTACTGGTTTTCCTATGCTTCCTGACCTGTGCCTCGAGAACAGGCACCCGCCACCTCTGTTTGCATACCATTCCATGGCGCAACCACTCTTTCTGTAAAGTAATACTTCCTCAGATCATTTTTAAATCTTTCCGCCCCATTAACCTCCACTCATGACCCCATGTCCTCCCTGTGTCCTAGCTTCTTTGTTCCTGGTAAATAGCTCTTCACAATTCACCTTGTTTAGTTCCGGCTTTCAGGAACTTGAAGGTCTCAGTCATATCTCCTCTTTCTCACCTGTTTTGAGTGAAAAAATGTTCAGCGCCTTCAGCCAATCCTTGTAGATTTACCTTCCTGGCCCTGAATCATCTATGTCACACTGCATTGTATCCATCTCTAGCCCATCCCAGTCATATTTTTCCTTTTTAGATGGTGACTCCAGAATCGGCACAGTATTCCAGTTGTGGCCTTATCTGTGACCTACACAGAGTTATAGTACCTTCTGGTTCCTGCTGTCCAATCCTTTCCCAGTGCACCCTAGCATTCCGTTAACCTTGCTGAGGAATGCCTTGTGAAGCTGTCTGGTTTGTTTGAGAGTGTCACTGGTGATTTTTTTTTTTGAATTTCTTTTTATCCCTCCTGAACACCTCGTCGTTCCACTCCTTCAGGCTCGTTCAATGCCACCCACCCCCGACACACCGAGTCTGCCCCTAGAGTGTTCCTGGTGTCTCCTATCTTCCTCTCACCTCCATGGAGCACCTTACATGGCAGGGTCTGCCCATGATTCCTGGACTGGGTGGCTGGAGTGGCCATCATCTAGGACCGACAAGGGTGGTTTCTGTTTTTCTGTAGTTCCCTTCCATCTCGAGGACGCCGGCTCGGGCAGGAATGTGCTTACGCACGCCTGCCAAGTGCCTAACAGCGTCCTCCCCTCCCCGACTCCCCCCATATAGGAGCCGCCATTGCCCTGAGTCTGTGCTTCCACTGGCCCTCACAGGCGGTGGTGCATTAAGCACCTGTTAACCCACCCGACTGCTGGTGGGGACCACCCGCCAGCCCTACCGACGCCAGGCGTGGTACAAAAGGGGCGGTTCCCGCGCCATCTCAGTTCTCCCGGAGACCCGCTAAACAGTATTGGAAAATCGAGCAGGAACTCCCAACCATGTACAGGTGCAATACTATATTCCTGGGGGATGGAGGGTGGAAATCACTTGCTGCAAGAGCTCCTCTCAAAGTCTACTGTTACGTAAGTTCTTATGTAACTGTACTATCTAACTTTGAGGGTGGAGCTCTTGCAGCAGGTAATACCATTAGGACAGAGTCCCAAGCAGTACCCAAAGAAAGACCCAGGTCTGAGCGGGAGGTGGGGAGAAAACTGATGCCAACTAGTCTAAGAGAGAAGGCCCTGCAGGACAGCTAGTCCAAAACCTGCTCTCCTCCTAGAAGCACTATCCAGGCTGCAATGCCCGATGAAGGTATGGACTGTACTCCATGTAGCAGCAACACATGTCTGCCGAAGAGACGTTCCTGAGGGAAGCAAATGAAGTGGCCACCGCCCTGGTGGAGTGGCCTTTAACGGGACTCGGAAGGGGGTTACCATGGTGCTGGTAATAAATGGAATACAGTGCACTAGCCAACGGCTAGAGACTGCTTAGAGACAGGAGCCCCTGTCATCCTTTTTGTAAAGCAGACGAACAACTGGTCCATCCATCTGGAGGAACGTGTTCTATGGAGGTAATACCTTAGGATTCTACGAACGTCCAAGGTGTGCAACAGCGCTTCACCTTGGTTGGTAAACTCAGGATAATATACCGGAAGGTTGATGTCCTGATTCAGCGTCAGGACGGACACCACCTCCGGTAAAAACTTGGGGTTCATAGGCAGGGTCACCCTGTCCCTGTGAAAAACTATACAAGGTTCCTTACACATCAACGCCTGGAGCTCAGAAACCCTTTGAGCCGAGGAAATGGCAACCAAAAGGAGAGCTTTCCACAAGAGGAAATGTAGCTTGCAAGAAGCGTCTGGCTCGAAGGACAGAAGGGTGGGTTTTTCCAGGACAAACAGTAAGTCCCACGGGGGAACAATGTTCCTACTGGGGGGTCTGACGTGTAAGACCCCTCTCAGAAAGGTCTTGCAGACATTCAGTTGTGCCAGAGTTCTCTCCCCGATAGGCTCAAGATATGCAGAGAAGCGCACATGTGAACCTTGATGGACTAATAGTTCAGTCCAACGTCCAAGAGGTAGAGGAGATAGTCTAGCACGTGTCTGACCGGACAATCCAAGGGATATATGGCATGGACTGCAGTCCAGATGCAGAAACGCTTCCATTTCAGAGTGTAAATAGCTCTAGAGGAGGGTTTCGCTGCCACTAAGACCTCTGCCACCCTGCTTGACACTCCTAGTCTTTCCTCTGCTAAGATTGCAGGAGCCAGCGTGAGGGTAAGAGAATGAAGAGCAGGATGGACGGGTGTCCCTGCTCCTGTGAGAGCAAGTGGTGGAGAATGGCAACTGTATTGGAGGTTCCAAAGACAGTTGCTGGAGCAACAGATACCATATCTGTTGAGGCCACAGAGGAGCAATCAGGATCATCCTGGCCCCCTCTGACTGCAATTTGAGCAGTACTCTCTGAATGAGCGGAAAGGGAGGGAAGGTGTACACGAACTTCCCTGTCCAAGAGAGGGACAATGTGTCTTGCCAGAAAACACTAGGCCCTGGAGCGAGTGAGCAGAAAATTTCAGTTTAGCGTTGGATGGGGACACAAAGAGGTCTAACTCTAGATGGCCCCAGGCCGAACAAGAGGTCTGCGACTTCTTGAAGTAATTCCTATTCGTAGTTCAGAGAGGTGGAGCGACAGACTGTCGAAGTACAGAACATTCTGGACCCCTGGCAAGTGCACCTAGATAACGCCTAGAATGTGTTCTACTGCCCAATCCCAGTCTCTCTTGCCCCTCTGCAAAGGTGAAAAGAGTGAGTCTCCTGCTTGTTTATGTAGAAGACCACTGGTGTGTTGTCTGTCTGCACCAGAACAGGACCCGTGAAACTGGTCTCAATGTGGAGGGCATTCAGGACTGCTCTCATTTCCAAACATTTATATGTAGAGAGCTGTCTGTGAGGGACCAAGATCCCGGGTCCTGTGATCCCCAAACGAGCCCCCAACCGATCAGAGAGGCATCTGTGGTCAGAACTTGAGGCATAGTTGGCCTCCGAAAGGAGACTCTCCTCTAGATACTGTGGGAGAGCCACCAGTTGAGGGAGCAATGGAACACCCAAGAGATCCGGATCTGGAGATCCAGATCGTCCACCGCTTGGTCCCACTGGACCTTGAGATGCCACTGCAGGACCCTCATGTGTAGTCTGGCGAGGGGTACTGTGACAATGGAGGCCACCGTGTGGCCCAATAGCTGAAGGACAACCCAGGCTGAGACCGAGAGTGCTCTTTGGACCCTGCTTGCGAGAGCTCGAAGGTGTTCTGCTCTGTCCGAGGGCAGAATTGCATTACCCTGTTCGGTGTCCAGAATTGCCCCTATGAACTGCAGCCTTTGCGATGGCCATGGGTGTGACTTTGGCCAGTTCACTGTGATTTCCAGGGAACGAAACAGACACCGTCTCCTTGAGAGAGATTTGGAGCTTTTCTTCCGATGAAGCGGAGAGGAGCCAATTGTCCACGTAGGGGTAAACAAACAGGCCTCTCCTTCGGAGTGCCGATGCTACCACTGTGAGACATTTGGTGAATACCCTGGGGGCTGATGAAAGGCCGAAGGGGAGTACCCTGAACTGGTAGTGCTGGTTGTGAAAGCTGAAGTGAAGGAACCTTCTGTGAGATTTCAGGACCTTGATATGCATGCATGTGTCCTGCATATCGAGGGAGCACAACCAGTCTCCTTGATGAAGCAAGGGGAATAGGCCTGCCAGAGTGACCATCCGAAATCTCTGGTAGTTGACCGAGAGATTGAGCTTGCTCTAGTCCAGGATGGGGCAAAGGTCTCCGGTTTTCTCTGGGACCAGGAAGAAATGGGAGTAGTAACCTTGCCCTTCTGAGCTTGGGGACCCGATGGATGGCCTTTTTCTCCAAGAGCTGCTGGATCTCCGCAACCAGAAGGAGACTGTACCGTGGACCACTGACCGGGGATTGTCCAGTGGAATAGAAAGGAATTCTATGGCATACCCATTTCGAATGGTGTCCAGTACCCATTTGTCTGAGGTGATGCTGGCCCATTCGAGCGGGTAGAGGGCAAACCTCCCTGCTACCTTCTCTTCCTGCCTGTCCCTGAAGAGAGGAGGGGGGGCAGGGAGAGTCAGGCGGAGGGGAGGTGGGTCCTGGGCCTTGTCGCTTTGGGCTGCTTAGGCCCTGGGAACCTTGGAGGGGGGCAGGGTAATCCCGCCTCTTGAACACTTTGCCCTGGGGCTGTTCAGAGCCAAGTCCCACCCCAACCTTTCGAAAGGGACAGTGACATGGTTCTTGAGGCTGAGATCTGTACATGCGGTGCACGTCGGCCACCACTTTACCAGACTCCTGTAGCTGTTTGACTATGCCTTCAACCTCTGGGCCAAACAGAAATGGGCCTTGGAATGGGGAATCCAATATGGACTCTTGCAGATCCAGTTGGAGCCCTGTCAAGCTGAGCCATGACTGCCGTCTCAGACAGACCCCCGATGCAGCAGCCCTGGAGGCCATGTCCACTGCGTCATATGAACAACTGAGGACATGTTTGTCAATGTCCAGACCTGATTGGACGCAGACAAGCACTTCTTTTGATTCTGAGTCCGGCATTGACCTGACCAGGTCCATGGTCTTCTGCCATAAGGATTGTTGGTATGTAACCATATGTGCCATGAAGTTAAGTGACCGGATGGCACCTGTGGCAGAAGAATAAACCTTCCGGCTCCAACTGTCCAATTTTTTGGAGACCGGGTCCAGGGGTTGGGAGCTCAAGTGTTTGGGCTGAGAACCCTTGCGTGAGCTGCAGTCAAAACCAAAGAATTAGCCTTTGGCTGCTCTGCCAAAATGGTTCGGTTGGTGACTTGTGAGCCTGTTGGCCTTCCTAGGAACTGCAGGCACTAAGGAAGGAGTACGCCAAGTCAGGCGCGTGACATCCTGGAAAGGTTCGATAAAGGGCGGTATCACCAAAGGCTTGGGTTCTCTTTTGCCCAAGAACTTGGCCAGGCGCTTGCGCTCTGGGTCCAAGTCCTCTGTATCCCAGTTATAAATGGTCTGGATGTGCCTCATTATATCGAGGAAAGAGGGATCATCCAGAGGGGACCGTGGGGAATCCCTGGGTCCTGGGGAGGGAGGAAGGAATTCCCCATCTGAATCTGGCTCGGATTCTGCGTCTCCCTCTTCCGAGAAAGATGAGGAAGAAAGATATGGGAGACTTCTGACGCTTCCTCTTTTTGCCCTTAGAGTCTGGGTGTGGTGCTCACCCCTGCAGGGGTTGGGGTGGGGGAGGTCTCATAGTGGTGGATTTGGGATGGTATCTGGGGTTCTGTAGAGGAGATCCCCTTTTACTGTATTCCACCATGTAGTGAACAGGGAGCCTATGTCCGCTACCGGGACAACCGCTGGCCCGGTATTTGGTTCAAGAGGCCTGGCCTGAGGATCCCGAGGCATCGGGTCCTGGGCCCCCATCGCCAGAGGGCTGGCATGCGGTGTCGCCATCACCTGGGGGAGCTGGTGCCCAGAGTGGGCTTGTCCGGCATCCGACCCCCAGAGGGGGATGCGGTCATCTGGTCCTCCGCTGACGACCGCCCCGTATCAGGAGCCGGGGAGTGTGACGACAGAGAAGGCAACCGGCTAAGCTTTCACTGTTCAGCTGGTGGGTGAACCTTAGACGGGGGAGGCGTCCGAGCCCAGACAAACTCCTGCCTACCTGGGTGTTCGTCCGATGTCTTTTTTTTTTTACTGGCCCTCCTGGGTCGACCCTGAGGCAGATTTATGGGGTTGATGAGCCAGGGAAGACTGGTGTCCCAAGGAGGCAGACTCCCGGTGCTTGCCCTGAGAGGAGGAGGGAGTGGACTTACTCACTTGGGTATGTTCGTTCGTCTGGGCAGGGCCAAACCGGACCTCCGGCCAGAGGTCGAAGAGGTAGCGGCCTGCTAGACAGCGATTTAGGGCGGGACTCGGACCTGGCCCGAACGTTTTCCTTATGGTGATGTTTCCCAACTGGAGGCTTCTCTTTCGTTGGGGAATCCCTGGTGAGACAAGAGAAGCCAGCCCCTGAGCCACGCTGCATTGCTGCTAGTTGTTTCTCCAGCAGGAAAGTTTTGAGCGCATTGGCTCTCCTGGCACGGGTCTTCTGCTTGAATTGCTGGCAGTGGGTACGGGCGTCGGGCCAGTGGTCTGGGCCTAAGCAGATGAGGCAGGCTGCGTGATAGTCTTTGGCCAGGATGTTTGCCGCATGCACACTTAGCTTTACGCCGCGGTGGAGGAGGTGACAACATACACCAGGCGAACTGATCGAGCGACTTGAGAAAAAATAACTCTTCAAGTTGTCGACTGCTAAAGAAGGCATCCGTGGAGCCGAACTACACGGGTCGACAGTGGGAAAAGAACTGAGATGGCACCTGAGGACCGCCCTCTTTATACCATGCCTGATGTCACGCGAAGCAGACATCAGGGGCGGTTCCCCGCCACAGACTGCAAACATACTAACATACTATTTGCCAGCAGATTAGGCCTTACGGTCTATCGAGTCTGCTCGAACCTAGATCCTTAGTTGGGTGCCGAGACCCTCCCATCCCTTGTGCTCCAGAAACTCCTATCATCCATCCCCACCCCCCCAGGACAGGCCATCATCTGATACATCCACTTTCTGTGTCTGTCCCACCCTCTCTTGAAGCCCTCCACTGTGGATCTCTGAACCAGCTCACCAGGCAGTGCATTCCAAGGGTCCACCACCCTCTCAGTGAAAAACCTCCTCCTCTTTTCCCCCCTCACCCTTCCACCTTCCAACTTCAAACCATGCCCTCTGGTGATACCTCCCTGCTTTAGTCTAAAGATCCTCCATGTTTACCCTATTTATTCCTTGAGGTACTTGAAGACCTCAATCATGTCCCCCTGTCTCTCCTCTCCTCCAATGAAAACAGGCAGAGCTCCTCAAGTCTGTCCTCATAAGTCAAATCCCTAGCCTCGTATCATCTTTGTTGCCCTCCTCTGTACCCTCTCCAGGAGCTGTATGTCCCTCTTCAAGTGTGGTCTCCAGTACTGTACACAGTACTCAAGGTGTGGTCTAACCAGTCCATTGTACAGCGGCAGAATCACTTCCTTGCTCCTAGAGGTGATCCCCTCACGATGCATCCCAACATCCTGTTTGCCTTGCTAGCTGCTCTCCTGCACTGCTCAGAGTTATTCATACATGTATCCACCATGACCCCTAGGTCTTTTTCCCTATTGAGGCCTCCAGCACCTCCCTCCCAGGGTGTACCTGTGTTTAGGGTTTCCCACCAAGATGCAACACCTTGCACTTGGTGATATTGAAATTTAATTCCATGTGTGAGCCCAGCTTCCAGGGTGTCCAGGTCCTTGCAGGCCAACCTCCTCTTCTCCCTCAACTACTGCTCCCATCTTGGAGTCATCCGCGAAGAGACTCATTTCACACCCTATACCCTCCCTGATGTCCGATATGTATGCATTAAACAGGATCGGACCCAGGACTGAGCCCTGTGGTGCCCCACTACCAACCTCTCTAGGGTTCGAGAGCTCCCCACAGACCACTACTCTCTGAGTGCGTCCAGCTAGCCAGTTTTCAATCCATCTGACCATCAAAGGGCCTACTCCTAACCCCATCAGTTTCTCCACCAGACCATTGTGGGGGACAGAGTCAAACGCCTTGCTGAAGTCCAAGAATAATACATCCACAGGCTTACTCCTGTCCAGTTCTGATGTTACCCATTCATAGAACTCCACAAGGTTGGTTTGACATGATCTACCTGCACAAACCCATGTTGCCGACTATCCAGACCTCCCACCTCCTCCAAGTACACCCCAATTGTTCCTTTAGTATACTCTCCATTAATTTTCCCACCACCGAGGTCAAACTGATGGGTCTATAGTTCCCTGGTACTTCCCGACCCCCTTTATGGATTGGTACCACATGTGCCTCTCGCCAATCCCTAGGTACCTCCTGTCTCAAGTGACCTGCTGAAAAGCTCCTCCAGGGGTGCTGCCAGTGTGTCCGCCAACCCCATAGCACTCGGATGAATGCCATCCGCCCAGGAGATTTGTCTTCTTTAGGGCCTTGAGGGCTAACCACACCCTTTGGCGGAGATAGCATCATCCGTCCTCCACCTTACTGGTCTTTTTATCCTTATCCAGATGTGACACCCTGGGGTACCTTTCCTCCCTCTTGCTCCATTTCTGTTGCTCCTGATCCCACTCCCTGCCACATCTATCCCTTCGTGCCTTGCTTTGTAGATATCCCATCCCCTCCTAGTGAACACAGAGGCAAAGTACTGTTAAATACCTCTGCCTGGTCCCTTGCCTCTTCCACCCACCCTCCTTCTGATCTCAATCTGCTGAGATGGCCCTTAGTTTTTCTCCGCCCCCAATGTACCGAAGAACCCCTTTTCCTCCATGTATCCCTGTGCCAGCCGCTGTTTTACTGGACTTTGCTCCTCACCATACGGGTGACTTTTCTAGATGCAAGCTGGTACATTTCCTTATCCCTATCCCTCTTGTTGTTTTATATTTTTGTAAGCCGCCTTCTTTCTCTGACTGCTACCTGTACCTCACTGGACCACCAGCATGGTTTATGTGACCTTGCTCCCTCACGCTTCAACTTAGCTCAGATCCTGACTGCCTCATGAAGTCCCCGCTTTATGACCTCCCATCTCCTTTCCACATTTGTCGTTGAGGTAATCCTCAAGTGATCCTTGAGAATATTTCCCATGCCCATAAAGTCTGCCCCTGAAGTCCACTGCCAGTGTCCTAGATCTCACCCCCACTCCCCCATGCTTATTTGAAACCAGACAGTATTGTGGTCACTCCCAGTCAGGGGTCCTGTACAACCATGTCCCTTACCAGATCCCCATCTGCCAGAACCACATCCAGGACATGCCCTCCTTGTAGGCTCCATCACATGCTGTGTTAAGACACATCCTGGAAGCCATCCAGCAGCCTCTGCTCTGGCCACCTTAGAGGACATGGTTCCCAGTTTGTACCTGGCATATTAAGGTCCCCATCAACACCACTCCTTCCCTTTTGGACCACACTGGGCAATGATGTTGTCCAGCAAACCATCCTCTAGAACATCACTCATCCCAGGGCCTATATGCTACTCCCAGCTTGACCTTATCTCCTGCTGGGGATCATAAGGCTCCACGTTTCCTCTGCCTCTTCTACCATAGCAATTTCTATATCATCTCTAATGAACATAGCCACTCCACCCTCTGACCTCCTTTCTATCCTTCCTAAGCATAGTGTACCCCTGTACATTTAGGTCCCAGTCATGGTTTTGTTGGCCCACGCTCGTGACTGCCGCCACATCCACCCCGAACAGCATGGCCTGGAACTCTGGCAACTTGTTTCCCAAGCTCCTGGCATTTACTAACACCAACCCCACCCTTATCCCTGATCCTCTTTGTCGAACCCCACCCAGATTCCTTATACTTCCATCCTCCCCTGCTCCTCCTGAAACCTCCACCTCCAGTCTGTTTCCTCCCTTGGGCTTGAAGGCTACTCCTCATCTGAGGGAGGGCTTCTGGTCAGCCCCTCCCTTATCCCTCCCTCACAAGTTTAAACCCCACCTTTCTTGTATGTAGTCAGCCATCCCCTGTTTAAGGACTTCCTTCCCTAATGGGGCAAGATGAAACCTGTCCTTGGCATATAGTCCCTTATCCTCCCAAACTCCATTCCAGTTCCCTAACACCCCAACCCATTCTCTTCACCCCACTTCCTGAGCCAGTCATTAACCTCTGTGAGCTTCATTTTTTCTCCACTGAGGCCTTTGGTACTGGCAATATCTCCGAAAAGGAAATGTTGCATCCATTATCCCGACAGACTCTGGCAAGTTCTTGGAACCTTGCTTGGATTTCCAAAATGCTATTTCCCTCTAGATCATTAGTTCCCAAATGCACCAGGAAATCCGGTTTCCCTCCACAATCCCTAACCATTTCATACACCATGAACTTTGCTCTGTGCACTGTCAGCCCAGAGATACTCACTACCTTCACCTGGCTATGGCATCCACCCCCTGTCCCTCCCAATGGATACCCTAATCATCGAGTCTCCCAGTAACAGAACCTTACACCGCCATCATCCTTATGGTTACCCACTATGCCCTCTCAGCCCCCTTCCCCCTTTATTCATGATCTCAATTTCATGGGAGTCTTCCTGCCTTATTAGAGACCCCTTGTCACCCTCCCTTTCTGCCTCCCTTGCTATTTTGCCCACTTAACTCAAACCCTCTGAATAGGTGTCCCTTTAACCCTCTCTTATCTGAACCATTTATCCTGGCCCTGATGGTTTCCCTTCCCCCACCACCATCCTCCCCTTGTAATAGTACCCCTGCCTCCAGAGGCTCTCTGTGGGTCCCTTAGCTAGGGCCCATCCTTGGTACTGACCTTCCCTGCTGAAGGGGCTCCTCTCCCACCTCCTTGTCTCCCAGTTTCTCTCCAATCATGCTCTCCTCCTCATGTCTGGAATATGTTGCATCTCCCCATTTGCTTAACATATATGTTTCCCTTCTCCCTCTGGGACTATGTCTATCCTTTCCATAGCTGGTCTGTGATGCCCTATGGGTATCCGACTCCCTCCCCCCGGCCTCTGTATAAGTTTCCTCATTTCCACCAACCCCTTCCTCCCCCTCTAGGTTGCTTAGTAGCTCAAATTTATTGTGACACTCTATGTCAGCCTCCATCAAGTAAATACAGGTTACTCACCTGTAACAGGAGTTCTAGGAATGGTATATGTTGTTCATCCACACTCATTGGCAGTATCCTTGCCGCTTTAAATCTTGCCGGAAGGTCTTCAAGCTTGCTCCTCCCACCCACCCGGGTGGTATAACTCTCGGCTCCGCCCCATGACGCCAGATCTGGCCCGCTGGAAGCTCAGGTTCTGCGTCGAAGCCGGGAGGTCGGGAATGGTGGATGAACAACATATACCATTCCTAGAACTCCTGTTACAGGTGAGTAACCTGTATTTCTAGGACATGGATATGTTGTTCATCCACACTCATTGGCAGACTCCTAGCAGTTCCTCCGGGAGGAGGGAGGCAAGACGCACACCCCATATACTTACTTGGGAAAGAGAGACTGGAGAACCGAGGCCCCAAACCAGCATCCCGGCGTGACTCAAGGTCGATGTGGTAGTGGGTAATGAAGGTGTTTGCTGACTTCCAGGTAGCAGCCCTGCAGATTTCCTGGATAGGGACGCCCTGGAAGCAGCCACCACGCAGCAGTATGGCGGTAGAATGAGCTCTTATCCTCTGGGAGGCTCCATGCCCGCCAACTTATAGCAGAGATCTATGCAGGAGGTTACCCACCTGCTTATCGTCCGCTGGCTGCAGGTCTGCCAGATGCGTTCAGCGTAGGTGACAAACAGCTGGCGAACCTCTCTCGACTTCAGCCGTATGGCCTTATAATGGAGCGCCCTTCTAGGATCCAGAGTATGGAGCCTATATTCGGCCTCCGAGGTGTGATTGGGGTAGAACACCGGCAGAGTCAACACCTGGTTAAGGTGAAACTCCGACACCACCTTCGGAAGGAATTTCGGGTGGGGGCGCAGGACAACCTTGTCCCTGTGGAAGACCAGGTAAGGAGACTCGATGGAAAGCGCCTGGAGCTCTCCCATCCTTCTGGCTGACGGATAGCCACCAAGAAGGCGGTCTTCCACGACAGGTGAGAGAGAGCACACCTGTGCATAGGTTCGAATGGCTTGCCCATGAGCTTTGCCAGTACCAGCAGTAGATCCCACGGAGGTGGGGGTTCCCTGACTGGAGGGAAATGTGATCAAGGCCTTGAAAAGCGCCAGACCACCTCTCTCCTGCGCCATCGACTGCTTCCCGGCCCGCGCCTGCAAGCAGAGATGGCTGCCAGGTGCACCCTTAGGTCGCCGACCTAAGCCCTTGACTAGAAAGGGACCATAAATAGTCCAAGATGCTTGCCAAGGAACAGGAGGAAGGGTCCAAGCCCTGTTCTGACACCAAATGGAAAACTTTTCCATTTGAAGGCATAGCATTTTCTGGTCGACTCCTACGGGACGCCAACTACATTGAGGACCTCGTCGGAAAGACCCAAAGCCTGGAACTCTAGCCACCAGGAACCAGGGGGTCAGGTGCAGGGATTGAAGGTCCGGATGGAACACCTTCCCTGATTGACTGAGAGCAGGTCCGGCGAGCTGGAAGCTGCCATGAGTCCTGGAGCTGAGACTGAGGAGATCTGGTACCAGAACTGGCAGGCCAGTCTGGGGCTATCAGAATCACCTGCGCCTTGTCCCTCCTCGCCTTGAGAAGCACCTTGTGGATCAAGGAAATGGGGAAAGGCGAAAAGAGGCCCGGGGTCCATTGCCTCGAGAAGGCATCCCCTGCAGCGAGCCCTGCTGAGGGGGCGGGCATGGAACAGACTCAGCTTGCCTCCTGTGGAGGCAAACAGGTCCACCTGAGGTGTGCCCCAAAGGGAGAACAGATGCTGTACTACCTCCGCAGGAGAGACCACTGTGGGATGCAGCCCCTATCCGGCTCAGGGCATCGGCCAGGGTGTTGGAGGCTCCTGCCACGTGAATGGCTAGGAGATCCGCCTCCAGGCTGCGCACGAGTGACCAAATGCGGAGAGCCTTGCATAGAAGCATGGAGCGCGCCCCGCCCCTGGCGTTTAGATAGTACATGGTCGTGGTATTGTCCGCCTGACTCGGACCACTTGACCCCGGAGGAACGGAGCAAAGGCGGTGAGAGCTAGGCGGACCGCCGGAGCTCCAGCAGGTTGATGTGGCATCGACTCCCGCTGGGACCAGAGGCCATGAGCCCGGTGTTCCCCAGATGGGCACCCCAACCCATCAGAGAGGCATCGGTCGACAGAGAGACCGCTGCTCGGGCGGACGAACGGATGCCCTCCTGCAAATGATCTGGAACGTCCACCACTGGAGAGCATTCCACATCCCCTGTGTCACCGGCACAAGCTGGTCCAAGGGATCGCAGCTGCTAGACCACTGGCTGGCCAGTCCCCACTGAAGGACGATGTTCCAGCGGGCCCAACGGACCACGCTGGTACAGGCCGCCATGAGACCCAGGAGGCGAGGAAGTCCCGGCAGGGCGTAATTGCCCAACCAGAAATGATCGGGCAAAGGAGGAAAGAACTCGCCCTGTCCGCTGGAGCCGCGCCTGGCTCGAAGAGAGTCGAGCTGCGCCGATGAATAGAATCACCTGCTCTCGCTCGAGTCTCGACTTGGCCTGCTGATAAGGAGGCCCAGTTGAGAGCAGACCTGGAGGGCCAGATCTCTGACCACTCCGCCTCCTTCCTGAGGGGAGCTGCTATCAGCCAGTCGTCCAGGTAAGGGTACACCCGACCCTCGGCGCCAGAGGGAATGCTGTCACCACTGCCATGCATTTGGTGAAGACCCTGGGAGCTGGAGACAAGCTCAAGGGCATGGCTTGAATCAAGAAGATCCTTCCGCCGGAAGCGAAGGAATCTCTGGTGAGACGGACGGATAGGACGTGAAAAACGCTGGCCCTGCAAGTCCAGAGAGCAGAACCACACCGCTGCTCCAAGGATGGTATTATCTGAGCCAGAGTGACCATCCTGAAGGTTCGAGACCTAGGAACTTGTTTAGGTCGCGTAGGTCGAGAATGGGGCGCCAGCCCCCCGTCCGTTTCGGAACCAGGAAGTACCTGGACACAAACCCTGGGTCTGAAGGAGGGTCCACCACCTCTCTTACCACCTCCTTCTGGAGGAGGAGAGTGATGTCGGCTCGACGAGCCGCCAGTGAGGCTGGGGATCCCGACCCCCGAGGGGCGACGGCTCTGAAGGGTGGTGCCTGCTCGAATTCCAGAGGCAGGCCTCTTCCCACCACCTCCAAGACCCACCTGTCCGTGGTAACAGCGGACCAGGCGGAACGGAAGTGAGCCGCCTCACGGGGACCTAGGGGTAAGGTGACGGGATGGGGCGACACCCCTCAGCCCGCCACTGGGCAGGCTTGGAGGAGGGACCGCCGAGGGACCTCCTGGGCCCTTTCCTCCTGCCTCCTGTTAGAGGAAGCCGGCGGTTGGGTTTGGGATGCCAAGGCCGAGCCTGCTGGCCCTGACGTTGCTGGGTCAGGCGCAAAGGCCAGAAGGACGAAAGGGCTTAGGCTGTGGTTTGCGGCCTTGTCCTTCTGAGCGGAAGAGACCGAGTCCAAGGTGGCATTGACTTCTCGATCCTCTGCAGGTGACCTTCCACCCCAGGGTCAAGAGGTCAGTCCCAAAAGGGAACATCCGCCAACTTGTGCTGGGTATCCGGTAAAGGTGGATATCCTCAGCCAAGCCCGCCGACGATAGCCACTGCGGCCGCCACCGATCTGGCACATGAGTCCCCTACATCCAAAGCAGTCTGGAGCTGCTGTTTGGCCACTGCTCTGCCCTGGTCCCGCACCTGCTTAACCGTAGTCTGCAGATCGGGCGGGAAGATGAGGGATGACCTCATCCAGGGAGCCCAACAGGGCATGAGAAAATGTGCCATGAGGATCGCCGAACTGGCCTGACGAAGGCCGAGAGAGGACGCAGCGAGACTTTTCGCCCGACATAGTCCAATTCTTGGACTCCTTGTCAGGAGGTTTGTCCACATCCCTGGCGCGCCGGCGCCGAAAACGCTGTCGGTAACCAACCCTCAGCAGAGGGGTGTTCAAAACCGGACAAGGAACCGTAGGGACCGTGATACTTCCTGGCCATCCTGGCAGCAGGGCAGGAAGCAGGGCGCTGCCAAAGTTCCAGTGCCGGACCCACTATGGCCTCGCCACCGGAAAGGCCTCCGCCGGAGAATCCCTCGTCCAGAATCTCCGTGAGGGATACCTGGCCTGCTTGGAACGGGTTCGAGCTCCATCCCGGTAGACTCCGAGATGAGCCAAGCAGTCCTAGGAAGGACGACGGCTATCGTCCATTGGCTGACCTCCTGAAGACCCAAGTCCAGTCGCTTGGAGAAGAAGGAGGAATCATCTTCGACTCGGAAGAGTCCTCAAGAGCTGCTCTGGCCTGAGCCACCCTTCACCTGCCGAGGTCGGTCGGGAGTGAGGGTAACTGACAGCCGATGGGTAAACCCTCAGTCGACCGAGAATCCTTGGTCGGAGCCCCAATTGGTGGCTGTGGAGGCGGAGGTTCCACCGCAATCGGTGGAGCAGCTGGTTTTGGCCGAACAACCGGCCTGGGTATAGGCTCCTCGGACAAGTCGAGGGGTTGTGTCGGCCGCTCCGGTGACAGCCACTTAATGGCCGGGGAAGGCGCCGGAGTCGGCTTATTCCCGGCCAGGAGGAGCTGTTGCAACATAAGGTCCTCGTACCGTCGACGTAATTTACGCCGAAGCCTCCCCTCATCCGAGGAGGAGGACGAGGACGAGCGGCGACGCCGCTTATCGCGGTGCCGAGACCGAGACCGCCTATGACGGTGGGAACGGCTGGACCGCGAAGAGGTCCGAGACCGACACCGAGAGTCCCGGAATTTCCGGGGTCGGTGCGGGGAGGTGTCGGCCGGAACCGACACTCCCTTCGGCTCGGAAGGTCCATCCGAGGGCTCCGGAACCGGAGGCACAGGCGAGCCCACGGGATCCTCAACTCCTCCCGGGGGAACCGGGGAGAGGGGAATTTCGGCTGCTAAAGGCGACAGCCCGTCCAATGGGTCGAGAAAAATCTCGACTTCATCAGTGGGAGTCTCGGTCAACTGACCTGACGGGGACACCGTGAGGCCAGTGGCCGAAGCCGAGCGGTCGACCGAAGCCGACGGTCGACGGCCCGGGGAGAGGGACCTTTCCCGCTCCCAAGAGCGTCGACGGAGGGACTTACCCTTGTCCCTCTTTTTGGACCGAGAAAAAGGTCCAGCAGACGCAGGCCCTTCTCCTTTAGTGGAGAGGGACAGACAAAGCTCCTTAAAGGAAGCCGTGTAGGAAGAACCCAGAGCCATTTGTTTGATAGAGTTACAGGATATACCATACTGAGAAAAATAGCCCTGGTAACTGGCAATACGCATACTTAGAGTGGACGCAGCAAAGACTCTTTACCTAATGTATCAATCTTACGAGACTCTTTGTTAATAGGTCGAGCTGTAGTAGCTTGAGGAAGAACGACTTTTCATTCTCTGCCAGGACTACAATAGGATCCGCAGGTTTGAGATGCCAGAAGGACGATCCTTGGGAGCTGAGTATTTCCTATCAATGGATTTAGCCACCGAAGGGTAAGAGCAGGATTATTCCATACCATTTGAGACAGCTCTCAAGGAAGGTTGAATCGGAGGAGTCAAACCAGAGGGATCTCCAGGCATGAAGATATTGGAGTCTTAACCGCTTCCCAGGATCGATGTCTGTAGTCTGAGAGAAAGAGTGGAGCTCAGGTTCTTCAACAGAGACTTAAAGGACAGGTCCTCACCACAGGCTCTGTAGCAGTGAA
Source organism: Neoceratodus forsteri (assembly GCA_016271365.2). Classification (NCBI taxonomy): domain Eukaryota; kingdom Metazoa; phylum Chordata; order Ceratodontiformes; family Ceratodontidae; genus Neoceratodus; species Neoceratodus forsteri. Next base: position 25,777,321 of record CM057452.1, on the reverse strand, counting down.
AGATCCTGCTTCATCCACTTCATCACCCAACCGAAGGTCTGGGTCAGGCTCAACGTCATCTCCTGATAGTCCAGGGAGGACTGTTTGGACAGGAAAGGAGTGAAATACAGGAGAGGAAGGAAGAATTGAGAGGAAAGAGGAGTCCTCGAGAGCTCCCGCGCCGAGGAGGCAAACGGGACCGAAAACGGCGCTGAAGAACAGCGCGGCGCCGAGGACGGCGCCGAGAAGCCGCCCGCACCAAGACGGCACGAGAAGGCACATGGTGCCGGAGACGGCGCCGAGAAGCTCCGCGACACCGCGATGGCGCCGAGAAGGCACACGGCGCTGCAGAAGGCGCCGAGAAGCTCCGCGACCCGCGACGGCGCCGACAAGCCCCGCGATGCCGAAAACGGCACCGATAAGCCCCGCATGCCGCAGATGGCGCCGAAGGCCAGACAGGCACCGCTGACGGCGCCAAAGGCGCCAAAGCATCCCAGGACCCTGAAAACATGGTTAGAAGGGAAATAGCAGGAGATAAGGGCATCGTGTGGCCCCGCGCCGCAGCCATGTGGGGAGAACACCTAAGCGCGGAGTCTTCGGCACCGAGGAAGGTACCGCGCGACCAGGAAAGTCCAACCGCCCTACCTGGTCGCACGACAAGCCCGAAGGCCCACGGCAACCGAGCCAGGTAGCAGAACCAACCTCCGAGCCCATTGCTCCATAAGAGCGGCCCAGTGATGAAACTGCTCATCTGAAGACCTACCAATAGGCGGGGTAGGACTCCGATGCCGAAGACGGCGGCTACCGGAAGCAGAAGTTGGCGACTCCGAAGGAGGAGACCGGCAACTAGCCACGATAACAGAGCCACGACGCAGACATATCAGAGGGCGACCTCGAGTGATGCCTTCTTTAGACCTGTGGGCTAAGAAGAGTCGAGGCCGAACGGTGCCGAGAATGCGACCGTTTGTTTTTATGCCTCCGGGGGGACTGCCCATCCCCCCGGGCATTGGACTGACCGTTGTCGGACCTCCATTCGGAGAAGGAGGCGGACCGGACCCAGCCCGACTGACTGACCAGCTTTCATACGAAGTCTCCCTACCGTCACCTGACCTGCTCATGGTCGACTCCGTCAAGTAGGCTGAGACTTCTTTATTGTATATTAAAATAGAATAAACTTAAGCGATACTATATCGAGATAATACTACAAAAAATAAACTGAAAACTATGCTGCTTGTTTGAAGTTTGACTCCCGACAAGCGGCGGCGTCGTGCTGCAGAGCGCACTCGACGGGCGGAAAAAAGGAACTGAGGGCGGTTGGAGGGTCGACGCCAGATAGTCGATTGCCGCGAGCTAGTGCGTCGCGGGCGCCATCTCTGGTGTCGACCCTCCAGCAAAAAAGTTTGCTCCCCATGGGTCCTAGTGCCTCCGGCGCAGATCCCAATAGTGTGAATGAGTGGTGGCGACTTATGTCCAGGAAGATACAACATATACCACTCCTAGAACTACCATCTGAGGTTATGCACAAATAAAACATCTTGGAATGTAAAAATCATGGTTTGTAAAGGAAGCAATGTCCTTAAAAACTTGTACTGAGATATTTACATATATGGTATATTGTTGTAACTTTTCCTTTTTCCTTGCCAATGTAATATTGTGCTATATGTATAATGTATGTATTGTATTTTTTATAATGAAACTGATATTTTTGTACAGTAGGACCCCACTGTAAATTAGCTGATGCTAAATTGGGTTTATCCTGTTTCTGATATCAGAAATAAACTTTTTACTACTTTACTTTTACTAGAACTACTGTTACAGGTGAGTAACCTGTTTTTCTAGGATTGTGGATATTTTGTTCTAGCCACACTGTTTGGCAGACATAGAAACATAGAATTTGACGGCAGATAAGGACCGCTTGGCCCACCAGTCTGCCCATTTCCACCTGATGGATAAGTTGCAGATCCTAGTTAACCAGCAGCCTACTTCTTCCTACCTCACCCCTAGAATTGTCTTATGACTGTCCCATGCATGCTTGAATTCCACCAGTTTTTGACTCCACAACCTCCTCTGGAAGGCCGCTCCATACATCCACAACCCCTCTGAGAGAAAATTCTTCCTAAATTACCTCTGAGCTGCCCCTTCTATCTTCAAATTGTGCCCCTTGTTCTTGCACACCTCTTTTTGAAAGATGCTACCTCTTGGACTTCGTTGATTCCTTGAGGTACTTGAAAGTTTCTATCATGACCCTTCCCTCCTCCTTTCCTCGAGGCTATACATATTAAGCTCCTTAAGTCTCTCTTCATGTCTTCGGTGCAGACCCTGCACCATTTTAGATCCCCTCCTCTGGACAGCTTCCATCCTGTCTATGTCTTTGTGGAGATTGGTCTCCAGAACTGCACGCAGTACTCCAGATGTGGTCTCACCAGCTGTCTGTACAGAGGGATAACAACTTCTTGTTTTCTACTGGTGATGCCTCTCCCTATGCATCCCAGTATTCCCCCAGCCTCCTTGCTGCCCTCTCACATTGCTTGCCCACCTTTAGGGCATCTGATATGACTACCCCCAGGTCCCTTTCCATTTTTGTTGTTGTTAGTATCTCACCCCCCATTGTGTACTCTTCCCCTGGGTTTTTGTTTCCCAGGTGCATTCAGACTCCAAGCAGTTCTCCGGGAGGAAGGAGGCAAGGCGCACACCCCCTTGACACTTACTTGGGAAACAGAGATTGGAGAACTGAGGCCCCAAAACCAGCATCCCGGCGTGACTCCAGGTCAATGTGGTAGAGGGTAATGAAGGTGTTTGCTCACTTCCAAGTAGCCGCCCTGTAGATTTCCTGGATAGGGATGTCCCTGGAAGCAGCCACCGATGCAGCAGTATGGTGAGTGGAGCGAGCTCTTGTCCCTACGGGAGGCTCCTTGCCCGCCAACCAGTAGCAGAGATCAATGCAGGATGTAATCCATCTGCCAATCATCTGCTTTGCTGCAGGCCTGCCAGGTGCAGCTTTAGCGTAGGTGACAAAGAGCTGGTAAACCTCTCCCCGAACTTCAGCCATCCACTCCTTATAGTAAGAGAACGCTCATCTTAGGTCCAGGGTATGAAGTCTGTACTCTGCCTCCGAGGTGTGGCTGGGGTAGAACACCAGCAGAGTCAACACCTGGTTAAGGTAAAACTCCAACACCACCTTCGGAAGGAACTACGGGCGAGGGCGCTGAACAACCTTGTCCCTGTGAAAGACCAGATAGGGAGACTCAGAGTGTGTCTGTAGTTCCCCAGTCCTTCTGGCTGATGTGATGGCCACTAAGAAGACTGTCTTCTATGACAAATACAACATCTCACACCTGTGCATAGGTTCAAATGGCTTACCCATGAGCTTTGCCAGTATCAGCAGTAGATCCCACGGTGGCGGTGGTTCACGCTTCCGAGGGGAAATATGGTCGAGACCTTTAAAGAAGCACCAGATCACCTTCTCCCGTGCCACTGTCTGCTGACCCTGAGGCCTGGAGTCCATGGCCTCGAGAAGGCATCCCCCTGCAGCAAGCCCTGCTGAGGGGGGCAGGAAGGCATGAAACAGCCTCAGCTTTGTGTGCTCCCTGGAGGCAAACAGATCCACCTGAGGTTTGCCCCAGTGGGAGAATAGGCTGTGTACTACCGCTGGATGGAGAGACCAATTGTGTGATGTCTTGCCCACACGGCTGAGAGAGTCCACCAGTTGGTTTGAGGCTCCTGCCACATGGATGGCTAGGAGATCTGCCTCTAAGTCGGCTTACGAGGGTCCAGATGTGGAGTGCTTCCCTGCAGAGAGGCCGGAAGCGTGTGCCACCCTGCTTCTTGAGATAGTACATGGTCATGGTATTGTCCGTCTGGACTTGCACCACTTGACCCTGAAGGAGTGGAGCTAATGCTGACAGCACCAGTCTGACTGCTTGACTGCTCTGAGTTCCAGCAAGTTGATATGACATTGGGATTCCTCGGGGGTCCAGAACCCATGGGCGTCGGCTCGGGGCAGACAAACGGGATCCCTTCCTGCAAATGTGCTAGGATGATCCACCATTGGAGAGTGTCCCACATCTTCTGGGTCACTATGACCAGCTGATTGAAATGACCATGATGCTAGGTCCACTGGGAGGCCAGCTCCCATTGAAGGGGGTGCATATGCCACCGAGCCCATCGGACCACGGTGGTGCAGGCCGCCATGTACCCCAGAAGGCCCAGGAAGTCCCGGGCAGGGCGCAAGTGCCCAACCAGAAATGACTGGGCAAAGGAGGAGAGAACCTCCACCCTGTCCGTCAGGAGCTGGGTTCTGGCTTGGCAAGAGTTGAGCTCTGCCCTGATAAAGCACATCACCTGCGAAGCTATGAGTTCCGACTTGGCCTCATTAACCAGGAGACCAAGATCGACGCAGGTGTGGAGGGCCAGATCCCTGGTCCTCTCTGCTTACTGTTTGGAGGAACCTGCTAGAACCAGTCATTGACATGGGTACACTTTGACCCCTCAACGTTGAAGATGGGCCGCCACCACTGCAATGCATTTGGTGAAGACCGGGGGCAGATGACAGTCGAACCATATGGCTCAGAACTCGAAGAGGCTCCCTCGCTCAGCGAAGGAACTATTTGGTGAGACGGATGGATCGATGCGTGAAAAACACGTCCTGGAGATCCAGAGAGCAAGACCACAAGTTCTACTCGAAGGATGGTATGATCTCGGACGGAGTTACCATCCTGAAAGTGCGGGACCTGGGAAATTGGTTCCAGTGTGCAGATCTAGAATGGGTGCCAGCCCCCCACTGCTCTGGGGACCAGGAAGTACCTGGAAAAGAACCCTGGGTTGACGGGGGTCCAGTGACTCTGGCCACTAACTCCTTGCAGAGGAGTTGGGCAATGTCGCCTCGAAGAACCGACTGAATGTGTATGGATACCATTTCCTCCCTTGGCGTGGCCTCAGCGGTGACTGCCTGAATTTCAGAGGCAGCCCCTGGCCGACCACTTCTAGAACCCACCTATCCATGGGTAACAGTGGACCACATGGAAAGGAAGTGGCAGAGCTGGCTCCCCACGGGAGGACCCAGAGCTATGGGGGCAGGTATTGGGGTGGCCACCCCATCCTGTCACTGAGCAGGCTTGGAGGAAGAGGGTCTGGTTTGGGGCACCTGAACCCTGTCCTCTGAGTTTACAGGCTGCTGGGGGCCTGGACTTGGGCTGGGGTGCCAAGATTGTGCCTGCTGTTGCAGGCCACACTGAAAATGGGGCTGCTTGGCCACAGGACAGAATGCTGACGGCTTCTTCTGCTTTTGGAACCCTGGGATTCCTTGTGCTCCAGGGTCACAGAGTCCAAGGTGGCACTGGACTTTCGTCGTTGGAGATGACCGTCCACACCTGGGCGAAAAGGTCGTATCAAGGAAAGGGACGTCCGCCAACTTGTGCTGGGTGTCCCCATGAAGGTGGAGACCTAGCCAAGCTCCTGCGGTGCATGGCAACCGCGGCCACCATCGAGAGTGGCGGAGAGTCCCCAAAGTCCAAAGACGTCTGGAGTTGCTGTTCGCAACAGCCCCACCATAGTCACGGACCTGCTTGACCATGGTCTGCAGGGAGGTGAGGTAGAACTTCATTGAGAGAGCCCAAGAGGGCATGGAGATGTGTGCCATGACGACGGCTGAGCTTGCCTGATGAAGGCCCAGTGAAGAGGCAGCATAGACTCTCCGGACAGAATGGTTCAGTTTTTGGACTCTTTCTTTGGGGGTTCTATTGGTGTCTCCCAAATTACCCAAGCACCTGAACACAGACTGGTCACCAAACCCTCAGCAGAGGGGTAATCTGTGAATCCTGAAAGGGACAAGATGGGCAACGTATTTGTGGGCATACGGGCTGAGGGTGTGGGGCAGGAGGCAGGGTGCTGCCACAGCTCCAAGCCCGGACTGACAATGGCCTCAGCCACTGGGAAGGCCTCAGTTGGTGAATCCCCTCATTTGAGAATGTCAGTGAGGGGATAGTCAGCCTGTTTCTGAACGGGTTCTAGGGACATCCCCATAGATTTGGAGATAAGATGGAGGATACCCATAAAGGAAGAGGGAACTTATTCCGTCAAGAGACTCCTGACAGATTCCTCGTCCAGGGGCAAGAATGCAGACTGCGCCCCTCGGACTCCAGACAGATCGCCAGCCACCAGAGTCTCCTCCAACTGCCTAGACAGTCGGGAGTAAGGGGTGATGGAAAGCTCACAGAAGGACCAGAACGGGCCGAAACTCCTTAGCAGGAGCCCCTGAAGGGGGCTGTTTGGGTGGAGGTTCCACCAGGATCAGTGAAGAGGTTGATTTTGGCCAAGCCGTAATGGTCTTGACCTGCTCCGAAGGTGGAGGAACGGTGCGGACTGGCTCCAGAGGAGCTGGCATTAGCCTAGGGGGTGACAGCCAAGTAATGGCCGAGGTAGAAGCAGGAGCCAACTTCTGGCCGGACATAATCAGCTGCTGCCACATTAAGTCCTCATAGCATAGTCAGAGTTTCCGTCAAAGACACTTCTCATCCAAGGAAGAGTGGTGGCACCGCTTTTTAAAGTGCCTTCTTCAGCCTATCGGTCAAAGAGGTCCCGAGACCTTGACCTGGATCATCAGGGGACCAATGGGTAATTCAGAAGGAGCCGGGAGAACTGCAGCTCTTCTTGGTCAGGGACTGGGCCCGAGGGATTCCTAGCAGGCTGGATCTCTCCTGATGGCAGGAGGACCGGGTCCTGAATAAGGAGTTGTCTGCCTCATCAACGTGCTGGTCAATGGGTTGAGAATAATCCCAACCAGTTGTTGTCCTGGGTCTGAGCTGGCTGGCCTGAGGGGAGTTCCGTGAAGGCAGCAGCCGAGGCCGCAACCTTGACAGAAGTTGAGATTCCTGGGACGGAGATATCTCATGATCCCAAGAACATAGTAGGCAGGACAAAGTTTCCCTCGGCTCCTTGTCCTTTTTACGGGACCAAGAGACGTGCGCACCCGAGGGCCTCTCACCCTTGGTGGGAAGGGATTGGCACAACTTCTGGAAAGAGCCAGAGAAAGTGAAGCCCAAGTTCTGCGGGACAGAGAAGGACACTGAGGACTGATCCACGGTCCCAGCCGCCTCTTCCTCAAAAGTCTTCATCTGTTCGAGCTGCACAGAGGACCCCGCAGCCATGGAGACCGCCCAACGGGCTTCATTGGATTTGACCAACGGAATCCGTCTCTCCGGTTTGCCCAGCTAAAGTCATGCAAGGTGATCGTCTAAGACGTTTGGGTGAAAAGCACGACATTTCGCGAGTCCTGATGTCATGACCGACACCCAAGCAGTACATGCATGAGGATGCGGGTCGGTGCGAGACATCTTTGATTCGCAGGGCAGCAGTAAAAACCGGTGAGGATTTATCCTCCACCAGGTCGATATCATAAAGCAATTAGCAGAAACTCTAACGAGTTGGAAGTTCAGGTAAATCCATGGATTTAAGCGCCAGGGCCTACAATAATGCGTGAGTGGTAAGGAGAGAAGCTGAATCTTCCAGCGGAAAGGAAGTTCTGGCATCAAGGGGCAGAGCCGAGGCATACACCACCTGGGTAGGTGGGAGGAGCCAGCTTAAAGACCTTCCGGCAAGATTCTTAAAGGGAAAGGACATGCCAAACAGAGTAGATATAACAACATAGACAATCCTAGAAACAGCAAACAGAAAATGCTGTTAATTTTGAAAAGTGGTTAGATTTTACTTTTATTTTTGAAGTATTTTCTTTTCCAGTTGTCTACCTGGGGACAAATGATCTGGCAAGAGACAGGGTAGGGGTAGTGCAGGGAAATTTCAGGGAGCTGGGGAAGGGCCTCAGGAAGGTGGCATGCACGGTGGCTTTTGCTCAGGTGTTACCTGTATACGGCCAGGGAGAGGACAGCACACACACTGCACCCAAGCTTTTAAGAATTTGTCGAAGGTATGCTACATGGCGGAGGGCTTCAACTACAATGGGGACTGGGAGCCAACCTGGGAAGATATGGACATGTATGGGAGAAAAGGCCTACATCTTTCCAGGAGGGCGATTGCAGTGCTTGAGGAAGGTTTAAATGCTCCTTGGATGAGCATTTAAAACTAGCCGGGGAACAAGAGAGGAAACAATTGTCCCCTCCAGATGATGAGGCAGCATTTATTTTATTAATTTAGCTTTTGTTAATCTGGCTAGCGCACTAGACAAAACAGATGCCTATTTTCAAATGCGACCTGGGAGGTTACAAGGAAGCAGATTACAAAACAGGTTGTGCAGAGCTCAAGCAGATAAACATAAAGATATTTCAGAGACGAGGCAGCATGCAGGGAGAGCCCGAGTGGAGTAAGCTTCACAAGGGTAGGGCACAAGAATACATGGGTGGGATCAAGGCAGATGATAAGGGAGTATTTATTTAGCTTTTGTTTAGCAGGTAGGTGCACTAGACAAATACACTGTCTGTTTTCAGTGACGACCTGGGAGAAGTACGTACAATAACTACACACTGGCACAAGGCACAATAGTACAAAGAACAATCTTGCATATATCAGCACAGGGCAGATAATAAACTGGAGAGACTTGGGTACAGAAATGAAACATCCAGAGTTTCACTACAGAAGGCATACAAAAGGCACAGAATAAATGGCAGCACAAAGTAGCAATCAGGAAAGCACAGAGACAGGTAACAGAGAACGTTACAAGGGAAGTGGGGGACAAGGGGAGTTCATGGAAGAGCACAGCAGGAGGGGGGAAGCAGGGAAGAGGTAAGGTGTGGCGAGCCTTGTGCACCAATACCTAGGAGCCTGCGCGATCAAAGTCTGGACCTGAAGGCCATCATGGTGGAAGCTGGCCTGGACTTGGTGGCCATAAGAAAAAATGACTCACCGTAGTAACCTTCTTTCTTCCAAGGGGTCCTTTAGCAGCAGTAACTATAGCAGCTAGCTGGCTAGGTGCAACTGCCCTGGAGGTATGCCTTTAAGATAATTAGCATAAAGACCTTGGGCATCAGTCAATCAGAAACAAGGAGGGGAGTGTGCTGAGAGGGAGCAGCCTGAAGGGTTTCAGACTTTTTTCTAAGGTAAAGGGCACATGCCATCAACAGTGAACCAACAGGATTCAAAAGACATGCAAATGTCCAAAACCAGAACAGATAACCAGAGCTTGAAAACTCTTTATAAAAAGACCAGTTTTGGTGATAAAACTGAGAACAGAGCCCTTCTCCTAAAAGGTGAACAGAGGAGGAAGGGTGGGAGCTTACTGATGCTAAAAGACCCCTTGGAAGAAAGAACATTATATTATATTACGATGAGTAATTTTTCTTCTTACCCCAGAAGTCCTTTAGCATCAGTAACTATAGCAGATTACCGAGCAGTACCAAGTGGAAGGTGGGCAGAGAACCTACTTAGGAAAGAGGCTCTACGGACCCGCCTTACCAAATTTTGACACCAGATCTGGACTGCACATCTAAGCTGTGGTGTTTAACGAAAGTGTGTACAGATTTCCAGGTAGCTGCTTTGCAGACATCCCAAAGGGGTATGTCTCTTGCTGTTGCCATAGAGGATGCAGTGCCCCTGCTGGAGTGGGCTCTGAGCCCCACAGAAGGTTGACGACCAGCATTTTCGTAGCAGACTATGATAAAAGAGACTAACCAGCAGGAAATGAAAATTATGTACCTACCCTAATTATGATCTTTCTGTGTATCTTCACCATTCATCACCTTTGGGTATATGGCTGGAGGTCATGACCCCGCAGCTTTTTTTTTGGATGGGCGGAGTCTACGCACTCAGTGTCGCTTCTTGAGGCCGACGACCGCGTGGTTGGCCGTTAGGGTGCTGTCGACTCCACCCTCCCGCCAGTTCTGAGTTGCTGGAGAGGTTAGAAGAAGGTTGGGAGGGTGGGACAAGGAAGTCCAAGGGACAGACAAAGAAAAAGATATAAAAACAAAGGAGAAATAACAACTGAGAGGACAGGATAAGAAAGAAGACGAAAACTAAGGGGATTGGGTAGGGGCCCCAATCTCTGGAAGCAGACAGAATGAGGAAGGGAGGGTTAGGGATCTCAGACATTAGGAAAGAGAGTGGGGAGAAAAACCAAGACCATACTCTGGACCTTGACCTGTCTCCAGATGGTACAGGAACTGCAAGGAGTAGCCAGAGGCTTACTGCCAGAATTCAAGGCACAGAATCGCTGACAAAAACTCCCTTTAAGCAGAGTTGGCTATTCTGGAGAGAAAGACAGGCTACAGGGAATTCTCCTCCCCTCAAGGGAAAAGAGTTGTTGGTGTAATAAAAGTATTTTCCTGAAATGGAAGGGATATGCCAGAATGACAAAGGAACTGAGGAAGACGGCAGAAAGGAAGAGGAGGAGGAGAGGACGGAGGGCAACTGCCTACTACCCACCCACAGGGGTGGAGCTTTAGAGCACTGAAGAAGGAGTGCCTTCCCTCCTGACCACTCTCCCCAGAAAAATCATCCCCTATGTGCCCCTGTTTACCCCACCCCTGACTAAAGAAAGGGAAGGGGGGCAAGAATGGGCAGAGAGAGATTGAGGGAGGGGGAGACTGAGGCCCCAGGGGGATGGTGGGCAGGATTGTGATGAATGGTGAAGATACACAGAAAGATCATAATTATGGTAGGTGCGTAATTTTCATATACCTCATCTGTGTCACTCTTCACAATTGATCACCTATGGGTGAGTGCCGAGCCCACCCGAGGGGGGTTACTAACCCTAAGGGACAGAGTCCCTTAGCTCTCAGTGGGTGACACACTAAGAGGAAGAACCTTCAGGGCCTGGGGAGGCCCGAGTGTGGGGAGTGTGAGATGGGGACCTCCCCGGAGGGGGTAGGAAGTTGCTCCGACAGACGCCGCCTCACTCTACGGGAAAAAGGTAGGTTCTCTGGTGGACGGAGTTAATCACCCAACGACATGGGCCAAGGGTGACAACCGGGAAAGACGCAGCCATGCCGTCCGCCGAGTGCAGATCGCTGTCCCTACGACTCTGGTAGCTACCTCATTGGCATCGTAAGATGCCCTTGCTTGGTGCCTTGCTAGCTCCAGGCCACATGCAGAGAGTGCAATGGCTTGTTTGGTTTGCTCCGTGTCAGGCATGGAGGCTAGGAGCTGACCCAGCCTGGACCACAAGAACCTATCATAGGATGCATAGTGGGCCTGATGTGCTGCAATAGAAAGCAGCAACCGTGCCGAGTAGAAGGTCCTCCTCCCGTAGAAGTCAAAATCTGAGGAATCTTGATCTGGGAGCTGGTCACGGTGCAGGGTGCAAAGTCCATCAAGAGTATCCAGTTGCGTCAATCCTGACCTGGAGACTCGGGGCGCACAATACCGCTGGCATAAATCCCTTAGGGGCAGGAATCAGAAAAGGGTCTCTGCCAGGAACGCAACGACACCTCCCAAAAGGGAGCAGGCCAGGGTGGCACCACAAGGGTGTCCTCACTGAAACAGCCTAAAAAGACGTGCGCCGAGTGCTATGGATTGTGTAGAGTGGGAGGGGTGATGCGCAGGTCCTCCAACATCCTCACGAGGAATCACTGATACTCTACGAGATCAGCAGCTGGAGAAATGTGGACAGAAGGCTCCTCTCCCCCAGAAGAGGGGGATGAAGAGTCGGAGGACCCCAAAGGTTCAGAAGCTATCTGCTCAGAGGGAGGTTGAAAAACCCTGTCTGTCCATTGCCCTAACGTAAGAGGGAAACTGAGCAGCATGAGCCCTGAACTAATCCCAGGAGAGAGGTCCGCTAGGACCACGAATGCCTGGGAGCGCAGGAGAAGGTGGCAGAGGGATGGGGGCAGAACCAACAACGGGAATCAGTTGGCCTCCGCCTGGGCTAGGGAGTGCACCGGGAACCCTAGGGGAAGAAGGTGCTCTGGAAGACTCCACAGCTGACAGCTGAACAACCAAACTGGTACTGCCCAGGCTTCGCCCTGAAGAAACATAGAAACAGACTTTGATGGCAGATAAGGACCGCTTGGCCCACCCAGTCTGCCCATTTCCCTACCTACTGGATAAGCTGCAGATTCTAGTTAACCAGCAGCCTACTTCCTGCAACCCCCCACTATAATTGCCTTGTGTCTGTCCCATGCATGTTTGAATTCCCCCACTGTTTTAGACCCAGCGACCTCCTCAGGAAGGCAGTTCCATGTATCCACCACTCTCTCCGTGAAAAAAAATTTCCTCATTACCGAGCCACCCCTCTATCTTTAAATTGTGCCCCTTGTTCTTACACATCTCTTTTCTGAAAGATGCTACCTCCTGGACTTTGTTGATTCCCTTGAGGTACCTGAACGTTTCTATCATGTCCCCCTGTCCCTCCTTTCATCAAGGGTATACATATTAAGCTCTCTCAGTCTCTCTTCATATGGTTTCTGCTGCAGACCCCGCACCATTTTAGTTGCCCTCCTCTGGACTGCTTCCATCCTGTCTTTGTCCTTGCGTAGATGAGGTCTCCAAAACTACACATAGTACTCCAGATGGGGTCTCACCAACTGTCTGTATAGAGGGATAACCACTTCCCTTTTTCTACTTGTGATGCCCCTTCCTATGCATCCCAGTATCCCCCTGGCTCTCCTAACCAACTTTTCACATTGCTTGCCCACACCTTTAGGTCATCTGATATGACTACCCCCAGATCCCGTTCCATTTTTGTTGTTGTTAGTACCTCCCTTGCTATTGTGTACTCTTCTCCTGGGTTTTTGTTTCCCAGGTGCATTACTTTGCACCGAATCTAAGTTGCCATATGTCTGACCATTCCTCCAACCTTGCCAAGTCCCTTCTCATCTTTTCTACCCCCTCTTGTGTATCAACTCTGTTACAGATCTTTGTGTCATCTGCAAAGAGGCATACCTTTCCCTCCAGACCCTCTGCAATGTCACCTATAAAGATGTTAAAGAGGACTGGATCCAGTACTGAGTCCTGAGGTACTCCACTAGTAAAGTACAGTTATGTAAGAACTTACCGTAACAGTAGATCTTCGAGAACAGCTCTTGCAACAGGTTACACCATTAGGACTGACGCCGTCAGGACCCCATGGAAATTTTCTAGCTATCAGTCTTCAGCGGGGACCGCCTCCGACGTCGGTCCCACCCCCGACATCAGGCGTAGTACATAAGGAGGCGGTCCCGCCACAATCCCCAGTTCTCCCGCCGGAGACTCCTGGCCGCTGGCTGACATCAGAAGAGGAGACCGAGGATCCACCATCAGATGGCCAAGACTAAAAGAACAGGTTACTCACCTGTAACAGTAGTTCTAGGAGTGGTATATGTTGTTCATCCACACTGTCTGGCATTGTCCCTTTCCCTTTAAATCTTGCCGGAAGTCTTCAAGTTGGCTCCTCCCACCCACCCGGTGGTAAATACCTGCCCGCCCCATGACGCCAGATCTAGCCCACTGGAAGCCAGGTTGTGCGCCTAAAACCGAGGAGAGGTCGGTAGGTGGATGAACAACATATACCACTCCTAGAACTACTGTTACAGGTGAGTAACCTGTTCTTCTAGGAGCGTGGATATGTTGTTCATCCACACTGTCTGGCAGACTCCAAGCAGTTCTCTGGGAGGAGGGAGGCAAGGCGCACACCCCCTACTTAGGGAATAGAGATTGGAGAACCGAGGCCCCAAAACCAGCATCCCGACGTGACTCTAGGTCAATGTGGTAATGGGTAATAAAGGTGCTTGCTGACTTCCAGGTAGCGGCCCGACAGATTTCCTGGATAGGGATGTCCCTGGAAGCAGCCACCGAAGCAGCAGTACGACAGGTAGAATGAGCCCTTAGCCCTTTTGGAGGCTCCTTACCCGCCAATTCATAGCACAGACCTATGCATGATGTGATCCATCTCGCAACAGTCCGCTTGGCTGCAGGTCTGCCAGAAGCGGCTTCAGCGTAGGTGACAAACAGCTGGCGAATCTCCCCCGAATTTCCGCCGTCCTCTCCTTATAATAGGAGAGAGCACGTCTGAGGTTCAGAGTATGGAGCCTATACTCGGCGTCCGAGGTGTAATTAGGGTAATATACTGACAGGGTCAACACCTGGTTAAGGTGAAACTATGACACCACCTTCGGAAGGAATTTCGGGTGGGGGCGCAGGACAACTTTGTCCCTGTGAAAGACCAGATAGGGGGAGTCCACTGAAAGTGCCTGGAGCTCCCCCGTCCTTCTGGCTGACGGATAGCCACCAAGAAGGCCGCCTTCCACAAGTGCGAAGTGCAGACTTGTGCATGGGTTCAATGGCTTGCCCATGAGCTTTGCCAAAACCAGCAAAAGATCCCAATGGAGGTGGAGGTTCACGCACCGGAGGGGATATGTGGTCCAGGCCTTTGAAAAAGCGCCCGACCACCTTTTCCTGAGCCAACGTCGGCTGACCGACCCGCGCCCGGTAAGCTGATATGGCTGCTAGGTGCACCCTAAGGGATGATGACCGAAGACCCCCTTTGGAGAGGGACCAAAGGTAGTCTAGAATGTTAGCCACAGAGCAGGATAAGGGGTCCAGACCTTTACCCTGACACCAAATGGAAAATCTCTTCCATTTGAAGGCATAACATTTCCTGGTCGATTCTTTTTTCGAGATGCCTCCCCCACGTGTAGACATCCTCAGAAAGACCCAAAGCCTGGAACTCTAGCACCAGGAACCAGGCTGTGAGGTGCAGGGATTGAAGGTCCGGATGAAGGACCTTCCCCTGGTTCAGAGATATCAGGTCCGGGCATGTACTGAGCCGCTCCGGGGTCCTGCAGCTGAGGCTGTGGAGATCTGGATACCAGAACTGGCGTGGCCAATCTGGGGCTACCAGGATCACCTTCGACTTGTCCTTCCTCACCTTGAGTAACACCTTGTGGATCAAGGGAAATGGAGGAAAGGAAAGAGAGGCCTGGGGTCCACGGCCTCGAGAAGGCATCCCCCTGCAGCAAGCCCTGCTGAGGGGGGCCGGCATGGAACAGCCTCAGCTTGGTGTTCTCCCTGGAGGCAAACAGGTCCACCAACGGTTTGCCCCAACGAGAGAACAGGTAGTAGGCTACCTCTGGATGGAGAGACCACTCGTGGGATGTCTGGCCTAAGCGGCTGAGAGCATCCGCCAGTTGGTTCGCGACTCCTGCCACATGGATGATTAGGAGATCCGCCTCCAGCCGGCTGACGAAGGTCCAGATCCGGAGCACCTCCTTGCATAGCAGACGGGAGTGCGTGCCGCCCTGTTTGTTGAGGTAGTACATGGTCGTGGTATTGTCCATCTGGACTTGAACCACTTGACCTCGAGCTGAGAGCTGAAAGCTGACAGAGCCAGTCTGACTGCCCTGAGCTCCAACAGATTGATGTGGCATGGACTCCTCTGGGGTCCAGAACCCGTGAGCCCTGTATTCCTCATGTGGCTCCCAGCCCGTGAGAGAGGCATCGTTGCGATCGACGGCTCGGGCGGACAAACGGGATCCCTTCCAGCAGATGATTCGGGACGGTCCACCATTGTAGGGCGTCCCACATCCCCTGGGTGACCGTGACCAGCTGGTCGAAAAGACTCTGACGCTGAGACCACTGGGCGACGAGCTCCCACTGGAGGGGGCGCATGTGCAGTCTGGCCCAGCGGACCACCGACGTGCACGCTGCCATGTAGCCCAGGAGGCGAGGAAGTCCCGGCAGGGCGTGAGTGCCCAACCAGAAATGACTGGGCAAAGGAGGAGAGAACCTCCGCCTGTCCGGCGAGCCGAGCCTGGCTTGACGCAGAGCCCAGCTCTGCCCCGATGAAGCCCATCACCTGAGAAGGTACGAGTTCCGATTTGGCCTCGTTGATCAGAAGGCCCAAGTGTGAGCAGGTTCGGAGGGTCAGGTCCCTGGACCTCTCCACCTCCTGAAGGGAGGATCCCGCCAGGAGCCAATCTTCCAAGTAGGGGTTAATACGAACCCCCTGACGCCGAAGATGGGCTGCCACCACTGCAATGCATTTGGTGAAAACCTTTGGGGCCGATGACAGGCCGAACGGCATGGCTCTGAACTCGTACAGGGTCCCTTCGACCCTGAAGCGGAGGAACCGCTGATGAGACGGACGGATAGGGACGTGGAAAAAAGCGTCCTGAAGATCCAGTGTGCAGAACCACATGTTTCGCTCCAGGGATGGTATGATCTGATTCACAATTACCATCCGAAAGGTGTGAGACCTGAGATACCGATTCAGGTCGTGCAGATCTAGAATGGGGCGCCAACCCCCCGTCCGTTTGGGCACCAGGAAATACCTGGAGACGAAGCCTGGGTCTGAAGGAGGATCCGTCACTCGGGCCACCACCTCTTTGAGGAGGAGTAGCGCAATGTCGTCTCGGAGGACAGACTGGGTGATTGAGATCCGCTCCTCTCGTGGGGCATGGGCTCGGCTGGGAGGGTACTGCTCGAATTCTAAGGGCAGACCCTGCCCGACCACTTCTAGGACCCATCTGTCCGTGGTGATACCGGACCAGGCGGAAACGAAGTGGCGGAGCCGGCCCCCCACGGGAGGACCCAGAGCTGAAGTGACTGGTACGGGGGAGGACACCCCCGGCCCGTCACTGGGCAGGCTTAGAGGAGGAGGGGGCACCTGGACCAGCGCCTCGGCCTCCTTTGCGGGGCTGTTGGGGACCTTGCTTGGGCCTAGGGCGCCAAGCCTGAGCCTGCTGCTGTTGTTGACCTTCCTGGAAGGGTGGTTGTCTGACCGCAGGGGAAGAATGACGAAAAGGCTTCTTCCTGCGCTTCTGCTGGTTCTTACTTGAAGAACCCTTAGCGGATGTAGCATCTAAGGTGGCATTAGATTGCTCGATACGCTGCAGGTGACCTGCCACTCCTGGCCCGAAGAGGTCGGTGCCAAGGAAGGGCACATCAGCTAGCTTGTGCTGAGTATCCACGGGAAAGGAGGATAACCTCAGCCAAGCCCTGCGGCGAGTGGATACCGCTGCAGCTAGTGAACAGGCACAGGAATCACCCACGTCCAGAGCAGTCTGGAGTTGTTGTTTAGCAACAGCTCTGCCCTGGTCCCTGACCTGCTTGACCGTGGTCTGCATGTCAGCTGGGAGGTGGGGAAGAACTTCGTCCAGCGACCCCAAGAGGGCGTGAGAGAAGTGTGCCATAATCACCGCTGAGCTTGCCTGACGAAGGCCCAAAGATGATGCAGCATAGACCTTCCGGGCCGAGTGGTCCATAAGTTTGGACTCTTTGTCTGGAGGGCGGTCAGTATCGCTGAGCTGCCCGTCCGCCTGAATACTGAGGCAGTCACAAGGCTTTCCGCTGAGGGTGCTCAGTAACCCCGCCAAAGACCCTGTGGGCACCGCGCATTATGCGCTATGCGGCAGAAGGAGCTGGGCAGGAGGCTGGACGCTGCCAGAGTTCCAAGGCAGACCAATAATGGCTTCCGTAACTGGAAATGCTTCCGTAGGGGTATCTCTCCTCTTAAGAATATCCGTAGGGATATTCCGCTTTTTCTGGATAGGCTGTAGGCCATCCCCGCCGATTCGAAATGAGCCGAAGGATGCCCTGGAAGGAGGAAGGCCTTCTTCCAAGCCTGACGCCGAAAGCTCATCGAGAGTGAAGGCCAGTGTTATCAGAATCGGAGGAGTCCCGATATAAAGGCTGCCCACTCTAAGTCCCCTCGATACGCCTAGGGCAATCAGGGTGACGTGAATTGACAGTCTGTGGGGAGACCAAGACTGTCATGCCTCCTTGGAGGAACCCCCGAGGGGCAGCTTAGGTGGAGGTTCCACCAAAATTGGTGGGGAACCTGAAACCGGTTATGGGCGGAAGACGACCGAGCCCCTCAAGAGACCGCACCGAGCCGATCGGTGTCTGGCGGCGTCAAGAGGTTGAGGTTAAGAGATAGCCGGACCACCGAGGAGCCGGCTTCGACCTGCTAGCAGGAATTGCTGCCACATGAGATCCTCGCAGCGTCGACGAATTTTTCGTCGAAGCCTCTCCTCGTCCGAGGAGGAAGGGGAACGGTGGCAGCGCCTCGTGCGGGAATGCTTGTGTCCTTTTTTAGGTCGATCGACAGAAGAGGACTTGCTCCCTGATCGAGACCGACGGTGTCAGCTTTGTCGATCGGGAGAGACTGGGCTTGGTGAAAACCGAGGCTCCGGTTCTTTTCCCTCGATCAGGAGGCCCGTGGGGGGGTCTCCTCATCGGGAAGGAGAGAATCGCTCTTCCAAAGAATCAACGACAGGAGTCGGTGATAACGGCTCAATCGGTCGAGAATAATCTCGGCCGGATCAGCCGACTCTGCTTCTACGCCTGTACAGATGGAAGGTCTGAAAACCCAGCGGCCGAGGAGGCAATTTTGACCGAAGTCGAGACCTCGGACCGCTCCTGATCCCAGGAGCGTCTTCTTCGACTCGAAGAAGATTTAGGATCCTTTTTCTTCGAATGGGAAGAGTGTGAGCCCGACGGCGCCTCACCCTTGGTAGGGAGAGACTGGCACAAATCCCGAAAGGATCCTGAGAAGGAAGAGCCCAGGTTGAGCGGCACAAAGAAACCTCGGCTAGCCGAGGCTTGGGCGGCTTCTTCCTCGAAAGCCGCCATGCGCTCGAGCTGCTCGGCGGATCCCGCAGCCGCGGAAACCGCCCACCTGGCCTCCTTGGATTTTACCGGTGGGTTGCGGAGCTCTGGTCTACCCAGCTTCAGGCGCCGCCTGACGATCTTCCAGGACGCTAGGTGGAAGAAGCGCAATGGAGCACCGCGAGGTATCGTGAATAGAACCGGCAGTAAACGCACGAGAGGTGGGATCGTGCGCGACATTTTCTGTCCGCAAGGACACCGGCGAAACCCGGGGACGACTTTGTCATCCATGTCCGACCAGGAGTCAAACTCTAACGAGTTCAGAGCGAGAAGATGCGTGAAAACTGTCAAACGTAATCCAGGGCCTCAACACTGCAGAAAGCACGAGGGAACCTGAATCTTCCAGCAGAAAGGAAGATCTGGCGTCATGGGGCGGAGCCGAGGTATTTACCACCCGGGTGGGTGTGAGGAGCCAGCTTGAAGACTTCCGGCAAGATTTAAAGGGGAAAGGGACAATGCCAGACAGTGTGGATGAACAACATATCCACGCTCCTAGAACAAATCGTTCCAGCCTGAAAGATGGATTTTAGGCTAAAACCTATCTCCTCCAAAGGGGGAATGGTGGGCAGGAAGGTACCTGCTGCAAGAGCTGTTCTCGAAGATCTACTGTTACGGTAAGTTCTTATGTAGCTGTACTATCTTACTTCGAGATACAGCTCTTGCAGCAGGTTACACCATTAGGACTGATTCCCAAGCAATAGTGACAATCTTGCGCCATCAGGAGGAGGAAAGGCAGAGATTACAACCCTGCTTGAGCCTAGAACAGAAGTGCCTGGAGGACGGCTAGGCCGGAACCTGCCCTTCGCCTTGAAACGATATCCAGGCTGTAATGCGTAATAAAGGTATGCACCGAGCTCCAGGTAGCTGCAGCACAAATAGCTGAAGTGGAAACATTCTTCAGCACTGCAAAGGAGGTGGCCACTCCCCTGGTAGAATGACCCTTGACCACACCTGGCAAGGGTTTGTTGCGCTTGTCATAACAGAAAGAGATACACTGAATGAGCCAACATGAAAGGGACTGTTTAGAAACAGGGGCTTCTTTCACCCTCTCAGCAAAGGAGACAAACAGCTGATCCGCTTTCCGGTACTGTTTGGTTCTGGTCAGATAATATCTGACACACCTGTGAACATCCAGGGTGTGAAGCAGTGCTTCTCCTCGATTGGTGTACTTGGGAAAGTACACTGGTAAGTCGATATCCTGATTAAGGGTAAGGGCTGAAACCACCTTAGGCAGAAACTTAGGATTTGTCCTCAGGGATACCCTGTCCTGGTGGAAAATTAAATAGGGCTCTTTGCACATGAGTGCATGTAATTTGGAGATTCTTCTCGCCGAAGTAACTGCAACTAAAAACAACGTCTTCCACAACAGAAAACGTAGCTCGCAATCCGCGGCTGGTTCAAAAGGTGGCAGCGTAAGCTGCTCCAGGACAAAAGGCAAGTCCCAAGGAGGAACTGGGTCCTTGACAGGTGGCCTAAGGTGGAGGACCCCCCTTTAAAAAGGCACGAGTAGTGTCCAATTGAGCCACCATATGATGGCCTATGGGGGCATGATAAGCTGAAATCACACAAAGATGCACTTTGATCGAGGAGTAAGCTAGTCCAGATTGGAAAAGTGAAAGCAGGTATTCCAGAACCAGCTTCTCAGGACAGTCTAAGGGCGAGAAACCACACGTTTGAGCCCACAAGCAAAACCTGCGCCACTTCATGGTGTATGTTGCGTTTGCTGGGTTTTCTAGCGGCAGAAAGTACTTCTGCCACCTCTTGCGAGACCCCGTGTCGCATCATGGTTATGCCTCTAGGAGCCAGGCATGTAGGTTCAATGAACGTAAGTCCAGATGGACTAGTGAACCCTGCTCCTGAGACAACAGATGGGAGTTGATTGGCAAAGGAAGCGGAGGTTCCCGGGATAGCTGATGTAGAAGCGGGAACCAGATTTGCCTGGGCCAGAAAGGCGCTACCAAGATAAGCATCGCGTGCTCCCTGCGAAGTTTGAGAACTCCTCTCTGGATCAACGGGAAAGGAGGGAAGGCATAGAGGAATCTGCCCGCCAGGAGAGGGACAACGCGTCTCACCAGAAAACACCAGGCCCTGGATCTAGCGAGCAGAAATTGGGCAGTTTTGCATTGGATGGGGAAGCGAAAAGATCTAATTCTGGAGTGCCCCATCTGTGGAACAGATCCTCTGCCACCTCCTGTAGAAGTTCCCACTCGTGGACTCTGGCCTGAGAACGACTCAAGCTGTTCTGACGGTATTGTCCACTCCAGGGACGCGCACTGCAATAGGTTTGCGCCTGTGTCAGACACTCCACTCCCACACTCTCATGACCTCCCTGCAAAGGGGGTAGGAGTGTGTGCCTCCTTGTTTGTTGAGATAATACATCACCGCAGTATTGTCTGTTTGCAACAGGAGAGTACTCGGAGGGATCTCTGACTGGAAGACTTGCAGGGCGTAAAGGACTGCCCTCATCTCCAGTATATTGATGTGGAGATGAGATTCCTGGGTTGTCCACGTGCCCTGAGACCTCACACCATTTAGGTGCGCTCCCCACCCGAACCCTGAGGCGTCTGTGGAGAGAGTTACCATCGGAGATGGCACTGTGAAGAGAACCCCCACGGAGAGGGTTCCCGGGTCTAGCCACCATTGCCAGTCCCGAATCACGGCCTTCGTGATTCGGACTGGTTGCTGCAGATGGTCTTGCCTTTGGTCCCACTGCACCCTTAACATCCACTGGGTTACCTGCATGTGGAGTCTTGCCATCAGGACTGTTGGAATGGCCGCAGTCATGTGTACGAGCAGGCGAAGGACCAGTCTGGCCGGGACGGTCCTCTTCGCTGACAGGTCCCTTATGAGGGACCGAATGCATTCCGCTCAGTCCGCGGGAAGAAAGGCCTCTTCCTTGACGGTGTCCAGAACTGCCTCTATAAACTGCAGTTTCTGGGACGGTACTAGGAGAGACTTCTCGGAGTTGATGAGGATGCCCAGAGACTGAAAAAGGGTCTGGGTACGCTGAATGGCCATCAACGATGCCTCCTTGAAGGGGGCCATGAGAAGCCAATTGTCCAGGTACGGGAACACGTAGTGGCCCTGTCTCCTCAGAGACGCCGCCACAACTGCCATGCACTTGGTAAATACCCGGGGTGCTGATGACAGCCCAACGGGAAGTGCTCGGAACTGATAATGGCGGCCCTGAAACTCGAAGCGCAGGAACCTCCTGTGCGCTTGAGCAATAGGGATGTGCAGGTAGGCGTCCTGCATGTCCAGGGACGCCAAGAAGGTGTCCTTCTTCAGCATGGGGATTAGACCCGGCAGTCTCACCATGTGGAAGCGTTTGTAGACGACAGACAGGTTGAGGTCGCTGAGGTCCAAAATTGGACGGAGGTCCCCTGTTTTCTTTGGAACCAGGAAGAAGTGCGAATAGTATCCTAACCCTCTCTGGTTCTCTGGAACATGCTCCAAAGCTTCCTTTTCTAGAAGCGCGAGTACTTCCTGCTGTATAAGCAGGGCATGCTGACCCGAGTAGCGGGAAAGCAGAGGAGGCCTCGTGGGCGGGTTGCCTATGAATTCTATATAATGGCCTTTTTTGACCAACTGTAGCACCCACCTGTCGGTGGTGATCGACCGCCACCCTGGCAGATGGCATGCGATGCGACCCCCGACCTTCATTTCCCGTTGATCCTGAGGAGGGGCGGGGGCTAGGAAGGAGTCATGCTGTGGCAGCATTGGATCCTGCAGGTTGAGCCGACTTTGTAACTTGTTGGCCTCTGCCTGAGGATGTCTTAGCCTGGGCTTTTCGGGTGAAGGAGCCCCTTTGTTGCTGGCCGGAACGTGGTTGTTGCCTTTGAGTCCGGCTGCGAAAACGAGACTGGTTCCTGCAAAAGGAACTGAGCAGAGACCTGTACATAGGCTGCACAGATCTAACCGCCTTCCCAGCTTCCTGCAGTTTGGTGGTCACCTTCTCCGAGGCCTCGCCAAACTGAACTTCGCCATGGTAGGGGGCATCCATAATATTCTTCTGGATGTCCGGGGTAAACCCAGAGACACGGAGCTGCTGGATGCCTCTGGAGACACACGCCTGAGGCTGCAGTCTCGTCAAGAGTCCGAGAGTCTATGCGCTCTAAGCACCTGGGTCCCCACGTCCGAACTCGCACGGAGGAGTTGCAACGGCTCCTCCTTTGGCCACCATCTGGCATTTTTTCAACTAGGTCCTGTCCCTTGCTCCCACAATGCTCTGAACTGAACCATACGAGTGAGGTAATTTAACGACCCTAACGGGCGCAAGTCGCAACCAGATACCTGGCGCTACCCAGGACATCCAACTGTTTGGACTCGTCCGTGGTTGTGTGCTCAAGTGGCCATGCTTTTGAGACCGGGTCATGTGGAGGCCGTAATGACCAGGGAGTCGGCCAGAGGATGGTTCGCCAGGTACTGGTCCTCCCTTGGGGCCTTGTACAGGCGGTCGGACTTCTTCGGCACTGCCGGGGTCGAAATGCGGACGCTTCCACACAGCCTTGGTGACGTCCGAGAAGGTGTCCACCAAGGGTGGCACTACCACAGGCTTTGGGTCCTTTTGCCAAAGGTAGCGGACAAGGCGTTGTCTCTCGTGGTCTAGCTCTTCAGCGTCCCACCTCATGTTCTCCTGGATATGCCTCATGATCTCAGCAAACGAGGGGTCATCCGGAGGAGACCTGGGAAGGTCACATGGGTCTGGAGAAGGGACGCTGATGGGAGGAGGAGATCTGGAGCACCCAGAGGTGTCAGATCTGAAGTTCTCCACGGATGGGGTATACCAACACCGTCTGGGTCTCTGGGGGCTGGGGGACCCTGAAGTGGATCTTGAAGGAGGCCTTCTCCTTTCCGAAGATCTGCCCCTAGGAGGGGATGCTGGCTCCTTGGGGGTCGATGCCTGTCCTGCTGACCCTCTGGGTGGTGGTGGGGGTGCAGGCATTGAAGGGGTAGACGGCGTAGGAGGAGGTTGTGTGGTGACCACATCCTTCTTGATGGTGTCCCACCAGAAGGTGAAGAGCTCCTTCACCTCTGTCAAATTCAGGCCCGACGATGGGCCGGGTGCCGGTGGCCTGTCACCAGGGTCGGGCGTCGGGTCCCCGGGGGTCTCCCGCTCCGGGGAGGGTTCCGGGAAACTCGGCGGTTCGAGGAGTCGCCCGCCTGGTCTTGCGGCTGGTGGTGTCCTCCTCGACCACGCCTTCGACCGACGCCGGTAGGCGGTGGTGGTCCTTCCTCTGCAATAGCCGACGCTGGTCCCCGGCCGACGCCCTCGGGGGCAAACGCCTGACCGCGCATGGCGGTGTCATAATACGGGTACGGTTCCCGGGAGTGTTTATGTAGTTTGACCGACGTCAGGTGGACTCACGCCGGATCCGACGTCCGCTTCAGGGAGGTCAGCTCCTTAGTCTTGCGTTGGGGTGGCGGCGGCTGGGAGACAGACCTGACGTCGGAGTCCGGATGACAGGAGGAAGACTTGTGGCACTCCCTAGACCTGGACGAGGCCTTGGACAGAGTGGATGAAGACACAGGCCTGGAGGTCTTGACAGGCTGCAGAGAGGAGGAACCACTGGCCGATCTAACGATAACCGGGGGAGGCTGAGAGCGAGCCCTAGAAGGAGAGCGGTCAGACCTAGAGCCGGAGCTGCGAACCGAGGTTCTGGAAGGATCTGGCCTTTCCTTCTCCCGGTGCTTTTCGCGATGTCTATGGGCTTCCCAGACGACTCCCCCTTGGAGGAAGGCTCTCGATCCATAGCTTTGAGTTTTTCTTCAAGAAGAAAGAAGAAGGGCCTTCTGGCGGCGGATCCTTGTTCGGCTATTGAAGCCCTGGCAGAAGGAGCAGACCTGGGTGTCATGGTCTGGGCCCAGGCAGCGCACACAGGCCAAGTGAGGATCCTTGAAGGGGATCTGCTTGCTGCAGGCACACTTCGATGAATGGCCCTCCAAAGAGGTGTTTGGAGAGGACATCAGACGAATCCAGTGAAGGAAGAAAAAAGTTGAAGTTTCCTAGTCGTCGCGCGCTAGAAAGTGACCGAGAGGCTGATGCTGCATGTCGAGCATGAAAAGAACTGGGGATTGTATGGACTGCTCTATGTACTACGCCTGACATCGGGGCGGACCGACGTCGGAGGTGGTCCCCACTGAAGACTGCTAGCTAGAAAATTTCCGTGGGGTCCTGACGCCCGACAGCATCAGTCCTAATAGTGTAACCTGCTGCAAGAGCTGTATCTCAAATTAAGATCCCCCCTTTCTTCGGAATGTGTTCCATTCACTATTACCTTCTGTGTCCTGTTGTGCAGCCAGTTTGCTACCCAGGCTACCACTCTGGGATCCACTCCCAGGCTGGCTAACTTGATTATTAATCTTTTGTGCGGGACTGTGTAAAATGCCTTGCTAAAGTCTAGGTAGGCCATATCCACAGCCTCTCCCTGGTCTATTACTTTGGTCACCTAGTCAAAGAAATCAATTAGATTCGTCTGACATGACCTTCCTGCTGTAAATCCATGCTGCTTTGGGTCCTGTGCCCTGCTGACCTCTAGGTACTCAACAATTCTTTCTTTCAGAAGTGATTCCATCATTTTCCCTACCAGTGAGGTCAAACTAACAGGTCTGTAGTTTCCTGCCTCTGCTTTGCTCCCACTTTTGTGAAGGGGATCACGTCTGCCCTCCTCCAGTCCTCAGAATCCCCCCTGTGAGATGACTGGGGCTGTGTAGGTCCAGAAGGATGGTCCCCTACCTCCAAAGAACGGGGCCTCTCAAGGAAACCGAGGGGGAAGAGCGGAGATCTGTGCTATGGCTTCTCCCAGAGCCCGGGTGGGTTCCAGAAAAAGGTCGACGCACAGACTTCATGCCCCTCGACCCCTTGGAATCCGAGAGCGCCCTCCTCCTTGAGAGAGCCAGCCTAAGCAACTGACAGCCCTGGTCAGCCCCCGAAGGAGCTATCCAGGGAGCAGCACCCTCCCCTCCCATGGGTGCTCTGATTGGCCCCAAAGTTGGGCGATCTAGGCACACCATGAGGGGGTACCACCACTGAGGATTCAGAGAACCCTCCTAGGCTGGGCTGCAGTGCAATGGTGGCCTGCACCACTGCCTGCTGGTCAGAACCCCTGACCCTGACCCCGGCAGTCACTGTTTGCTCCTCAGAGGAGGGGCTGACTCCGGCCTGTCGAGGACACTACGAGGGTGCCCACGCCAGCAGCTAACTCCAAAGAGCCAGACTGCCTGTCTGACTCAGAGTCCGACTCCTCCTCCGAAGAGGTGGAGAGCAAAGCCCTGTGCCAAACAGTTGGAGGGTGCCTGCGGCCATCCTGACCAAATAGGGTACCAGAAGCAGAGACCACACCAGAGTCGGTACCAGTGTCCTCTGCAGCACTGTGAACGGTGGCAGAAGAGGACACTGCTTCAACAAGGGTAGCAGTCTCAGAGCCAGAACCTGACACGGTGCTGTCCCGCCCCATGGTGCTGCAAGCGGCGCAGAGGACAGAGACAGCGCTGACAACGGCTCCGACAGCACTCTTGAGATCCGAAGCCCCCACGGCACTGTGTCCATGCCCGGAACCGCGAATGGCTCCAGAGATGTACACGGTGCCGTGCTCAACTCAGGGTCGCTGGACGGTGCCGAGGCAAGAAAAGTCAGGGACGGCGCTGTAGAATCTCCCCGCAGCTGCTAGCACCCACTGGGGCCCGTGAATGGTGCAGACAGCAGCAATGGCGCCGAGTGACAGACTGGCGCTGATGATGGCGCCATCAGGGCCCACCACGCTGCAAACCGTGCCGAGGCCCGTAATGGCGCAGACAGACTGAGTCGAGCACGGCGCCAACCCGGGCCTTCCGAGCCGTGGCCCCAACACCGGGGGACAATGCGACGCGTCCCACCCGTCCCCCGGAAGGAACATACTGAGTCTCCTGCACCGCGGGAGGCACCTCGGCCACAGCTAGGCTACGAGAGGTCGAGGCTCCCTCCTCCTCCTCGGTCCGTGTAGAACTGGGAGGGGACCCGGAGGAAAAGCCGAGAACGCAGCATGGCCCGATGAGTCGCTACCGACTTCTAAAGTTGGGAGGATCACCACCTTCCATCAAGAACTTTGTTTGATGACCCAGTGGTCCATGGAGAAGCAGGCGTCACACGAATCCATGTCGTGAAGCGGGCCAAGACACGCGAGGCAACAGTCGTGCTGGTCGGTGACGGAGAACTTACGGCCACAAGGGCACCATCGCATGGGGGGGCCGTGCCGTCTTCGAAGATTTCTTGCCCTCCGACCGAGACATGACCTATGAAAAGAAACACCAAAACAAGACTCGATGTCACAAAATTAAACAAATAAAGGAACAATCTTACCAGTTGACGTTGAGTAAGCTATCAGAACCGGCAGGAGAACGAGGCTGATGAACTACGGCTCGAAGTCGACATATTTGAAAAATGGAGAAAACGAATTGCGTAGCAGCAGTCCTCAAAGCTGCTCTTAGAAGCTTCCCATGAGGTGACCTCGACGGCAGGAGACGAACTGGCAGGAGGGTGGAGTCGACAGCACCAAGCTGCCAACCTGTACCTTTTCGACCTAGGAGGTGCAGCATAAACTACGAAAGAAAACATAACCCTAACTTCCAGGCGTGTGAAGGCCCAGATGACCCATATAAGAAGGGTCAATTCAACAATGTTTTCATAGCCTGAACAACAAGGAAGTGAAGACCAAAACAGAATGAGTGAGCTCGGGGGATGGTGGGTGGGTGTGTGAATGAGTGGTTGAAACTTTGTCCAGGAAGATCAAGAATTACGGTAAGCACGTAATGTCCGTACCTTCCCGGAATAAAAGTCTCCACCACTCATTCACACTAATGGGAGAGTACCAAGCTAAAAATCAACCCCTCACTGAGTAGGGTGGCAGGAGGCAGAGCTCACTCAGGACAGAAGTCCGTAAGGACTGTCCTGCCGAAGAAAGTTAGCTGTCAGGCTTGGACACCCAGAACATAGTGCTTTACAAAGGTATGCACTGAGCTCCAACTTGCCGCCTTGCAAAGGTCTGTAACAGATATATTATGAATCTCCGCTAGGAAAGCCACAACAGCTCCGGTAGAGTGGTAAGAACCTGGCCTTCTGACTTGAGCTGTACCATGGATTAGTAGAGTCGAAAACATGCTACTAAAGCAGAAATACATCTCATGGCAACAGGCTGACCCAACCAAGGCATTCGGAAAGATACAATAGTTGCTCGGATGTGTATTTCCTTGTTCTGTCAATGTAGAATTGCAGAACCCTCTTAACATTCAGAGAGATAAAGGGAATGCTCTCCTTCATAGTGGAGTTAACGAATTAAGTAGGGAGAAGCAAAACTTGAGTAACGGTAACTAAGTCAGTGAAATGTTGTCTATTGGCTCAAGATAGCCCGAAAACGTGGAGAGGTGAACATTCTCTGCTGAGAAATGCAGACCTGCGTTCAACAGGTTCACGAGGCACACCAAAATTTTACTTGGGGGCAACTAAAAGGATCCAGACGAAACTTTGCACACCAGAAGGTGAAGTGAAACCACTCAGCTGTCAAAGTCCTCCTGGTGGATGGTCTATACGCAGCTAAGAAGATCTCTACAATTGTCTGGAAACCTAACACTTGCACACTTTCATCTCCTCAGGAGCCCGGCATGGAGATGAAGGGAGTGCAGGAAGGATGGACCAAGTCCCTGTGTCAGAGGGTTCACTTGTAGAGGGAGTCACCTTGGGGGAACTTCTGACCGACCGTTTATGCAAAATATATCTGCCAAGGCCAGTCTGGGATGATGAGAAATCATCCTGCCCCCATTTGCCTGCAACTTGATCAGCACTCACTGAACCAAGGGAAGAGGAGGAAAGCATACAGAGCATCTTATCTACTGCAGCGAATACATCCTGACAGAAACACCAGGGTCTGTATTTCTGAAGCAGGATAGAGGCAGAATTGTGTTGAGAGGGGACGAAGAAAGGACCAGGTCCGGACTGCCCCACTCATCGAATAGCGACTGCACAAAGACTGAACTAATGCAACGTGCTCAAGGCGGCACTCTCACCTCCCCACGGCCTTCCTGCACAGAGGGTTGGAGAGTGCTCCACCCAGGCTGTTAATGAAAACATCATAATTTTGTCATATGTCTGAAGTGGAATCACTTTGTGGCAGAGGGCCTCCTTCAGGACTTGGAAAGCGTATAAGACAGCCCTCATCTCGTTTTACAAGAAGATGATGCTCCTACTCCTGGCTACACACCTGAATGTAAAGGTCTCGACAATGAGCTCACCAACCGATCAGGAGCACAACTATGGAGATGGTAATCTGGGATTTAGAGGGTAAGGTTAGACTGAGAAGAAGCTAGGCCAACTGCGTCTACCATATAAGTAATTTTGTCCGAGGTTATGTTATTTATGTAGATGCGTGGTCGGAGAACACCATTTGTTGAGGATGAAGGCATAAGTCCCAGCAACCACTGCATCGAAAGGGCTCAGACAGAGTCACTTTCCGTGAAGCAAAGAGATATCTGAAATGTCGTTTCTTCCATTCTCAGGAGGAAGAACCCTCACCCTGGAGGTATCCAGGAGGGCTCCTATGAAAAGGAGCTGCTGGGAAGGTGAATCTGGCACCTACCTTGAACGGACTGGCTGTTACAAGAATGACAATGGTGTTGTGCCGGGGGGGGGGGGCAGCAGGAGTCTGAGTGCCCTCCAGAGCTCAATCAGAGGGCCGAACCAATAATCACTGCCAACAGTAGCCACCCTAGGGGCAGTGTCATAGGGGTCTATAAAAGCTTTAGCCGAGTACTGGGCTATAAGCCCCTATCAATGGAGCGGTACAGCCCGGAAGGCTCTCGACCACTGAATTTAATGTGTTCCACAGGGTGTATCTGTACTGAAGACTGAAGGAACTCCAGACATAGAAATCTGCTTTGGTCAAGAGAAGAAATCTGAAATGTTATGGTGGACCCCATATCCCTGAGGTAAAATCCCATCACAGGCTCTGCTGATACAGAAGGCTCGCCTTCGAGCCTCTAAAATGAGTCATCCACTGCGTCTCCAACAAAGCAGGACAGGGAGAGACTGATCCAGATCCACTTCTACCCCATAAAGACCTCCAAAAGGCAGGTCCAGGCAAGAATCACAAACGACTCCGCCACCCAGAACGGCGTAGAGAAGTTTGGCGCCACTTATGGAGCTGGCATTAGTGATGCATGGAATGCGGAATTCCACCGACGGATTCATCTTGGAAAGTACAGTTACGTAGGAACTTACTGTAATAGTAGATCTTCGAGAGAGGTCCCTTCAGTAGATCATCACATACAGGGCTGGCGCCACCTGGCGTCGGGCCACACAGCAGACTTTTCTAGCAATACCTGACAGGGGACCGCCCACCTGATGTCATGTGACAGACGTTGGCGTGACTGTATATAGTGGACGATCCCCAAGCCCACCCTCCAGTTCTCCTGCCGGAGCCAGGAAGAGGCCTGACAGCAGGAGCAAACAGGATTTGGAGTCCCTGTAAAACATAAATGAGGGGAGGGAGGGAAAAATATGACCTACTGAAGGAACCTCTCTCGAAGATCTACTGTTACGGTAAGTTCCTACGTAACTGTACTATCTTACTCTGAGAGGGTTCCTTCAGTAGGTCATCACATATAGGACAGAGTCCCAAGCAGTCCCTCCAAGGAGAGGGACCGAGAGAAACTAGGGAGGAGGAGAAGTAACTCCAACAGAAAAAACTGTAATGCAGAATGGACCCAGTCTAGGACAGAAGGCTCTGCAAGACAGCTAGGCCAAAGCCAGCCCTCCGCGTAGTAGCGATGTCCAGACTGTAATGTTTGGTAAAGGTATGGACAGAACTCTAAGTAGCAGTGGCACAAATGTCGGTCGCAGAAACGTTATGCAAGAAGGCCGCGGAGGCAGCCATGCCCTAGTAGAATGACCCTACGGGACCCGGCCGAAGTTTTCCATACTTCTGGTAACAGAACCTAATGCAGTTGCCTAACTATTTGGACAGGCCCTGCTTAGAAACCGGTTTGCCCTTTGATCTAGGGAGAAAGGAAACGAACAACTGGTCGCAGGTACAGAATTCTTTGGTCCGGCGAGTAACACCGGAGAATCCGATTAACGTCCATTGTATGAAGGAGTGCCTCACCTCTGTTATAGGGGGACCGGTAATACACAGGAAGCTCTACTGATTGATTCAGCGTGGCTTCTGACACCACCTTGGGAAGAAACTTCGGATTCGTTCTGAGGACCACCCGGTCCCTATGGAAAATCAGACAGGGCTCCTTGCAGACTAGAGTGTGAAGTTATGAAATCCTTCGGGCTGATGTAATGGCCATGAGAAACAGTGCCTTCCAAGAAAGGAAGCGCAAATCACAGCTCATAGCCGTCTCGAAAGGAGGAAGGATGAGCTTTTCCAAGACGAGGTTCAAGTCCCAAGGAGGAGTTGGGCTACGGATGGGGGGTTTCAGATGGAGAATCCCTTTTGGAAAGGTTTTTGAGACCTCCAATTGAGCCACGGGTTTACCATCCACAAGCTCGTGGTACGTCGAGATAGCTGAAATGTGGACCTTCAAAGAAGAGTACAAAAGACCAGAGTCTGACAAGTGAAGGAGGTATTCCATGACTTGCCGGGCAGAACAAGAGAAGGGGTCCCAACCTTAGCGGTTGCTCAGATGGAAAACCGTTTCCACTTCATGGCATAAGTGGAACGAGTAGAGGGTTTGCTGGCCTCAATTAGGACTTGAGTAACCCAGGAGGAGACCCCGAAGCAAGAGATCGCTATGAATGCAGGAGCCATGCATGAAGATGCAGGGTCCGGAG
Organism: Neoceratodus forsteri; assembly: GCA_016271365.2. NCBI lineage: Eukaryota > Metazoa > Chordata > Ceratodontiformes > Ceratodontidae > Neoceratodus > Neoceratodus forsteri. Next base: position 25,746,009 of record CM057452.1, on the reverse strand, counting down.
CCCCGGATGTAAAGTACAGTTACGTAAGAACTTACCGTAACAGTAGATCTTCGAGAACAGTTCTTGCAGCCGGTAACACCATTAGGACTAAAGCCGGCAGGCGTCAGGACCCCATGGAAATCTTCTAGCTAGCAGTCTTCAGCGGGGACCGCCTCCGACGTCGGTCCCGCCCCCGATGTCAGGCGTAGTACATAAGGAGGCGGTCCCGCCAGATTCCCCAGTTCTCCCGCCGGAGACTCCCGGCTGCAGGATGACATCAGAAGGGGAGACCGAGGATCCGCCATCAGAAGAAAAAGGAAGAAAGAGCGTTAGCTCCTGCCAAGGCCTGGTAGGTCATACCTCCTCCACGGGGGAAAGGTGGGCGGGAAGGTACCTGCTGCAAGAGCTGTTCTCGAAGATCTACTGTTACGGTAAGTTCTTACGTAACTGTACTATCTTACTTCAAGATACAGCTCATGCAGCAGGTAAAACCATTAGGACTGATTCCCATGCAATGGCGCCTCTAAGCATTCTGGGAGGAGGCAAATAGGAGAGATCTTGAGCAAGTCCTGACTCTAGGACAGGAGACCCTGTAGAACGGGCAGGTCGAAACCGGCTCCACAGGATGTCATATCCAGGCTATAGTGCCTAATAAATCTGTGCACTGAGCTCCAAGTAGCTGCAGCACAAATGGCCGAGGTGGAGACATTGCGCAGTGCTGCAAAGGAGGCAGCCACCTTTGTCGAGTGACCCCGGACTGTACACCGAAGGGCTTCGTTTATTGTTGTAGCAAAGGAAATACACTGGACAAGCCAGCGAAAGGGTCTGCTTTGAGACTGGTTGGCCCAGCATCCCTCAGCGAAGGATACAAATAGCTGCTCCGACGCGGCGTTGTTTAGTCCTGTTCAGGTAGTACCTTAAGCAGCGGTGAACATCCAGGGTGTGAAGCAATGCCTCTCCTCTATTAGAATACTTGGGAAAATACACAGGCAGATCGATGTCCTGGTTGAGAGTGAGGGCAGAGACCACCTTAGGCAGGAATTTAGGATTCGTCCTCAGAGACATTCTATCCTGGTGGAAAATTAAATAAGGCTCCTTACACATGAGAGTATGAAGCTTGGAAATTCTCCTTGCTGACGTGACAGCAACTAAAAGTAACGTTTTCCACGACAGAAAACGCAGCTCGCAATCCGCGGCAGGTTCAAAGGGGGGAAGCGTGAGTTATTCCAGGATGAAGAGTAGGTCCCAAGGAGGGACGGGATCCTTGATGGGTGGCCTAAGGTGTAACACCCCTCTCAGGAAGTCCCGAGAAGCATCGAATTGTGCCACTGTGTGCTGACCTACCGGGAAGTGGTAGGCTGAGATCGCACAGAGGTGAACTTTAATAGAGTAGGCGAGACCTGAGTGGAAGAGGGAAAGCAGGTATTCCAGAACCAATTTCACTGGGCATTCGAAAGGGGAGAGACCGCGTGCCTGTGACCACAAGCAAAATCGGCGCCATTTCATGGTGTACGTCGCATGCGTTGCCGGCTTTCTGGCTGCGGAAAGAACTTCCGCCACCTCTTGCGAGAACCTGTGTCGCATAATGGCTATGTCTCGAGGAGCCAGGCATGCAGGTTCAGTGAGCGAAGTCCGGGTGGACTAGTGAACCCTCCTCTGAGACAACAGATGGGAGCTGAAAGGCAACGGAACTGGAGGTTCCCGGGACAATTGCGTCAGCATGGGGAACCAGATCTGCCTGGGCCAGAAAGGCACTACCAGGATCATTGTTGCATGCTCCCTGCGCAGTTTGAGAAGGACTCTCTGGATCCACAGGAAAGGAGGGAAAGCGTAGAGGAATCTGTCCACCCAGGAGGGGGACAACACGTCTCGCCAGAAAACACCAGGCCCTGGATCTAGCGAGCAAAAATTGGGCAGTTTTGTGTTGGATGGGGAAGCGAACAAGTCCAACTCTGGGGTGCCCCATCGAAGAAACAAATCCTCTACTACCTCCTGAAGAAGTTCCCATTCATGGACTCTGGCCTGGGAACGACTCAGGCCGTCTGCGATTGTGTTGTCCACTCTGGGAACGTGAACTGCAATCAGGCTCGCGCCGTGTCGGACTACCCAATCCTACACTCTCATAGCTTCTCTGCAAAGGGGGTAAGAGTGTGTGCCTCCCTGTTTGTTGAGGTAATACATCACCACCGTATTGTCTGTCTGAAGCAGAAGAGTACTCAACGGGATTTCTGACTGAAAGGCCTGCAGGGCGTAAAGAACCGCCCTCATCTCCACGACGCTGATGTGGAGGTGGGCTTCCTGAGGGGTCCATGTTCCTGGACCTCACCCGCTCAGGTGTGCTCCCACCCCAGCCCTGAGGCGCCTGTGGACAGGACTGCCTCTGGGGACGGCGCTGTAAACGGGACACCCGCAGAGAGTGTCCCTGGGTCTAGCAACCATTGCTAGTCTCTAATCACGGCGTTCGTGATTCTGACCGGATGCTGCACATGGTCTTGCCTTTGGTCCCACTGCACCTTGAGCATCCACTGAGTTACCCGCATGTGGAGCCTTGCCAAAGGGACGGTTGAATGGCCGCAGCCATGTGTCCGAGCAAGCAAGGACCAACTCAGGGACAGTTTTCGCCGAGAGATCCTGATGAGGGATCGAGTGTTCCGCTCGCCGGAAGAAAGGCTTTCCTTGGACGGTGTCCAGAACTGCGCCTATGAACTGCAGCTTCTGGGACGGTACAAGGAGAGACTTCTCAGAGTTGATAAGAATGCCCAGAGACTGGAACAGATCCTGGTGCTCCAACAGCGAGCAACAGCGCTCTTGGAGGCGCCATGAGAAGCCAGTCGCCCAGGTACGGGAACACGAGTGGCTCTGTCTTCTTATAGACGCCTGCCACGACTGCCATACACTTGGTAAAGACCCTGGGGCCGGGACAGTCCGAACGGAAGAGCCCAGAACTGAAAGTGGTGGCAGAGAAACTCGAAGCGCAGGAACCTCCTGTGCGCTTGAGCTACTGGGATGTGCAGGTAGGCGTCCTGCATGTCCAGGGACGCTAAGAAGGCGTCCTTTTTCAGCATGGGAATGAGTCCTTGGAGAGTCACCATGCGAAAACATTTGTAGGCGACTGACATGTTGAGGTCGCTGAGGTCCAGAATTGGATGGAGGTCCCCTGTTTTCTTCGGAACCAGAAATAAGTGGGAATAGTACCCGGATCCTTTCTGGTTCTCTGGGATGTACTCCACCACTCCCTTTTGCAGGAGTGCGAGTACCTCTTGCCTGATGAGTGATCTGTGCTGACCCGAATAACGGGAGAGCAGAGGAGGCCTTGTGGGTGGCTTGTCCACGAATTCTATAAAGTGGCCTTTTTTGACCAACTGAAGAACCCATCTGTCGGTGGTTATGGACTGCCACCCTGGCAGGTGGTCCGTCATGCGACCCCCATCCTTGGTGTCCCGTTGATCCTGAGGGGCGGGGCCGGAAGGAGTCATGCTGTGGCGGCTGAGGGTCCTGCAGGCTGGGCCGACTTTGCAGGGCGTTGGCTCTGCCCGCTGGACGACTTCCCTGGGCCTGCGGGAGAAGGAGCCCTCTGTTATGGACCGTGCAGGACTGCTGTCTCTGCATCCGCCCCGAAAACAGCTTTGGTTCCTGGAAAGGAACTAAGCTTGGTCTGTACATGGCCTGGACAGACCGCACGCCTTCCCGGCCTCTGAAGTTTGGTGAGGACCTTCCGAGGACTTACCAAAAGAACTTCTCTGAAACGAGGCGCCAGAATGTTCTTCTGGACGTCCGTAACTGGAGACACGGAGCCAAGAGTGTCTCCGTGGCATATGCCTGAGGCTGCCGTGACTGGCCGAGGAGTCCCCGGAATCGCACACGGCTCGCAGCATCTGGGTTCCCACGTCCGAACCCGTGCGAGGGAGTTGCAGCAACTCCTCCTTCTGCTCACCTTCTGGCATCTTTTCCGTCAGATCCAGTCCCTGCTCCCACAAGGCATTCTGAAACTATACCATGTGGGTTAAGTAGTTGAGGGACCTGATGGCGCAAGTAGCGGATGCATACGTGCGCCTGCCCATTGTGTCCAGTTGCTTGGACTCTGGGTCCGGTGGCAGGGTGCTCAGATGTTGCAGCCTTTGGGACCGGTCATGAGAGGCTGTAATGACCAGAGAATTGGCCAGAGGATGTGATGCCAAGTACTGGTCCTCCCTAGGGGCCTTGTACAGGCGGTCAGCCTTCTTCGGCATCGCCGGAAGCGAGTGTGGACGTTTCCATGCTGCCTTGGTGACGTCCACGAAGGTGGACACCAAGGGTGGCACCACCACAGGCTTTGGATCTTTTTGCCGAAGATATCTGGCAAGGCGTAGTCTCTCGGGGTCGAGTTCCTCTGCGTCCCAGCCCATGTTCTCCTGGATATGTCTCATAGTCTCTGAGAACGATGGGTCATCCAGAGGAGATCTTGGGAGCTCACGTGGGTCCGGAGAAGGGACGCTGATTGGAGAGGGGGATCTGGATCCATCCGAGAAGTCCAATCCTGTGTCCTCCGTCGAAGGCGAATGGTGGCATCTCCTGGGTCTCTTGGGGCTGGTGACCCTGAAGAGGATCTGGACAGAGGTCTCCTCTTGTCTGGTATACCCCTAGGAGGATCCGCAGGCTCCTGGGGGGAAGGTACTCGGCCTGCAGCCCCGGATGGAGTAGGGGGTGCAGGGGCCAGTGGAGTCGCAGGTGGAGGAGGAGGAAGGGAGGACGGTGGGAGCCACATCCTTTTATGGTATCCCACCAGTAGGTGAACAGCCTCACCTCGAAATGCTGAGGTCTCGACGATGGACCGGCACCGTGGTCGGTCGCCTGGTTCCGTGTCGGCTCCCCAGGGTCTCAGGTTTAGGGAGGGTTCCTGGGAGGTGTGACAGGACCGGTTCGCCTGCCTGGTCCTCGGGCTGGGTCAGCTCCTCCTCCGAGAGCGCCTCCTGGCCGACGTCGGTGGGAGGCGTAGGAGTTCTCCTCTCTACTGGAACGGGCGTCAGTCCCCCAGCCGGCGTCTGTGGAGGCAAAGGCCTAACCGGCGACGGGCGTCTGGCGGTCATCGGTTCTCGGGACTGATGGTGCTTGTCCGACGTCCTCTTGAGTGAAGTCAGCTCTTTGGTCTTCCGCTGGGGAGGAGGAGGCAAAGAGACTGACCGGGCGTCGGGATCCGGATGACGGGAACCGGACTTGTGATAGTGGTGACGGTCCCCTGACCTCGGCAGGGCCTTGGAAGCCGAAGAAGAGGAGGGCCTGGAGGTCTTGGACTGAGGAAGAGAGGAAGAACCTGAAGGAGTCTTCACCGCTGCAGGGGGAGGCTGAGAGCGGGCCCAGGAAGGAGAGCGGTCGGACCGGGAGCCGGAGCTACGGGAGTCAGAGGCCCTAGAAGGGGACTTTGATCTCACCCTCTCCCTATGCTTCTCAAGGTATCTCTGGGCTTTTTCAGACGATTCCTCCTTGGAGGCTGAATCCATGGCCTTAACCTTTTCCTCGAGCAGGAACGCCTGCAGGGCCTTCTGGCGACGGATCCGGGTCCGACTATTGAATCTCTGGCAGAAGGTACAGGCCCGGGTGTCGTGATCTGGGCCTAGGCACCGGATGCAGGCTGAATGCGGGTCTTTAAACGGGATTTGCTTCCCACAGGCGCACTTCGACGGATGGCCTTCCACGGAGGTTGGAGAGAACATCAGACAGCAACTTTGAAGAGAAAACGAACTTCTTTCCAAACAGAAGAACTTAACCAGGCGTCGCGCGCTAGAAATGAACCGAAGGGTCGAGACATGCAAGTCGACGGCGGAAAGAATCAGAATCTCATGGATCGCTTCCTTATGTACTACGCCTGACGGGGGCCGGATCGACGTCGGAGGTGGTCCCCGCTGAAGACTGCTAGCTAGAAGATTTCCGGGGGGTCCTGACGCCTGCTGGCTTCAGTCCTAATGGTGTTACCTGCTGCAAGAGCTGTATCTCGAAGTAAGATCAATCGATCTTGATCCTGGGTCAGGAGCTTGAGAGTCACTGGAAGTGGAACCTGTGGTTCCCCGGAGAGCTGTTGTAGCAGCAGGAACCAGATCTGTCTCGGGATGAGGATCATCTTTGCCCTCTCCACCTGAAGCTTGAGAAGGACCCTCTGCAGAATGGGAAATGGAGGGAAGGCGTAAAAAAATTTCCCTGTCCAAGAGAGAGATAATGCGTCGTTCCAAAAAGCACCGTGCCCTGGAATGAGCGAGCAAAAGCTGGGAAGTTCTGCATTGGATTCGGAGGCGAAGAGGTCGATTTCCGGACGCCCCAATGTAGGAAGATGGATTCTGCCACTTCCTGATGCACTTCCCACTCGTGAGCTAGGGTCCAAGACCTGCCGAGACTGTCCGCCAGGATGTTTAAAATGCCCGGAACGTGCATGGCCACTAGGACCAGATGGTGCTGGACTACCCAGTTCCACACCCGCGTCGCCTCCCAGCACAGGGGGTACGACCGGGTTCCCCCTTGTTTGTTGATATACCAAACATCCGACATGTTGTCCATTTGGATTAGCAGTGATCCCTTCGGAAGGAGGGACTGGAAGGCCTGTAGAGCGTACAGGACCGCCCTCATCTCCAGAACATTGATATGCAAAGAAGTCTCCAAGTGGGACCATAGTCCCTGGGCTTGTTGCTCCTTTAGGTGTGATCCCCACCCCATATTCGAGGCATCCATGGTGAGGGAAGCTAGGGATGCTGGGCTCCAGAAGGGAAGGCCCAAAGAAAGATTGCAAGATTCCATCCACCAATGCAACTCTTTCTGAACCGCTGAGAAGACCAGTACCGAATGGTCCAGGTGGTCCAGGAGCTGATCCCACTGCACCCGCAAAGACCACCGAGTGACCCTCATGTGAAGCCTTGCCAGGGGAACGGTCGTGATGGAGGCCGCCATCAGGCCCAGAAGGAGCAGGACCTCCTGAACCGGGATGGTCCTGAGAGAAGCCACTTTGGAGGCCTGACAGAGAAGGGTCTCCACCCTGTCTGGAGGAAGAAAGGCTCTCCACTGGACCGTATCCAGGACTGCCCCAATAAATTGTAGTCTCTGGGCAGGGATGAGGGAGGAACTGGTAACACTGACTGTGATCCCTAGTCTGTTGAAGAGGTCCAGGGTGAAGGCAAGAGCCTCTAGCAAAGACTCCCTGGACGGGGCTGAAATCAGCCAGTCGTCCAAGTAAGGGAAAACCGCAATACCCCTGTGGCGCAAAGAGGCTGTGACCACTGCCAGGCACTTGGTAAAGACCCGTGGTGCCGAAGACAGACCAAAATGGAGCACTCGAAACTGAAAGTGCTCCCCCTGGAAGCGAAAGCGCAGGAACCGGTGGTGGCTGGGGAAGATGGGGATGTGCAGGTAGGCATCCTGCATATCCAGAGCACAGAGACAGTGGTTCTCCATAAGGAGTGGAAGGAGGCTCTGGAGTGTCAGCATCTGAAATTTTTTGTACTCGACAAACTGATTTAGCTGGCTTAAGTCGAGTATGGGTTTGAAATTCCCGACTTTTTTGGAACCAGGAAAAAGTGAGAGTAAAACCCCTTTCTCAGAGGGGAATGTGCTCTATTGCTTCCTTGCGTAAGAGCGAGTTTACCTCCTCGCGAACGAGAAGGGCCTGGTCCCGTGAGTAAGAGTACTTCTTTGGTGGAGTTTCCGGGGGACTTTCCAGAAATTCTATGGTGTGTCCAACGGACACTAGTTGCAGGACCCATTCATTGAAGGTGATCACCCCGACTCCTGCACGCTGGTGAACCTCCCCCCCACCTGCTCCCCGTTGAGAGACTGAGGAGACAGTAGGGATGAGGAGTCAAGAAGTGGCGGGGCGTTCAGGGGGAGGACCCCCGGAACTTCTCTGGTTTTTGGAGGCAGGAAGGGTGACTGTACCCGTGATCTTACACTTCCCCTGGTGGTGTGCCAGGGCATTCTTTCTCTGCCTCCAGGTCCTTTTCCGAAAGGGCTGCTGCTGCTGGGAGCCCGATCGGTACATTGACCTCACAGACCTAAGGGCAAGGCCCCTGTCCTGTAGGTCTGGGATAATGTCCTTGGTGTCCCCACCTAAGAGCACCAAGCCCCTAAAGGGAGCATCCTGAATCACCAACTGGACCTCATTGATGAGTCCGGAGAGGCAAAGCCAGGAGTGCCGTCTAAGGACAACGGCAGTTGCCAAGGTACGTAGCACGGAATCGGAGTTGTAAGGTCGTTGCATACGGGGTTTAAGCACGGGGACTTTGGAGATGCAAAGATCCTTGGCAAGTTCCTCCTTTAAAGGCGAGGAGTCCATGGACTGGACTTGTGCTTCTAACCTGGCCAAGGTAACGTTTTGGTGGGACACCATGTGGGCCACATAGTTAAGGGACCAGAGGGCGCATGTGGCCGACGAATAAATCTTTCTTCCAAACTGGTCCATCTGCCTCGACTCTGTCTAGAGGAGAGGTGCTCATGTGCTTTGGCACTGAGGCGTGATCATGAGTCGCAGAGATGACCACAGAGTCAGCCTTGGGATGTGCCTTCAGGAACGGGGCATCCTTTGGCGCCCGGTAAAGTCTGTCCACCCATTTGGGGACAGCCAGGAGAGAATGTGGCATCTGCCAGATGGTAGTGGTGAAGTCTTGGTGAGGTGCCATCCAAGAAGGAATGGGGACTGGGTACAGAGACTCTAGGTCTAGCCTCTGTCTCATAGGGTCCTGATCCTCATACTCCCAGTCGAAGTAATCCTTCATGGACCTCAGACGGTCCAAAAAGGCAGGGTCCTCTGGTGGAGATTTCGGGGAACCTTGCCCTGCGGGCCCTCAGGCTCCTCCGGGACCACCTCTGAAAAATCGTCAGCCCTCTCAGAGCTATTGTCATTGTCCACCTCCTCGACAGAACGGTGTCGGGTATTGGGAAGGGAAACATCCTGACGAGTCTTCCCCAAGACATGAACAGTAGCAATGGAGGAACTGCTCGGGGAAGGGGACCTGGTAGGCCGTGGAAGTGGGAGCTTAGTCTCCAGGTCCAAGACCAACTCCGACTGTGCCCCCTCCCACCAAGACTGAATTAGAGCCTTGAAATCCAGAGCAACCGGAGGAGGAGGGGGTGGTGGTGGAGTAGGCAGACACTGGGGAAGAGGAGGAGGAATAACCGCTGGTGGGTAATAACCCTGGAATCTCTGATAAGTAGAGTCGGGATTAAACCCAGAGTAGAGCTGTACAAAATGACTCCAGTCCGGAGGGGGACCCACCAGGTAGTAGTCCCCAGGAAACCCCTGCAGGTAATGCGGGACAGTTCAGGCTCTAGAGTAGATCCCCATTGTCATATCCGGCATCGGGGGTACCCACGTGAGACCCGCCGTAGTATATATATCGGCTGGTGGTCCGGCGTCAGGACAGCCCACGTCAGGAGTACCAATGTTGAGACCGGCGCCACCCGATCCGGTGCCAGAAGGGGATTCAGCGTCGAAGGGGCTGGTGTCGGGGCCGGACCTGATCCGGTGTCGGGGGCAAATGCTGAGGCCGGTTGAATGGTCCAGGCTGCGGGACTGTCGTCGGAATGTTCGGCGTTGGAGGGTGTGCCGGAATCCCGCCTGAAGGTGGAGGAGGGGCCTCCATGGTAAGGCCTGCTGGCTGAGGAGGAACCTCCTTCTCCTTGACCCCGAGAGGGGAACGCGGAGCTGACCCTGTAGCGTCGACAATGTCAAGGGGTTCGCCGCTATCATCGCCAGAAGTACCCGCCGGAGAAGGTGAGTGTACGTGCGAAGGAAGAGGAGGGAGAGGGGCTTTCTCCCTCTGGTTCCGCCGGACGTTAGGTGAGGCGCCGTCAGGCCCAGACGGTGGAACCACACCAGTGAGACCATCTGGGATGGCAGTCTTAGCGGGTGGAGTAGGGCGGGTGGAGGAAGAGCCCCCGACCGGCTTATCGACCGGTGCCGGGCGAGTACCCACAGCCTGGGTAGTCGACTTACCAGCTGCCGCATGATCCCCAGAGGAGCTGGGGCCGACTTATCGGCGGAGGTCCGACGACCGGCTGACCCGCTACGGCCTTACCAGAGTTACTGTCAGATTTTCTGGGCGGCGGCTGGGCCTTGCTCGTCGAGGGCCGCGCGTCATCCGTGGAGTGCTCCCGCTCCCTGAATTTCTCCTTATGCTTCTTGGAAGAAGATTTTTCAGCCGATGACTCTCTCAACTGGTCCATCTTCTTTTCAAGGGAAGCCAGGCGGGCTTTTAAAAGATGGGCCTCCAAAGCCTGCTGTCTCCTTTTCTTTGTGACCTGATTGAAGGTCTGGCACTCAGGGCAGGAGGAAACAGGATGGTCCGGGCCTAAACAGAGGACACACTTGAGGTGACCGTCTTTGTGCGGGATCTGCGTGCCACAAGAGCAATTCTTCTTGGGTGAAGACATCAAGAAATAAGGACAAAAAGGCGATGAAAAACCGCGCAAGAAACTTTCACAACGATCGCTAATGCAAGTCTGCAATGCGACTGACATGAGGCGATGGCGGGAAAGAACTGGAGGGCGGACGTGGGGACCGTCCACTATATACAGTCATGCTGACGCCGGTCACGTGGACGCCGGGTGGGTGGTCCCTCGTCAGGTATTACTTGTAGTGGCCCACGCGCCTGACGCCAGGTGGTGCCAGTCCTATATGTGATGACCTACTGAAGGAAGTCTCTTGAAGCAAGATTAATCATTCTGCCGGTGGAATGTCCACCGTATTTCACTGTCTGTCCGCTGAGCCCCACTACTAAGATCCATGGAAAATATTCTGCAGAACAGCATCTTATTCATGCGAAACCATTCTGAAAATTACTGCGAAACTGAGATCTGTGGAAAACTAAAATCTGCGAACTCGCTCCACCAGAATTCGCGACAGCCAGTCAGCACCACTGTGGTTCCGCACCACCTGCAGCGCAAGCACCACATGGTGCTGTGCAGCGCCAGGCATCCTGGCCCTAGACCTGAAGAAAGGGTAGAAGGAAAGCGGTACCTGTGCCGGCCCCTGCAGAAGAAAAGGTGAGGGGGTAGGCACAAGGGGTCGGCGTTGATGGCGCTGGCACCGGGGAAGGCACCGTGCACTTCCTGCCCGCCCGACTTGGCTGTGGACCAGTGGCTCCGAGGCCCGAATGCCCCTGAACCAGGTCCACTGACCAAATCAACTGGGCAGACGTCAAACCCCCTGCTCTAAAAGAGCGGCCCAGAGGTGAAACTGGTCACTGGAGCCCCATCGAGGACAGTGACAGGGCCCGTGTCAAGATGCAGCGGCACAGAGGACCCCACTGAAGTTGGGTCAGTCCTGTTGCTCGCCACCACCGACGCCCCTGCAGACGCATTGTCGAGGGCGTACCTTGAGCGGTACTCGCTTTCTTCTTCCACCGACAGGAGGAAGAAGATCTTGAGGTCAAGTGGAGCCAGGAACCGAACCATTATTTTTGTGCTTCAAGCGGACTGTCCTACCCCCCACGGGCACTGGCCTGCCTATGGTCAGAGCCCCCCTTCGCAAAGGGCAGCAGACCGGACAAGCCCCACCGCCATCACAGCTTTCGAACGAAGTCATCCTACCGTCACCGCTATAGTCTAAGGTCGACTCTGTTGATGGCAGGCTGAAAATTTCTTCATCATTTTTTTTTTTAAATAAGTAAAGAACACTAAAGTAGTAAATTAATCGAATACTGAATGGCTACAGCTGCTGTTGTATAGACGAAAACTTGACTCCCAACAGGCGAACGACGTTGACATCAAAGCGCACTCAATGGCAGAAGAAAGGGAACCAAGATGGTTGGAAGGTCGACACTGAGACAGCCTATACAGGCGCGAGATAGTCTCGTGATGCTGCGCATGCATGGTTCTATCACGGTGCCGGCCCTCCTGAAGATTTTTGGCTCCCGTGGAGTCCTGGCGCCTCCGGCGTAATCCCATTAGTGTGAATGGGTGGTGGAGACTTTTAGTCCAGGAATATTTAGTCCTCTTGGTAGCTGGTCTTCCTCTGCCTACATCCCTATAGGCGAGGAACAACTGAGTGGAAGAGCCACTGACCTGTCTAGTATGCTCTAGATAGTAAGAGAACTCTTTTGACATCCAGACTGAGGAGCTTCTGCTCATCTGGAGTGTATTTCTTCTTGGTAAAGAAGACAGGCAGAGTAATACAGTAGTTAAAAGTGAAATTCTGGAACCACCTTAGGCAGGAACTTCCTATTTGTCCTGAGCTCAATTTTGTCTCTGTGACGAATGGTGTAATTAGGCTCAGTGCACAGGGCCTGTAGCTCTGAAATCCTCCTAGCAGAGGTAGTGGCCACCAGGAAGACGGATTTTCTGGTTATGAACCTGAGATGGGCAGCGGCCATAGGCTCAGTGGGTGGTTCCATGGGCCTGGCATTGCAGAGATTCAGGCTCCAAGGAGGAACCAGCTCTCAGACTGGAGGCTGGAGGTGCAAAAGGCCTTTGAAAAACTGCTTGAATATGGTATGGGAAAAAAGAAGAGACTTTCTTCCCCACCAAAAGATAGGCCAAAGTTGTAGCCAGGTGTAGCTTGAGAGGGGAGGGTTTCAAGTCTGACGCCTGGATATGTACCCGGTAATCCAACAGCTGAGAGTCTGAAGCTGTAAGAGGATTGACCATTTTGCTCTTGCACCAGAGGGAGGCCATCCTCCGGGTCATAAGGACTTGATGAGAGGATGGAAACTCTAACCCCTCAAGAACCAAGCCTTGAGGTGAAGAGAGCGTTATGTCTGAATAATGCACTCCTGTCTGGGGAAGGGTCAGCAGAGACTGTGCGTTGGTGGCAGGTGAATGGGCCTGCTGCAGGACAGTGAGAGAAGGAGAGGGCAACAGGCCTGCCTGGGTCAACTCGGAGCCACCACAGTCATTGATGCAGGCTGTTGCCGGAGCTGGGGACCTACAACAGTACTGATGAAGCTGGAAATTGAGGGGAGAGGCAAACAGATCCACTTCTGGAGTTCAGAGTCCACTTGCTCTGATCTTGACTGATGCGACTTAGAGCATCTGCCAGGATACTGTGCTTGCCTGGGAGGTAAACAGCTGAAAGGCTGACCCCCAAGGAGAAGGTGAGAGACCAGATTTTCAGAGACCCTGAGCAGAGTATATTTTTTTTTTTTTGAAATCGCTATTTATCCGCCTTTCCCAGCCTACCATCCCAGACCTTACAGGAGCTCCAAGGTAGACATCTCTTTGCCTTCCACCCTGCCCAAATGACCCCACTGGATCCCCATGGAGCTTCGGCTTATCCCTCAAGCGGGGATGGCGTAGAGCCCTTACTCCTAATCAATCAACTTTCGCTGTCCTGGGGCAGTCGGGCGGGCGAAGGCACATAGAGGGCACGTCTCTGGGGGCTCCGTCTTCCCGGCGATGGCAGGCATTTTTTCCCCACCACTTACAGCGTAGGACCCCCTGATGTCAAGGCATCAAGCACTGATGTCACGCTGTATAGTGGCCGCCCATGCCCCTGATGTTAGGGGCTTGCAGTACTCAGAGCCTCTGCTCGGAGTCAGGCAAGTGTTCAGGCTGTGGCCTCAACCCTTCCCGGAGTAGGCGAGATGTCGTAGGACGCCAAGCCTACCTCCCTCCGCCGACCCACCACCACCAGAGTCTGCCTCAAACCCAGGTCGCCTGAGCGAGGTGTGGGTGTCCTGCATCTCAACCCTTGGCGCCACTGGGCCGGCTTAGCTGAGTACTTCTTGATCTGGTACCACCTTGCTTAGTTATATAAAACATTGCAGTGGTGTCTGTTTGAATTTGTACAGTCTTCCCTTTTATGACAGGAACATATGCTTTGGGGCAAGAAAGATTGCTCTGAGTTCCAAAAGGTTTAAATATAACTGACTCTTGGAGAGTCCAGGTGCCACTCACTGAGGCTCTATCCAGATGAGCTCCCCGCCCAGGAAGAAGGCATCTGTGGTGATTGCCTCTGTAGAAAACAGAGCTTAGAAGCCCTTTTTCGTGGGCTGGGACCCTCTCCACCATTGGCAGAGCTAGAAGGGTTTTTACCTCCAATTCCAACAGTAACACCTGTGTTGGGGTTAGAGGCTTTGGTATTGGTACTACATACCTTCCAGGGCAGTTTTTGCAGTATCCACCAGCTCCTGTACCACTGTATCCAGTCCCTTGTGGGTTATGGTCAGAACAGAAATCCACAGTGCTTTCTGATATTTGGCCGTGAAAGCCATGTAAGAAGAAGGTTTGACAAGCCGCTGTGGTGTACATTTTCTTTGCTATGAAATATATTTATCTGGAGTCCTTGTCCGGGGGTAAGGAGGACAAGGAGACCCCAGCTTTCTGACAAGCTGCCTGCTGTACTATACTCTCATGGCTGGGGTGTACAGACAGGCACTCAGCATTGTTTTTAGACAAATTGGTATATTTACATATTTATTTATTCTATCATTTTTTTTTCAGCCCACTTGTCAACCCCTGCCACAGAACTGGGGGTTTGAAGCAGTTTCATGGTATTTTTATTTATTTTTTCATTATAGATAGGCACAACTAGTCTTTTAGGAGGTAGGAGACCTTTCATCTCCCTATAATCTTTATCCTCGTTCTCATCCTGCATGGACTCCTGAGTAGGGAGGTCCAGGGTGTCTGGCATGTTCTGGATAAATGTAAGCATAAAGGGATCCTCCTGGTTAGCAGAGGAAGCTCCAAAAAGAGGGTCAGAGGACACATCAGGTTCTAGGTCCTCCAAATTTCTGTCAGGGGCATCATAAAATTATTCATCATCATCTGTATCACCCTCACAGTCTCTGGAAGAGAGAACTGTGGAAGAGTGCACACTAGTCCCAGTAAACATAGACCCCATCTTTTGTACAGTAAGCTCTGAAGGTCGTGCCATGCTTTTGTCAAGTCTTGCACAGTTGGGAGCCCTGTGCAGACTGGCTGTATGTGCTTTGTTTTTCCTTTTGTCTTAAGCTACCTGTTGTCACACTATTGGCTTTCCCAGGAGGAACAGGAGCGTTTTTGTCTTTACAGACTATCTTTTTTAGCCACTTCATCAGCAACTTGATAATGCTTCCTTTTTTGAACACGTCATCAGCGTTGCTTTTTTTTTTTTTTTTTTGGTGAGGAACTTCATGAGCTCTTTTGGAAGCTTTATTTGGCTGGGACTTGGAAGGCTTCATTAGCACCCCTGCTTGAATTTTTATTTTTTATTAAATTTAGATGGCTCATCAGTAGCCACTGATTTTTCCTTAGCCGTAACTATATTTTTCCAAGTCTCTTTGCTCCGATTCTTACCCAGTTTGTGCAAAGAGAACAAATAAAATCTGGACCTTAACACCTGGGTTACAGGTTGCTGAAAATCTGCTAAGACAAAACCCTGCGACAGAAGAACAGGCTACTCACCTGTGACAGTAGTTCTAGGAGTGGTATATGTTGTTCATCCACACTCTCTGGCATGCCCCTTTCCCCTTTAAATCTTGCCGGAAGTCTTCAAGCTGGCTCCTCCCACCCACCCGGGTAGTAAATACCTCAGCTCTGTCCCATGACGCCAGATCCTAGCCCGCTGTAAGCAAGGTTGTGCACCTAAAGCCGGGGAGGTCGGGTGGGTGCGTGTGGATGAACAACATAAACCACTGTTACAGGTGAGTAACCTGTTCTTCTAGGAGAGTGGATATGTTGTTCATCCACACTCTCTGGCAGACTCCAAGCAGTTCTCCAGGAGGAGGGAGGCAAGGCGCGCATACCCCCTACTTGGGAAATAGAGATTGGAGAACTGAGGCCCCAAAACCAGCATCCTGGTGCGACTCCAGGTCAATGTGGTAGTGGGTAATGCAAGTATTTGCCGACTTCCCCGTAGCAGTCCGACAGATTTCCTGGATAGGGATGTTCCTGGAAGCAGCCACTGAAGCAGCAGTATGGTGGGTAGAGTGAGCCCACCCTCTGGGAGGCCTTACCCGCCAACTCATAGCACAGACCTATGCATGATGTGATCCACCTTGCTAAGGTCTGTTTGGCTGCAGGTCTGCCAGAAGTGGCTTCAGCGAGGTGACAAACAGATGGGCGAACCTCTCCACGATTTCCGCCGTTCTCCTTATAATAGGAGAGGGGCACGTCTCGGGTCTAAAGTATGGAGCCTTTACTCGCGTCCTAGGTGTAATTAGGGTAGTATACTGGCAGAGTCAGCACCTGGTTAAGGTGAAACTCTGACATCACCTTCGGAAGGAATTTCGGGTGGGGGCACAGGACAACTTTGTCCCTGTGAAAGACCAGATAAGGGGAGTCCACCGAAAGCGCCTGGAGCTCTCCTGTCTTCTGGCTGACGTGACAAGCCACCAGGAAGGCCGTCTTCCACGATAAGTTTGAAAGCTCACACTTGTGCATGGGTTTGAATGGCCTGCCCATGAGCTTTGCCAAAATCAGCAAGAGATCCCACGGAGGTGGGGGTTCACGCACCAGAGGGGATATGTGATCCAGGCCTTTGAAAAAGTGCCTGACCACTGTCTCCTGTGCCAGCGTTGGCTGACTGGCCTGCGCCCAGTAAGCAGAAATGGCTGCGAGGTGCACCCTAAGGGTCGATGACCATAGACCCCCCTTTGGAGAGAGACCAAAGGTAGTTGAGAATGTTAGCCACAGAACAGGATAAGGGATCCAGACTCTTACCCTGACACCAAATGGAAAATCTATTCCATTTGAAGGCATAACATTTCCTGGTCGATTCCTTTTGAGATGCCTTTACCATGGTGTAGACATTCTCGGAAAGACCCAAAGCCTGGAACTCTAGCCGCTCAAGTATCAGGCTGTCAGGTGCAGGAACTGAAGGTCTGGATGGAAAACCTCCCCCTGGTTCAGAGATATCAGGTCCAGGTATGTGCAAAGTCGCTCTGGGGGCCTGCAGCTGAGGCTGGGGAGATCTGGGTACCAGAACTGGCGCAGCCAGTCTGGGGCTACCAGGATCACCTTCGCCTTGTCCCTCCTCATGTTGAGTAACACCTTGTGGATCAAAGGAAATGGAGGGAAGGCGTAGAGAAGGCCTGGGGTCCATGGCCTCGAGAAGGCATCACCCTGCAGTGAGCCCTGCTGAAGGGGGCGGGGCATGATACAGCTTCAGCTTGGTGTTTTCCCTGGAGGCAAACAGGTCCACCATCGTTTTGCCCCAATGGGGAACAAATTGTAAGCTACCTCTGGATGGAGTGACCACTCGTGGGATGTCTGGCCTATGCGGCTGAGAGCATCCGCCAGCTGGTTCGAGACTCCTGCCACATGAATGTCTAGGAGATCTGCCTCCAACCGGCTTACGAGGGTCCAGATTTGGAGCGCCTCCTTGCATAATAGATGGGAGTGCATGCCGCCCTGTTTGTTGAGGTAGTACATGGTCATAGTATTGTCCATCTGGGCTTGAACCACTTGACCCCGGAGCTGAGGAGCAAAAGCTGAAAGTGCCAGTCTGACTGCTCTGACCTCCAACAGGCTGATGTGGCATCGGGACTCCTCGGGGGGGGTCCAGAACCCGTGGGCTCCCCAGCCCATGAGAGAGGCCTTAGTCGTAAGAACGACTGTTGGCTCGGGGCGGACAAACGGGATCCCTTCCTGCAACCGTTCTGGGGTGGTCCACCATTGCAGAGCGTCCCACATCTTCTGGGTCACAGTGATCAGCTGGTCAAAATGACCATGGCGCTGAGTCAACTGAGCGGCCAGCTCCCATTGGAGGGGGGCGCATGTGCCATCTGGCCCAACGGACCACTGAGGTGCACGCCACCATGTAACCCAGAAGGTGCAGGAAGTCCTGGGCAGGGCACAAGTACCCAACCAGAAATGATTGGGCAAAGGAGGAAAGAACCTCCGCCCTGTCCGCCAGCAGCCGAGCCCTGGCTTGACGAGAGTTGAGTTCTGCCCCAATGAAGTCCATCACCTGAGAAGGCACGAGTTCCGACTTGGCCTCGCTGATCAGGAGGCCTAGTTGGGAGCAGGTTCAGAGAGCCAGATCCCTGGATCTCTCCACCTCCCGAAGGGAGGAACCTGCCAAGAGCCAGTCATCGAGATAAGGGTAGATTCGAACTCCTCGACACCGGAGATGGGCTGCCACCACTGTGATGCACTTGGTGAAGACCCTTGGGGCCGAATGGCATGGCTCGGAACTCGTATAGGGTCCCCTTGACCCTCAAGTGGAGGAACCGCTGATGGGACAGACGGATTGAGACATGGAATAACGGTCCTGCAGATCCAGTGAACAGAACCTCATGTGTCACTCCAGGGATGGTATGATCTGGTTCAGAGTTACCATCCGGAAGGTGCGAGACCTGAGATATTGAATCAGGTTGTGGAGATCTAGGATGGGGCGCCAACTCCCCGCCCACTTGGACACCAGGAAGTACCTGGACGTGAAGCCTGGTTCTGTGGGAGGATCCGGCACTGGAGCTACCGCCTCCTTGCAGAGGAGCTGAGCAATGTCGTCTCGAAGAGCCAACTGAGTGCAAGCTGAGATCCTTTCCTCTGGCTGGGCGGGTACTGCTCGAATTCCAGAGGCAGCCCCTGGCCGACCACTTCTAGAACCCACCTGTCTGAGGTGATATTGGACCAGGCGGAAAGAAAGTGGCAGAGCCGGCCCCCCACGGGAGGACCCAGAGCTGGCGTGATGGGTGTAGAGGTGGCAACCCCCAAACCCGGCACTGAGCAGGCTTAGAGGAGGAGGCGGCTCCTGGATCAGCACCTCGGCCTCCTTTACGGGGCTGTTGAGGACCCTGCTTAGGCCTGGGGTGCTAAGCTTGAGCCTGCTGTTGCTGCTGGCCTCCTTGATAGAAGGGCTGCCTAACCGCAGGGGAAGAGTGCCGAAAAGGCTTCTTCTTGCGCTTCTGCTGGTTCTAGCCCGAAGAACCCTTCGCAGAGGTAGCATCCAAGGTGGCACTGGACTACTCTATGCGCTGGAGGTGACCAGCCACTCCTGGACGGAAAAGGTTGGTGCCTAGGAAGGGCACGTCAGCTAACTTGTGCTGGGTATCCGCCGGGAAGGAGGACAGCATCAGCCAAGCCCTGCGGTGAGCGGCCACTGCGGCTGCTAAGGAGCGGGCACAGGAATCTCCACTGTCCAGGGCCGTCTGAAGCTGCTGTTTTGCAACAGCATGGCCCTGATCACAGACCTGTTTCCTGTGGTCTGCATGTCCGCTGGGAGATGAGGGAGGACTTCATCTAATGACCCTAGGAGGATATGAGAGAAGTGAGCCATAACAGCCGAGCTGGGCTGACGAAGGCCAAAGGAGGAGGCCGCATAGACCTTACGGGCAGAATGGTCCATATTCTTGGACTCCTTGTCTGGGGGTCGGTCAGTGTCGGCTGAGCTACCAGTACGTCTGAACACAGAAGCAGTCAATAGGCTTTTGGCAGAAGGATGTTCTGTGAACTCCGCCAGGGACCCCATGGGCACCATATACTTGTGGGCCATACAGGCAGACGGAGCTGGGGAGGAAGTAGGACGCTGCCAAAACTCAAGGGCTGGGCCAACGATGGCTTCAGCCACTGGAAAGGCATCCGTCAGTGTATCCCCCTTTTGAGGATATCCGTAAGGGGGTACTCCACCTTTTTCTGGATGGGCTCCAGGGGCATTTCAGTGGATTCAGAGATCAGGTGGACAATGCCCTGAAAAGAGGAAGGGCCTTCCTCCAATCCTGCCACGAATGACTAGTCATCCCCAGGATGACAGTGTAATCCAGTGTCATCAGAGTCCGAAGAGTCGGGCTACAACGGTCTCCCGCCTAGGTCTCCCTCGATACGCCGATGGTGATCGGGGCCGACTGTGATCGAGAGATGTCAGGGAAGCCCAGGCTCTAGTCGGTCCTTTTTTGAGGAAGCCCCTTCCTGAGGCTGCTTAGGCGGTGGCGCCACCAGAATCGGTGGAGAGACCGGAATAGGCCAACCCGGGATAAGGGCCGGCCCCACAGGTGATGGAACTGAGGTCTTCAGTTCCGGAGGGGTCGACGACGGCCTGGGAGGTGGAAGCCAAGTGATGGCTGGGGCAGCCAGCGGGGCCGGCTTCTGCCCGGTCAAAATCAGCTGTTGCCACATAAGATCCTCATAGCGTCGACAGAGTTTCCATCGAAGCCTCTCCTCATCCGAGGAGGATGAAGATCTGTGGCGGTGCCTCCTCTTAGAGTGTTTGTAGCCCTTTTTCGGCCGTTCGACCGAAAGGGTCCTGGTCCTCGATTGAGACCGACTGGGTCGGTATGGTCGACCAGGAGTCACCGGAGGCGGTGAAAACCAAGGTTCTGGTACAGTTTCCTCAATCGGGACACCAGAGGGCTGTCTCTCCTCATTGGGAAAGATAAGAACCAGAGTCCTTTCTAAAGACTCGTCGACTGGAGTCTGCGATAAAGGCTCGATCGGGTTGAGAGTAATCTCAGCCGGTTCAGCCGTTTCCTCGGTCTCGGTCCCTTGGCCAGACGGAAGGTCCATAAAGGCGGCAGCCAAGGAAACGATCTCGACCGAAGTTGAGACTGCGTGTTCCTGGGACTCGGACCTCTCTCGGTCCCAGAAGCGTCTCCATTTAGTCGAAGACTTAGGGTCCTTATCCCTCTTCAGAGGGTGGGAGGAGTGCAAGCCCGAGAGCGTCTCACCCCTGGTGGGGAAGAGACTGGCACAACTCCTTGAAGGAGTCCGTAAAAGTAGAGCCAAGGTTGAGTGGAACAAAAGAAAAAAATTACTCACCTTAGTAATGTTGTTTCTTCTAATGAAGTCTTGCTGTATTCTGACAGTAGCAGTGAGTCCCAACCTTCGAACTGCCCCAGAGATGAAAGAGTTAACTTTCCATGCCAGTCATGGAACGCTGAGCTCGAGCTCGGTTGAGACTCTGCCTGTTGCTGTTTAAACTCAAACGGTCAGATCTTTACGAGCAAACTCACTAAGGTCCTATGTGGAAGCTGTACTAGCCAACTGGCTACTAAACATAAAAACACATTTTTTGGTCCCAAAACAAAGACTCAAGTCAGGAGACCCAAAAAATGAAAAACACAACACCAATTCACCCAAGAAAGGGGGTGAAAAACAACAAGGTGGGCATCTACTGAGTGCCAACACTGCCACTGCCCACATCCCAAAACAGAGGTTCTGAGAGGTGCAGGCAGGGGGGAGGTCAGAATACAGCAAGACTCCATTAGAAGAAACAACATTACTAAGGTGAGTAATTTTTTCTTCAAACAACATGAAGTCTTGCTGTATTTTGACAGTAGCAGACTACCAAGCAGTACCTCCATGGAGGAGGGACAGAACCTACTTAGGAAACAGGCACTGAAGCACAGCTGTGCCAAACCGAGCATCACTCCTAGCCTGGATATCCAGAGAGTAATGCTTGGTAAAAGTGTTAACTGTTTTCCAGGTAGCTGCTTGACAGATCTCTAGAACAGGGATATCCCTGGCAGTAGCCAGGGAAGCAGCTGTACCTCTGGTAGAGTGAGCCCTCAGGCCTGAGGGTGGAACCTTACCCAGTTTTTCATACCAAAATTGGATACAAGAGACAATCCACCTGGCAATGGATCTCTTAGTGGCAGGTTTCCCTTTACCAACCTCATCATAAGTGAGGAACAGTTGAGAGGAGTCACAAACCGTGACCCTTGGTACGTTCTATGTAGTAGCTAAGGCTCTTTTCACATCTAAATGTGGAGCCTCTCGCCAGAGGAGGAATGGTCAGTGAAGTACACAGGAAGAGACAGAGATTGATTAAGGTGGAAATCTGAAACCACCTTAGGCAAAAATTTCCTGTTAGTCCTGAGGACCACCTTATCTCTATGAAAGGAGATAAAATCAGGCTCCACTGACAAAGCTTGTAACTCACTTATGCGTCTGGCAGAGGTGATGGCTACCAGAAACACAGTTTTCCAAGTCAAGTACTTAAGCTCTACTGAAGACAAAGGCTCAAAAGGGGGTTGCATAAGCTGAGCAATGCAAACATTAAGGTCCCAAGCAGGGGTAGGGTCCCTGAAAGGAGGGTTGGTGTGAAGCAATCCCTTGAAAAACTTGGAGAATACAGGGTGAGCTGAAAGAGAAGAGTGCTTACCTGCTGAGATAAAAGCAGAAACAGCTGCCAGATGCACCTTCAGTGTAGCTGGTCTAAGCCCCAAGCTATTTAAATGGACCATATAATCAAGGACTGTGGGCAGATCAGCAGATTCTGGGGAAGTATGCTTTCCAGAGCACCATATGGAAAATCTTTTCCACTTGGAATTATAAGTAGCCCTAGTGGAAGGTTTTCTAGAAGCCTTCAGAATGTCCATTACGCCTGGGAGAGGTGTAAATCAGCAGACTCTAACTCTTCAAGAGCCAGGCCTTGAGATTGAGAGATTTGAGATTCAGGTACCAAACCCTCCCCTGAGCACAGGTTAACAGGTTGTGACTCCTGGGAAAACACAGGGGAAGATGGACTGCTAAGGACAGTAGGAGTGGATACCAAGGCTGTCTGGCCCAGTCTGGAGCAATCAGGATCATCTTGCAGGGTTGAGATCTGATTTTGACTAGCACTTTGAACAGGAGAGGAAAGGGGGGGAAAGCATACAGGAACTTCCCTTCCCAACTGAGAACTAAGGCATCCAGGGGGACTGAGCCCAACACTGGGGGCCTGCAGCAAACAAGGGGAAGTTGGTGATTGTCTGGGGCTGCAAAAAAGATCTATCTGTGGGGTGCCCCATCTGGAAAATATCACCTCCAAGACCAGGGGATCCAGTGACCATTCGTGATGGCCCTGGGATATCCTGCTGAGAGCATCTGCCAGGACATTGTCCTTGCCTGGAAGGTGAACTGCTGTGAGGGAGGTGTTCAGGGAATAAGCCAGGGACCATAACGTCATTGTTTCTGTACACAAGGCCGTAGACAGAATGCCTCCTTGCTTGTTGATTGTGGTGGTATTGTCTGTTCTGAATAACTTTGTCCTGAACAGATTTGGAAAAGGCTTGAAGTGCTAGAAACACTGCTCTGAGTTCCAACAGATTGATGTGAAGCAGATTCCTGAGGGGACCACAACCCCTGGGTGGTCAGGTCGCCCAAGTGAGCCCCCCACCCCAAGAGGGAGGCATCTGTAGTAAGGATTAAAGAGTGAGACTGAGTGACAAAGGGGACTCCTTGTCTCAGATTGTTCTGATCCTGCCACCACTGTAGGGCCTGGATCAGGGTTCGAGTCACTGGGATCAATTTGGTCAGAGGGTCCTTCCTTTGAGACCAAAAGGCTCTCAAATTGAACTGAATGTCCCTTATCTGAAATCTTGCTCCCTGCACCACTGCTGTGGAAGCAGCCATGTGCCCCAGGAGCTGTAGAAAATGCCTTGCTGGTCGAGACACCTGCAGGGTGAATGAGGAGGCCAGAGAGATAAGGGTCCTTGCCCTGTCCAGAGGAAGGAAAGCTCTGGCCTTTTCTGTGTCTAGCTCTGCACCTATGAAGGTGAGGAGCTGGACAGGCTCTAGAACTGACTTTGAAAGATTCAGAAGGAAACCCAAAGAGGTGGGCAGTTGCTGAGTTATCTGTAATTGTAACTTGACTTGGTCTGGGGACTGGCCTACTATAAGCCAGTCGTCCAGGTAAGGGAAGATGGCAATCCTTTGTCTTCTTAGAGAAGCAACTACTACTGCCAGGCATTTTGTGAACACCCTTGGAGCAGAGGTCAGACCAAAGGGCATTGCTCTGAACTGGTAATGGCCTGAGGGCAGCTCGAACCTGAGGTACTCTCGATGGGAGCTTCTGATGAGAATATGGAAGTAGGCATCCTTGAGGTCCAGGGACACTAGCCAGTCCCCTGGCCTTAGAGAGGGTAGAATTATTCCCAGAGTCACCATTTTGAATTTTGGTTTTAAAAGGTGCTTGTTTAAGTATCTGAGATCCAGGATGGGCCGCCATTCTCCTGTCTTTTTTGGGGTAAGGAAGTACCTGGAGTACAACCCTTTGCCCTTGTGTAGGGGTGGAACCCTTTCCACAGCTCTGAGAGCTAGGAGGGAAGAGACCTCTGCCTGTAGGGCAAGTGCCTCTGAGGGGTTTGCAGGTGGAAAGGATCTGGTTCTCAGCTTTGGAAATCTTTTGAAGCTGAGAACCAGTCCCTGGCTTACTACTTCCAGGACCCACTTGTCTGATGTTAGAGACTTCCAGTCCTGGACAAAGTAAGCCAGCCTGCCCCCTACAGGTGGTGGAGAATCGGCCCTGGCAAACCCATCAGGGTGCCTGTTTGGCAGGGGGTTTTGGCTGAGGGGTGGAAGCAGGTCTGCTGGTACCCCTTCTGCCTCTCCCTCTAAAGAACCCCCTCTGAGCATAGGCAGAAGAGGAGGCCTGGGCTTGGTAGAAAGGCCTATGAAAAGGGCACCTGAGCCAAGCCATTCTGCGAAGTGCCACAGATGTAGCCATGACTCTTGATGACACATCATTTGAGTCCACTGTGGCATGGAATTGCACCTTGGATGCCTCAATACCATCAGCAGCCACCTGCTCCAGCTCCTTGGCAAGCTGGCCAGGGACCTGTTTTGCTAAAGCCATGACAGTGTCCCATCTGGATTTCTGATACCTAGCAACATAAGCCATATAATTGGCCTGCCTGGGTCCCAAGGATGCTGCCATGTACTGTTTATTTGCCATGGCATCAATCCTCCTGGAGTCCTTGTCTGGGGGGGTGTGAAGCCAAGGGAATATTTGCCTTGTCACAGGCTGCAGCCTGCACTACCCCAACATGGCTGCATTGTGTAAGGAACTCCGTGTCTGAGCCTGACAATGTGTACCTCTTATCCATTCTCTTATCGACAGGAGGTATAGTATTAGGAGTCTTTAAAATTTTAAATGTCTGTTTCCCAAAAGATTTGTGCAAGGGAATAGACGGTCTCCTAGACTCTGGGATATCCATCATTTCCACAAAGTCAGGCTCCTCTTGGTCATCCACAGCTTTTTCCATAGGAAGTTGGAGGGTTTCAGCCACTTTTTTTTTTTTTTTTTTTTATAAAACATGAAATGAGAGGGGGATTCAGAAAGCCTAGGAGGAGACACTCCTGAAGGTCTGTCTGGGGAGATGTCCAGGTCAATAGGCACATCCAGACTTTCAAATCCACATTCACTTTCCTCATACTGCTCTTCCTCCTCCTCCGGTTCATAATACTCCTCTAAAACATAATCTTGAACCGGTGGAACCGACTGAACCGAGCGCCTCCCTGATGGTGCCGGTTCGGTCGGAACCGGGAAAGCGATGGACAATTTTGATCGCTTGGCTATTTCTTCAGCGGTTGGAGAGGAAAGTTTTGGCTCCACACCAGCTGATTTTTCCTTTCTAGTTCTCTTTGCTGGAACAGACTCTCAGAATCGGATCTCCTTTTGCTCAAGAAGTCTCGCCTGGTCAGAGGGCACTCTTCTGGTTCGGTTTGAACCGAACTGCTGGCCATCCGTTCAGTGGACTTTTTGGCCTCCCTTTCCTGAGCCTACCAACCTCTTTTCTAGGGTAGCTGCAGGAACATTTTACAAATCTGGCAGTCTGCACTGAGGTGGTCAAACCCCAGACAATAAACAGAGGTGGTGTGGGGGGTCAGCCTTAGCAAAGACTTCCCCACACACACTACAGTGTTGAAACCCAGTGGGCCCGGTTTTTCTTTTGGGTTTCTCAGACATTGTGCCAGCCCTAACCAAACTTACCCTTTTAATGGCAATCCGCTAGGCAAGACCCTCTTATCTGTTCCTGACCATGTCATGGGTCGTGGAGAAAAAACGTAATAAAATCCATTTTTTTTAGAACCGATAAGAACCGGTAACCACACTCTAAAAGTACAATTTAAGATTTTCTAAAACTTGATCGGTTCAAACCGAACCGATAAACCGTTTACAAGTTCCACACAGAAAAGAATTAATATATAACCTATCTAGTACTCACAAATACCACAGACAGAGACTGAACCGACAGGTTGAGGTTTAAATTCGGTCGAAAACCGAGAAAACCGGTACTTTAACTGACAAATTGAACCGAGCAGAAGGAGAAATCTCCGGACTGACTGTTCAGTGAGGCGGAGTAAAGAATCTGACGGTTTGAGTTTAAACAGCAACAGACAAGAGTCTCAACAGAGCTCGAGCTCAGCATTCCATGCCTGGCATGGAAAGTTAACCCTTTCATCTCCGGGGCAGTTCGAAGGTTGGGACTCTCTGCTACTGTCAGAATACAGCAAGACTTCATGTTGTTTGAAAAGCTTCGACTGGCTGAAGCTTGAGCCGCTTCCTTCTCGAATGCCTTCATCTGCCTGGCGGATCCCGTGGCCGCGGAAACCGCCCGCCTCGCCTCTTTCGATTTCACCGGCGGGTTCGTTTTCTCCAGTCTCCCCAATTTTAGGCGCACCATGCGGTCGTCCAGAATGTTGGGATAGAAGGTCAGGCGAAAAGTACAATATGTGGTGTCATGACCAACACCTAGGCAACAGACGCAAAAAAGGTGGGGATCGGTGAGTGACAACTTCTGGCCGCAGGTACACTGCCAAAATCCCGGGGAACGATTTGTCCTCCATGTCAGATGCGCTGTAATCGAAGTCGTTAACTCTGACGAGTTTTAGAGTGATTTGCAGTAAAAACCGAAGTTGTGAATCCAGGGCCTACGAATTGCTAAAGTAGCATGAGGGAACCAGTATCTTCCAGCGGAAAGGAAGATCTGGCGTCATGGGGCAGAGCCGAGGTATTTGCTGCCCGAGTGGGTGGGAGGAGCCAGCTTGAAGACTTCTGGCAAGATTTAAAGGGGAAGGGGACATGCCAGAGTGTGTGGATGAACATATCCACGCTCCTAGAAGACAGTTTTGTTTTTTTTTGTTGGTAGGACCAGATTTCTTTTTAGTTCTGGGAATCTCTGACATGCCAATCCACAGAGAACCCAGCAATAACTGTCACAGTTTGAAAATCCAAACAGATACCTCGTGGCAGGAATCGCGAGTACTGAGGTAAAGAAAAACATCAAAATTCAACGGTTCCCTAAAGAAACTGAAAAATTATAACAGGAACTGTCGAAAATCCGCAGCTGCGGTAAAAATTATACATAAAATAAGCAGTTGCGGTTAAAATAACGTATAAAACATGCAGATGTGGTAAAAAAACTCTGCGGTTGCATAGAAAATTAAAAAACGATAAAAAAACGCAAAATTACTCTCAGCACACTAAAAAATTAAGTTTGTGAGGAAAGCTAAGCAAAAAGAGGTTGTCAACAAGGAAAGCTGAGAAACACTTCTGGGGCCATGTTACTCAGTCAGTGGAGAAAAAATTCTTAAGCCCTTCAGACTGCTCCCTCTCAGCACTTTCCCCTCCTTTTTTCTGATAGGCTGATGCCCAAGCTCATTATGCTAATGATCTTAAAGGCATACCTCAGGGGCAGTTGCACCTAGCCAACTAACTGCTATAGTTACTGATGCTAAAGGACTCTTGGGGTAAGAACAGAGTCATGCTGGATGGGCAGCTATGTCGGGGACACGTGCGTACCGGGCTACTTTCTGTTCAGGATAGACAGGGACAGGAGGAGGGGTTGTACTATATGTGGGGGAGGAAATCAAGGCCACTAAAGTACAGGGGCACCCAGAGGAAAAAGAAGGGCTGGAGGTGCAGTGGGTCATCCTGGAGACAGGTACTGGGGCTGCTTTCTGTACATTGGTGGTAAACAGACTTCCGGCACAGGGAGAGGAGTTGGGGAAGCCATCACATCAAGATGGCAAGTAAGGGGGAGCTGCTGCTAGCTGGTGACTTCAATCTGCCGGATGTGGACTAGAGCCTTGTAACTGCAGCTTTGGCAAGGAGCAGGGCCATCCTTGAGTCCCTTCAAGGTGCTTTTCTCGGGCAGCTAGATAAGGAACCCACTAGGGATGGGGCAGTCCCCTAGGAACCAGTGATCACCATACAGTGTAGTTTAACATTAAGACCGTAACGGAGTCAACCCACATAAGGATGAGGGTCCTTGAGTTTAGAAGGGTGTATTTTAAAGACATGGGGAACTGCCGTAAGGGCACAATGGGGAAAATAAATAAGGTATAATTAAGGCTACCAGCTGCCTCTGCATGAAGGAAGTGAGTAAAAGTACAAGGACAAACGATCATTATGGTTTTCTAGGGAAAAGGCCAAGGTGGTGTGGGAAAAAGAGTGGCATTCAGGGGGTACAAGGAAATGCAGAGTGAGGAGGACAGGGAGATGTCCCAAGTAAAACTGAGGGAAGCAGGAAAGGCAGCGAGGGGAGCAAAAGCACAGACAAGAGGAAAGGATAGTCAAAGTTTCAGCTAAAGGGGATAAGACTTTTCTCAGGTACATAACTGAGAAGAGAAAAGCAAGGGGAGTGATCGTGAGGATAAGGAAGATGGCGGGGGAGACTGTGCAGAAGAGGATGAAGAAAAAAAGCAGACATCCTGAGCAGTACTGCTGTTCAGTCTTCACAGGGGTGGAGGGGTGGTGGATGACCAGGGCCCAGGGAGCACCAGGAACAAAGGGGGGGGGGCAGGGATGGACAAGTCAATTTTTAGAGGAAAGAGTACTGAAAGGACTTGCAGTTCTGAAAGTGGACAAGGCTATGGGTCTGGATGGATACACCCAAGGGTACAGAGGAACTCAGGGAGGTGCTAGCAGCCCCACTGATGGCCTTATTCAACAGCTGTCTGGAAACAGATGCATCTCCGGAGGACAGCAAGTGTGGTCCCTCTCCGTAAGAGCATCAACAGGGAGGAGGCTAGCAGCCTGCCCATTGGCGTAGCGGTAGTGCTACCACCCACAGCGTCAGCGACCCAGGTTCGGAAGTGGACTCGGGCCATCGGGAGGAGGATGGAGCATCCCAGTGGATGCTCTCCTCCTCTGGGGAGGGAGGGTTGTCACCCCCGCTGCAATACCACCACCTGGGTAACCACGGGTGGAGGTGCAGCCTAGGGGCATGCTGTGGGTGGGGAGGATGTCGGTTGAGTTCCGGAGCAGCCACATGATTGTGTATCTGTGCTCCTTGGTCCTCCTTGCATGCCGGCTTCCTCAGGAATGGGGAGTAATGACAGAAAAGCCCCAAAGTTGGCCCGATGATGGCCAACGGAACCCTGCCCAGAGGACTGAAACTGGATGATCCTGGATGCAGCCTGATGAAGACATAAAGCAAGTAGGGGGGAGCAGATGGGGAGCTGCCCTCTCCTACTCTGCCCGGGAGGGGTAAAAGCCTAGGCTATGTAGAGGCAGGCACCAGGATGAGATTTAGGAGAAGCCCTAGTGAAGCACCCAGTTCCTTGAAGGACACTGACGGAATGGGCAGCTGTGGAGATATGGGGCAAAAACAGAAAATATAAAACAGGGAGGAGGCTAGCAACTATAGGTCAGTCAGTCTCACATCAGCGGTGAGGAAATTAATAGAAACCCTGTTAAAGGAAAGGTTGGTAGAGTATCTTGAATCCAGTGGGCTATAGGACCAAAGGCAGCATGGATTCATGAGGGGGGGAGCCCAGTGGACGTGGCCTATCTGGACTCTAATGAGGCTTTCACACTGTACCACACAGGAGACTGATAAAAAAAAATTAGCAGCTGGTGGGGTGGATCCACAGTGGTGAACTGTAAGGAACTGGTTAATGGACAGGTGACAGAGGGTCATGGTTATCGCCACTCACTCTGAGGAGAAGTGATCAACACAGTGCTGCAGGGCTCAGTACTGGGGCTGGTCCTCTTCAATGACTTCATTAGTGACACTGCAGAAGAACTGGAAGAAAAGGTATGCATTTTTGTAGATGACACCAAAATCTGTAATTGGGTGGACACACAGGAGGGGGTGAGAAAATGTGTAGGGACCTTGGAAAACTCCAGTAGTCAAGAGCATGACAGTTGGGGTTCAATGCCAAAAATTGCACAATCATGCATCTAGGGCATAGGACCACAGAAGATGAGTATAGGATTGGAGGGAGGTACTTAACAGTCACTAAGCAGAAAAGGAACCATGAGGTTATCATATCTGATGACCTCAAAGTGCCAGGGCAATGTGACAAAGCAGTGAGTAGGGCCAATGGGATGCTGGGTGCATAGGGAGAGGCATCTCCAGATGCAGGACAGAGCTGGCATTGGCACTGTATTGCTCGCTTCTGAGACCGAACCTAGATTATTGTGTCCAGTTCTGGAGGCCACACCTCAGAAAGCACATAGACAGGGTGGAGGCGGTCCAGAGGAGAGCAACTAAAATGGTGCAGGGGCCGCATCAAAAGCCCTACAAAGAAACTGAGGGATCTCCCTGTAAGAGAGTATAGGGGAGAGGACAAGATACATACCTGCAAGTACGTCATGGGGGTGAACAGGGTAAGGGTGGGGAGTCTTTCAAATAAGACAGAACACTAGGACCAGAGAGCATGTTATAAAGCTGGGGGAAGGGATGTTGAACGGAGATGTGAGGAAGTACTGCTCCACAGAAAAAGTGGTGTAGGCCTAAAACAGACTGCCAGTGCAAGTGGCAAGAGGCAAAACAGCAGGGGTCTTGAAGCACACGGGGGTAAACAGAGGGCAAAGTAAATAGGCAGGGAGGAGAAAGGGTCCCTGGAAACCAGTTGGTGTCTACGGAGACAGGCTAAGCAGGGAACATCTGGACACAGTGGGTGGGCAAGCGGTCCTTTTCTGACAACAAATTCTATGTCTATGTTACAAGATTTTCTAACTGAAGTATCAGGTGTGATGTGACAAGCAGTACCTGGAGAATAACATTTATAGCTCTATTAAAATATACGGTAAATGTTTCCCCAGTGTTTTTCAAAAGTTGTTCTTCATGGTTAAGAATATTAAGAACAATATTCTTCAGCTGAATTAATCAGAATTAGTTGTTCTTAACACTTTAGAACGTGAAGAACAACTCTTTTCAGATGTCATCTAGGGCATTTAAATCTGAACTAGATAGCTTTTGGCAGAGAACAGCAAGGGGAAGGAGGTGCTGTTAGAACTTCACTGCTCTACTGGGACTTATAAACTAGAACTCTACTACTGGGAACTTCAAATTAGGGTTAAAAAAAAAAGCAAGAGTCAGTGTGTTTCAGCTGGGCGAAGGTAATTGCTATCTGTGCAGTTAGCTAGGTGAAGAAGGGAACTGTGAATTGGGGAGCGGCTTAGGCAGCAGGAAGCCAGGAGTTTGCATTTAAATCTGCCCTAGATAGCTTTTGGCAGAGAACAGCTTTAGGAAGGAGGTGCTGTTAGAACATAGAATCCAATGGCAGACAAAGACAGCTTGGCCCACCTAGTCTGCCAATTTCCCTAAATAATGGATAAGCTGCAGATCCTAGTTAACCAACAGCCTACTTCCTCCTACCCCCCCACTAGAATTGCCTTATGTCTGTCCCATGCATTCTTGAATTCCCCCGGTTTTGATTCCACAACCTCCACAGTAAGGCTGTTCCATGCATACACAACCCTCTCTGTGAAAAAATACTTCCTTACATTACCTCTGAGCCGCCCCCTTCTATCTTCAAATTGTGCCCCCTTGTTCTTGCACATCTCTTTTTCTGAAAGATGCTACCCTCTTGGACTTTGTTGATTCCCTTGAGGTACTTGAAAGTTTCTATCATGTCCCTCCTCCCTCCTTTCCTCGAGACTATACATCTTAAGCTCCTTTAGTCTTTCTTCATATGTCTTCTGGTGCAGACCCTGCACCATTTTGGTTGCCCTTTTCTGGACAGCCTCACCCTGTCTATGTCTTTGCTGAGATGGGATCTCCAGAACTGTACACAGTACTCCAGATGTGGTCTTACCAACTGCCTGTACAGAGGGCCAACAACTTTCTGTTTTCTACTGGTGATGCCTCTCCCTATGCATCCCAGAATCCCCCAGCCCTTCTTACTGCCGCCTCACATTGCTGACCCACCTTTAGGTCATCTGATATGACTACCCCAGTTCCTTTCCATTTTCTCACTATCTAACCCCCATTGTGTCTCTTCCCTGGGTTTTTGTTTCTCAGGTATTACTTTGCACTTCTTTGCGCTGAATCTAAGCTGCCATACATTTGACCATTCCTCCAACCTTGCCAAGTCCCTTTTCATCCTTTCCACCCCAACTTGTGTATCAACCCTGTTGCAGATCTGTGTGTCATCTGCAAAGAGACATACTTTTCCTTCCAGTCCCTCTGCAATGTCACTTATAAAGACATTAAAAAGGACCGGACCCAGTACTGAATCCTGCAGTACCCCACTAGTAACCCCTCTTTCTTCACTGTGACTCCATTTACCATCATCCTCTGTGTCCTGTTGTCCAGCCAGTGTTTTACCCAGGCTACCACCTGGGACCACTCCCAGGCTGGCTAATTTATTTATTAATCTTTGTGCGGGACTGTGTCAAATGCCTTGCTAAAAGTCTAGGTAGGCCATGCCCACAGCCCCTCCCTGGTCTACTACTTTGGTCACCCAGTCAAAGAAATCGATTAGATTTGTCTGACATGACCTTCCTGCTGAGAATCCATGCTGCCTTGGGTCGTGTGCCCCACTGGCCTCTAGGTACTCAACAATTCTTTCCTTTAGAAGTGATTCCATCATTTTCAGGTCAAACTGACAGGTCTGTAATTTCCTGCCTCTGTCTTGGTCCCGCTTTTGTGAAGGGGAATCACATCTGCCCTCCTCCAGTCCTCAGGTACCACACCATTATCCCATGATTTATTAAAAAGGGTAGTCAGTGGTGTTACTGGCTCTTCCCCTTGTTCTTTTAGAATTCTGGGGTGAATCCCATCAGGCCCCATTGCTTTATCCACCTTCAGTTTTAAGAGTTCTTTCAGAATCCTTTCCTTCTGTGAAAGGACTAATATCAACCCCCCTATCCAGAGTGCTTCTATTGACTGGATTAGGTATCTCCCCCTGCTCTTCCACTGTGAATACTGAGCAGACATATTCGTTCAGTGTCTCTGCTTTTTCACTGTCGCTCTCTGCCCAACCATTTTCCTCTTTATTCAGCTACAGTATCCCAGCCTTAGTCTTTCTATGCTCCCTAATGCACCTATAAAAGGTTTTATCCCACTTCTTAACCGAGCTGGGTATCTTTTCCTCGGTTTGGGCCTTTGCTATTCTGACTGCCTTCCCCGCTTCCTTCCGCTTTAACTGATACAGTTCTCTGCCCTGCTCCTTCTGTGTTTCCTTACTTTACTACTCTACTGGGACTTAAGAACAAGAACTCTACTACTGGGACCTTCAATTTAGGGTAAAAACAAACAAAAGGCAAGAGTTAGTGCGTTTGTCTAAGTTGGATGAAGAACATTGATATTTGTGCAGTTACCTAGGTGAAGAAGGGAACTGTAAATTAGGGGGAGTGGCGCAGGCAGTGGGAATCCAGGTGTTTGCATTTAAATTTGCCCTAGATAGCTTTTGGCAGAGAACAGCAAGAGGAAGGAGGTGCTGTCAGAACTTTACTACTCTACTGGGACTTAGGAACTAGAACTCTACTACTGGGACCTTCAATTTAGGGTAAAAACAAACAAAAAAAGCAAGAGTTAGTGTGTTTGAGTTGGGTGAAGGAAACTTATCTGTGCAGTTAGCTAGGTGAAGAAGGGAACTGTAAGTTAGGGGGAGTGGCTTAGGCAGTGGGACGTGTTTGCATTTAAATCTGCCCTCGACAGCTTTTGGCAGAGAACAGCAAGAGGAAGAAGGTGCTGTTAGAACTTTACAGTCCTCCCTCCTTCCCCTCCACCCCTAGCCAGTTCTACTTTTATAGGCACAGGAGTTCACTGGCAACAGGAACTTCCTGTCTGGGAGCAGGAAGGGAGTGATCACAAAGACATAAAAGACTCACCATCCTAGAAAGAAAAAAGTAGCTCTCTACCCCCACCCCCCCCCAGCAGCTGGAGGTCTGATTCTGAGCAAGTAAGAAGGAGACTACCAAGGATTACTGGAATTTCCTGTTACAGAACAGGAAGAGCAGGAGCTTTAAGGGCACTGAGGCAGTAGGAAAGTAGAAAGAAAAAAAAAAATGTATATATGAAATTAAAAAAAATAAAGAGAGAGAGGAAAGAGTAAGCACTCAAAGTGCTTACTCTTTCCACAGTTGAGGGGCCACAAATAAGACATGATGGGAGTGGTGCAGTGCAGTGGCTGTGGAGCGGCTGTCTTCTGGGAGACACTGTGGAGGATGCAGTGTTGTTCCATCTGCAGGCACCACTCTGGGCTGAGGGAGGAGGTTGTTCATCTCCAGGCTGAGTTGGCCAGGATTTGGGGGACCTCCTCTCCCACCCAGGGACCACCAGGGCTGCCACCGTTGCCTCAGAGGTTGCCAAGAAAGAGGAGCAGTTGGACCACAGTGGGCTCAGGGATGGTGAGGGTGGTGGAACAGAGGCGCATCCCTCCAGCTGCACCTCTGAACATCTGTATGCCATTCTGGCAGAGTGTGGCTCCTCTATGGAGGCACCCGCAGGGGAGACCAAGGAGGATGCTGGGAACCTCCAAAAAGAAGACCCACAGGAGGGTGGCATGGTACCCCCCCCAAAGGGGAAGGAAACAACTCCTGGTGGGGGACTCCACTGTTAGGAGGGTAGAACTGGGGGAGGGAGGGGACTGGGAGGTAAGGTGCCTGCCTGGTGCCATGGCTTGGAAGGACAGGGAATGAATCCTCAGGATCACGGGAGCAGCTGCATGGGGGAGGGAGCTGGATGTCATTGTCCACCTAGGGACAAATGACCTGGCTGGGAAAGGGATCAGAGCAGTACAGGAGGAGTTTGTGGAGTTGGGGAGGGGCCTTAGACAAGTAGCTTGCATGGTAACCTTCTTGGAGGTGCTGCCTGTCTATGGCATGGGTGAGGCTAAGGTGCTCTGCATCATGGGATTCAATCAATGGTTGAAAAACTAATGCAGAGCTCAGGGTTTTGGCTTCATTGAGGACTGGGGATCCACCTGGAGGGATGCAGGCCTATACTGGCATGATGGTCTGCATCTGTTCAGGAGGGAACCAAGATCCTATAGTGATAGGTTTAAATGCTTCATTGGCAAGCATTTAAACTAGCCATGGGAGGAGGCACTGAAAAGGAGCAGGGAAATCCTAGCCCCCCCACCCAAAAAAAAAAAAAAAAAAATCAGGGTAGTTAGTGAGGTAAACACCAAGATAGAGAAGTTGATAAGGAGAAGGGCAGGGGTAAATGGAGAAAAAGGCAAAGGCACTAAGGACAGGGATGAGGCAAAAAAGGGGTAAGGCCATCAAAAACTGGAGGGTAATGAGTACCAATGCCTGTAGTTTAGGAAACAAGCTCCCTGAACTGGTGGTCTTGATGGAAGACGGATGCCTGGATATCATGGTAGTCACAAACATGGTACACAGAGAACCATGACTGGGATGTCAGCATATCAGGGTACACAATCTACAGGAGGGACAGGGAGAGTAGAAGAGGAGGAGGAATACAGTAGCTCTCTACTTAAAGGAAGGGATCAAAGCAACAGAACTAAAGGGTAAACAGGGACAAGAGAAGGCACTGTGGGTCACCATGGAGACCGGAAGTGGCACCATAATCCGCACGGGGGGTTGTATACAGATCCCCATCTCACGGGGAGGAAATAAAGAAAATGATAGAAGGCATCCTCAGGATGGCAGGAAAAGTGGAGATATTGTTAATGGGGGACTTGAATATGCCAGATGTTAACTGGAGCACCTTTGCTGCAGCCACATCCAAGAGCAGGGTCATTCTCGATGCCCTACAAGGGGCATGCCTCAAGCAGGTAGTGCTGGAATCCACTCAGGAGGGAGCAATCTTAGACCTGGTACTCTCAAACGGGGACAGAGAGAGGATCCCAGATCTAGAAGTGGGTAGCCATCTGGGAACAAAAAAAAAAGCAGATACTGAACGAATACCTCTGCTCAGTATTCACAAAAGAAGAGGAGGGGGAGGTACCTAATCCAGTGAATAGAAGCACTCTGGACAGGGAGGGGGGGTCGATACCAGTCCTTTCACAGAAGAAAGGGTTCTGAAAGAACTCCTAAAACTGAAGGTGGACAAAGCAATGGGGCCTGATGGGATTCACCCCAGAATTCTAAAAGAACTAAGGAGAGAACTAGTGACACCACTGACTACCTTTTAACAAATCATGGGAGGATGGTGTGGTACCTAAGGACTGGAGGAGGGTGGATGTAATTCCCCTTCACAAAAATGGGAGCAAAGCAGAGGCAGGGCACTACAGACCTGTTAGTTTGACCTCAGTGGTAGAGAAAATGATGGAATCACTTCTGAAAGAAAGAACTGCTGAGTACCTAGAGGCCAGCAGGGCACAGGACACAAGGCAGCATGGATTCACAGTGGGAAGGTCATGTCAGATAAATCTAATAGATTTCTTTGACTGGGTGACCAAAGTCGTAGACCAGGGAAGGGCTGTGGACGTGGCCTACCTTGACTTTAGCAAGGCATTTGACACAGTCTCACACAAAAGATTAATAAACAAATTGGCCAGCCTGGGAGTGGGTCACAGGGTGGTAGCCTGGGTAAAAAATTGGCTGGACAACAGGACACAGAGGCTAATACTAAATGGAGTCCACTCCGAAAAAAGTGGGGTTACTAGTGGGGTACCGCAGGGTTCAGTACTGGGTCCAGTCCTTTTTAATGTCTTTATAAGTGACATTGCGGAGCGGCTGGAAGGAAAAGTATTCCTCTTTGCAGATGAGACAAAGATCTGCAACAGGGTTATATACAAGGGTGTGTGGAAAGGATGAGAAGGGACTTGGCAATGGTGGAGGAATGGTCAAAAGTATGGCAGCTTAGATTCAATGCAAAGAAGTGCAAAAGTAATGCACACAAAACCCAGGGGAAGAGTACACAATTGGGGGTAACAACAACAAAAAAGGAAAGGGACCTGGGGGTAGTCATATCAGATGACCTAAAGGTAAGCAAGCAATGTGAGAAGGTAGTAAGGAGGGCTGGGGGGACACTGGGACGTACAGGGAGAGGCATCACCAGCAGAAAATAGGACGTTGTTATCCCTCTGTGCAGACAGTCTGTGAGACCCCATCTGGAGTACTGCGTGCAGTTCTGGAGATCCCATCTCCACAAGGACATAGACAGGATGGAGGCAGTCCAGAGGACGTCAACTAAAATGGTGCAGGGTCTGCAACAGAAGCCATATGAAGAAAGACTAAAGGAGCTTAACATGTATACTCTTGAGGAAAGGAGGGAGAGGGGGGACATGATAGAACTTTCAAGTACCTCAAGGCAATTAAAGTCCAAGAGGGTAGCATCTTTCAGAAAAAGAGATGTGCCAGAACAAGGGGACACAATCTGAAGATAAGAGTGGGGGATGGCTCAGGGGCAATGAGAGTAGGTATTTTTTCACAGAGAGGGTGGTGAAGCGGCGTTTCTGAGGAGGTCGTGAGGGAATTCAAGAATGCATGGGACAGATATAAGGCAATTCTGGTGGAAGGTAGGAAGAAGTAGACTGTTGGTTAACTAGGATCTGCAGCTTAAACCAATAGGTAGGGAAATGGGCAGACAAGGCAGTCCATGCGGTCCTTATCTGCCATCAAAGTCTGTTTCTATGTTCTATGCCATCAGTCTCATGCTCCCATGATAGTACAGCATAGAAGCGTGAGCCGATCTACCTCCGACAAACAACTGGTGAAAAGAATCAGCAGCACGCTCTGCACAAAAACGGTAACTCACAAAAAAGGCAGAGACAGTGTTACGAGTCAGACAGGAACTTAAAATAAAAAAATATTTCTTGTTGGAAAACATGCTTACTGTTACATTACGCATAACAAAAAACCATTAGCCTAAGGAACTCGCAGGTTCTCAGCACCTCATTAGTATGATGCTGTCATAAGGCACTCTAGCATCGTTCTTGGGCTGATGATGTCACTACACTAAACTGAAGTTGACAACCAGCCTGTTCTTCACGCTGAGGGTTTAGCTATTCTCTATATAAAATGGGTGGTGGAACTGTTGCATCCTAGTTGGTTAGCAGATATCAACTTTGAGACAACTATCATTGGCTAAAAAAAAAAAAAAATGCTGACAATCAGGACACAACACACTAACATATCAATGCCTGTTGCAAACATTCCCGACTACCATTAACAATCATGGCTGCCACCTTTATTCTCACTAAAAAAGTCATCTAGGCCTTGAAAAAGCTCCCTCAACATTTGAAGAAAAAAAATGAATTAAAAATGTTCTTTCCTTTTATAATACCATTCTTACACACAGACCGCACACCAATAATAAAAAAAAAAAAACTACTACTCGTAGCTTTACATTCTTGAGCTCCTTGCCTGACCTGTAAAACCCTTTCCTATCCTTTCCTGCTTACCAGGGAAACCTGTGCTGCTCACCCTGCCTAGCTGAAATTGAATCCCTTGCTTTATTATTATTACAGCCTTCTGCGGTCTGTGCTTATCGGGGGAGAAGTGAACATTCTGCCAACAGACTTCTGCAGAAGTTTGCTTCCTGCATTCCATAACAACAAACATTCCATCTAATGAATGTGTGGAAAGAGACGATAAACA
Organism: Neoceratodus forsteri; assembly: GCA_016271365.2. Taxonomy (NCBI): domain Eukaryota; kingdom Metazoa; phylum Chordata; order Ceratodontiformes; family Ceratodontidae; genus Neoceratodus; species Neoceratodus forsteri. The sequence continues at coordinate 25,707,707 of CM057452.1, read as the reverse complement.
GGTATGATGGACTGTTTTTTACACTTCAGGCTGTGCGTAGCTGTGTGATAACCACACTTCCAGGTGCTGAACGCAATTGGCATAAATGCCTGGTGCCTCAAAATGCACCTGGGCATGTGTCTATCACGTAACTACCCACACTGTTGTGTCTTATTTCATTTATGTATTTATTGCGATACTCAGAAATATCTTTGAGTGCAAGTGCTCTTTTACAAATGTTCCACGTCAAGCATAGAGTTAGTGAAATTATACAGATGCAAGTAAGCAACTCCAAGGGAATGTTGTCAGGGAAGAACAGTCACTCACCTGTAACAGTAGTTCTAGGAGTGGTATATGTTGTTCATCCACACTGACCCACCCGACCTCCCTGGCTTCGACGCACAAACACTGCTTCCAGCGGGCAAGATCTGGCATCAAGTGGTGGAGCCCAGGCATATACCACCCGGGTGGGTGGGAGGAGCCTGCTTTTAGACCATCCGGCAAGATTTAAAGGGACATGCCAACAAGTGTGGATGAATAACACACGTCACTCCTAGAAAGTACGGTTACGTAAAATTTTACCGTAATAGTAGATCTTCGAGGAATGTCTCTTGCAGTAATTCTTTACTTCTGGGAGTATCCAGCAGAGGGCGCTGTCGCACAGCAGGTTCTTCTAGCAGTTTCAGAACAGGGACCACCCACATATAACATAATGTCCTGTTTCCTATACAAGTGTGGGAGGTCCCTGGGATCCTCAATTCTACTTTCCAGATTCAGCTCGTGAGGTGAAGCTGAGGTACCAAGGAGTTCCACCCCTAGTTCTGTGCAGCAAGAATGGCTTCTTGTTGGAGAAGGAGGGAGGGAGATGGAGGGCGGGATTATACCTACTGCAAGAGACATTCCTCGAAGATCTACTGTTACGGTAAAATTTTACGTAACTGTACTATTTTCCACAGAATGGTCTCTTGCAGCAAGTCATTACTTCTGGAAGATTACCCAGCAGTTACGTCCAGAAGGGCAGACAATTATGATAAGAGACCTTGTAGGACCGCATGGCTGAAGGCCGTCCTACGTCTCGATGCCACATCAAGACTGTAATGTCTTGTGAAAGCATGCATCATAGATCAGGTTGCCGCATTACAGATTTCTGAAATGGAGGCACACTTAAAACAGGCCGCAGTAGTGGCCATAGCTGTGGTGGAATGAGCTTGGACTGGGCCAGGGAGAACCTTGTTGTACTTTTTGTAACAAAAGGTAATACAGTTTGCAACCCATGAGGGCAGGGTTCGTTTGGCAACAGAAGTCCTGCTTTGCCTAAGGCAAAGGGGACAAACAGTTGAGACATTTTCTAATGTCTTTAGTACGATTAGTGTAGTATCTCAATATGTGGTGAAGCTCTATCATATGTAATAGATGTTCACCCTGGTTGGAGTGCTCCGGGAAGAATACCGGGAGCTCCATGGATTGATTTAGAGTTTTCTTGGTAGAAAAGAGGGGTTGGTATGTAGGACTACCTGATCCCTATGAAAAATCAAGTACTGTTTGCTACACATGATGGCATGAAGCTTGGAAATACACTGAGTGGAAGTAATAGCCACTAGAAATAATGTTTTCCAGGAAAGAAAATGAAGATCACAAGTGACCGCTGGCTTGAAGGGCTTGAGAGTCACTTCTTCTATGATGAAATTGAGATCCCATGGTGGAGTGGGACATTGGATTGGAGGCTTCAAGAGAAGCATTCCTCTAAAAATAATCTCGTACAAATGATGTCGGTACAGTAATTTACCATCAAGAGGTTCATGATAAGCCGAAATGGCTGCCAGGTGAACTTTGACAGAAGAATAACAAAGACCTGACTCTGATAAAGAGGCTAGGTAGTCTAAAATGGTTGTGAGTGGACAGGAATAAGGGTCCACAGTACGAAATGCAGACCAGATGGAAAATCTTTTCCATTTAGAGTTATAAGTTTCTCTGGTTGCTGGCTTTCTAGAATCCAAGAGAATACTGGCAACAGAAGAGGACACCTGCAATCTTGTTTATGAATGTGTTCTCAGGAGTGTGAAGATGTAGGGTCTTAAGGCTGGAGTGCAGGAGGGACCCCTGATTCTGAGTCAGGAGGTCTGGTCTGAATGGCAATGGAATGGGAATCCTCATGGACAATTGCTGGAGGAAGGGATACCACGGTTGCCGGGGCCACAGTGGTGCAATTACGACCATGGTGGCAGGCTCCAGTTGAAGTTTCAGCAGAGTCTGTTGAAGGAGAGGGATTTTGGGGGGAGCATATAAGTAAAGTCCTGTCCAAGGTTGGGACAGGGCATCGATAGGCCTTCCCCTGTTGTTCGGGATAACAGAGAAGTAACTGGGGAGGCAAACAGATCCAGCTGTGGAGTCCCCCAGAGGGCAAAGATGCCTTTTAGGACATCCTTGTGTAGTGTCCACTCATGGGCAGATGACTGACAACTCAGCCAGTCTGCCAACTGATCGTACTGTCCCAGAAGGTGGACGGCTGTCAGTGTTAGATTTTTTTCTAACTGCTGTCTGCCAGACTGCAAGTCTCTCTCTGCAGAGGGTGCGCGAATATGTGCCCTCTTGCCTGTTTAGGTATGACACAACTGTAGTGTCTGATTGAATCGGCTTAAGGTAAAGGCTGTAATGCCCGAAGGGCTAAATGGACCGCCCTCATCTCTAAGAGACTGATGTGAGGAAGATGAGGTGATACAGACCATTAGCCCTGGGTCTGATACTGACCCATGTGGGCACCCCATCTGTTCAGGGAAGCATCCATGGTTAACATCTGCATAGGAGGGAAGGAGCGAAAAGGTATCCCTTGGCACAAACAGTTTTTGTTTGTCCACCAGGTAAGGGTCGTGATCAGGTAGGGAGTGACCCAAATCTGGTCGAACTGTCCAGACCTCTGGGACCACTGGTCCTGTACAGTCCACTGCACAGGTCTCATATGGAGACTGGCGAATGCCACTGTTGTAATAACAGCAGACATGTAGCCCAGAAGATTTAACATTAGTCTGGCCATAATCATATTTTGAACCTGAATGTGTAGGGCCAGGGATATCAGAGTATCCTATTGAGAAGGTGGAAGGTAAGCATTCACCTGAACAGAGTCCAGAACAGCTCCAATGTATTGTAGAGTCTGCGTTGGTTCTGGATTGGATTTTGGCCAAATGACCGTGATTCCTAGGTCGTGAAACAGATTTAGGGTGGCGGTATGAGAGGTCAGCAGAGCTTCTTTGTAGTCTGCTTTGATCAGCCAGTCATCTAGATATGGGAAGAGGAAGTGCCCCTTTTCCCTTAGGGCTGCAGCCACCACTGCTAGGCATTTGGTGAAGACTCTCGGTGCTGATGAGAGGCCAAATGGGAAAGCCTGAATTATCAGGAAAAGACAGTCTTTGTTACAATTCTTTAAGATTTTCAGTGCAGGAAGAGTTTAAAGCACAGCTGCCTTATTTTGGGGCTGACTGCTTTCAGAGCACAAACCACCAGGCTGTTTTGGGGCTGGGGAGGTTTTACCTGTGTCTGACTTGGATGTCTGGATTTTTCTCTGTTTGATTAACAGGGTATTTTCTCTGTCAAATTGTTGTGTAGAGTATCTTGCTGACAGGAAGGCACTCATCGCAGCAGTGGGTCAGAGCTTTTAGCTGACTGTTTTGTGAAGGCACCCTAGCTCAACCCTTCCCACCCCTCACCCCACCCACCCCTAGAAATAGTTCCTTTATACCTGGGGTTCTGACATTTCCTCAAGAGTGCAAGGTGCATATCACTGTCATATCCTCTCTAGCACACTGCACTGACAATATAAGCATACACATTGTATAATATATATTTTTTCTATATAACAAACCAATCACACACACAAACACACAAAAAAGTAGATAAACATGTGGGGAGTAGTGAAATGTAATGGCTGTGGGGCAGCAGTCTTCCAGGAGTCTTTCTGGAGGCTGAGATGCTGCCCTATTTGCAGACAACTCTCTGCCCTGAGGAAGGAAGTTGCCCGTCTTCAGGCCACAATGGACAGTAGTAAGGGAACCTTCCCCCCAGGCCACACTGGACGGTAGGAAGAGAACCTCCCACATCCAGGGAGCACCAGAGCCACCACCACCTCAGAGGTTGCGAAGAAAGCACAGTAGTTGGACCACAGTGGGCTCAGGGAGGGTGAGGATGGTAGAACAGAGGCACACCCAGTCAGTTGTTCCACTCCACAATCCATACACCATTCTGGGGGAGCATAGCTCCCCTATGGATGCACCCGCAGAGGAGACTAAGGAGGCTGAGGACAACTATCACAAGGGAGGCCCACAGGAAGGAGGCAGAGAACACCACAAGGAAAGGAAGCAGCTCCTGGCGGGGGACTCTATTAGGGGGACAGAACTGGGGGGAGCAGGGAAAACTGAAGTAAGGTGCCTGCCTGGTGCCATGGCTTGGAGGGAGAGGAAGTGCATCCTCAGGATCACAAGAACAGCTGTACGGGAGTCTGAGCTGGATGTCACTGTCCACCTAGGGACAAATGACTTGGCTCAACATGAGATTAGAGCAGTGCAGAAGGACTTTGTAGAATTGGGGAGGGGCCTAAGACAAGTAGCGTACACAGTATCCTTCTCAGAGGTGCTGCCTGTCAATGGCATGAGTGAGGCGAGGGTACTTTGCACCATGCAGTTTAATGAATGGTTGAAAAAATGGTGTGAGAACAGGGGTTTGGCTTCATTGGGGACTGGGGTTCCACCTGAGGGACACCAGCCTATACTGGCAGGATGGTCTGCATCTGTCCAGGAAGGGAACACGCCTTTGCAATCAGTTTAAATGCTTCATTGGCAAGCTTTTAAACTAGTCAAGGGGAGGCACTCATAAGCAGCAGGAAAATCCCAGCCTCTCCTACAAAACAGGGTACTAAATGAGAAAAGACCAAGTAGAAAGGTCAGTGGGGGATGCTGCAACAGAAGGTAAAGCCATCAAAAAATGGAGAGCAATGAATACCAATGCCAGTAGTCTGAGTAACAAGCTTCCTGAATTAGTGGCCTTGATGGAGGAGGAACCTCTGGATATCGTGGCAGTCACAGAAACATGGTACACACAAAACCATGACTGGGACATAAACATACCAGGATACACCATCTACAGGAGGGACAGGGAGGGTAAAAGAGGAGGAGTAGCTCTTTACATAAGGGAAGGAATCAAAGCAACAGAACAAAAGGGAAAACCGGGAGAAGAAGAAGCACTGTGGGTAAATTTGGAGACTGGCAATGGAACCACAATCCGCACAGGGGTTGTATACAGACAAGGAAATGATAGAAAAAAGGGGAGATATTGCTGGTGGGAGATCTGAATATGCCAGATGTTAACTGGAGTGCAGTTGCAGCAGCCACTTCCAAGAGTGGGGTTATTCTAGATACCCTACAGGGGGCATGCCTTAGACAACTAGTATTGGAGCCCACTCGAGAGGGAGCAATCTTAGACCTGGTTCTCTCAAATGGAGATGAAGAGAGGATCACAGATGTAGAAGTGGGTAGCCATCTGGAAAATAGAGACCATCGAACAATATGGTTCACAATAAACACAGCAATAGAGTCAAGTCACACAAAGGCAAAAGTACTGGACTTTAGGAGGGCTGACTTTGCCAAAATGGGTGAGTGCCTAAGGAATGCACTAGCAAATGGGCAGGAAGGAGGGGTGGAAGAACAATGGGGAATAATAAAAACTGCCATCACAGAGGTAACAAGCCTGTGTGTGAAGCAAATAAACAAAACGAAACGATGTAAGAAACCACTATGGTTCTCAAAGGAAGTGGCAGTGAAGGTTCAAGAGAAAAAGAAAGCATTCAGGAAGTACAAGGAATCACAGAAGGAGCAGGACAGAGAACTGTATCAGTTAAAGCAAAGGAAGCTGGGAAGGCAGTCAGAACAGCAAAGGCCCAAACCAAGAAAAGACAGCCAACTCTGTTAAGAAGGGTGATAAAACCTTTATAGGTACATCAAGGAGCAAAGGAAGACCAAGGGAGGATAGTGAGGCTTAATAAAGGAGGAGGGTGGGTAGAGGGTGACTGTGAAAGGGCAGAGATACTAAACAAATATTTTTGCTCAGTATTTACAAAGGAAGAGGGAGGTACCTAAAACAAACAGTAGAAACACTCTGGATACATAAGTTGATACCAGCCCATTTACAGAAGAAAGGGTTCTGAAAGAACTCTTAAAACTGAAGGTGGACAAAGCACTGGGGCCTGATGGATTCATCCCAGAATTCTGAAAGAACTATGGTAGAACTAGTGACACCACTGACTACCCTCTTTAACAAATCATGGGAGGATGGGGTGGTACCCGAGGACTGGAGGAGGGCAGATGCGATTCCCCTTCACAAAAGTGGGAGCAAGGCAGAAACAGGAAACTACAGACCTGTTAGTTTAACCTCAGTGGTAGGAAAAATGATGGAATCCCTTCTGAAGGAAAGAACTGTCTATTATCTAGAAGCCAGAGGGGCACAGGACCCAAGGCAACATGGATTCACAGCGGGAAGGTCATGCCAGACGAATCTGATAGATTTCTTTGACTGGGTGACCAAAGTAGTAGATCAGGGAGGGGCTGTGGACATGGCCTACCTAGACTTTAGCAAGGCATTTGACACAGTCCCACACAAAAGATTAATATACAAGTTAGCCAGCCTGGGAGTGGGTCCCAAGATGACAGCCTGGGTAAAGAATTGGCTGGAGAATAGGACACAGAGAGTAATAGAAAATGGAGTCCACTCTGAAGAAAGGGGGGTTACTAGTGGGGTACCGCAGGGTTCAATATTAGGACCGGTCCTCTTCAATGTCTTTATAAGCGACACTGCAAAGGGACTGGAAGGAAAAGTATGTCTCTTTGCAGATGACACAAAGATCTGCAACAGAGTTGATGCACAAGGTGGGGTGGAAAGGATGAGAAGGGACTTGGCAAGGTTAGAGGAATGGTCAAATGTATGGCAGCTTAGATTCAATGCTAAGACGTGCCAGGCAATGCACCTGGGAAACAAAACCCAGGGGAAGAGTACAATGGGGGTGAGATACTAACAACAACAAAATGGAAAGGACCTGGGGGTAGTCATATCAGATGACCTCAAGGTGGGCAAGCAATGGAGAGGGCAGCAAGGAGGGTTGGGGGATACTGGGATGCATAGGAGAGGCATCACCAGTAGAAAACAGGAAGTTATTATCCCTCTGTACAGACAGCTGGTCAGACCCCATCTGGAGTATTGCATGCAGTTCTGGAGACCCAATCTCCGCAAAGACATAAACAGGATGGAAGCTGTCCAGAGGAGGGCAACTAAAATGGTGCAGGGTCTGCACTGGAAGACATATGAAGAGAGACTTAAGGAGCTTAATATGTATAGCCTCGAGGAAAGGAGGGAGAGGGGGGACATGATAGAAACTTTCAAGTACCTCAAGGGAATCATGTTTCAAACAAGAGGTGTGCCAGAACAACGGCACAATTTGAAGATAATGGGGTGGCTGCCAGAGGTAATTTAAGGAAGCATTTTTCACAGAGAGGGTTGTGGATGCATGGAACGCCTTTGGAGGAGGTTGTGGAGTCAAAAACAGTGGTGGAATTCAAGCATGCATGGGACAGTCCAATTCTAGGGGGTTGGGGCAGAAAGAAGTAGGCTGCTGGTTAACTAGGATCTGCAACTTATCCATTAGGTAGGGAAATGGGTAGACTGGGTGGGCCAAGCGGTCCTTATCTGCCGTCAAATTCTATGTTTTTATGTAACAGTTTTGGCCCAGAAGGAGAAAGCGAAAAAATGTTTGATGACCAGGGTGAATAGGGAAATGCAGGTAAGCGTCCTTCATATCCAGGGCACACATCCAATCTCCTTGTTTTCAGAAGGGGCATGACAGATGTTAACGTGACCACGCGAAAATGTTTGAACTGAATATGTAGATTCAGACATCTCAGATGCAGTATGGGCCTGAGAGCACCGATTTCTTGGGTACCAGGAAAAAATGTGAATAGAAACCTTTCAGTTGATCCGCAGATGGCACCGGTACAATTGCTTGTTTGACCAAGAGTGCCTTCGGTTCCTCTTGAAGGATAGGAACATGACGCAGAGGATACTGAATTATCCAGGGATGAGAGGGTGGTGGGATGGAGAGAAGCTCCAATGTGTGACCCATGTGCCAAGCCTCTAGATGGAGGGAGAAATTACATCCAACCGCCTCCGAGGCCTGGGCGAAGAGGCGGTGGGAAAGGCATGGTAGGTCACCAGGTACTGGGCTGGCCGGCCCTTTCCGAGGGACGGGCAGGGGAGCCACGGGTGGCCAAGGGGTTGCCTCTGGGTGCGACCCCAAAAGCCACCGCTGTTTGAGGTTTTATATTTTTCTCCTTTTTTGGAGAAATTTGTACAGTAGATGTACTTTTGTGGAGTATGGTACATACCTTGGACCGTACGAAGGGTTTTACCTGATGCCTGAACATCATCAATGAGGGCTTGGATACCCAGCCCGAATTCTGACCCATTAAAGGGTGCATTAGCCACTTTCTGTTGTATATCAGGGGGAAACCGGACATACAAAGCCAAGCATGGCGACGCAAGACTATTCCAGTAGCTGACAGTCAGACTGAGGTATCAGTGGCATCATATCCCGACCTGAGAAGGTGAAGGGAGATAGAATTATTAGTGGTATTCATAGTCAATAACTGGTCATTCTCCTGAGAGGGAGGAAGTTTATTGATAGTTTCTAGAATAGAGGCCCCAAGGGTACATTGATATTTAATCATATGACCCATGTACACATATTCATGGCACCTGATGCAAAAAGGCCTTTTTATCTAGGTAATCTATTCTTCAGGGTACTTTATCAGGTGGTAAGGCGTTCATGTGTTTAGTTTCTTAGTGTATTCATAAGCAGCAGCATTGACCACTGAATCTGTCTCCGGAATACTGGTGAGAAAAGGGTGGTCCAGAAGAGATTGGTATAATCTATTGGCTTTTCTGGGAACAGCCATAACGGCTGAAGGCTGATGCCATGCAGTCAGCAAGGCATTCTGATATGTAGGTATTAGCTGGGGTACCACTACAGCCGGTTTCTTTCGTAATTCTAAATAATCTGCCATATCCTTACATAGTTTGTCATGCTCCGTAGTGGAAAAAAGCCAGTCACATTTTGTATTTGAAGCATCATTTTGCTAAAGGTGGGGGTCATCCGGAGGAGAAGTAGCTGGCCGCAAAGGCAAGCCCTCATCCATGGAAGAGATGGCTGAATAAGGAGAACCCGGATCAGGAAAATCTGGATCAGGGTACGCAGTATACAAGTCATCGGGGATGTCTCCTATTGGCGAGAACGAGACTGTAGGGAATCATCCTGGTCACTTAGGTCGGCGTGGGCGGAGGGGGGCATAAATTATGTTTTGTAAGACCTGCTGCACAATTCTAGTAATGTCTGCTTCCGAAGAAAAAAAGGAGGGGAGAAGAGCATGGGCTGAGAATAACAGGAAGGACAGATGGACCAGGACGTGCAGCATAAGCAGGTCTAACCCCTGGAGAATATAACCAGGGTCCCCGTCTCGTTCTGACTGCCCCCTGTATGAGCCCACATGTGATGGTGGAGGGGCATGTTGAAGGGCAAAAGCCAGCGGCTTACCCTGAGGTACACGGGACTTAATGGGTGAGCCCGTGAAAGCAGTATCATGCAATATGCCAGATATCGTCAACGGGGGAGACGCCCCCAATGACTAAGCAACTATGGGTTTAGTTGTAGTAAAAGACGATAGTAAGCGTCTTAGACGGAGTATTATAAACCCTCATCGACAGTGCAGGTATTTTCTGCACAGCCTGTATTGTAGTAGCCACCGCCACTGATGAGAGGAGGACTCCCTTCAACGAGGATGCATGCAGAGCTACCCCCGTCGATGAGAGAGGAGCTCCCGTTGACGAGGAGGCATGCACAAGGTGTCCCGTCAATGACGAAGCATGTTCAAAATGCTCCATCGACGGGGAACCACAGAAACTGTGGCCGTTGATGAGCATCTGGAGCAGTAGGAAGAGGGATTTACTGGTCTGACCCTCACTTTAGACTGCCCAGAACGAGAACCAGAAGCTGTGGAGCCCTTGGAACGGACCCCCTGGTTCTCTGATAGAGGCATTTTCTGCTCTGACATGGAAAGATGAAGTGCAAGCAACCGTCATCGACTGATTGCCTGATTAAAAGTCTGACAATTTCTGCAGGAATCGGCCTTATGGGTTTCCAAAACAAGTTACACAAAGTTGATGGTTATCATTTCGAAATTCTTCCTGCCACAGCAGCAGGAATGAAATAAAGCTTGCTTGGTTGTAGAATCCTTAGACATTCATTTTAGAATCCAATTTCTCGTCAATGACTGCTACACAGAAGATGAACTAGCTGCTGCGTGAGCTGAAGACGGCAGAAAAATGAACTGAGGATACCATGGACCTCCCACACATATATGAAACAGGACATGATGTCATGTGTGGGCGGTCCCTGGTCTGAAACTGCTAAAAGAAGCTGCCGTGCGACAGCACCCTCTGCTGGATACTCCCAGAAGTAATGACTTACTTCAAGAGAACATTTCGTGTAAGATCTACTGTTACAGGTGAGTAACTTGTGTTTCTAGGGATGTGGATATGTTGTTCTTATCCACACTTGTTGGCAGACTCCTAGGAGTTCTCTAGGAGGAGGGAGACAAGGCGTACAACCCCTACTTCGGGAACAGAGATGGAAGAACTTAGAAACATAGAATCTGACGGCAGATAAGGACCGCTTGGCCCACCTAGTTTGCCCATTTCCCTACCTAATGGATAAGTTGCAGATCCTAGTTAACCAACAGCCTACTTCTTCCTACCCCCCACAAGAGGCTGAGGCCCCAAAACCAGCATCCCGGCATGACTCAAGGTCGATGTGGTAATGGGAAGGGAAGGTGTCTGTTGACTTCCAGGTAGCAGCTCTGCAAATATCTTGGATAGGGACGTCCACAGAAGCAGCCACTGACGCAGCAGTATGGCGGGTGGAATGAGCCCCTAGCACTACAGGAGGCTCTGTACCCACCAACCTATAGCAGAGATCAATGCAAGATGTGATCCATCTGCCAATCATCTGCTTGGCAGCAGGTCTACCAGGTGCGGCTTCAGCGTAGGTGACAAACAGCTGGTGAATCTCTCCCATAAACTTCAGCCATACGCTCTTTATATTAAGAGAGCGCTCATCTCAGGTACAAAGTATGGAGCCTGTACTCGGGCTCTGAGGTGTAATTGGGGTAGTACACCAGCAGAGTCATCACCTAATTCCTGTGAAACTCCGACACAACCTTCGGAAGGAACTTCAGGTTGGGGAGCAGGACAACACTGTCCCTGTGGGAGACCGTATAAGAAGATTCAACAGAGAGGGCCTGGAGCTCCCCACTCCTTCTGGCTGACATGACAGCCACCAGGAAGGCGGTCTTCCACGATTGGTGTGACATCTCACTCCAATGCATTGGTTTGAATGGCTTGCCCATGAGCTTTGCCAGTACCGGCAGTAGATCCCATGGTAGTGGTGCTTCACGCACCGGAGGGGAAATATGGTTTAGGCCTCTGAAGAAATGCAAGACCACCTTCTCCTGTGCTACCGTCTGCTGACCGGTCCACATCCAGTAAGCAGAGATGGCTGCCAGGTGCACCTTAAGGGTCGCAGACCAAAGACCCCCTTTAGAGAAAGACCAGAGGTAGTCGAGAATGCTAGCCACCGGACAGGACAGACGGGCCAGGCCCTTGCCCTGACACCAAATGGAGAATCTCTTCCACTTGAAGGCATAGCACTTCCTGCTCGATTCCTTCCTGGATGCCTCAACTACAGTGAGGACATCTTTGGAGAGACCCAAAGCCTGGAACTCTAGCCGCTCAGGAACCAGGCTGTCAGGTGCAAGGACTGAAGGTCCAGGTGGAGGACCTTCCTGACTGACTGACAGAGCAGGTCTGGGTATGCTGGAAGATACCTCGAGAGCCTGTTGCTGAGAAGATCGGGGTACTAAAACTGGCTAGACCAGTCTGGTGCCACCAAGATCACCTGTGCCTTGTTCCTTCTGACCTTGAGGAACACTATGTGGATCAAGGGAGTGGAGGAAAGGCATAGAAGGGCCTGGGGTCCATGGCCTCGAGAAGGCATCCTCCTGCAGTGAGCCCTGCTGGGCGGGGTACAAAACAGCCTCAGCTTTGCGTTCTCCCTGGAGGCGAACAGGTCCACCTGAGGAGTACCCTACTGGGAGAACAGGCTGTGTAATATCTCTGGATGGAGAGACCACTCCTGGGACGCCTCACCCACATGGCTGAGAGCATCTGCCAGCTGATTTGAGGCTCCTGCCACATGAATGGTTAGGAGATCCCCCTCCAGTCGGCTCACAAGGGTCCAGATACGGAGAGTGTCCCTGCACAGAGGCCGGAAGTGCATTCCACCTTGTTTGTTGGGATAGTACATGGCCATGGTATTGTCCATCTGGACTTCAACCACTTGACCCCGAAGGAACGGAGTGAATGCAGCCAGTGCTAACCGACCTGCTTGGAGCTATGGCAGGTTGATGTGGCATCGGGATTCCTTATGGGTCCAGAGCCCATGGACTCTGTGATTCCCCATGTGGGCACCCCAGCCCGTGAGAGAGGCATCGGTCATCAGAACGACCATTGGCTCGGGACGGACAAACGGGATCCCTTCCTGCAGGTGTTTTAGGACAGTTCACCACTGGAGAGAGTCCTACATCTTCTGGGTCACAGTGACCAGCTACTACTGAAGGGGACACATATGCCACCGGGCCCATCGGACCACTGAGGTGCAGGCCGCTATGTAACCCAGAAGTTGCAGTAAGTCCTGGGTAGGGTGCAAGTGCCCAACCAGAAATGACTGGGCAAAGGAGGAGAGAACCTCCACCTGGTCCGCTGGCAGCTTGGCTCAGGAATGGCAAGAGTTGAGCTCTGCCCAGTGAAGCAGATCACCTGTGAAGGCACAAGTTCCAACCTGGCCTCATTGATCAAGAGGCCAAGGTCGATGCAAATCTGGAGGGACAGATTCCTGGACCTTTCCACCTACAATTTGGAGGGACAAGCTACAAGCCAATCATCCAGATAGCAGTACACTCTGACCCCCTCAACGCTGAAAATGGGCCACAACCACTGCAATGCATTTGGTGAAGACCCTTGGGGCCGATGACAGGCCGAACGGCATGGCTTGGAACTTGTAAAGGGTTCCCTCTGCCCTGAAGTGGAGGAATCATCAGCGTGATGGATGGATTGGGACATGGAAGAATGCGTCCAGCAGATCCAGGGAGCAAAACCACATGTTCTGCTCGAGAGATGGTATGATCTGAGACAGAGTTACCATCCTGAAGGTGTGAGACCTGAGGAACTGGTTCAGGTCGTGCAGATCTAGAATGGGGAACCAGCCCACCATCCATTTCAAGACCAGAAAGTGCTTGGAAATGAACCCTGGGTTGACATGGGGATTCATGACTCTGACCACTACCTCCCTGCAGAGGAGTTGGGCGATGTCTCGGGAGAACTGACTGAGTGTCCACGGATACCTTTTCCTCCCGTGAGGAGCAGGCTCAGCTTGGGGGATATTGCTCGAATTCCAGAAGCAGCCCCTTGCCGACCGCTTCCAAGACCCACCTGTCCACTGTAACAGTGGACCAGGCAGAAAAGAGTGGTGGAGCCGACTCCCACAGGAGGACCCAGAGTGGGCGTGACTGGTATGGGGGTGGTGGAAGATCCGGCCTGGAGACCACTGGGACCTTTCCCTCCATGTTTACGGGCCGCCGAAGCCCCTGACGTGGGTCGAGAGTGCCAAGACTGAGCCTTCTGCTACTGCCCCTGGTACTGGGGCTGCTTGGCCACGGGGTAGAAGGCCGAAAGGGCTTACACTTCTGCTTTCTGGAACCCTGAGATTCCTTCTGGGTGGAAGTAACGGCGTCCAAGCTGGCAATGGACTTCTCAATACATTGAAGATGACCATTAACCCCGGGATCGAACAAATCCGTGCTCAGGAAAGGAATGTCTGTCAATTTGTCCTGGGTGTCTGCTGTAAAGATTGAGATCGTCAGCCAGGCCCTGCGGTGCATAGCGACTGCAGCCACCACCAAACGGGTACAAGAATCCCCGATGTACAGAGCCATCTGGAGTTGCTGCATGGCAACGGCCCAACCCTGGTCCCGCACCTGCTTGAACGTGGTCTGAAGGTCCATGGGGAGATGAGGAAGAACCTCATCTGGAGAGCCCAGGAGGGCATGGGAGAAATGTGCCATGATGACAGCCAAGCTCGCCTGACGGAGACCAAGCGAGGAGGCAGCATAAACCTTTCTGGCCGAGTAGTCCAATTTTTTGGACTCTTTGTCCGGAGGTCTATCTGTGTCTCTTGAATTGCCCAAGTGCCAAAACAGATTCAGTCACCAGTACCTCAGCCGAGGGATGCTCTGTGAATCCAGAAAGGGAGCAGATGGGAACCGCATACTTGCAAGCCATCCAGGCAGATGGCACAGGGCAGGAGGGCAGGGTGCTGCCGGTCAACTTCGGACCAACAAACACCAACTGTTGCCATATCAGATCCTCGTACCGCCGACAACCTGCGCTGAAGCTTCTCCTCTCCCAAGGATGACGAGGATGAATGGCAGCTGTGCCGCTTTTTAGAGTGCCCAGAATGGAGTTTGTGAGATTTCTTTGGCCTGTTGGTTGAAGGTGTCCGAGACCTAGACCTTGACTGACAGGGGTGCTCAGAAGCAGCCAGGGAGAACCGTGGCTCCTCCAGGACAGGGACAGGGACCATGAAGAGGTTCCCAACAAGTTGGGTCTCCTCCTTGGTAGGTCCGGGTCAGGACCGGAGTCCTGAACAAGGAATTGTTGGCCTCACTGAGTGACAACAGGTCGATGGGGTCCAATAATAATTTCGACTGGGTCATTGTCCCACATCTTAGCCAGCTGGCTTGATGGGGGTGTCGTGCAGCCAGCAGCCAAGGCCACAATTTCGACCGAGGTCGAAAACAGTAGATTCCTGGGACAGAAACCTTTCTCGATCCCAAGAACGTCACTGACGAGACGATACCTCTCTCAAGTCCTTACTCTTCTTACAGGAGCGGGAGACGTGCATGCCCAACAGGCCCTCCCCCTTGGTTGGGAGAGACTGGCACAAACTCCTTGAAGGAGCCTGAAAAGGTAGAGCCCAATTTGAGCAGCACAAAGACCGAAGAAGAAGAACACCGATCAGTGGCCCGAGCCGCCTCCTCCTCGAAAGCCTTCATCTGCTCAAGTTGTTCAGCGGACCCCACAGCTGTGGAGACTGCCCAATGGGCCCTCTTTAGATTTGACCGTCTGGTTACGTTTCTCCGGTCGGCCAAGCTGTAGCTGTGCGAGATGATCATCCAGTATGTTAGGCAGGAACGTGCAACAGAAGTCACAAGCCTGGGTGTCGTGAGCATGGCCCAATCAGTAGACGCACAAGGTGTGCGGGTTGGTACGAGATTTTCTACCCGCAAGAGCACCGGCGCAACTCGGGCGAGGACTTGTCCTCCGTCGCAGTCACAATCGCAAAAGTTTAGGTAAGTAATCAGAGGATTTGTTCACCAGGGCCTACTCAATGTGGGAGGGATAAGAAGGGAACCTGAATCTTCTAGTGGAAAGGAAGATCTGGCATCAAGGGGCGGAGCCGAGGCATATAGCACCCAGGAGGGTGAGAGAAGCCAATTTTTAGAACATCCGGCAAGATTTAAAGGGAAAGGGACATGCCAACAAGTGCAGATAAGAACAACATACCCACATCCCTAGAACTAGCCACGTCAGTTTCCAGGTACTGTTCCACACAGATCACAAAGTACTGTTAAGTAGAAAATCTTCTGAATAGCAACAGGGAAAAGGAAAATATACATGAGAACTAAGAGGTCGCTACTTTTGAAAGTTAATATTTTCGGGCAGTACACTAGTGCTTTAATTTCAAGCAGCACATGATAAAAAACTGATCTAACTCGTGACTTTACTTGTGTATTATTAACTAATGCACACATGAAGATATTGGTCTGATGAGTTTTATTCAAATCTGCATAAAATCAGTGCAGTAAATAAAGAGTGCAGCCAGCCATGCTTAAATGATCGCTCACTGTAAGGCTGAGACCCCGTCTGTTCACCCATAACTACCTACAGCGCTCACAGACACCCAAAGTGACCCACCTCCCTGGGAAGAAGTGCATCCTGAGGCACGCTCGGCCCTCCTCATGCCGGCCCTCTAGCAACCCAGGATTGGGGTGCAAAACCGAGCTGCTGGTGTGGCAAGTGGCCATCACACAATGGCTCTGACAGGTTGGAGGTTTGGGAAGTTTTGACACGGATCAGGTATGTTGTGTGCCTTACAGCACTTTGCCAGCCTTTACTACTTATGTGTTTGGCACAGCAGCAACAACATTTTGCAGTTGGAAGAGTGGCCTAGGGAGTGGCAGCTAGGTTTGAATGCCAAAAAGTGCAAAGTTATGCACCTCGGGTGGGGAAACCCAGGCGCTGTGAAGAAGATGGGGAGGAGGTACTTACAGTTACCAAGCAAAAGAGGGATCTTGAGGTAATCATATCTGATGATCCTAAGGTCGCAAGGCAGTGTGACAAGGCAGTAAACAAGGCTAACTGGATGCTGGGGTGCATAGGGAGGAGGATTTCTAGTAGGAGAAGGGAGGTGGCGATGCATCTTCATCGCTTACTTGTTAGACCCCACCTGTAGTACCGTGTCCATTTCTGGAGGCTGCACCTCCACAAGGACATAGACAGGGTGGAAGCAATCCAGAGGGCTATCAAAATGGTATGAGGCTGAACGAGAAATCACACAATGAGAGGCTGTGGGAGCTCAACATGTACTCCCTGGAGGAGGAGAGGAGAGCGAGAGGGGGCATGAGAGCGACTGAAGTACCTCACAGTTGAACAAGGTGCAGAAGGGGAGTCTCCTTCACAGCAGGAGAAGCACCAGAACACTGGGCATGCTATGAAGCTGGGGGGGAATTTAAGTGGGATGTGAGGAAATACTTCTTCACAGAAAGGGTGGTGCATGTCTCCAAGCTTCCACATGCAGATGCCTACCCTAACCCTATACAATAACCTTCACAATAATCCCCACCTCCCGACTACCTACTTCTACATCCGTACTCCTCTCTTAATCAAACTGGACATCTGTGTCCACTGGGGGTGGGGTTGGGGATGGTAACCTGTAGTACATTAGGTATTTATTGTGCTGACAAAGCTCTTCTGAGCTGCCTGTAATCTTCATAATGAATTGTATAAACAAATGCTTTTCCTGCCTGTACACAAATGTATGTTTTCAACACTTGACTTCTGACCAGAATGTAATGACAACTGCTCTTTTGCAGCATGCTTGCAACTTTGTATGTTAACACTTATACTAACATACTAAAATGCCAGCAGAATAGGCCTAACGGTCTTTCGTGTCTGCTCGTTTGGTCAGCCCCCACCCTGGGTGCTGACCTTGATGCCCCCCTCACCTTCTCTGGCTTCTCCCTTCCCAGTTCTGGATATTCTTGCTGCATTGGATTATGCTTCCAGAACCCTTCCCCTGTACCTGTCCCACCTCCTTCTGAACCCTCCACTGTCTCTCCTCCACCAGCCCCCTAGGCAGCGCATTCCATGGCTCCACCACCCTCTCAGTGAAGTAGCACCTCCTCCTTTCTCCCCTGAATCTTCCCCCCTCCAGCTCCACCCATGCCTCTAGTGGCCCCCTCCTCCTTCCTTCGAAGCACCCTGACTGTTCCTCCCCTATTTACCCTCTTCATGTACTTGAAGACCTCTATCATGTCCCCCCGGTCCCTTCTCTCTTCCAATGTGTACATATTTAGCTCTTCGAGCATTGACATAGAATGTTTGCAAATGAGCACTTAGCTCAAAGGTACTCTGATATTTAAGTAAATAAATCAAAAAGGCCTGGAACAGCCTGCCAGAAAAGCTGGTATGGACAAAGACTGTGGGGAGCTTCAAACATGCGTGGGTATGCACATGGGTACAATATGTAGAGGTAAGGAAAGAGGGAGGGACACCTGTGACCAAATATAATCCAGGGTGTAGTAACAAGCAGGGGAAAACAGGTCAGACTAGATGGACCTACCGGTCCTTTTCTGCTGACACATTCTATGTGTCTGTGTTTCAGTCCAAGCACTGTATGTACCGGTGGGTGGCTCCAATGTTAGCCCTGCATTTATTATTGCACAATGTAAAGCATGTACTCACCAGCAAACACTTGAAAATCAGACTGGCTGTAGTCAAAGGGTGTGAACGGTTTCGTGGACTGCTGCTCCTCAGACTGCTGGGGGGGTTTAGGCCGTTTTTTTTTCTCTGGTTTTGGAATCTCTTCCCCTGGTTCACTTTGCCACCTTTCTCTCTTTGTACTAACTTGCATTGTTGCTGCCAACTGTGAAAGAAACAGATGCAGGTATATTACTGTTAGAAATGGTAAGCGGTACTGTGCGGGAAGGAGAAATAAATACTCACTGTAGTAATGGTGTGTCTTCCCTGGGAACCATCAATAAGCTAATACAAAAATGTGCATTGTTCTGCCAGGGTGTGATGCCCCGGAGACAGAACTATATACCAATTGTGCAACTTACAATTAAGTTCAAATTCTGCGCGGTAGTCACCCTCCTCTGACAATGTCAGATTTGTTTCTAAAGCCAGAGGAGCAGTGAGCACTAGAACTATACAATGACTATTATAACTGTTTCCAAAAATTGTGTCAACTTGTTTTTAAAACACACAGAATAACAACAGACAAGCCGCCCAGTGGTGCTGAGGTTTGAGGCGCTGGACGGCACACCTCGCACCACACCGGCGACCTGGGTTCGGGAATGAGCTCAGGCCACTGGGGGTCAGCAGGGGAGAGAAAGGACTGAGCATCCGGAGGACTGCTCTCCTCTCTCGGGCAGGGAGGGATAGCTGTCCCGCCTGCTGATCGCCCTCTAGCGATGGCTGGAGGGGGATACAGGTTGGGAAGCTCCAGCGGACGTACAAGTCAGTGGGGAGTGGGACGGGAGAAAAAAAAAAAACCAAAAACAGGAAAATGGAGCCGGCAGGCTCCATGACGGCCCTGCCAGTGCCCATCCTGACACCCGGAATTTGGATTTGTGTTCCGGGGTGGGGGTGGGGAGCCAGCACTCCTCGCACCCCTGTCATGGGAGGGCAACCCGTGGGGGATCACTGGGGATAGTCAGGGCAGGAAAAGATGGGGCCTGAGATAGAGTCCCTCCAAGGGAGGGACCGTAGCAGCCTGTCAGGCTCATTAGAGGAAAAAATGTATATATATAAAAAAAAAAGAATAGCAGCAGACAAAACGGGTCATGAAATGACCACAAAACTAACATTCTGTGAAACAAAGTAATGCTCAAGAAACCATATAAAACAGAACTGGCTCTTGTGTGAACCCATTTGCAGGTTCTAGAAAGGGAGGCTGGGTCAGGGCCTGTACTGGCTCAATGATGGATCCCAGAGAAGAAAACAGCATTAGTATGGTAAATAATGTTTTTTCCCCAACAAGCGGATTCCATCGATAAAACCTAATACAAATGTGCAGACTCACCAGCTGTACCCTAGGAGGATGGGTCTTGATCCCCCCCCTGCCGAGGACAAGCCGAAAGGCAAAGCCCGGAACTGGTAATAGTTTCCCTTGGAAGCGAAAGCGAAGGAACCTCCTGTGGGGTGGGAAGACTAAGATGTGAAGGTAGGCGTCCTGCATGCCCACAGAACAAATTCAATCTCCCTGATGAAGCAGGGGGAGAAGGCTGGGGAGAGTGACCATCCTGAATCATTTGTATTCTATGTACTGGTTCAGGTGTCAGGTCTAGGAAGGGACGCAGGTCTCTGGTTTTCTCTGGGACTAGAAAGAAATGAGAGTAGAATCCCTTCCCTCGCAGCACCAGTGGGACAGGTTCACGGCCTGCTTTGCAGGAGCGCCTGGATCTCGCCTTGGATGAGGGTGATATGGGCCTGAGGGTGCTGGGGATTGTCCGGGGATTCCAAAATTCTAGCATATGCCCCGCTCCACTAACTGAGGAACCCATTGATCTGAGATTATTTTGTGCCATCCCTCTACGTAGACAGAAAAATGACACCTTACAGCCTCCCACAGGGATTCGGCCGGGGTCGGGCAAGGAGTCAAGCAGAGGAGCCGGGGACAGGCAATGTGGCCTGGGAGGTTCTGGGAGCTCTAGCAGCTGAATTCCAGTGGCTTGGGTGTAGCTTTTCTCTCAAAAGGCACTCCTGGGTTGTTGGCCCCTGGATTGCAGTTTGAAGGGGTGACGAAAGGACTGCCGCTGGGAGGATTTAGGTTGAGATCGGTATAAAGTTTGCACCAAGTGCAAAGCCTTACTTGACTCTTGTAGGAAACTGATTATATTTTGGGAATCCTCGCCAAACAGAACAGGACCCCTGAAATGGGCATCTAGAATCTTGGACTGCATATCTGGAGCAAAATTGGAGACTCTGAGCCAGGAGTAGGGACGAAGACAAACTCCTGTGGCTGCAGCTCTGCCTGTGGAGCCTGCCAAGTCATAGGTGGTTTGGAGAACGCGAGTCCCAACATCTGAGACAATTTGAGAGGGTGCAACGGCTTATTCTTGCCAGGAACATTAGGCTGAGCCTGTGCTACCTCCAAAGCTTTCTCCCACAGGGCGTTCCGGTATCGGACCATGCAGACCATAAAGTTCAGAGAACAGATAGTGCAGGTTGCAAAGGCAGAGACCTTCTTAACAGATTGGGCTATTTGCCTGGAGTCCTTGTAGGGAGGCTGAGTGCTAAGGTGCCAGGGTCGCTTAGAGCGGTCAGTGACTACAGAGTCAGTCTCTGGGTGCTCCCCATAAAAAGGTTCATCCCTTGGAGCACTGAACAGGCGATCTGCCTTCTTGGATGTCGCCAGAGTAGAAGATGGATGCTTCCAGGCAGCCCTTTTGATGTCCTTGAAGGAATCAATAACGGGTGGAATGACCAAGGGCAGTGACTCCTTTTTATGGAGAGAGGCAGCTAGCAGACATTGCTCGGGGTCCAATTCCTCTGTGTCCCAACCCATAGGGACTGGATGTGCCTCATTACATCTATTACAGTAGGTGTACGTGAGGCACTGGTCAAGAAGCATAGGAAAACCAGGAGCAGTTGTAAAATTCCCACAAAACTGTTTATTTGTAGCAGTAAAATAAAATAAACCTGTTCAGAATAACAATGTACAGAAGCAAAATACATTTTTCTTGTAAATAAAATCTCCCTTGCCAGCTCAGCTGGGTTTTTTTTTTTTTTTTTTTTTCTTTTCAACCCCATCCTTTGCAAGCATCCTGTTCTTTGTAAATTTCAGGAGCTGCTAGAACACTGAGAACTTCCTGAGGTCCCCACAGCAACTGCAAAAGGCTCAGGCATTTGCACCCACGTAACCTCTAGGTTTTTACAGTTTACTCAAATTATAAATATATATACATTTCAACAGTAACACCATATTTTCTAAATGAAAGTGATCCCATGATCAGTTTCATTTCCATATATTGATTTGCACATGTTCTTATATTACCAGATCTAGATATGCAAGGGAGGAAAAACAAAGCAAGAAAAACAGAGACAGTGAGAGGCAAAGGATTGCAGACTGTTAGGTTGATCAAGTCAGAAGTCTCTCAGGAAAATTTGGCTGCGCAACCAGACAGAGAAGAGAGAAAGGAAAGTATACAGATCCTTGCATTTACACACTTTCTGCAACAAATGGGACAGGGTTCTATTCTACCCTGTCACAGTAGGGTCATCTGGAGGAGACAGAGGAGTGTCCTTGCGCTTCTCTGGTTCTGACGGCAAGACAGAGCCCTCGGATTCATCGGAAGAAAAGGGTGAAGAATGTCTTCCTGACTCGCCTGAGTCTGGAGACGGAGAGGGTGAGCGACGGTGTCTTCGGTGAATCCGCAGAAGACTGGTGCCAGTTCAGTCAGGCTGTGGGGTAGGCACCTTAGGAGGCGTTGGTTTCCTCGGGGAACCTGATCCTTTGCCAGATCTGGAGGAGGGTCCTTGGGAGTCTGAGTAGGGGTTCCTTCGGGGACTCATGATCCTTAAAGTATGCCCACCAAGCAGCAAAAAGGGCGTTAAAATCTGTGAGTGGATTCTAGGCATGACTGGGGGAGCCGGTGTTGGCAGGGTAGGTTTAGAGGGCCCCAGCATTGGTTCCTTAGGCTGTGGTAACCGGGTGTCTGTTCTACGGGCATCCAGTTAGCAGGCGTTGGTCCCTGAGGCAAAGAGCCGTCCGGCATCAGCCTGTCAAGAGTAGAAAGACCGGGTGTCGACCAAGTGACGACAGTCAGCCGGCGACACTGGAGGATTAGGGGATGATGCCTGAGGCGTCACTGGGGTTGACTTCGGAGTAGCCAGTGGCCTCCAGAGAGGTGTGGGCAGACGTCAGTCTGGTGATACAGCTGGCGCCGGTGGCGAAGGAGAAGCCTGTCTTGGGGAGCTAGCTCCTGACTGGGGCAGAGGCATCACTCTGTGAGGCAGAGTAGCGCATGTCCCTGGCGTCGCTTGGTGGTTTCAGTCCCTGAAGTCAGGACTGATTTAGCAGACCCCGACTGGGAGGCGCTGGGCAAACATCCACCGCAGCAAGGAGGACCCTGTTGAGCCACCTGGCTGAGAACCCACCTGATGTAGAGGCAGTATAGCGCAGTAGTTTAAGGCTCTGAGCTGCAAATCTGGAGACCTGGGTTTGAATCCCACAGCTCCCACTTGCATACAGTGTGACCTTGAGCAAGTCACTTAACTTCCCTGTGATCCCAGGTTGCACCTGTAAACAAGCTTTCAGCTTAGTGTGTCTCACCTGGTTAAACAATTGGATGTAAAGGCCTGAGAGGCTGGTGATGAAGTCCGAGCCTTGAAGAACCACCGCCTGAGATGGTGATGAGTGTGGGTGGTTTGATCACTGGGAGCCCGGAGGGAGTGAAGGCTGCTGGAGTGGAAGGGCCTACCTCCGTGGGAGAAGACCAGGCTCGGTTCCCAATTTGCATGGGGACCTGGAGTGGGATTCTGACTGGGGTTTGTCCGTATGCTTCTCCCGGTGTTTGTGCTTTCTGCTGGACGACTTCTGCTTGGGAGATGAAGAGGAAGCCAAAGCCCTGGAGGCCAGGGAAGAAGACGTGCTTTTATGGAGCTCCTTCTCCATTGCTGATAGTCTCTGCTGCAGCAGGAAGGCTTCCAGGGTCTTCTGACAGCGTAGTCTGGTGCACTGGTTAAAATCTTGGCAGGCTTCAGTGTCGTGGTCTGGGCCTAAGCACAGCAGACAAGAAGTGTGGCCATCCTTGTGGGGAAACTGCTTGCCACACGCACTCTTGGTCTGCCGCTGCTCCAAAGAGGAGGATGGAGAAAAAGACATGCAAGAAAATGCTGAAAAAGTGAAGAAAATTAGTAAAATAAAGTGCGGGTAAACATGGAGAAAATGGCAACTGACTAAAGCAGAAGGCGTCCGTGTAGGTTCGACTTGTGCAGGTTGATGGCAGGAAAAGAACTGAAGTTGGGCTGGGGGACCGCTCCTTTTATACCACAGGCAGACATCGGGGGTGGGCTGTCAGGGGGTTGGTTACCCTGTTATATACTGCTAGCTATAAGTTTTCTGTGGGGTCCTGGCACCTGCCGGCTTCAGTCCTAATGGTGTTGCCTGTTGCAAGAGCCCCCTGAAGTGAGATCTTAACATGTGTATGCAAAGAAACTATCTTTGTGAAAAACCAAATATGGCAGCTCACACATTATAGAGCCTGCAGCTCTGACATCCTATGAGCAGAAGTAACTGCAACCAAAAATAACATTTTCCATAACAGGAAACAAAAGCCAAAACTCATGGCTGGCTCAAATGGACCCAACATCAGTGTCAAGCACAAAATTCAAGTCCCAAGGTGGGGGTGGATTATGAATAGGAGTTTTTATATGCATAATACCTCTTCAAAAAGTAACAGACACCTCCAGTTGTGCAACCATATGTCCATCATTAAGGGCACAGAAAGCCGATATAGCTGGCAAATGCACCTTAAGTGAGAAATACTCTAGACCAGAGTCTGACAGTAATGAGTAGTCCAGTACTGCATTAACAGGACATGTACAGGGGTCCAAATTCTTGGAAGCAGCCCAAAAATGTGAACTGCTTCCACTTCAAGGAATAAGTATGTCTGATAGAAGGTTTTCTGGCCGCAAACAGAACATCAGCAACTTTAGGGGGGACCCCAAAATGTGCCATGGCTGTTTTCAGGAGCCATGCATGCAGATGTAGGGACTTCAGGTCCAGATGGACCAAAGACCTCTTGTCCTGTGACAACAGACCCCAACACAATGGTAGAGGTACTGGAGGTTCCACTGACTGTTGTTGCAGGAGTGGAAACCATATCTGGTGAAGCCATAATGGAGCAATGGGGATGAGGTGGCACCCTCCATCCTCAGTTTGATTAGTACCCTCCGTATTAAGAGGAGCTGGGGGAAATGCGTTCAGGAAACTTCCTTTCCAAGAGAGGGATGTGTTTTGCCAGAACACTCCAGGCTCCAGGTGTGGAGAAATGTGGTGGTTTTATGGTGTGTGTGGATGCAATATGGTCAAACTCTGGATGACCCCATCTTGCGAACAGGTTGTCTACCACGGAGGTCAGCAGTTCCTGTTCGTGAATCTTGGACATTGATCTGCTTAGCCGATCTGCTAAGATGTTCTGGAGACCTGGGAGATGCACCGCTGACACTTGCAGACCACGGGACAGATTGTTTCCCTTCATAGTGGATAGGAATGGGTGCCCTCTTGTTGATGTAACGCATCACACTTGTGTTGTCCATTTGTATTAACAGAGGACCTGGGCACAGATGCCCCCTGAAATGCCTGGAGGCTATACAGTACAGTCTTCATTTCCAGGACAACGATATGTAATTTGGCTTCCAATTAGGATCATATCCCCTGCATCTGGTAGGAGCCCAGATAAGCACCACATCCAGAGCTCAAGGCACCCATGGTGAGGATCTATACAGAAGCTGGTACAAGGAATGGAATGCCCTATAAAAGGCTGTTGCGAGCCATCCACCATAGTAACATTCTGCACAACGGGGATGTGACAAGGACCCTTTGGTTCAGCTAGTCAGTCAGCTGATCCCACTGGACCCTGTGTGTCCACTGTGTAAGTGTGCCAGTGGCAATGTTACAATAGCTGCAGCCATGAGACACAGAAGACTTAACATGGTCCTTGCAGGGACATTGTAACTTCTGTATACCAACTGTGCTTGAGCAACCAGGTTTTTCGCCCTGTCTTGTGGCAGGAAAGTACATCCCTTCTCTGTATCCAAGACTGCTTCTATGTACTGCACTGCAGTCTTTGGTAGGGATTCAAGACAGTCTTAGGCACATATACAGTGACATGTAAGTCATTGAAAAATTGCCCTGTCTGCGACAGAGTATGCAGTAAAGCTTCCTTGGGGCTGGCCTTTGGAAGCCAGTAGTTCAGGTAGGGGAAAACATACAGGTCTGCCACTGCAAAGGGTTGCTGCCACTACTGCCAAGCGTCTGGTAAAGACCTGTGATGCAGAAGACAAGCCAAAGGGCAATACCCTGAACTGATAGTGCTCCCTCACAGCATGAAACATTGATGCTGCCTGTGGGCTTTTCTGATCTTGACATGAAGACAGGCATCCCTCATGTCTAGGGAGCACAGCCAGTCCCCTTTGCAGTAGAGGATTCAGAGCCTGTAAGGATACCACGCAAAACTTATTTTATTCTATGTAGAAGTTAAGATCCCTAAGGTCCAGTAACAGCATGAGATCCCTGTCCATTTTGGGACAGGAACTATTTGGAATAGAACCCTTTGTTTCTCTGTTTTGCAGGAACCAATTCTATAGCACATTTTAGAATAATGACTGCACTTTTCCCTCAGAAGAGGCAAATGGCCGGAGGATAACAGGAAGGAGGCAGAGGATGATCTGGAGGGTGTCCAGCAACTCCAGAGCTTGCTCCTTTGGTATTATCTCCAGGACCCACTCGTCCGTTGTAATTTCCCAACTGCTTTAGAAGCAGGAGATCATGCACCCCAACCACCTCTGGAATTAACAGTGGAGGTGGGGTTGAAACCTGAAGAGAGTCATATGGAACCAGTGGGGGCATAGCCACCAGCACGGATTACTTTGGATGCTTCTGAATGGGCATCTGGGAAGAGGGTCCTGGCAAACCGCCACCACCTCCAACTTTGGCTTTGCTGATGGTGACATAACCACCTCTTGCAACAGGTTGACAAAAGGATCCCCTATAAGGAGTGGGATAAAAGGGATTTAACAGATCTGAGGGTCAGTTTGGAAGCCTGTAGTCCCCTGAGCACTTCTTCAACATCATAACCAAACAGTTTTGTCCCTCTACAGGGAGCATTCAAAACTGCTTGCTGTACATCATTAGCAAAACCAGCAACACTAAGCCAAGAAAGTACAGTTATGTAAGAACTTACCATAACAGTAGATCTTCGAGATGAGCTCTTGCAGCAGGTAATACTATTAGGACTGAAGCCAGCAGGCATCAGGACCCCACGGAAAACTTGTAGCTAGCAGTATGAGGCAGGGGACTGCCCCTGATGTCGGCTACGCCCGACGTCAGATGTGGTATATAGAGGGCGGTCCCTGGCGCCATCTCAGTTCTCCTGCCGGAGACACGGCTAGAAACCAAACTGTGGAACCGAGCAGGAAGTCCCCACCATGTTCTGGTGACATAAAAATAAAATTACAATCCTGGGGGATGGAGGGTGGGAAAGCCACCTGCTGCAAGAGCTCCTCTCGAAGATCTACTGTTACGGTAAGTTCTTACGTAACTATACTATCTGACTTCGAGGGTGGAGCTCTTGCAGCAGGTAATACCATTAGGACTGAGTCCCAAGCAGTGCCCAAGGATAGACCCAGGTCTGAGAGGGTGGTAGAGAGAAATGCTGAAGACAGCTGAAGCTGAAAAAAAGGCACTTGAGAGTAGGCCCTGCAGGACTGCTAGTCTGAAACCTGCTCTCCTTCTGGATGCAATGTCCAAGCTGTAATGCCTGATGAAAGTGTGGACTGAACTCCATATAGCTGCAGCACAAATATCTGCTGAAAAGACATTTTTAAGGGCTGCGAAGGAAGAGGCCACTGCGCTGGTAGAGTGGCCCCTGACTGTTCCTGGAAGTGGTTTATTATGATGCTGGTAGCAGAAAGTTTTACATTGCACCAGCCAATGGGCTAGTGACTGTTTGGAAACAGGAGCCCCTAGCATTCGTTTGGCGAATGAGACGAACAATTGGTCCGACTGTCGGGAGGAGTGGATCTAAAGAGTAATACCTCAAAAATCCTGTGAAACGTCCAAGGTGTGCAACAGCATTCACCTTGGACAATTCCGGATAATAAACCAGAAGGTTAATGTCCTATTTAAGAGTCAGCACGGACACCACTTTCGGCAAGAACTCAGGGTTCGTGCGCAGGGTCACCCTGTGTCCCTGTGGAAAACTATGTAAGGT
Source organism: Neoceratodus forsteri (assembly GCA_016271365.2). NCBI lineage: Eukaryota > Metazoa > Chordata > Ceratodontiformes > Ceratodontidae > Neoceratodus > Neoceratodus forsteri. Next base: position 25,680,246 of record CM057452.1, on the reverse strand, counting down.
TCCTTACACATCAGAGCCTGGAGCTCGGAAAACCTTCGAGCAGAGGTGATAGCTACCAAAAGAGGGTCTTCCATGAGAGGAAGCGTAGCTCGCAGGAAGCTGCTGGCTCAAAGGGGGGGGGGGAGAGTAAGTTTCTCCAGGATGAAAAGTAAGTCCCAAGGAGGAACAATGTCTCTCCTGAGAGGTCTGATATGCAAGATCCCTCTTAGAAATGTCTTACAGACATTGAACTGTGCCAGTGTTCTATCTCTGAAGGATCATGATATGCAGAAACTGCACATATGTGCACCTTAATGGACGAATAGCTCAGTCCTAAGTCCAGAAGGTGACGGAGATATTCTAGCACGTGCCTGGCCGGACAACCCAGGGGATCTAGGGCACAGGTCATAGCCCAAAGACAGAAGCGTTTCCATTTCGGACCGTAGGTGGCCCTGGTGAAAGGCTTCCTCGCTGCAACCAATATCTCAGCCACCCTGCTTGACACTCCTATCCTCGCTTCTGCTAGGATTGCAGGAGCCACGCATGCAGGTGAAGAGAGTGAAGAGCAGGATAGACGAGTGTCCCCTGCTCTTGTGAGAGCAAGTGGGTGAAGAGTGGCAACTGTATTGGAGGTTACATAGACAGTTGCTGGAGCAACGGATACCAGATCTGGCGGGGCCATAGAGAGGCCACCAGAATCATTCTGGCCCCCTCTGACTGCAACTTGAGCAGTACTCTCTGAACAAGGGGAAAAGGAAGGAAGGTGTACAGGAACTTCCCTGTCTAAGAAAGGGACAATGCGTCTCACCAGAAAACACCAGGCCCTGGAGCGAGCGATCAAACATTTTGTAGTTTGGCATTGCACGGGGACGCAAAGAGGTCCAACTCTAGATGGCCCCAGCGACCGAACAGGTTGTCTGCGACTTCTTGGAGCAATTCCCACTCGTGATTCAGAGAGGCAGAGCAGCTGAGACTGTCGGCGAGAGCGTTCTGGACCCCTGGCAGATGAACTGCGATGAGATCCAGTCAGTGTTCTACCTCGTGGCCTCTCTGCAAAGGGGGTACCAATGAGTCCCCTTCTTGCTGATGTAGAAGACCATTGGTGTGTTGTCTGTCTGCACCAGGAGAGGGCCCGTCGAATTAGTCTCTGAAAGCGATAGCGCATTCAGCACAGCTCTCATTTCCAGAAGATTTATATGCAGAGAGCTCTCTACGGCAGACCAAGACCCCCGGGTCCTGTGATCCCCTAAATGAGCCCCCCAACTGGACACAGAGGCATCAGTGGTTAATGTCTGAAGAGGGGTGGGGCTCCAGAATGGGACCCCTTCCGTTGGGACTGCTGTGATGGAGCCACCATTCGAGAGAGCGGTGTACCGCACGAGAAATCTGGATCTGAAGATGCAGATCATCCACCGATTGGTCCCACTGGACCCTGAGATGCCATTGGAGGGTCCGCATATGCAGTCTGGCTAAGAGTACTGTGGCTATGGCAGCTGCCATATGGCCTAGGAGTTGGAGAACAACCGGGTGGGGAAGAGGAGGCCTTCTGAAGCCTGCTGGCCAGATCCCAAAGGCAGTCTGCTCTGTCTCTGGGGCAGGAAAGCTCTCCCCTACTCGGTGTCCATAATAGCCCCTATGAATTGCAGCCTTTGTGTCGGCCAAGGATGTGATTTTGGCCAGCTGACTGTGATCCCCAGGAGGAAACTAGATCCCAAGTCTCTTGTAAGGCGATTAGAAGCTCCTCCTCTGACTGAGCAGGGAGGAGCCAATCGTCAGAGTAAGGAGTAGATGAAGAGCCTCTCCTTCAGAGCCGCCCGCTACCGCCGCTAGACATTTGGTGAAGACCCTGGGAGCGGAAGAAAGGCCGAAGGGGAGTACCCTGAATTGGTAGTGCTCATCCTGGAAGTTGAAGTGCAGAAACCTTCTGTGAGACTTCAGGACTTTGATATGCAGGTAGGCGTCTTGCATATCTAGAGAGCACAGCCAGTCCTCTTGATGGAGCAAGGGAGAGCCCTGCCAGAGTGACCATCCGGATCTCTGGTATTTTACCGAGAGATTGAGCTGGCTTAAATCAGAATGGGGCGAAAGTCTCCGTTTTCTTCGAACAAGGAAGAAGCGGAGTATATTACTTTCCCTTTTGGGCCTGTGGGACCCTTTGGATGGCCCTCTTTCTAGGAGCTGTTGGATCTACGCTTCCAGGAGGAGACTGTGTGCCTGTGGACAACAGGCCAGAGTTTTTTTGGGGGGGTTGTCCAGCGGGATAGAGATGAACTCTATTGTGTACCCTTTTCGAATGGTGTCCAGCACCCATTGGTCCATCGTGATACTGGACCATTCGAGTGGGTAAAACGCAAACCGCTCTCCAGCCTTCTCATTCTGCCTGTCCCAGAAGGGAGGAGGGGGCAGAGGGAGTCGGGCTGAGGGGATAGTGGGGCCCTGGGAATTTTGGGCTGCTTGGGGCCCTGGGAACCTTGAGGGGCAGGGTGACCCCGCCTCTTGAACCCCTTACCGCAGGACTGTTTGCTCCCCATCCCTGCCCTTGTTCTTTACGAAAAGGGTGTCGGCAGGGTTCATGAGGCTGGGATTTATACATACGGTGCATGTCGGCAACCGCTTTCCCAGACTCTTGGAGTTCCTTGATCATCTTTTCAACTTCCAGGCCGAACAAAACGGGAACCTGAAAGGGGGAATCCAGGACAGACTCTTGTAAATCGGCTGGAAGCCTGTGAGCCTAAGCCATGACTGCCGCCTCATGCAGACCCCGAGGCAGCTGCTCTGCAGGCCATAGCCATGGCACCATAAGAACACCTCAGGCGTGTTTGTTGGCGTCTCAATCCTGACTGGGCTCACGTCAATACTGTCTGCTTCGAGTCGGAGTCTGGCATAGAGTTGACGAGGTCCACTGTCTTCTGCCACAGCAACTGAAACATAGAAACATAGAATTTGATGGCAGATAAGGACCGCTTGGCCCACCCAGTCTGCCCATTTCCCTACCTAATGGATAAGCTGCAGATCCTAGTTAACCAGCAGCCTACTTCTTTCTATCCCCACCCCCTAGAATTGCCTTATGGCTGTCCCATGCATGCTTGAATTCAATCACTGTTTTTGACTCCACAACCTCCTCCGGAAGGCCGTTCCATGTATCCACAACCCTCTCTGTGAAAAAATACTTCCTTACATTACCTCTGAGCCCCCCTCTATCTTCAAATTGTGCCCTTGTTCTTGCACATCTCTTTTTGAAAGATGTTACCCTCTTGGACTTTGTTGATTCCTTGAGGTACTTGAAAGTTTCTATCATGTCCCCCCTCCCTCCTTTCCTCGGGCTATACATATTAAGCTCCTAAGTCTCTCTTCATATGTCTTCGGTGCAGGCCCACATGATAGGTAATCATGTGGGCCATGAAGTTCTAGGATCTGATGGCTCCAGTGGTTGAGGAGAAGACTTTTCCCCCATAACGTCCTAACTTTTAGAGCAGGGTCTGGAGGTTGAGAACTCAAATGCTTTGGCTGGGAACCTCTGCTGTGGGCAGCCATGAGGACCAATGAGTTGACCTTCGGTTGTTCGGCTAGAAATGGTTCGGACCTCGGAGGCTTATAAAGTCTGTCCGCCTTTTGAGGGACTGTGGGTACGGAAGATGGGGTATGCCAGGTCAGGCAAGAATGGTTCCATGAACGGTGGAATAACCAAAGGTTTGGGTTCCTTCTCTCCAAGGAACTTGGCCAGGCGCTTGTGCTCTGGATCCAAGTCCTCCGTGTCCCACTCGTATATAGCCTGGATCCTTGGATGTGCCTCATGATGTCCAAAAAAGAGGGGTCATCCAGGGGTGGGGACCACTGGGAATCTTTAGGTCCCGGGAGGGGACAAAATTCCCCATCTGAGTAAGGCTCTGATCAATGTCGCCCTCTGAGGAGGACATGACAGGAGGGGAAGGAGGAGACGGAGATGAAGGGTGTTTCCTTCTCTTCCCCTTAGGGTCAGGACAAGGGTGCTCACCCGCACCCCCCTGAGGCGCTGGGGTGGGGGGGCCCCCAAGGGTGGCGGAGTAGGGACAGTGTCTCGGGGTCTATACAGGAGATCCCTTTTTACTGTATTCCGCCAGGTAGTAAAGAGACTCCCGGTGTCTGCTACTGGGACGACCACAGGGCCCGGTGCCGGGTTTGAGGGTCCGGGCGTCAGGTCTATAGGCTCGGGTGTCTGAAGCTCAGGTTCCCTGGGGGCAGGTGTCAGTTGCGGGATCCCGGCATCAGTGGGCCAACTGGTGGCCTTCCGTCTTGTGGTCCGGCGTCCAATGTGGCCCTGTCAGGCATCCGGTCCCTCGGAGGGGCAGATGGCTGGTCTTCATCAGCGACCGCCCATGTCAGGCGTCGGGGAGCAGGTCGATGGAGTAGGCGACTGGCTAGGCTTGTGCTGATCTGGGGCGCGCCTTAGCTGGAGGAGAGGAGGTGTCCGAGCCAGGCGGCCTCCTGCCTACCTGAGGGTTCTTCTGAACTGCATTTGTCAAAGAACCAGCTTGTCCTGAGCTTTGACAGGATTTCCTGTGCGACCCTGAAGGTTTGAGGGTTGATGGGCCAGGGAAGTGTGGTGTCCCAGTGGCAGACTCCCAATGTTTGCCCTGAGAAGGCGGGAGGCGGACTTAGACATCACGAGAAGGTTCAGGCGACTGGATCTGAACCAAACCAGACCTCGGATGAAGGTCGAGGAAGGCGAGGCCCTGCTTGGCTGGCGAGTTAGGGTGGGACTCAGACCTGGCCCGATCCTTATCCCTGTGGTGATGCTTCCCCCCGATGACCTGTTTTTTGGTGGGGAATCCCTGGTGGGAGAGGATAAGCTGGCTCCTGATCCCCGTTGCATGGCCGCAAGCTTTTTCTCGAGCAGAAAGGTCTCAAGTGGCCCTCCTGGCGCGTGTCTTCTGGTTAAACTTCTGGCAATGTGTACAGGCATTGGGACGGTGTTCCAGGCCTAGGCAAAGGAGGCAGGCCATGTGGCTGTCTTTGACCGGGTTTCTGCTTCCTGCATGTACACTGATTTTCGCCGCGGTGGGGAGGGCGACAACATACACGAGGCGATGGTTGAAAGTGTAGAAGAATGAAAATACGTCTGTCTTTCATTGGTAGTGAACTGCTAAGAAAGGAGTCCAAGGAGCCGAACTACGTGGGTCGACAGCAGGAAAAGAACTGAAATGGCGCCAGGGGACCGCCGCCTATATACCACGTCTGACGTCGGGCGTAGCCGTCGGGGTGGTCCCCTGCCTCAGATGCTAGCTACAAGTTTTCCGTGGGGTCCTGACTCCTGCCGGCTTCAGTCCTAATGGTATTACCTGCTGCAAGAGCTCCACCCTCGAAGTCAGATCAGTGTTTCATACATATGCCTAAATCAGCAGCTCTGACAGAAGTATCAGAAACATCAAGCAGTCTGTGCAAATATTTGCCAACATCAGCCCCAGACATCAAAGTTTTAATTAACTCATTCTTGATAGAACACTCAGGCAAAGCCTGAGCTAGGCCTTAGCAGCTTTCCACAGACTGTTCTGATATTTCATCACATGGGCCTGATAATTAGCAATTCTAAGTCTCAGAGAGGCAAAGGCATACGTACACTTGCCCATCACATCCAAACTCCTAGATTCTTGTTCAAGAGGCAGAGTACTCAAGTGTTTAGGTGTCTTGGACCCATCATGAGCACCCATGATGACTACTGCGTCAGTTTCTGGCTGGTTGGCATAATAAGGCTTAGCAGAAGGGGCTGGATACTGCATATCAGCCCTTCTGGGAACTGCAGGCAGTGAGTCAGGTCCGTACCATGTAGCAAAGGTAGTATCCTCTAATGAAGAAAAAAGAGGTGGGATTATAATGGAGGGTTGTGACAGGGTTGAATAAGGCCCTGACCCAGTTTTTGTTCAGAAAGTCTTTAAACACAAGGATCTGTTCTATGATCTTCTTTTCGGTCTCTCATATGTCTGGTTGTGCAACCAAACTTTCTTGTGAGACCTAGGAACTGGTGACTCCGACAGTTTTGCAATTCTCCCTCTCGCTATTTCTCTGCCTTCCCTTGCTGTTCAGTGTTTTCCTCCCTCTTGCATATCTGCAGTTATAAAAATATATGCAAATCTATGTGGAAATGTAACTGATACTGGGATTCCTTTGTTTGAAAATGTATATAGTTATACTGTTGAAATGATTGCAAAGCTATCTGGAACTAAAGGGGTTTACCTGAAATGCAGTTTTTAAGCCTTTTGCAGAGATGTAAACAAGAGGTCAGTTCTGGGTCACAATTTTCTTTTTGCTGCACCTGCTGAACCTGACAACACTGTGTGAGAAGCAGAACGTTCTCTTAACAAGCTCCTGCAAAGACTTGTTATAAAAAGAGCTGCAACGTTTTGCAAGAGGTAGAGACAGAGACTGAGTAGAAATTAAGAAAAACTCAGAAGGACTCTGCTTTCTAAGTTTGTACTACCATTGTAAATCGCTATACCAAACAACTGTTTTTTATTTTCTATTAATAATAATAATAAAACGTTACTTGTGAATTTTGAAACTGCTCCTGGTTTTCCTATGCTTCCTGACCTGCACCTCGAAGACAGGGTGAGAAATGAATCCCTATAAAAATCCATTAAATTAATTTTAGTGAAATCTTCTTCCACTGCAAAGCCCATGGCAGTTTGCATCTGCTGCCACGTGGCTTGAAATGTAGGATCCTCAGGAGGAGATCTCTGGGTACAAACCACGAAGTCCTCACTGCAGGATGAGAGGGTAGAACTATAACGATGTGCCACATTCTATTCTCCCTCATAATCCTCCTCCAATACGAATAGGCCCGGATTATACTCCACCTCACTGTCAACCTCCCTGTCAGTGAGCAAGAACCGATGAAGGTGCCGGAGATATGGCAGCAGCTGGGAAGGAAGAATTTGTTGTATGCTGGAAGCAGTCAATGGTGTCAAGAGTGGCTGTTGGCCCTGCTGATGGGATAACTGCCTACAAAGGTAAGCCAGGTAGAATGAGTCGTATCATCTCTGAAAATGATGCCAGCACGGCCTGAGAGTCGACGACGCCCTTGGCCAGGAGCCGTGACTTCTTGCATAGCCGACAGACCTTGGCCCAATGAGTATGGGGTCGTACCATCCATAGCAGGTATGGCAACGCATAAGCCAGACCCCAACCATGTCGACAGTCGGAGGGAGGGGACTGTCATCAACGCTGCCGGAGCGGACGATGATGCTGTAAGATCACCCTGCCTCAACGGCGACTGGGATCTCACCGGGGAAGTAGACTTCTCTTTCTCAATGCTTATGCCTATGGTCCAATGATGAGGAGGGCCGTGATGACCTTTCCTTGTCCCTCACTCGACTTTGGTGGCTGCTTCTTGGCCGACATGGATGGCGATATATATTTAGGCCTTCCTCCATCTCCATAGCTGCTAATGTTTTTAAAAGGAAATTTTACTAAAGGTTTCTACGGCCTCCCTTGTTGCTCGGTTGAAGCTCTGGCAAATCTCAAGTCCTCAGACTGTGAGACAGACCCAAACAGCACATACAAACCGTGTGTGTATCTTCTTTATAAATTTCATCTCCGCACTTACAGCACAGAAATAAAGCATCTTTCAATTTCGGTGGCATGCAGAGATGATGAAAAATGTTTTGTTGAAATAAAGGAAGAATAAATGACAACGGCTAGCAGACTTTTCCCTCAGCAGGTATGAGTATGATTGACGGTGAGAAAAGAACTGAGGAGTGATGAGGCTGCCAACATTTATATAGACGGCGCTGACTTATGTCGTCGTGGGAGGCCCCTGGCTAGCACAGTTTCGATGTGGTCCTAGTACTGACGCGAGTAAAGTTTCAAACATGTGGTTTAACAGAATAGATGCTCTCCAAGATGTGGTATTTTGTGGCACCTAGGGTAGACTTTTCTGTTGCAGCCAAGTCCTGTGCCACCTCACCATCCAGCTTGCCATTCAGTGCCAGCAATGCATTCCACAGGGCTCTCTGGTACTGAGCCAGATAGGGAAAATAAGCTGTCTGTCTTATTTGCAGGGAGGCTGTTGTGTACACCTTTTTGGTCATGGTATCCAGTTTTCTGGAATCCTTCTCAGGAGACTAAAGAGAAAGGCACCTTGGCTTTCTTGTAAGCAGCTGCCTGTACCACTCGTTCATGATCAGGGTGGGCATACAAATACTCTACACCCAGTCTGTTCACATGATACTTCTGTTTTCTTATCGATGCCTACTGCCCGAATTAGGTGCTGACATAACATATGCTAATATGTCTGCGACCACTCTTACGGTTGGCTTCATGCATTCTTACTGTACAAGAAAAGTGAATTGAAGGCGAGTGATTCTGATACCCCATGAATGCAAAGAGACCATTCTTATAACCGTAAGAGTAGTCTCGTGGCCGTATTTTTTTTTTTATACTTTCTATTTTTATCGCCTCCCTCACCCCGGAGCTACGGTTCTTCAGAAGACACCAAGGTACCACCCTGCGACTTGCCTTACTGAATCCACAGAGCTTCCCCCATGTAGCCATGGATATACCCCCCAGGCAGGTACAAGACAGGACCCCAACGTCCCGATAACTTCAATGTCTCAGCAGGTCCCCCAGTGGTCAGGCAGGCAGTCGCCATTATGATCGGTAGCAGTGCTCCATCTATCTGTGCTCAGGCGGTGTATTTTCCTCTTTTTCTGAGGCAGTGGCCAGCGCCCTGATGTTAAGGCATTCCCGCTGATGTCTGCCACTCCCAACCCCTCTTTTTGTGTGCTCCTGTGCTTGCTATGCCTCCGGCTTCCGCCAGAGACCAGTCAAGCACCGAGCAGGTGCCCCCCTCCCTCCCGGGAGAGGACAGCTGTCCTCTGGACGCTCAATCCTCTCCCTCCCCTGCCGACCCGTGGCAGTCCGGCCCGGGTAGCAAGTGGCTTAGTACATGGTTGAGGCCTGTATAGCTGCTCTTCAAAAGGGAAGATTCCTGGCCTCCTTGAGAGAGTCTATTCCTCTCATATGGTTGTTCTATGTACTATCACAAATCCACTCCAGGGGTCAGGCCCTCTGCTACCACAGTACCCAACCCTGAAGTGAGATTCGTTAGCAGGGGACAAACAGGGACACCCTCCTGTTTGTTTTGGGTCCGAGCAAACTACCAGTCTCGAGTCCTGGGGTCAGTTATGAACCCTTTTTAGCTAGCAGGCCCAGGTAACAGGTCCAAATAGCAGACTCTCTTTGGGGAAAGCAGCGCAATACTTCACCCAGTGGGTCTACAACCAACCTGGCTCACAATCCCCCCTGCCACAACCCCCTGCCAACTCAACTGAGATGCTGGTATTTTCTTACCTTGCTGGATCTTTACACAGATCCTTGTTAGTGTGGTTGCATATGGTGACACTACGCAATTTAACAGTTATGTCAGAATTATCAGTACTGTTCTACCATTCACACTCAAAATGAGAAAATGTCTCAGATTACAGTCAGAAAGAAATGGAAAATTTTAAATTAAAATGCCCTGGAACTGATTTAGCCAATTCTACCTCAGTGTTCAGTTGGCAAGAGGTTCACACTTGAATTACCAGTCTTGGCAGAAGTGGTTTCTCTTGAGTCCAGGAACAAGTGTCCCTTAGAAGTCCAGAACAAAAAGTGCTCGTCTTGGAAGACCAAATACAGATGTATGCAATGTTCCCTCAGCAACTTGACAATATCAAGAGGAAAAGTGTCCCACCCAGCCTGAGTTCACAGCTCTGTAGTGATGCTGGCTGTGAGGTCACTCTCATTCCTGCATACTAAATTAGTCACAGGCCACTGCACAAGGCCAAATATTCCAATGATAAAAAAAAGTCTATTTTCTCCCAAATGACTCGCAGAACATGGTTTATGGCAGTTTAGAATTACCCCCTTTGATGTTTCAGAAAAACATCCTGGAAACACTTCTCATATTAGGTTGAATTTTCACAGAAATCGATCAGAAACAGCTTGCTTCTTGGTAAGCCGCAAGAAAAAATTACTCACCGCAATAATCTTCTTTCTTCCAAGGGGTCCTTTAGCATCAGTAAGCTAATGTTACTGATGCTAAAGGACTCCTGGGGTAAGAAAATTTTATATTTTACAACTGGTTGCCTAGGGTCAAAGCAGTGGCATGTTATAACCTAGTTTTTATAACAGTCTCAGGAAGTTTAGCAGATAAGTGTTAAATTTTCTACAAGCCAGCTGCGCTGTTTAGGTCAGCAAAAGGGCAGAACATTTTTTTTTCTTTAAAAAAAAAAATCCAGTGTCCCATGGTGCCTTGTGCTGACCGCCATGTTTCACAAGCAAAAATTAAAAAATATATATTTATAGCAAAAATATAAAACAAATAACAGGCAGACTGCTACTGCCACGTGTTCCTTAGGGCATCCTTTTGTCATCATAGCAGCCCTCTGTGCAGGAGCTCCGAGTAACTGGAGGGGAATTTAAGGGCAGCACCTGGAGGTATGCTCGTGTATGCAGGTATTTTCTGTGGGATATTCAAATATTTGTGGATTATCATCCAAACCTTTATTAGATTTTGAGTGAATGGATTGCTACACTTATGGTACTGGAGAAATGCAAAGATAGAGAAAGAGTACTTCTCCTAAAATCCACCACATCTGCTCCTCTTTAAGTATGAGCTAGGCTGGGTAATTGGGGCTTCTCCAGTGGGAAGAAAGGAAAGATGAGCTGTCCAATAATATAATCTGAAGTTTGACAGTCCCTATCCCCCCTGACCTGTGGGGAGCTGAAGGATACTCCAGTGGACGTGGGTGTTCTTTCCTGTCCAGAGAAACCTATGTATAGTAGTATCTAGCTATTTTTTTTTTTTTACAGTTAAACTTTATTAATTTTTCATAAGACATACAGACAAACCTCTTACAGTACAGTACAATGTGAGGATTTTTTTTTTAAAGAAATTGAGGCAGCATATAATAAGAACATTGCTACAATAATACAAGGAGCTTTTGGTTTAAAATATAGTAAACAATATAGGTCATGTAATTAGCATATACTTGACATTTGTAGTGAACTTAAAGCGGATAGTATGATTAGACACGGTTTATATTAAAATGTTACATAATTATATATGATGCTGCAAAAGGGAAAAAAGTACATTCGTAAAAGGATTGTGGAGTAATAAAGAACAATTGAGAATAGAGTATAGGAAAGAAAAGACATATAAGAAAGTTAAGAAGAGAGAGAGAGGAACTATAAAAAAAGTGGAAAAAAGCGAGACTACAATGATGTATCAGTAAAAGGGGGAAATCCATATATATTAAGTCCATACATTGGTGTTGGAAGATTTAGTTGATTCCAAAAAATTTAAAAAGCCCTGCCAACAACTGTTATATAACATGAGTCGGTCAGACAAGATATATGTCATACGGTCCAGAGAGGCATATTGCAATAGTTGGTTAATGATACCGGGAAGGGTAGGGATTATGTTGGATCTCCAATGCATGAGGATTGTGCGTTAACTTGAAGGAAGAGTATATTTAACCATCTGCTCTGAATATGAAATTTTATAAGAACGGTGATTAAAAATACCAAGAATGCAATGTTTAGGGTCTAGTGTAAAGGCTGACCTACCACTTTCATTGCAAATCTGTGAGTACAGTGCCAAATCTTTTGTATGAGGGGACAGTGCCATAAGATATGCAATAAATCCCCATTGGGGAACTGCAGCACCAGCAATTGTTATTGTTCAATAAACCCATTTTTGTAATAAAACAGGGTTCTGTACCACAAATGAAGGATCTTGGTTTGAATGAGGGAATTGCGTTTATCATTAAAAGATCTGTGACAGGAGAGCCAACATCTGGACCATTGTGCACTGGTGATATTATATTGTAGCAAAGTACTCCATCTGTTTTTAGCATTGACAAGAGTAGTCAGGAAGGATATCACAAATATCTTTGTAAACAGTGCTATTTAAATTGGATGTTGTTTTTATCCATTTAGAGATGTGCTTATCATACAGAGAATTGATAGAAAAGGTTGTGAGGTAAGAGTTGCATGCGGTACAAAGCTGTAGATATTTCCAAAAATCCTGATGGGGAAGATTCTATATGCCTCATAGGTCGGTGTAAGATTTTAACTTTAATGACTTGGGTTCAAGTATATCCTGCAAAAAGAGAATACCCTTATTTTTCCAGGTACGACAAAAAATGGGGTGATTATCAAGAGATGTATGGTGGTTACCCCAGATGGGGGTGTAAGCTAAGTGTTTGGGGTTAGATTTAATATGCTTGTGAATGATTTTCCAATAGAATATAGAAGCAGCTATGGTAGGGTGAGACTTTAAAGAAGAGGTAAGGGTGTATAAAGGAAAGAAGTCGCCACATTACCAGGACATAAGGATGTTTCCATATTGACCCATAAAGGAGACTGGATGTTGGGTTTGTTAAACCATTTAATTGTTTGAGATGTATGGAAAGCCCATAAGTAGGCTTGGAACCAAGGAAGGCCAAAGCCACCTTTTGACCAATGGGATCTAAGTTTATTACTTACTAAATCTAGGTATTTTGCCTTCCCAAATGAAGCTGCCGATAATTTTGTCTATTTTGGTATGAAAACTAGAGGGAAGTATCAAAGGGATATTGGAAAATAGGTATAATATTTTAGGAGTTATTGACATTTTAATGGCGGAAATTTTACCATTAAAAGAAAGTTTAAGTAGCTTCCATCTATCAAGTGTTATTTGGATACTGGTTAACAGAGGGGAAAGATTAGCATCCCATAATTTATTCAATGTCGGGGTGATCCAAATGCCAAGATAAGATATACCTTGGGGGGCCCAACGAAAGCCTAATGAGTTGTTCATGAGGGGACTACAAAGGGTATTCAGTGGTAGCGTTTCGGATTTGTTAAGGTTTAGAGCTATTCCGGAGTGGGAGGTGAAGTCATTCAGTAGTTTAACTAAAGGTTGCCCAGAACTTTCGAGGTTTTCAAGTAAAATAAGGAGATCATCTGCATATGAGAGTGAAGTATAGTGAGAGTTACATAGTAATGCCTTTAATTGTACCGACTGACGTAGGGACGCAGAAAGAGGTTCCATGGCAAGTATAAACAATGAAGGCGATAAGGGCATCCTTGTCTGGTGCCTCTTGCTAAGTAAAAGGAGGGGACAAAATAGAGATCGTGAGAACTCGAGCTGAAGGGAGGTATACAATAATTGAATCCAAGCACAAAAATTATTTGTAAAGCTAAATGAGATAGCACCTGATATAGATATTCCCAATTGAGAGAGTCAAATGCTTTCTCAAAGTCAATGGCTATTGCAGCTGCAGGGTTTTAGGAGTTTTGCTTTGTGAATTAAATTGAGTAATGAACAAGATGATCGGAACTGTTTCTATTTTTGATAAATCCTGATTGAGAAGTATGGATGAGTTTAGTCATTAAAGATTCTAAGCGGAGAGTTTATAATTTGGCAAAGATTTTTCCATCAGTATTAAGAAGTGAGATCGGTCTATAGTTTGAAGGAAGTAAAGGTCTTTGTCTTTTTGGTAAGACTGTTATGATGGCTTGGTCATTGTGCATGGGAGTTTCTTTATTAAGGTTGCTTCTTGGAATACATTGACTTATACAGGACAAAGAGTGTCAGATAGGGTTTTATAAAATCAATAGGAACCCATCACTGCCAGGTGCTTTACCGTTTTTATGATGATAAAGCAGTTTGGATTTCCTGTAAAGTGATTGATTTATCAAGCACAGCTTTGTCCTGAGGATAGGTGGGTAGATTCAATTTTCCAGAAAATGTTGTATTAGGTTGGTATTTGTAGTATTAGATTGCAGTATAGTTGATGGTAAAAGGATTGCATAATACGATTGATTGAAAGGTTGTCTGTGTGTGTCTGACCTGATGGATCTTTTAGACCTGCTATATGTCTCTGCATCTGTTGAGTTTTTAGCTGGTAAGAGAGCAACTTTCCGCATTTATCCCTTGTTCCCAATAACCGTGTTTAATCCTAAAAGGGCAAGTTCAGCTTCCTGGATATCAACTCGTTAATTTTAATTTTAATTGTAGAATTTCCAGATGAAGCTGTGAATTATGATTGGGTTTATTTAATTTATAGTATTGGGTTTTTTCTTTAAGGATTTTTCTAAATTAGCTAATTGTTGTTCTCTTAATTTCTTTCTATCGCTGCATAACTAATAATTTTACCTCTAATAGTGGCTTTTAATGCTTCCCAGATAGTACCTTGAGACATATCCGGAGCATCGTTAATAGAAAGAAAATCCTGAATCTGGGTTTTAATCCAAGGAGTGAATTCAGGGTCTTTGAGTAAAAGTGAGTCTAAATGCCAAGATGGGGATTTAGAAGAAGGTGGACCCCAGAGTAAATGCAAACTGATGGGGAATGATCAGATATAACAATAGGGAGAATCGATGTATCAATAATTTTTTCAGTAATGAGGGGAGAAGAGAACCAATAATCAATCCTACTATATGATTTATGTAAAGAGGAATAAAAGGTGTAATCTCGTTGTCTGGGATGATGTAGTCTCCAAATGTCAGAGAAACCTAAATAGAAACATAGAAACATAGAAGTTGACGGCAGATAAGGACCGCAAGGCCCATCCAGTCTGCCCATTTCTTTTTCTACCTTATAAATGTGCCATCGGCCTTTGCTCTGTCAGTGACCTATCTATTCATAGTCATTTGTATTGCTCCCTTATGCCTATCCCATGCCTGTTTGAAGCCCTGCACTGTATTCATAGCCACCACTTCTTGTGGTGTTTCATTCCATGCATCTACCACCCTTTCTGTGAAAAAGAATTTCACATTCCCCTTAATCGGCCTCCTCTAATCTCATGCTGTGTCCTCTTGTCCTGCTATTTTTCTTATATTTAAACATGTTGGACTCTTTCACCTTGTTTATGCCCTTAAGGTGTTTAAATGTCTCGATCATATCACCTCTCTCCCTCCTTTGCTCAAGGGTATACATATTGAGCTCCATTAATCTGTCCTCATATGTCTTCTGATGCAGTCCCTGCACCATTTTGGTTGCCCTTCTCTGGACTGCCTCAATTTGGTTAATGTCCTTGTGAAGGTGTGGCCTCCAATACTGCACGCAGTACTCAGATGGAGCCTAGCCAATGTCTTGTACAGAGGATTTACATACTCTCCTCTTACGACGCAGATGCCTCCCTACTAATACACCCTAACACCCCCCTAGCTTACTCTACTGCTTTAGAGGTCTGTTTGATGATTTTAGGTCATCAGTGATGATGATGCCCAAGTCTCTTTCTTCCTTTGTGACTGCTAGCAACTCCCTGACAGACTTAAAAGGGACTGGGTCCTTCATAAGCATTGATAGAGCATGAATACTACGGGGGTGGGCATCATGTGATGAGTTACTTCTGTCTAAATATGCTTGTAGTGCTAAGTTAAAGTCACCACCAATAAGAATAGGTGAATTATTTTTATTATTAATCATAATTTGTTGGGATAGATTATGGAAGAAAATGGGTGAATCAAAGTTGGGTGCATATACATTCCACAAACATAAGCGGACCTGCTATGGTGTTTAATAGGGTTATAATCCACCTACCATCCGGTCTCTAATGATTTTTATGGGGGCCAATTAAGAGATTTATGTATTAAGATAGCAACCCCATGTTTTTGGATGGAGAAGATGACGCATATACTTGACCGACCCAGTCCCTTTTAAGTCTGTCAACATCCTCTGATAAAAGTTTAGTTTCTTGTAAGAAAGCAATATGTGTTTTATGCTTTTTAAGATAAGTAAGTACTTGCTTACGGTTACAAGGCGAGTTGAGTCCCTTGACATTCCATGAATGTAAGATTAGATCACTCATGGTACTAGGATATAAGGTAATTAGTTACAAATAGGAATGAGGGACTCAATACCATTAATTTGGAGGATGTCACAGATTCAAAAGGTAAATATATATAATAAACAAATGTATGCAGGGCCCTTAACTTGTATGGGTTCAGATGATTGAGTATTTGTATTCATTTTGTCTCAGAGAGTATAGAGATAGGAATATCAAGTAATTAAACATTAGAGCCAACAAGCGTTAGTATAAACTCAGTAACAAGAATATTAATTTGAAACTTTTATGAAATGCGAGCAATAAGAGTCGGTAAATATACCAGGACTCTCCTCTACACTACTAGGCGTGTAGAGTAATTAGTGAATCTCAAGTCCGGTTTACCCTATAATCAGGACAGTGGTTTACCGTGATTGAGAAAAGGCAAATTCCATTTTGCAGATTGACAAAACCGGTATTGTCACCGGTGTCTGCAAGTCCAAAATCGGTTTTGCCGTGTTGGCTTTGTAACCTGTATTTAACCATTTTTCACTCTGTTAGCATGCATTTTCACATTTCTACA
This sequence comes from Neoceratodus forsteri, assembly GCA_016271365.2. Classification (NCBI taxonomy): domain Eukaryota; kingdom Metazoa; phylum Chordata; order Ceratodontiformes; family Ceratodontidae; genus Neoceratodus; species Neoceratodus forsteri. The sequence continues at coordinate 25,663,914 of CM057452.1, read as the reverse complement.
TCTGCTGTTGCATATCTGCACTTGTAGCTATCAAGTTATTTTAGAAGCTAAGTTTGTCAAGGCAGCAGGCGACATCCCCCGCTATCCCTCCTGTATAATGACAGGACCACTAATGGCCCCTATCCTTCTGACGCAATGGGGACAGCAGTACTGTGGACCCCTCCTGTGGTCTGATTGGCAGCAGCCCTGCAGCCCCTATCTCTAAGGTGTGATGGCAGGAGCAGCATTGCGGCCCTTCTCCCTCCTGTGCAATGGCAGCAGCACTTTGGCCTCCATCCTTCCGTGTGTTGTCAGTAACATGGTGGTAAAGCTCTGCAGCCCACAACCCTCAGGTGTGACAATACAGAATATTAGATTGCAGGACACTTGGATAAATTAAAAGGAACTAGCCATTAGAGACTGCCACCCATCACCACACAATGCAGACTAAGTTACCGCCTACATGACCTTTCTCGTAAGTTCTCATCCCAAGAAATGTTAAGTCAATAAAAGCAAGTATACCATTTCAAGAAAGGTAGTTTATAAAGAGTGCAAATATTGCAAATCAAAAACAATATACAACAGTTGAAAAATGTGAACAAAAACAAAATCTAATTGAAAATGTGCAGAATGTAGAAAAGTGAAAATATATATTGAAACACAAGTGAACTAAAACCTAAATACAAATACTCAAAGTGTCAAATGTGCAAAGGTACAATAACTGTGGAAAACTGTGCATAAACAAAACCTAAATGAAAATGTGCAAAATGTGCAATACAGTATGACAAAATATACAGTGAAAAAATGAACAAAATATAAATACACACACACGACAAGGAATATGGGAAAAACAATGTTATTGAAAGTGTTTACACCCTATAACTAAAAAATGTGCAAAATGCCTGTGAAAATGTCACCAATCTAATCCTCTCATTTATTGTACATAAGCTGGGATAGTAATCTCATATTGTCAACTAGCAGGTTACGCTCTTTGGTCTGTGTGGATCTGTCCGAGACCGAGAAAGATGTCTCCACATCGACTTTCGACACAGGTATCCAAATGGCTTGCAGAGCAGCTTTGGCCAGTACTGGTAATTGTGGCTGCACTGAAATCCAGTACTGGCCAACATTAAAGTCCATTATGTCTGGAAGCTCTCCTATGTCCTGCCCAACATACATCTCCCAGTCCTTTGTAGTGCAATTTGGTTGTGCAGTTCAAATACACCAATGTCACTGGCTGAGTGTGTGAAGTCCTACTCAATTTAGGAAGGTTGTAGGGTTCAAAATACGGCAGGCTTTAAAGAACCCTATGGCGGGTTTGTTTCCATGTGTTTTGCCATTTTGTTTAGGGCTACTCCAAATGCTTTTGGAAAATTGCAATCTGCTCCTGCTTAACCGTGGCCTAAGAGTAGCTAAGTATTCATCTGTTCTTTCTCCAAATGCTTCAGTTTTTGATACACCAATCTGAAACCTCTGTTTTATTCCATGTAGTGCATCGAATACAGAAACAGCCAAGGGTTTGTCTTTCCTTTGTAGAAGTTCTATTGTGCTGATGAGATCACTGCAGTTTTCAGCGATGAAGGTTGTGTGAATCTGTAGCTCTGTAAACCAGTCTTGGAAAAGTTTTCTCAACGAATTCATGGAATTGCAATCACTTGCTTCCACCTGGAAGAAGTCTCTTAAGTGCTGAAGATAAAGCGAATGGTACTTAACGGTTTCAAACCAAGTGTTCCAACGGGTTAAGACAGGAACAGGAGGCAATTTTTCTTTTCTACATCTCCCTCCAGGAATGCCAAGTACTCTCTCTTACGTTTGGGCGACTGCTGGAATGAGTATTTCACAAGTGCTACAAGTTTATTGACCAGTTCAAAATGGTCAATCCATGTGTCTCCCACCAAGGATAACACATGTGCCCAGCAACCAACATGGATCACATGGGCACCAATAAGGCCATATAAACCTCTTTGAAGCACTTCACCATGTACGTGCATTGTCTCTGATGAAGGCGACTACTTGGTCCATCTCCACATCATATTTCTGCAATGTCTTTAATACATTGTGCGACAGTGGTGTGATTTACTGCTGTCAACTCTGTTGTTTCTGCAATGATAGACTGTCCGCCTGCATACCAAAAATTATGTTGAGTATACAGCGAGCATCTGCGCCTGTCGCCTCATCGCACATTACAGAGAATGTCTTCCTTTCACAAGCTGTGAAATTCCGTCTCCATTTCCTTTCTCAATTTGGGCAAGTAGTTCTGCCTTAAGGTGGATACCTTTGGGAGAGCACCAATTCCTTTAACGTTGTCCCCATTCAGTCTCTTATGCACGGTTGAGCCAACTTTTCGATGGGTATATTTGCACCACAAGCCCTTAATACACCAATACAGTATTCTCCGTGCTGCAGCTGCAGAGTTGTAGTATTAAAGCTGGTGTGAAGCGTCACCTGTCTGTTGCTATTTTTCTGGCTTGCATTCTTCATATGTTTTTACTTTTGCAGTGATCCACCACTGTGTCCTTCCTCACATAGTCAATGGGGTGATCACAAAAGCGACAAAACATTTTCCCTCCGTCCTCATACATGCCTTCCAACTTAAATTGCAATGCACGGTCCTTAGCAGTGACACTGGAAAGTTTTGCCATTTTGCTTGGTGTTGCCATCACGATGCGTAGAACAGATGACTCCAAAGAACTAAAGTGGAACACAAGTTGGAGAGATATTAAAAACAGGCTTTAGAACTACTTAAAGCTTCACAACAATGACATTAAGGATTTAATTATCACATAACTTCTGCCCATGGATGAGAGTCTGGAGAACAGCAACAGAAAACATGCTGATCTCAGCTGCTCACAATCCATACAAAAAACAATACCAGAATCATAATTCACTGCTAATCCATGTGGACCATGCTCAATCCATGGATGGCAGTCGGTCGGAGCAGCTACAGAAATCAAGCTGTCCTCAGAAGCTGTCACAGGCTTGACTATATAATACAAAAAGTACAATATTGACATCCAAATATAGCCCTGACCACAGCTGATGAGAAATCCTGACATACAGGATCCCGGCTTGCTCCCCGTCTGCACCAAGACCTTATCGGTCTCCCGCTCAAACAAACTAAGACTTGGAAAACACATGAATCTGAAGATCACGCCATACCTTTTAGAGATGATGACTATTTCAGCAGAAATTACACCAAGCAGGAATGTTGAAGCCTAAAATTTGAAAAAAATAAATTATTATGTAAACAAAGGACACACACACACACACGTAAATGACACCTAGTTAGACATGCCATCTGCCTCCTCTGCTGGGAGACAGAACCTAAAAGTCCGGCTGTGAGCCACCAGGACTATAGTGTTACCAACATAGCCATGGTTGCAGCCACCTATCCTGAATGCCAAGCAAGGGGCCATACAGCTAGGGTCTTATTGCAATGATTCAGCTTGCCACCCACACTGCCCAGTCCCTAGCTACCACCATCCACAGGAAACACCTTTGTGCAAACCACCCAGGGTGTATAAAACGTAAAGCAGGATATCCCCAAATGTCTGCATTTGGGGACAAGGGCTCTGGGTCAACATCTGGCGGGTTGTAGTAACAAAACCCACTTCCAAGGAGGATGTTGATGCAGACACCCTCCATTCATTCAAGTCACTCATCATGGGCAACTCCTCACTCACTGGGTTGCGGTACTCAGCGACTGGCACAAGGGCCATCACTGAAAAAAGTGTCCAAACAAGGTTGGTGTCAGTATCTCTGCAAGTCATTTTCAATTATTTTAATTGTGGTTGATGGTGGGGACTTTACATGGCAGGCCAACTTGCCACCAACACTCCAAACCATTTTGTCACTAACCACCTGAAAATAAACTACCTCTAATAGCTACTGTTGCCCCCATACCAAAAGTGAACCAGTTCTTCACCAAAAAGTGAACGATGAGACATCCAAAATAAACTTACTTTTCAGCGGACAGGACATGTTGCTGTTAGCAGTCTGGAGTTCAGGCATCCACATCAGTCAACAGGCCAGGGTTGGGTGTGAGCTGAACAGCAGTACAGTCTGTAGCAGAGCACAGCCTTGAAAGCACCGAGAAGTCACTTTAACTTCCATCTCCAGGCAAAATGGAAACCGCAGCCTTTACTCAATATTTATATGCAGCCCCCACCCGTCCCTGTGGACAGCAGCATGTGCGGCACTGCAGCCCCACCGTCCCTTGTGACGGGCAGCATGTGCACTGCAGTTCTCAACGCCCTGCTGGCGGCGGCAGTGTGCGCACTGCAGCCCCCACCGCCCTGCAGACGGCAGCATGTGCGGCACTGCAGCCCCACCCGTCCTGCTGGCGGCAGCATGTGCGGCACTGCAGCCCCCCGTCCAGTGTGACGGCAGCATGTGCGGCACTGCAGCCCCCACCCGTCCCGTGTGACGGCAGCATGTGCGGCACTGCAGCCCCCACCCGTCCCGTGTGACGGCAGCATGTGCGGCACTGCAGCCCAATGCCATGTACAAATCTGTCCAAGCTCAGACGTGAAGTAAGCCGAACCACCAGACGCCAAGGTGGACTCCGTCGGTTCAGTCCCTATCTAATATATAGATGCGTGCCTGATTTGGTTTATTTGTAAACAAAGTGCATCCAGCTTAAAAACTTCAAGTGATTAATGAGGACGCTAATGGAGAGATACACAAACAATCTCTGCCAAAGAATAAACCAATCCAGAATCACAAAAATAGTAAATTGTGAACTTTCTGGCTATCTTGATGAAAATGGAGCCTCTTAGTTTTCATGTCAGAGCTCAAACTCAAGAAAATAGTTCTGCTGGCAGGATGGTAACAGGTTGCTGCAAGGCCCCCAGCAACAACTTCTTTATTCAGAACATTTCAATTTTATAAGCACAAATCAAGACAGGCCACCAACAGGCCTCCAACATATTCCATTAGAAATTCCGGCAAAAGCTTCAACATAGAAAATGTATTTTTAATAAAAGTGGTAAAATTGTTAACATGCATTTCGACAGTTTAACTTGTCTATTTATCCCCTAGGTAATCCAATGTCTGCGTCCTCCAAAATTGATGAAGGGAACCGAGAAGAACAATCCACATTTCCAACTGCACAGATGCCCTCTGGGTTCCGATGAAACATGGAGGTTGATTGTTTGATTATGTTTAATAAAGATTTTTGTCTGAGACGTGTGCCTATTATTCTACACAGTTATGCACACCACAACAACAATACTTTACAAATGAAAATATGCATTTTAGTAAAGACACATGCCCAACAAATCACTACCAAACCAAACAACGCACCTTCCCCAACCCGGGGTGGGGTGGCAGAATATAGGAACAGCTGCATCACAAGCCTGGGACCCAGGCCTGTCATGCAGCCAGTACCCACTGGGTATCCACCTCAGCCGACCATCAACAAAGAGCACCAGGCGTAGCACGGACCTGGCCGACTGGCATACATGCTGGAAAAATGGTTCTGCGCCACTCTGCCCGCCGCCCCTCCCTCAGAGGCCAGAACCATTTTTGCCAGTATGTGAACCAGTCCGCCCAGCCCGTCCCTCAGCCGACCATCAACAAAAGAGCACCAGAGCGGACGGACCTGGCCGACTGGATACATGCTGGAAAATGGTTCTGCGCCACCTGCCCGCCCACCCCTCCCTCAGAAGCCAGAACCATTTTTTGCCAGTATGTGAACCAGTCCGCCCAGCCCGTCCCTCAGCCAACCATCAACAAAAGAGCACTCAGAGCGTGGTACGGACCTGGCCGACTGACATGATGCTGGAAAAATGGTTCTGCGCCACTCTGCCCGCCCGCCCCTCCCTCAGAGGCCAGAACCATTTTTTGCCAGTATGTGAACCAGTCCGCCCAGCCCGTCCCTCAGCCGACCATCAGAGACCACATTAGCAGCATCAAGCTTCCTTCAGGGTAGGTGACAAACTCAAAGGCGTCAACAAGGCTTTTCTATTTGAACCCCTACCAATCCTAAAGATCCCCCTCCCAACCTGTGAGAATTTCTGGCAGACACCACCCTTCGTAGAGTACAACATGTAGAAGCTCCAATCTGCAATAAGGGCTCTTCTGAAGGATCACTGACCTGCACAGACACTCTTCCCCAACCCAACAGACCTGCCCGACCAGTCTCCCCACCAGCACAGCTACTCTGCCCCCCAAGGACCTGCATGGACAGTCCACCCACCCCAACAGACCTGCCCTGGCCACTCTGCCCACCCCGATGCACCAGCACAGCCACTCTCCCACCCCAGTACACCGGCCCAGCCACTTGCCCACCACATAGGCCTGCACGGACACTCAGCCCACCCCAACCGACTTGCACAGCCACTCTGCCCACCCTGATGCACTAGCACAGCCACTCTGCCCACCCCACTGAACTACACGGACACTCTCCCCACCCCAGTGCACCATCCCAGCCACTCTCCCCACCCTGATGCATCAGCCTGGCCACTCTGCCCACCCCAAATGCACCAGCACAGCCACTCTGCCCACCCCCATTGACCTGGTCGGACACTCTCCCCACCTCAGTTCACCAGCACAGCCACTCTCCCCATCCCGATGCATCAGCCCAACCACTCTGCCCACCCCAACAGACCTGCCCGGCCACTCTCCCCACCCCAACAGACCAGCACAGCCACTCTGGATGCGACACTCTGGGGAGCAGTATGGGTAGTGAGTTTTTCTGGATGGGATTCAACGTTCAGTGCAGTGGAGCAACAGCATAGATAAGCATAAATAAAATAAACTGTGGCGTGGGGGGTCCCATAAAGTGAAAAAAAAACATAAGTTAGAACAAGGCTTATACCCCACAACACAGGCAGCAGAACAACTCTCTTCTCCACCCGCCCACCTACCCCGCTAGCTATAGATGCTCTCCTTTTCCACCTGGAATGGATGGAATGCTCAAACAAAACCATGGTTAACAGGGCAAATAAAACAACTAACCGGAGAGCCCTTTGAGACCCAAGAACAAAATTAAAATCGATTGTGGTGCGGAATCGCATCGCTCCGATTCCTGTCTCTCGCCTCCCTCCTCGGAATTGACGGTATCTCCCCGATCCCACATAGTGACAAAAATACCCCCACAACACAGGCTGCAGCAAACTTACTGGAAAGACCGAAAGACCAAAGTACAGAACAATGGGATGGATACAGTCGAGCACAGATTGTTGTGGCAGGAAGACAGCAAGCAGGAAAACAGCGAGCGAAGTGCAGAGTAAAAATGCAAACATACTGCACCGCAATTTATAGCGCTCTGTTCTCACAGTCACTTGAACAAACACTAGTTCCGTTTTGGCGTTTTCCGTGGCCCAATAAATGATTCCGCATTCCTGTCTGCTGGCCACCGTGACATGCGGTAAAACCATTGTCCTGCCTATAATCTTAAGATACTGAACTTTATATAACAGTATATTAAAGAAGTGTAATTGAGATTTGTGCTGAGGTAATTAAAGCATTACCCTGGAAAAAACAAAACATCATTCTACCAAATAAAAGGATAATTATGTAATAGTGTTAAATTCCAAACATAATGAATTAGCTTGGACCTAGCAATAAGTCCAATATTAAATAAAGTATACCAACATGATGGCAGATAATGCTGAAACAGTGTGAGCCAGATAAAAGGATGCCCGATGTGTATTAATCCACATAAGCTAGGTTAGGGAATGCAGTATATACTATAGGTTCATAGTACATCAGTGTATTGTGGAATCATTTTTATAAGTTCCAATGATTTGGAAGAAAATGGGATGAAGAATAATGTGAAAAGGCGGAAAAACTCAATGTACAGAAATACAACTGGAAACATACTTTGGTGCAAAATCTGTGAGATATAATGGGAATGCACCTGATGCACTACATACCAGAAGTGATGCAAAATAAATATTAAATAAGTAAATGATTTTAGAGTATTTGTCTAATCATCCTCCACATTACAAATGTTAGGATTTATGTGGAAAAATGCTATAATAGTAGGGGTTAAGGGCACACTGATATGAAATACAGAACTCTATATATGTATGTATGCGCCTGACCACATGGTGGCGCTTAAAGCTTAGGAAAATTAGAGTGTAAATAGCAATTATATATACTAATGTCTGGCACCACACAAGGATTAATTAGAAGAGATCTTACAAACATTGTAATATTTATTCTCTCTCATTTATTTATTTTTTTCCATTGAATACATTGAGAGTAACTCCCGCATGGATTAAATACCTCCAGTGTCAATTGGCTCACCTCCCACAGACAGATACAGGCTTCTCAGCAGCGATAGCGATTTACTGCATTTAAGTGCTCCAAACCTGTTGGGTGCGATAGAGACTGCGCTTTGTGGTAAATGTACCAAAGGAATCGAGTGAGGTGGTGTGAAGAAGAGGGATTCTGGTGAGAAACTGCTATATCACATCTAATTATGGGCCATAGTATTTATTACAAATTTTTTTTGTTTGTTTAGTGGGAAAAGCCTCAGGTAGCCTTGCTCTTCGATTTTCTTCTTTTCTTTTTGGGTGGTTCAGATGATTTAAAGGAGAGCTGGACACAAGATCAGCCAGGAAGAATCGGGAGAGTCATTACCGTTGAGAGCTTCTTCTGGTCTTGAGTAAAGGGGTCGATACAGTGGGTCTCAGATCCTCCGTAGATGAGTGCAGATCTTCTTGGAGCAGATCTTCTTGGAGTGGGGAGAATTTGTTAGACAAGGTAAGAGGAGTAGAAAACTGATGACGCTCCACATGGGAAGCTGGAGAGGTGGAAATATTATTTAAACAGCAGGTATTATTATTTAGAAGAACCAGATGCTTTTTTTTTCTTGTATGCGTCGCGGAGCTTCTGGCAGGAGCTACAGTGGCAGATATAATGGCTGCAGATTTCTCAGGGACCTGAAGGACAGTTTCAGCAGGAAGGGCAAGACATTGTAATTGTGAAGTGCTTGTGCTGGAGCATAAATGAGCTGCATTAGCATCGCAAGGCAATGTAAGTGCGGGCTGTGTCCAATTCAGAAATTCAGAGAGAGATTCTGGGGTACTGAAATCTCTGGCAGAATCATTCAAAAAGACGATTGTTGCAGGTGTAGCAGTGCAAACTTAATTCCACGCTGATGAAGGATTGTTTAATGGGGTTGTAAGCTTTTCGTTTGTTAGATAATTCTTTAGAATAGTCTCTGAAAATTAGGATTCTGTTTTCTTGCCAAGTAAGTGCACCTAATTGCCTTGCTTTTTGAAGAATCAGTTCAGTATGTGCGTGGTTTAGAAATCTGGCAATGATGGGCCTGGGTTTCTGGTCGGGTCCAGGCCTCGGATTTAAGGTGCGGTGAGATCTCTCGATGATTAGGTCTTGGCCGGCTGGTAATTTAAGCAAAGAAGGAAGTACATGAGTTAGAAGAGCACTGGTGTCTCCTAGTTCAACACCTTCAGGAAATCCGAGAAATCTAAGGTTGTTACGTCTGTTTCTATTTCAATACATCTATTTTGTCCTGAAGGTTCCTAATAACTCTGTCCTGCTCCCTGATGGTAGCCTGTAATGTGTTAATGGAATCTTCATTTTGAGATGCTTTAACATCAGTAGCGCTTGATTTTTGATCAGTGCCTGCATATTACTGATATTTTGTTGAGATGCAATTTTAATACATTGATTTCACTTATTAGTTGCTGAAACACTGCCTCCACTCTATTAAGATAACTGTTATGTGGAGATTGGTCTGCCATTATTGTAGGCCTTAATAGAGAAATTGAAAAGCTGTAGATAACTCGTTCAGTAAATATGAGGCAATAAAAATACTGTACCAGAGCTGTTCTGCGATGTACATATAGTAAGATCTCAGATGTTGGTGAAGGTAGGAAGTCTGGAATCTGTAGGATGGATGACGATATTTGGTGAATCCAGGGAGATGAAGAATCAAGCAGCCATCTTCAGCACAGCGCCCTCTGGCTCGTATCTAGCTATTTTAAGATTTTGTCTGGCACCTAAATGGGCAAAGACTAAAGAGATACAAGAATTTGGGAAGAAGGGAAATCTTTACCATAGCTATCCTCCCCAGGAGAGTGAGTGGAAGGTCCCTCCACTTTTCACAGTCATCCATTAGATTAGCAAGTAGCTGGCCATAATTTCTAGGGATCAGCTGGGACAGACTGGTGGGATCTGGACCCCTGTACCATGTGTGGACCTAGTGGATTTTGAATAAGAGCTTCCTGTGCTACTGCCCAACTGGCAGGATCTCACTCCTTGGCCAGTTGATTTTGTGGCCCGACAGAGGTTTATATTCCAAATGGAGTGCCTGGACATTTGGTAGGTCCTCCATAGGCTTCTGCAAGAATAATAGAAGGTTGCCTGCAAAGGGCAATTTTGTGCTCTGAGCCCCCCACTGCCAGTGCCCCTTGATGCCCATATGGTTCCTAATGGCTGCAGCCAACAGTTCTACGGTCAAAACATATAGTAAGGGGGACAGTGGGCAACCTTGCCTGGTGCCTCTACCCAATGTAAATGAAAGTGTTAAGGTGCCACTGATTGAGATCTGCATGGCTGGTGCGGCATACAGGCCCCTGATCCAGTCTACGAACCTTTCCCTGAAAATGAACTGCCGCAGTGTAACAAACATGTATCCCCACTCCACACAGTCAAAAGCTTTCCCTGCATCCAGGGCAAGGACTGAGACCCCATGGGACTTGGACGTTTCTGCTCAAGCATGGATGATATTGAGGGTTCTGCAAATACTGTGTTTTCCTCGTCTCCCCTGCATAAAATCCCCCTGGTCACTATGAAAACACTGGAGTAATAGGGTTTCCAAGCAGGCAACAGTTGCACACACAATAACTTTGCAATCTGTTAGGAGACAGAGGGCAGTTGTCCTTACCTGGTTTTGGAAGGATCAAAACTACTGCAGACCATGTTGGGGGGGGGGGGCAGCTCCCTCTCTTCCATACTCTCCTCTACCATTATTATTTAGAAAATGGGCATCGAAAAAGTCAGAAGCTGACTGGCTAATCCTCTCTGCCACGAGTGTTGTTATATTTTAACAACGCCTAGAAAATAACAAGTTCCTCTTTGAAGTACCCATCACCACCTCGTATCCTTGTGCCCACCTGAAACATCTTAGCAGCCACTTCTTTTTAACTCGCTTAGCGAGTCACTGATGCAAAGGCCCTCCACGCAACTCAGTCCCTCCTCAGACCAGTCCCTATACCTCATACACACAGTACCAAAAAAAAAAGTGTTTTTTTTTCATCTTACAAACATGAGCATTGGCAGACACTCCCATCCTACAATCAGCACCCTGATCTCACAACACACGCTAGCCGACAGCACCACTCCATCCCCGGTGCTCACTGCAGGAAAGTACCGCTCCAGTCAACGGCCCCACAGTAATGACAATCATACAAAAAAAAAAAAAAAACTGCCGCATGAGCGCCAATAAATCATCACCAGGTAAAACAAAATACCTCTTTTTGTTTTTTTCCCCACACTTTATCAGCTCACTCGACTTCTACATTCCCTGTCCAATCGTGCCTAACAGATCTCCACGTAATTCTCACTCTGCCGCTACCACACACTCCCTGCTCAGACTCAAACACAAAACCATTTTTTTTCTACACAGATCACGGTAGTGTGATGCAAAAACTCACGCGACATTCGACAAAAATAACAAAACACTGCACAGTAATTATATAATACAAAAACTGCCTTCTCATAAGCTGCAGCAGCCCTCTAGTGGCAGTAAAGGAACTATTTTACACAACCTGCCATTTCTGTTCATTTTTATTAATATCCTACCCTCTTTTTTATAAACTTTATTTAAAAAAACAATGCTACCCGTTTTCTAAGTGTAATAATATCCTCCAAGGTGGCGTTGTGGGATATAACAGACCTTCAGGGGCTATAAGGCCCTCTGCCTGCAGTGTTGGGCCTCATTACGCTCTTCTGCACAGTCCGTTATATCCCAATAACGCCCACTCCTGTTGGGTATTATTACTTATATTACTGATGGAGCTTTATCAATAATATATTACATTTTTAAAAAAACTTAGACAATGCCTGTTTCCAGGGCAGCTGTACGTGAAACACGTCACAGAATAAGAGTGCCTCACATGCAGAGGAACGGAGCGGTCTGACTGGTCGGGATCACTCCTCGCCTATAATGATTTTCAAGTGGCTTCTTAAGAGACTGTGTAGTGGGACTCTTTGTAGGGCTAGTTCCATCATTTCCATGAATTCCACTTCCTCCTCATTCTGTTTTATGAGAGGAATGTTAGATATTTTTATAAAGCAGCCATTTCCATGGACTCTGGGCGCTACAAAAAATTCAATAACAAAATACACAGGTAGCAGCTCAACACAAACTTAAAATTCTATCCATCCCGTTAAAACCAAATTCAGTCATTAAAAGCTGGCTGGAACAGATATGTTTTAATGCTTTCTTAAATGTTGAGGGTATTGACCATTTACTTAATGAATGAACAATAAGAGATGCCGTCCTTAGTAACTCTAGGAAGGTGTCGCCGAGGCACAGGTCACGAAGCATAGGAAAACCAGGAGCAGTTGTAAATTCGCAAGTGATTTATTAACAACAGTAAAAAAAAATTCAGAGTAACTATTTACAATGACATGACAAACAGACAGCAGAATCCTTTTTCTAATCAATTTCAAATCTCAGTCTGTCGCTGTCTTGTTTGCAAAATATTGCAGCTTTTTTATAAGTCGGTGCAGGAGCTCGTTAGAAAACAGCATGCTTCTCACACAGTGTTCTTGAAAGTTTCAATGTTCTTGTCAGTTTCAGCAAGTGCAGCAAAAGAACATTGTGACCCAGAACTGACCTATTTTAGCCAGCTCTGCAGAGATTTTGCATCCAGCATTCTCAGGTTAACCCCTTGAGTTCCAAATAGCTTTGCAATCATTTCAACAGTATACCTATATACAGCTTTAAAAAAAGGATCACAGTTTCAATTACATTTCCACAAAATGATTCACATATATTTTTATACCAGCAGATATGCAAGGGAGAAGAAAAGACAGAACAGCAAGTGAGGGTAGAGAGATAGTGAAAGGCAGAAATTTGCAAGACCATTGGGGTGATCAAGTCCTAGGTCTCATGAGAAAATTTGGTTGCGCAACCAGACATGGAAAAGAACAGAACAGATCACTGCATTTAAACACTTTCTGCATAACAACTGGGACAGGGCCATATTCAATCCTGTCAAAGAAGGAACCAGACACCTGATCAGGACAGCCATCAGGCTCAACAAGTTCACCCCTTCTCCCTTTTCATAGTAAATTTTTCCTCCAACATAGACTGCTGTTTTAGAACCGGAGCCTGGGAACAGTGGGTGACATTCAATAAATTCCCGTAGCCAGACAGGCCTAGAAAAACTGCCACATTTCTGTCGTCCTCTGCTAAGGACTTTTGTCTCTGCTACACTGTCTGCTCCTTATCCTTTGCCGAAGAAGTCGCAGGGACATATTTTCTTTTTGTTTTTTTCTTGACAGGCACTGGTTGCAGTACCTGCTCAGAGGCACTTTTATTTGTATTTTTGACATCACTGGAGTCAGAGGTTCATCTTTGGACACCCTATCATTTCCGTCTTTACCATGCCTTTCTGATGGCTGAACAGCTTTATCTTTTTTGTCTGTCCCTTTTGACATGGACTGCTGCTTATGGGGCTAAGAAACCTGTGATGAGTGCTTTCCGCCATCACTTGGAGCTCCTGCTGAGCCTTTATTGTGCTTTGCTGGCATACAGGCAGACTGAGAAGCCACATTTTTTTTCCTTTTACAAAGCCCTTTTTTGGTTAGCTTTCTGTTTACAGTAGTGTAATGTATGGAGATACCAAAATAATACCATAGTATCCCATACAAAAAAATCCCGGTAATACAGCAGTAGCCAAAGTGATAATACTATGCAGCAGTAATAATACTATTGTTCAGAGCTCGTAATACTATCGTTCGAGCTCTGAATGATAGTATTATCACCAAACCTGAAGAGCGCAACCACAAGATCTTCCAAACCCATACGCTAGTGCCCGACATCCCCAAGGCAATCTCCTAGCACTGCATGCTGACATTCCTAAAACCGCACCTCCTGATCGGACGCGGTTCCTCTGTGGACAGGCAGAATCGTTCAAAAAACATGGCGTCCGTCTCTCGCTAAGCAAGAGAAAATCGTCCCTTTGCTTTACGGGCAGTATTGTTTTATTCCCCTTTATGCTACAGAACTGCACTATTAAAGAAGCAAGGTAAGACTGCCTCTAAAACAAAATCCTTTTCAACTAAAACAGACACAGCATGAAACGTGTGGGTGGGTGGGCGAGCAGAGGTGGACCGGGGACGGAAAGTATACACACACACACACACACACACACACACACACACACACACACACACACAGTGAGTGAGCGAATCCTCACTGCAGCGGTAGCACGGCCTCACAGCACCACATTCACAGAACTGCTGCAAACAAAATTGGGCTCCATATATTACAAAAAATAAAAAATAGGTGAGGGTCTATCACTCAGGACTAATACCATCTCAAGGTTCTGGGGAACCACTCGATAGTATTACTCCCTTGTAATAGACCCTCACCTATCTATTATTCTATTTATAGTAGATAGTATCAGAATAATTTTGCTTAGTTCTAGGCTGACATTTTCTGTAACTACAAATCCCCAAATCCCTTGCAGCTGACATCACAGCAGCAGGCAGCTGTGGGGGAGTCAATAGCCTGCAGTGCATAATAGAGCTTTCATAATCTCTGATCAGTTGTTTTCTGGTTCTGCTTTTCTCCGGGGGGAGGGGGCGCAATGGGACCATCAACAGTGCTGGCTCCCTGCCAATTAGCTCTCTCTTCCTGGTTTAAAGATCCACACCTCAAGCGTCCCTCCATGCTGCGTTCCTCCATGCTAAGAGCCATGGTGCAAAGGGCAGGGAATCTGCCTGAGATCAGCCACTTGACCAGCTACGCTGCACCCCAGACCAGCTGCTACTCTGCCTTGGTCAGTGAGTTTCCATTTTAATCAACTATGGGCTCTCCCATTCCATAAAGAACCTGTCTTGTGTTAACCAGTTTAAATGCTTCATTGCAAGCTTTTAAACTAGTCAAGGGGGGAGGCACTGATAAGCAGCAGGAAAATCCCAGCCTCTGCCTACAAAACAGGGTATTAAATGAGAAAAAGACCGAGGCAGACAGGTCAGTGGGGGATGCTGCAACAGAAGGTAAAGCTATCAAAAAATGGAGAGCAATGAGTACCAATGCCCGTAGTCTGAGTAACAAGCTTCCTGAATTAGTGGCCTTGATGGAGGAGGAACATCTGGATATCGTGGCAGTCACAGAAACATGGTACACACAAAACCATGACTGGGACATAAACATACCAGGATACACTATCTACAGGAGGGACAGGGAGGGTAAAGAGGAGAAGGAATAGCTCTTTACACAAGGGAAGGAATCAAAGCATCAGAACAAAAGGGAAAACAGGGAGGAGAAGCAGCACTGTGGGTAAATTTGGAGACCGCAATGGCACCACAATCCGCACAGGGGTTGTATACAGACCCCTTCTCAGGAGAGAGATGGACAAGGAAATGAAGAAAGAATACTTAGAATGGCAGAAAAGGGAGATGTTGCTGATGGGTGATCTGAATATACCAGATGTTAACTGGAATGCAGTTGCAGCAGCCACTTCAAAGAGTGGGGTTATTCTAGATGCCCTACAAGGGGCATGCCTTAGACAACTAGTATTGGAGCCCACTCGAGAGGGAGCAATCTTAGACCCGGTTCTCTCAAATTTTTATTTTATTTTAAGCTTCTGTTGACCGGGTAAGTGCACTAGACAAATCCTGCCTATTTTCAGGCACGACCCGGGGGAGGGGGATACAGATGAATGCCAACTGACCTTGAACCAGATTAAGCTGTTGGTGGTATTTTTTTAGTGAATGAGGGAATTTGGCCAGGACACTGGGAAGTTCCCCACTCTTTTGATAAGTGCCATGGGATCTTTAACATCCACCTGAACTACCACCAATCCAGGTAGATGGGACCTCGGTTAACGTCTCCATCCGAAAGACGGCACCTCAGAAGTGCAGCACCCTCTCTGTGCTGCACTACACTGTCAGTACTGGGATATTAATCCAAGTGCCAGATGTGGGAACTGAACCCACAGCCCTCTGATCTCCCGGCCTCAGAGGTGAGTGTGCTACCTACTGAGCCACTGACTGACAAATGGAGATGAAGAGAGGATCACAGATGTAGAAGTGGGTAGCCATCAGGGAACTAGCGACCATCAAACAGTATGGTTCACAATAAACACAGCAATAGAGTCAAGCCATACAAAGGCAAAAGTACTGGACTTTAGGAGGGCTGACTTTGCCAAAATGGGTGAGTGCCTAAGGAATGCACTAGCAAATGGGCAGGAAGGAGGTGTGGAAGAACAATGGGGAATAATAAAAACTGCCGTCAGAGGTAACAAGCCTTTGTGTGAAGCAAATTAACAAAACGAAACGATGTAAGAAACCACTATGGTTCTCAAAGGAAGTGGCAGAAGGTTCAAGAGAAAAGAAAGCATCAAGAAGTACAAGGAATCACAGAAGGAGCAGGACAGGAACTGTATCAGTTAAAGCAAAGGAAGCTGGGAAGGCAGTCAGAACAGCAAAGACCCAAACCGAGGAAAAGATAGCCAACTCAGTTAAGGGGATAAAACCTTTTATAGGTACATCAGGGAGCGAAGGAAGACCAAGGGAGGGATAGTGAGGCTTAATAAAGAGGAGGAGGGTGGGCAGAGGGTGACTGTGAAAAGGCAGAGATACTAAACAAATATTTTTGCTCAGTATTTACAAAGGAAGTGGGGAGATACAGTGCGTGAAAAAGTATTTGCCCCTTCCTGATTTTCTCTATTATTGCATATTTGTCACACTGGATGTTTCAGGTCCTTAGACAAAATATAATATTAGATAAAGGAACCTGAGTGAACAAATAACACTTTTTTTTACTTATTTCATTTATTTAATGAAAAAGGTTAACCAACACCAACCGCACTGTGTGAAAAGTAATTGCCCCTAGTTAAATCAACCCAATTAAAGGATAATTAGAGTCAGCTGATTGAACACAGCCAGGCTTGATTACAGCCAGCCCTGCTCAATATAAACCTCACTTATTTTGACCCTTAACATCAGAGTCACGTTGCCAGCACAAAGATTCAACAAGCACATTATGCCATGATCAAAGGAAGTTCCTGAAAAGATCAGAAAACAATGTGTTGCCTTCATCAGTCTGGAAAGGGTTACAAAGCTATTTCTAAGGCTCTGGGACTCCATCGAACCACAGTGAGAGCCATAATCTCAAATGGAGAACACTTGGAACAGTAGTGAATCTTCCAGGAGTGGGCGGCCTGCCAAAATTACTCCAAGGGCGAGCGAAAATCACCCAGGAAGTCTCAAAGGATCCTAAAACAACATCCAAAGAACTGCAGGCTTCTCTTGCCCTCAGCTAAGGTCAGTGTTCATGACTTTACAATCAGAAAGAGACTGGGCAAAATGGGCTTCATGTGAGAGTAGCAATGAAACCACTGCTAACCAAGAAGAACATAAACGCTCATCTCTCATTTGCCAAGAAGCACCTGGATGATCCACAAGCCTTTTGGGAAAATGTTCTATGGACAGATGAGTCCAAAGTGGAACTTTTGGACGACATGGATCCCATATAATGTCTCGCAGCAAACACAGCATTCCACAGTAAGAACACCATACCAACAGTCAAACATGGTGGTGGTAGTGTGATGGTGTGGGATGCTTTACTGCTCTAAGGACCTGGATGACTTGCCATAATTAAAGGAACCATGAATTCTGCTCTGTACCAGAAAATTTAAGGAGAATGTCCGTCATCCTTCCGTCAGCTGAAGCTGAAGCGAGTTGGTCATGCAGCAAGACAATGATCCAAAACACAAAAGCAAGTCCACATCAGAATGGCTAAAAGAAGTAAAATTAAAGTTTTGGAGTGGCTAGTCAAAGTCCAGACTTAAACCCAATAGAGATGCTGTGGCAGGACCTGAAACGAGCAGTTCATGCTCGAAACCTAACAAATGTTACTGAATTAAAGCAGTTCTGTGAGGAAGAGTGGTTAAAATCCCTCCACAGTGATGTGAAAGACTGATATTGAATTATAGGAAGTCTTTGGTTGCAGTCATTGCAGCTAAATGTGGCGTAACCAGTTATTAAGTGTAGGCAATTACTTTTCACACAGTGCCAGTTGGTGTTGGTTAACTTTTTTCATTAAATAAGTGAAATAAAAAAAAAAACAAGTGTTATTTGTTCACTCAGGTTCCCTTTATCTAATATTACATTTTCTCTAAAGACCTGAAAACATCCAATGTGACAAATATGCAATAATAGAGAAAATCAGGAAGGGGGCAAATACTTTTTCACGCCACTGTACCTAAAACAAACAGCAGAAACACTCTGGATACAGAAGTTGATACCAGCCCATTTACAGAAGAAAGGGTTCTGAAAGAACTCTTAAAACTGAAGGTGGACAAAGCAATGGGACCTGATGGGATTCATCCCAGAATTCTAAGAGAACTAAAGGAAGAACTAGTGACACCACTGACTACCCTCTTTAACAAATCATGGGAGGATGGGGTGGTACCTGAGGACTGGAGAAGGGCAGATGTGATTCCCCTTCATAAAAGTGGGAGCAAGGCAGAAGCAGAAAACTACAGACCTGTTAGTTTAACCTCAGTGGTAGGGAAAATGATGGAATCACTTCTGAAGGAAAGAATTGTTGAGTATCTAGAGGCCAGAGGGGCACAGGACCCAAGGCAGCATGGATTCACAGCGGGAAGGTCATGCCAGACAAATCTGATAGATTTCTTTGATTGGGTGTCCAAAGTAGTAGATCAGGGAGGGGCTGGACATGGCCTACCTAGACTTTAGCAAGGCATTTGACAGTCCCACACAAAGATTAATATACAAGTTAGCCAGCCTGGGAGTGGGTCCCAAGATGACAGCCTGGGTAAAGAACTGGCTGGAGAATAGGACACAGAGTAATGGTAAATGGAGTCCACTCTGAAGAAAGGGGTTACTAGTGGGGTACCGCAGGGTTCAGTATTAGATGGTTCCTCTTCAATGTCTTTATAATCGACATTGCAGAGGGACTGGAAGGAAAAGTATGTCTCTTTGCAGATGACACAAAGATCTGCAACAGAGTTGATGCACAAGGTGGGGTGGAAAGGATGAGAAGGGACTTGGCAAGGTTAGAGGAATGGTCAAATGTATGGCAGCTTAGATTCAATGCTAAGAAGTGCAAGGTAATGCACCTGGGAAACAAAAACCCAGGGGAAGAGTACACAATGGGGGGTGAGATACTAACAAAAATGGAAAGGGACCTGGGGGTAGTCATATCAGATGGCCTAAAGGTGGGCAAGCAATGTGAGAGGGCAGCAAAGAGGGCTGGGGGAATACTGGGATGCATAGGGAGAGGCATCACCAGTAGAAAACAGGAAGTTATTATCCCTCTGTACAGACAGTTGGTGAGATCCCATCTGGAGTACTGCGTGCAGTTCTGGAGACCCAATCTCCGCAAGGACATAGACAGGATGGAGGCTGTCCAGAGGAGGGCAACTAAAATGGTGCAGGGCCTGCACAGGAAGACATATGAAGAGACATTTAAGGAGCTGAATATGTATAGCCTCGAGGAAAGGAGGGAGAGGGGGGACATGATAAAAACTTTCAAGTATCTCAAGGGAATCAACAAAGTCCAAGAGGGTAGCATCTTTCAAAAAGAGGTGTGCAAGAACAAGGGGCACAATTTGAAGATAGAAGGCGGCTCAGAGGTAACTAGGAAGTATTTTTCACAGAGAGGGTTGTGGATGCATGGAGCGGCCTTCGGTACAATGAGTCAAAAACAGTGGTGGAATTCAAGCATGCATGGGACAGTCATAAGGCAATTCTAGAGGGTGGGGGTAGGAAGAAGTATGCTGCTGGTTAACTAGGATCTGCAGCTAATCCATTAGGTAGGGAAATGGGCAGACTGGGTGGGCCAAGTGGTCCTTATCTGCCGTCAAAATCTGTGTTTCTATGTAACCTGACATGCTCCCTGGTTAGCTGTTTTATGTATGTGTACCTTCAGCGCAACCTGCCTAGTGCCACTGCTTGCTCATTGCTAGCCAGCTGCTCCATCCCTTCATGCAGTTTGCTGCCTCTAGTCCAGCTGGCCACTGTTTTGCTGACTCCTAGAAAAATGTCATCTGGGTGCATCCTCATTCTGCTTTTTGTCTCTCATTAATTTCCAATTTAAAGGTAATGCACCATAATTTACTTGTGCTACATTTATCTTAGTGGTCTCCCACCTACTTTTAATTGTTTAGCTGTTCAGTAATCTGTGGAGCGCATCTGTGTTGCAGCTATCGCGTGCTTGTTGCTTTCTTTAGTATTTTCAGACCAGGTCCGTTACTAGATGTTAGCAACTGCTGATGATGTGTCTAACACAGCTAATTTACTAATCTGCCTAGCTATTATTTGTCTGCTATTGTACAGTGTTTAACTACTGTGGTTGCTGCTTGCCATTTTGCTCTTGCCTCTCCTCCTGGCTGCAATGTTCCTTACACTCCTTTGCCTGCTCCATTTCGTCATCTCTTCCCACCCTCCACTATCCAACTCTCCTACCTTCCTCCCATCACCCCTCCTTATCCACCCTGGTCTCCTACCAACCTCTTCCCTCAGTCTGCAGTTTCTCCACTGTGCCCAACTGCTCTCCAATCTGCTCCAAAGGTAGGGCGCCCCCATGCCATCCATCTCCTCATTCTCTTCTCCTCCTCCTCCTGCCTGGCGGCGTGGAGCCCAACCCTGGTCCCTCCCATCCTTCCTACATTCATCATCTACTGCCAAGTGTCTAAGCATCTTTCATCTCAGTGCTAGGAGCCTTTACCTAAACTCCTCTCGTCTGGGTTCATTTACACTCTGCTACACTCCCCTAATGTCCTCTGTACAGTCCTGGCCCTCTACAAGACTCCTGACTCTAGCCTGTCCCTTCCGATTACTATCTTTTCAGGCAGGACAGGGGTAAACACGGAGAAAGGGTAGCCATCTATGCCCGCCAGAGCCTCTTGTATGCAATGACCATCAGGGAGGCCATACCCTCCTCCCACGAATTTCTCCTAGCCAGGCTCTCACTCCCCTCCTCTGTACCTCCATTCATTGGAATTGTCTATGCCTCTCAAGATACCACATTCATCCCTGGATGACTCCCTTTTCTCCATCACCTTTCATTCCCCCACAGGTGAACCCATCCTCCTTGGCAATTTCAATATAAATTGGCTTTTCCCATCATCCAAATCCACCATTAACAGGACTGAGTCCCCAGTCTGTCCCAGATTATTTCAGAACCCAACCCACTCGATCAGCACCCTGCTAACCATATCCTTTTGGACAGGGTTCTATCCTCCCACCCCACCGCACTGTTGCAGCAGGCACTGTGCTCGACTCATTTAGTGACAAGTGCATGACGTCCTGTGCCACAAAAATCAGGCATTCCCCTCTCTGTCAAAATACATCCAGTCTAGGCCTTTCTGGTCACTAAACATCAATGCTCTACTGAGAGACCTCACTGCAACAGACCAGACATCCGCTTCCCTGGACAGCCAAGCTCTGCTGGCCTATCACCTGCCACTGTTGCTTGGTTCCGTTCCTACCTAATGGGAAAGCAATAATTGGTATTTATTTATTTAATTCACAAGTTGGATTTACAAACCTTTGAGTCAAAGACTCATTTACAAAGGCACCTCGTCACAGGGAGGGGAGACAACATATTCGTGAAGCAAGACAGTGGAGAGCAATACAGGTGAGATACAAAAGAGCATATAAAGTAAGGCATTTCAGTGAGCAAATAGGTGAGATACAGAAGAGCATAAAAAACTAAGCTATTTAGTGTCTCAGTGGAGCACGCAGGTTACAGTTCATGGTGTTCAGACTACAACAAGCTATTGTAAGAGAGCTAGCACACTAGTAATACCATAAGAGACAGATTGGTCCAGAAACAACTCTCGGAAAGCCCTATAATGAGCATTTACAGCTCTGATTGTCAGTGAGGTGTTTACGTGGGGTGATTTTGAAGGGCCAATTTTGGGGATGTTTGTAATGGGAGTGGGGAGGAGTTATACCAGAGGGTGCTCAATGGTGAAAAGACCTTTGGGCGGCGAGGTCCTAGCTCTAGGCACCTGGAAGGTGGCTTTGGTAGTATTATGGTGATGACGGGTGGGAGGCCCGCTGAAGGGGTGTTGACTCCTGGAAGCAAAGCCTAAGAAGAGCCTTTTTGCCAGTATTCAGGTGTGGTATTGCAGGCGCTCTGACTTATGTCAGAGGCGGAATAGAGCTGGCATGTGAGTTCTGCTGGGGGCACCGGTCAAGAGCCTGTAGGCTTTGTTGATAGAGGTCTGGACTTTGGTGAGGGCAGTGGGGTTAGCAGCTGTATAGGTAGGAAGTCCATAATCAACCAAAGACAGGATGGAGGAAGTGATAGCCAGTCGTAGCGCAAACTCAGGGATGCAGTCTTTGTGGCGGTAGAGGAGTCCAATCCATGCATTCATGGCAGTGGACAAAGAGTTAAGATGGGCATGGAAGGAGAAAGCAGAGTCGAAGGTGATGCCCAGGTATTTGTATGTTGATACCTGTTCAAGGGGGTGGAGAGTGTTGGGAACGATGCAAAGGGGAGCATTTCTGGAGTTACTTTGGCGGTGTGCAAAAATCATAGATTTAGTCTTCTTGAGGTTCAGAACCAGACGATGGTGAGGAACCACTTTCCAGCTTGGCTGAAGGTGAGTTGCAGGGGAGCTCTGGAGTGTGAGTGGAGTCGGGATGTGAGGCGACGAGGACTGCGTCGTCGGCGTATAGAGGCATTTTGCCTGTGCAGGAGCTGGGGAAGGTGTTTAAAAAGAGACTGAACAATGGGGCCCAGGATGGAGCCTTGAGGAACCCCGGAGCGTACAGGTAGGGGCAGTTGATAGGATACCATTTAATTTGACTCGTTGGGGTCTATCCCGGAGGTAACTGGTGAACTGGTCAGAGGGCCAGATGAAGCCCAGCTGAAGGAGGAGTCAAGCATTGGTGGGTGACACACCGTGTCAAAGGCCTTGGATAGGTCAATGAACACTGCCACAGTGATCTCCCCAGCAGCAAGTGCAGAGTGTATTTGGTGGGAGAACTCCAATAGGGCTGTAGTGGTGCTGTGACCAGGCGGAAGCCATGCTGCTCTGGGCATAGCATGTTGTGCTTGGATAGGTAATCCACAAGTTGGGTGGATACTATTTTCTCAGGGCTTTGGGGGGATGGTGATAGGTCTGTAATTGTTTGGTAATGTGCAGTCTCCATTTTATGGATAGGGTAATTTCAGCCAGTTTCCATGCACTCGAGAACTGGCAGCGAGCCTCAAGGGATCCGTTAAGAAGGTCAGTGAGGGGGCTAACATGACATCAAGTGTTAGGCGGAGTATCCTGGAGTCAAGGGGTCACAGCTCGGGTTGTGGGAGGAGAGGGCTTTTAGGAGGATTGGCTTGGTGTCATGAGGAGATGGTCTTGAAGAGAAATGGGGATGGGAACTAGCTGGGTGGTTGGATGCATGGATAGGGTCAAAGAAGCGAGCAGGAAGGACTGCACTTAGGTCAGAAAATGTTGAGTTGAGGCAGTCAGCAACACGTGGTAGGTCGGTGTTAATTGTGCCGTTAATAACCATTTGAGAAGGGGGGGGAGAGTGGGTCTTCCCAATAAGCTCCTTTATGTTATCCCAGAAAGCCCCAGTATAGGTTGGAGGCGCCCTGTCACCTCCCTTCGTATCAAGGCTGGGGTCCCACAGGGCTCCATTGCTGATCCCAACTTTATCTCCATCTTCCTGAATGACCTCCTGCTTGTGCCAACTCACATATCCACATGTAGGCAAATGACAGTCATCTTCACCTCCGGTCCCTCCACTGTAGCTTTGGAAGCCCTGCTCCAGCAGGATTTCAACAAAGTTCTGCACTGGTTCCAATCCAACCAACTCAGAGCCAACACAAACAAAAAAAAAAGGTATTCATGACCGTTGGTATCAGTCAGAAACTGGCCTGACTCAATGCCGCCCCCCTAACAAGACCACCACTCTAGATGGCATGTCTCTTGAAACAGTTCAGCCCTCATGTATCTTGGAGTGCGGCTAGACAGTAAGCTCGACTTCCTGGCCCACATTGATGCCACCCATGCAAAACTCCGTCCCAAGCTTGGTGCTGTGTACTGCAACAAAGACTGCTCATCGCTACATGTCTGCAGGGAGCTTGTTACCAAAATGGTGCTTTCTGTCTGATTATGTGGATGTGGTCTATGGCACCATCCCTTCCACTCCCCTCACCAGACCAGCCAGCCTCTGCGACTCTTTCTGCTGCTTTGCTATGAACTCTCCCCGCACTCACCACTATTCATTGTCTTCATCCCTATCCATCTTCCCTCCACCCTCATTTTGCCAGGCTTACTGTTCCTCCTTCATATTCAAACTCTTTCCTCTCCCTCCTAGCTTCCCCCACTTCCTGTTCCCTCTGTTACAGGGACACACACTTTTGCTACTCTTCACGCCGCTCCTCTACTGCGCAATCTGTCTTCTCCTATCAACTTCCATCACTCTGGAACCAACTCCCCTCCTCCCTCCATCTCTTCTCATCCCCTGGTTCCCTCAGGCACTCACTGAAACTCCAACCCCTCCCCACCTGTTCCTTTTACCCTTCCTCCCGACTCCTCCCCCAACGAGCTTTAACCGTCCTGGTGAACAGCCAGCTGGGTCCCCATTCCTGCCTTGACTTTACTTCCACACCGCTACAGTTTTCCTCTCTGTCATGAGGCCAGGCATAAACTCGCCCTACATACGAAACTGCCAGCAGAAGAAGGCCATTGGTTCATCGAGTCTGCTCAGTTTTGCAGCTAGCACCCCACTCCTGCAGCTGCCCTCCCTCCCTCCTCACCCTCCCATGACCTCTCTTTTGCCCTATTCCAGCCCTCTTAAAGCACCCCACTGTTTTACAGGCTACCACCTTGCCAGTAGTGCACTCCACTCTGTTACCACCCTTCTGTAAAGAAATGTCTCATCTCCTTCCTAAACCTTCCACCCTCCAATCTCATGTCATGACCCAGAGTGTCTCCCCACCCTCCCTGAACAGTCCCTCTGTGCCTGTCCTGTTTATTCCTCTCATGTACTTAAAGGTCTCAAACATAATCGCCCCTGTCCCGCTCCTCCAAAGAGTACATGTTCAACTCCTCAGTCTAACCTCACATGGTAACTACCCCAGACCCATGATAATCTTTGTTGCTCACGTTGCATCCCTTCCAGCAATCTAATGTCCCTCTTTAGGTAAGGTAGCAAAACTGAACGTAGTACTCTAGATGGGTCTGAGCAGCGATCTGTATAATGGTAGAATCACCTCCTCCTCCTAGAGGTTATACCCCTTGCCACACAACCCAGCATCTTGTTGGCCACTGCTGTTGCTTTCCTACACTGTGCTGAGTTGTTCATTGCTCCTGTAATGAGCACCCCAGATCCTTCTCCTCAGTCACAGCTAGATGCACCCCCAAAAGATGGCACCTCTCTATGGATTCTTTGCTCGAAATGCAGCACCTTGCATTTTTTGGTGTTGAAACCAAGTTGCCAGGTGTCAGACCATGTCTCCAGCCTTGTTAGATCTCCTGCAGTCCCTCGCAACCCCTTGGTGTTGTCCTCAAATAGACTGATCTTGGCTATTTATGCTTACCAAGATGTCTGCAATAAATTCCCCAAGTAACACCAGCCCCAGCACTGACCCCTGTGGGTCCCGCTTGTCACTACCCTTGAGGATAATTCACCTCCCACCACCACCCCCTCTGCCATTCCTGCAGCCAGTTCTCCACCCATCCACCAATTTTACACAACCCCTGTGCCCCTTAGCTACATGCTAATCGCCCATGTGGCACCGAGTAGAATGCCTTACTGAAGTCCAGGTACAGGACATCCATTGCATGCCCTTTGTCCATTTCCCTAGTCACACAGTCACAGTAGTCCACTAGGTTGGTCTGGCAGGATCTGCCCTTGACAAAGCCATGCTGCCGACTGTCCTGCACCCCACTGACCTCCAGCAGGGTCACCAGCCTCTCCTTCAGGATTGTTTCCATCAGTTTCCCCACTATGGATGTGAGACTCACTGGTCTATACTTCCCTGGTTCATCTTTGGGACCACTCTTATGGAGTGGAACCACGTGAGTCATCCTCCAATCCTGAGGTACACACCACCCTGAGTCCAGAGAGGCATTAAATAGGTCTTCCAATGGGCCTGCCAGGACCTCTGCCAACTCCTTTGGTAGTCTGGGGGGTATGCCATCCGATCCCAGTGCCTTGTCCACCCTCAGTGCCCTTAAACCCTCTAGCACTGTACCTTCTGTGATTTCTCCATCCGTCACCCCCTTCCCCTCTGATCCTATCCTCCCCCCAACCTTAGGTATTTCCACCCCCCTTCTCTTCGAACATACGAACATACAAAATTTGCCAGCAGATAAAGGCCTAGAGGTCTATCAAGTCTGCTCGAATGTGCAGCTAGCACCCCTTATCCTGCAGCTGCCCCACCCTTCCACCCTTCCCTTCATTAACCGCTCCTTGTCCTGTCCCATCCTCGCTTGAAGCAGTCCACTGTTCTGCATACCACTTCAGCAGGCAACTCATCTCGACCCAGCCACCACCCTCTGTAAAAAGTGTCTCATCTCCCTCCTGAACCTTCCTTGCTCCAGTCTCATATCACGGCCCTGGTGGCCCTCCCTCCTTACTTTGGAACAGCCCCTCTGTACCCGTCCTTGTTTATTCCTTTCATGTATTTAAAGGTTTCAACCATGTCACCCCTGTCTCCTCTCCTCTCTCCAGTGAGTACATGTTCAACTCCTTCAACCTCCTCTGTATGATAAGTCCCCAGCCCCTTGATCATCTTTGTTGCCCTAGCTGCACCCCTCCAGTAACAATGTCCCTCTTCAGATATGGGCCTAGTACTGCACTCTGTAGTAAAACCAAGCAGAAGTAGTCGTTAAGTGTTTCTGCTTTTTTGTCCCCGTTTTCCACCCAATCCCCCTCCTTCTTAATCCATACTATTTGGTTCCTTACAATCCCTTTTTTCCCTGATGTACCTGAAAAAGTCTTTTTCCCCGTTTAATTCCCCTCGCAGCCTGAGCTCCCTTCACTCCTTTGCTGCCCTTACTTTCCTGGTCAACTCCTTTGCTTCCTTCACTTATTCCTCCCTCCCAGTTCTCCTGTATCTCCTATAGGCGAGTCTTTTCCTCCTCACTCTGTCTAGGACTCCGTTGCTCATCCAGCTAGGTTTCTTCGCCCTAGCCTTTTTACTTTGGGCCTTGCTGCAGGAATTTGCTGTCTCCACTATCCCTACCTTAATGAGTTACCACCCTGATTCTGTCCATATTAGGCTGAATTCTGTCCAGGAACCCTTGCACAACTTCACCCATCTTTCTGAAGTCAGCCTTTCTAAAGTCTAGCAGCTTTGTGCCAGATGCCCCCTCTCCCTGCACAGCTGCAACTAGAACCATACTGTCCGGTGGTCACTCCCAGTCGGTGGTTCCTCCACCCTCAGATCCATCACCCACTCCGATCCATCACCCACTCCCCGTTAGACAGTACTAGGTCAAGGGTATTCCCTACCCTAGCTGGTTCACTGACCAACTGTATCAGGAAGTTATCCTGGAAGGCATCTAGCATTATCTGTTCTCTTCTACACTTGGTGGCAGGTGTCCCCCACTCCACTCCTGGAAGATTGAAGTCGCCTACTATCACCACCTCACCCTTCTCACAGTTCCTCCGGATCTGTTCTGCCAATACCCTATCTGTCTTTTCTGACTGGGAGGGCAGCCTGTACACCACCCCCAACCGTAGTGTCCTATTTTTTGGATCTTGGATTTGCATCCACAGAGCCTCTATTTCCCTTCTCTCCCTCTTCCCCAACACACTTTAGCCCCTCCCTCACATAGAGCGCTATCTCCCCCTCCTTTCCATTTAACTCTATCCTTGCGGAATAGTCTGTAACCTGGAACCACCAGGTCCCAGTCATGGCTTCAGGTGGCCCATGTCTCTGTGATGGCTGCCATGTCCACCCCTCCCTCCACCTTGAGAGCCTGTAGTTCTGTATTTTTATTCCCCATGCTTCTAGCATTTAAAGATACCACCCTCCATCCCGTTTCTTTCCCCCCCTCCTCCTCCTTCCTCCTCTTCCTTTATGGCCCTCCCTGTATTGTTTGCTCCTTGCCTTATCTCACTGTTATGGGGGGGTTAGCAGATATAGTTTCCCATCTTGAGGCCTCCAATTACCTCAATCCCTTCTGGCACCCCTCCTACCTAGTTTAAATTCTACTCAATATACTCCCCAACTTTTGCTTCGGTACTTTCTTCCCCTCTTCGTTTAAGTGCAGTCTATGTTTAGAGTATAGATTGCTGTCCTCCCAGGTCACCCCCACCCTCATCCCAGCCCATACCCTTTTTCTGACACCAGGTTACCAGCCATTCATTAAACTCCTGAATCCTCAGTTTTCTTGCCATACTTACCCGTAGAACTGGAAGTACCTCCGAGAAGGTAACTGATCTTCCTGCCCCCTTGCAAACTGGACCTAAATCCTCAAAACCTCCTCTTCACCTCATCTATCATCCCATCAGCCAGATCATTCATCCCCAGGTGCAGAATTAGATGTGATTTTCCCTGCCCTTTCTGGCAAATTTTAGTAGCGATTTTGCCCCACCCTTTCTGCCTAATTCCTGGCACGGCTTCCACCCGGACCCGACTATGCCTCTCTTCCTTGCTACCCCACCTGACCCCTCTCCGTATTGAGTCTCCTAACACTGAGATTCCACCCCTTTTTCCCCCGTCACCCCTCCCGTCCTCCCTTCCCCTCCCTGTCCTAACTCCTCCTTCCTCCTACACACTATTCCCCCCTTTTGCCTCTGTTATACTACCCTCGGCAGTACTCCCTCCTGTGCTCATTCTATCTTGACACACATTAGGTTCTTTTCCCTTCTCACCCCCTCTCTGTCCCATTTCTCTTTATTACCCTGGACTGTTCTTCCACAGCACCTTCTCCCCCATCCATCCTTCCCATCAACGGCCAGTACCTGTGTGAGCCTATGCCCATGTGCAGTAACTCTGACCCCCGTTCCTTCTGGCCCCCTACCTCCTGTACTTGCATCTCCTCCCCTTTGTCCCCAGTGTGGATTGTTCTCTCCATCTCCAGTCCATACCCCTGTCCCTCCTTCTGTTTACCCGGTTACAGTCTGCGCTTCCCATTTCCTTTTCTCCTTCTGTCCAAGACATTTCCCTCTTTAACCTTAAAATCTCATCCACCCCAGCCTTTGACAAACTGGTCCCTCCCCCCACCTCCACAGGGTGCCCATGAATATAGCTGCTCCACAGTTATTACATTCCACGATCCTCCCTCTTCCGTATCCACTACTCCCCTCCTGCTGCCACTGTCCCTCTGCCTGGTGCATCACCCTTTCCACTGACTTTCCCAATCATTTTCCCCTATCCATTCTCTCTCCCCTCTGTGCTCCCCCTGCTCCCTGCCCATGCTGGCCCCCTTACCTTTCTGCTGTCCCAAACCACCCCACAAGTTGCCATACCCCCCCTTTAGTACTCCTTTCTCTGTCCTGTTCCATTGTTCTTCTGCGATGTAGTCCGTGTCCTCTATTATTACAATGGTACAACAGTATAGCACAGTGGTGTAAGGCTCTGAGCTACAAACCTGGAGACCTGGGTTTGAATCCCACAGCCCTCACTTGCATACCGTGTGACCCTGAGCAAGTCATTTAACTTCTTTGTGCTCCCAGGTTGCACCTGTAAACAAGCTTCAGCTTAGTGTCTCTCTCTCTCTGGTTAAAAAAAACATTCCCACACTTCCCTTCTCACAGTACTCAGCCCCAAGTCCCCAGAGTCACAGTTCCTTGAGTCCATAGTAATCTGCCTCAGATTCCCAGAGTTACAGACATCATACCCCAGTAACAGTTCTAGAATCACATTACCTGGATTTCACTTGACCAACCCCAAAATCACAGAGCCACAGTACCCGATTTCACCCCAAAGATCCAGTATTTTCCCACAGTTCAAAGACAAAGTACCTTGATCCCAGAGGGAGTCCAGACAAATCTGGTGATCACAGACCCTTTAAGACTGGTTCCTTCTTTTCCACACACCTTCCTTGTACCCTGGCTATCAAGCAGTACCATAATTTACTTCATGACCTCACCTATTCAGTAGCTCACTGTAAAGTCTCTACTCAATTTATATGTCAGGGTGTGGTGTGTGGCTGTGTTGTATACTGTAGGATACAAACAGTGTGTATGCAATCAGCTGGTACCATATGATGTCACAGGCTAGTATACATAAGTGATGCACTGTGGGAAGGGGGGTTGCCCAGAGACAATCGGCTACACCAGCAAAAAAAAAACTAGAAACACTCAGCTGTACCACAAACTCCCAAACAGGTACCTTTCCAAATGAAGCCAGAAAAGCAACCTGGTACCAATTCAAATCTACACTAAGCTAGAAGAGAAACAACAACAGTAATAAAAGCAGCAAAATCACATTCACTTTCCTGAAATGAGACTGATGCCATTCCCGCCCTGAGAATCCAAAGGTATCCAGCTGCAGCATGTCTTGGTCCCACCTCCAGATTAGCAGTCGCTCAGCCAAGACCCCAAACAATTAGTACCCTTCCATCAAGCTACAGGGCTAGACACACACAACCCCCAAAAAAATCAGTTCCTGCCCTCTAAAGTTAGTGGCTTAAAAAAAACACCGAGATAAGTAGAACTATAGCCCAAGTGAAATCTGCAGTGCACATAACCAAAACAAGCAGTGAGCAGGTTCTGCACTGACATTAATCTGATTTCTACCTCCTGACCTCCAGAGAGAATCAGTTAGACCAGCAACCCCCCACCCGAAACATCAGCTGCACCACAACTCCCCAAACAGGTAGCTTTCCAATGAAGCCAGAAAGCAGCCTGGTACCAACTGAAATCTACACTAAGCTGGAAAAGAAACAACAGTAATAAAAGCAGCAAAAATCACATTCACTTTATTTATTTCAGATTGGATTAATACCTTTGAGTCATGGACTCATTTACAAAGGTTCCAAGTCGAATACAGAAGCAACAGGACAAACAACTACACATAGTTTACAAAGGTTACAATAGGTACCTTAGAAGTAAACACAGCAGGTTACAGAGAGTACATTATACATCGGTTGTGGAGTAGAGTACCCTGAGAACACAGGGCATGACAGTTAGATACAATACAATGTTAATAGGTTTATGAAAAACTACTAGCGTAACAGTTCACATTAAGTACATAACACAGTATGGGACTAGGTAATTCATTCAACTCTTTATAGATGCAGCGAAAGGCTCTGTCGTATGCTTGAGGTAGTTGTGGAGAGGAGGAATAGTGCAGAGGGGTGAGCAGAGGGAAAAGGAGGGAGGTCGAGGAAGGGGGTAGTGAGGGTGTGAACAGAAGGGGTAGGAGGATGTGTTGGTGGGGGGGTCAGGAAGGGGGTGGCAAGGGACAGATGTGGGGCAGAGAGAGAAAAGTGGAGAAGAGCTCGGAGGGAAACAGTGGGAGGCTCTTAGCAAGGGCTGGGTGGGCATTTTAATAAGTTAGACTAGTGACTGAGAGCCAGGGTCCACTTCCCTGAAATGAGACTGATCTCATTTCCAGTCACTCACCTGCTAAAGGTCAATCACCTACAGGTCAATCGCCTGCTAAAGGTCAATCACCTACAGGTCAATCGCCTGCTAAAGGTCAATCTCCTGCTAAAGGTCAATCACCTACAGGTCACTCACATGCTGTCAGCATTATTCCTGCTCACCATGTACTGCTGCCACTTCTGCATATGCACTTGTTAGGTGCGTTTTACTGAGCAGTACGAAGTTTATTCTCTGTACATACAATTTCTGCATTTACTTTAATTTTGTACAAACTTTTACCAAAAGTTGTTTGACTGTTTTGCTATTATGTATTGTGCTGCCAATCTTCAACTGTCCCCGAGTCACACATGGAAATGAGCACTGGCTCAGTGTTCCTCTACCCAATTTTCAAATAACCAAAACAAACAAAAGATCAGAGCTTAAATAAACTCCAATATGCACTGCAGGGGACAATCTCCCACTGCTGTCTACTGCTCTGATATCAGATGCAGGGGGTTCTGGGATTTGTAGTTTAAGAAGATGTTAGTCTAGAATGAAGAAAAATTAGTCTGATACAATCTACTGTACTACAGCAAACAGTAAGTAAACCTAAATGTTTCTGCACACAAAGTGCACACTGGGACCAGCCCCACACTTAAGTGTGGGGCCCTCTGTGCTGACTGTTCCCTTGAAATATTGGGTTCCTAGTCACAAAAGTGGAAGAACAGAAAAATACTTAATGTGAAATACTTTCAGATCACTTAACTACAAATAAAAGATGAAAGCAGTTTAATTTTCATCACAAAATGTGTTGGGTCCCTAAAGGCAGGAACCACGTTACAAAGTGGTCTCTGATCCTTCAAACCAATCAGAGCTAATTTTTTTGCAGACTTTACTTTCACCTTACCCCTAACGGACTCTCTCAGGAGCGGTTTCTCGGTGGTGGCTGCTGCTGCATGCCTGAAGCCCGACTGTAGTGCTCGCCGATCCTGGACCCCTCCTTCCAGCCTCACCCAGCCACTCGATCCCCCAGCTCTGAGCCCTGGGTGGGACCACCAACTCCCCAGTGCTTTATCTACAATCTAATGGAGTGACTGGAGGGAGACTGGGAGCACCATGACAGATGGCCCAACATTGGACATGGGGCCCCACCACTGAACTGCAACGTTGCTTACCAGCATGGTAAGGTTTTCTTCCATTGGTTGTTCCCCAGGGTGACAGGCGTGCAATGGCGTTGGCCGCAGCAGCGCGCAGATGTCTGCTGCACTCCTCCCCTTAGCTGCTCTCACGTCAGTAGTACCCCAGTCTCCACTGGGGTTCTCTACTGCACTGAAGACACCCAAGATCCCTCCCAGAGAGAGAGAGAGAGTCCATCGGATGCTCCCTGCTGACCCCGAAGCCCGATCTGATCCGGTCGGGTGTGGCACAAGGTGTGACGCCCAGCTTCAACCCTTCGCACCACTAGGCCAACAATAGAAGAGCTAATTGATCACTGAAACTGCACGCTTGTTAAAGTATAAGTGACCAGAAGGCTGGAGATGACTTTTGAGTGACAGTTCTCTTCCAGCAGAGAAACAAAGCTAGCATTAAGCCAGGAGAGGCAATGACGACAGCACGGAGTTTGAAGTTAATTTTCAGTTCCACAATTTGAAGAAAGTTCTCGCTCCGGAGCATCCCATTCTGGTGGATTGATGCATAGTTGTATTATGCATCACTGACAGATTTCAGTAGTTAGAAACAATTAACTCACCATAGTAATAATGTTTCTTCTAGAGGACGTAATAGTGAATCATACAAATTGCAGCGCCTCAGCTCTAGGGTGTTGTTTCATAGGTGAAACTTTAGAATGCTAAAGTTTAAATTCTGCAGTGCTGTCACGCTCCCTCCCGTGTCCTAACAGCAGATTTATAGATGAAGACCAGAAGAGAGCAGTGACCACTTAACTAACCTATGCACTGTATTCTACAAAACGTAAACACAACATCATGTGATAAAAATGTAAAAATTGCAGTGTTTAAAACTGCAAAATGCTCAAGCCACGGGCTAAATGGCCTTCTTCTGCCGCCACATACTAGGTTTCTGGGTTTAATAGCATCTGAATGTACATTACTGTTAAGGCCCTCTGAATTTTGTGACTCTAGGAATGGCTGCAGAGCTACACTTCTGCTGCAGAATGGCAGAAGTCACGATTTTGTGATTTTCCCTTAAACTGAACACACTAATTTTCCACAATTCCCCCGATCTGTCTCCCCTCTTCGTCGCTCCTGAAGCCCCACCTCCCACGCTCGATATATGTCAAGTATGTTAGCCAATGGGTGAACAAACTAGCTGAGGAGAAAATCAGTGTTGCCACAGAAGTGCAACTAGGATGCCACAGACGTTGAGAACATAGGACTGATGTGCTGCAGAGAAAACAGGGCCCCAACTACTGTTAGTAACTGCCACAGGCAGCCAGTGTACTAGGCCCTTACCAAGAACATAATTGTACTCACACTGTGAAACTGTACATTAGTTCACTGCAGTGGAGGAAAAATTAAATCTTTTTCCCCTTGCTGGAACAAAAACACAACAAAAAGTTAAAAATGCTTATTTTAGGGGCCACCTGGTAGCACAAAGGCATGGCTGCTGTCTACCTGGCATGACGACCAGGTTAAGGAACAGATCCGGGAGTCGGTGGGCGAGGTAGGATGGGCGTCTGCTGGACTGCTCTCCTACTTCAGGGGGAAGGGAGTCCAGTGTCTGACACTGTAGACCCCTGGCCGAGCCAGGAGTACCGCCGTAGTTAGCGCCATGGCGTGCTAGAGGCGGGGTGAACAAGGTCGTCACTGCATGTCTCCCCCAGCAGGGACTTACAGCAACAATACTGCCAGCCCTCGTTAATGAGCCAGCTCTGGTGCAATCCCCTCTGGCCACTGCAGTCCACTCCGGCGTCCCCACTTTGGGGGGCCTGAGTATGAGGGGGCAGCTGCCAGAGCCAGGCGAGCCCGTTAGTAGGGCTAGTGGAGCCCGGCAACAAAAAGAATAAATTAAAAAAAAATAAATAAAAATGCTTATTTTTATAAGTATGAAAGGGTGAGTTATAACCTTGGCATCCATATGAACCATTTCTAGCTATACGTGGAATCAAGTACCTATAGATTTTTAATAACTATGCATCGAGGTGACAAGGTTTTCCCTCCTAGTATCTGCTTCACGTGCCACAATCTGACCTAGATTAGGCAGGGCGTGTTAAACTTTGCTCTGATGTTTTTTTGGTTTGCTTTGTAAGTACATTCTAGCCTGCAGCAAGTAACTGCCCTATCATTGGCATCAGGAATTCATTCACTTCCAGCACCTACACAATGGAAAGATAAGGCAGTCTACTTACTGCTGCCTGCTGTCGAACTGAAAGCACTTCTTGGGCTGCTGCTTTGTAATCCTCTTGCATCTTTATTCGGGCCTCTGAGATTTAATGGGAAATGTAT
This sequence comes from Neoceratodus forsteri, assembly GCA_016271365.2. Classification (NCBI taxonomy): domain Eukaryota; kingdom Metazoa; phylum Chordata; order Ceratodontiformes; family Ceratodontidae; genus Neoceratodus; species Neoceratodus forsteri. The sequence continues at coordinate 25,628,779 of CM057452.1, read as the reverse complement.
TTATGAGTCTAGTTCCCTCTTTTTGAAATGGACTTTTATACAGAGCGTAACAGCTTTAAGCATCGAAGCCCTACAGTTTATACAGTTATACATTTGTGTGAAATCAATGGTCAGAAACCTATGGCGTTATCTGAAACCTAGCAGAAGTTTTTTTTCTTGTATACGAAAACTCCTGCAGTATTGCTTTGTATTTACTAGGTAGTTTTACCTTTGTTGAAGGAGGACTGGTTTCTAAAATATTCAAACAAATTAGTGTATGCTCATGTGCACTGCCTTTGAATAGCTTTATTGCTATTTTTTGTTAGTAATTTTGGCTCCTTGTCTGCTGCCTTGCCCACTTCTGGACCGGTTCCCCTCAACCTCCATCATACGGCTTCCCTGGACTTTCCATTTTTTCCAGTTGTCCTCTGCCACAGGAGCAGCAGATCCCAGTTGCCACTGTGGAGAGTGGGTGACTGGATCTTTCCTCTGGTTTTCTCCCCAGGCTCGCTGCACATGCAATGACACACTGCATGAGCTCCGCCTCTGTGGAGATGCCCCCCCCAAGTCAAGTGGGAAGGAATCCTTCCCGGACGTCCCACTGCACTGCCATCCAGGACCTCCAGGATGCTGCCACATACCGGAAGCCACATACCCACCTCCCCAGGGTGGACAGCTGTCCTTAGGGTGCGCAACCTCCCTCTCTCAGGTCACCGTATGGCAGGAAGTGAGATGCCCAGTGTCTCTGCCCTCCACTCCACTAGCCGGCTTTCCATTGTTATTTAAACAACACAGCACACCAAGACATGTATTGTGCTGGAATGTCTTACCTTCAGTCCCTGTGGCTCCATGCATTACTCCCGAGGATCTAGAGGTCTCTCAGGTTGGAGTTTCAGTTGAGAGTTTGGCTGTCCAGCTTGCTGCTAGAAAGCCTTCTGACAGTCATATCTACTCCCTGAAGAAGAGGCGATTTACTGTGTGGTGCCAGTCTGCGTCTCTGGACCCCTTCACTTGTCCTGTACAGAGGGGTACTAGACTACATCATGAGTCAGTCCCAGCCGCCGGATTCCTCAGTGAAGGTTCACCTTTTGGCCACTGTTGCCATCCACGCCCCCACTGCAGACAAGACTGTAGCCCAGTTGGAGGTGATCAACAGGTTTCTGAAAGGCATGTTGCATGTGGCACCTCTGGTCTGCAAACCTCTTCCAGTTCGGGACCGGAATCTTGTCTCGAATCACTGACTAAAGCCCCTTTCAAGCATTCATCTGCCTGCAACCTGAAGTATCTATCTTGTAAAACATTTCTCCTTGTGTCTATTACCTTGGTCAAACATGTGTCTGACCTGCAGGCCTTGATCTGTGAATCACCCTTTTTGGGGCCCACCTGCTACATCCACCTTTTATTTTGTCAGGAACCCTCCTCCAGCCCGCACTCCGGTCACCCCCCGAGGTGGGCGCTGGCTTCCCGCAGGTTTTTCAGTTAGCGGAGAGGGGGTTCCACCGCAGATGGTGGACCGGCACCTGCATCATTCTTCTGGGGCCAAGATTTTGCATGCTAGTTGGGGGAGGGGATGTGCAATGATGTCCAGCGAATGCTCCACCCCCCCAACCTAAGTGCTGCCGGCACGGAGGTTCCTCAGCATCCACCAGAGGTCACATAGTGCCGGACACTCCATCCCCACCACCCTGGAGAAGGACAGCAGTCCCAAGGATGCTCAATCCTCCTCCCCCTCCCCCCGCCTGGCCCTCTGTTGTCCGGAAGTCCATTCCCAAACCTGGGTCGTCAGCATCACAGGTGAATCGCCCTTTCTGATGTTTCACAGGGACACAGTGGTGTTGCAGACTCACCTATATTTCTGCCAAAGGCTGTTTGTTTAAAGTAATAAAGCATGTCAGAGTGTATGTCATGCTAAGATAATGTCACTCCTTGCACGCATTGTGAGACATGAGCCCACAAGCAGAGTATCTTTTTTTGTGTGCTCCTCCCCACCCTCTGGCCCGACCACTCCTTCAGGCCACCTAAGACCCATGGCCACCCACCTCCTCCGGGTGTCATCCGCTGCCCCCCACATCCATCAATGGATCCCCCTGGGTGACCTGACATAACCCTTTATTGGGTGGGTCTCCCCCCTCCAGGGGAAAAGTGCCCTTAGGAATAAACAATTAGCCAGTGAGATCAGTGGCGGGGGATCAGCATGGTGCTATCCTGGGCTACCGTGGTGTGCCAGGGACTGGTGGAAGTCATCCGGTTGGACCATTTTCCATTTTGTTCTAGGGAGTATGGCGTGCCACATGACATCAAAGCATACACAGTCTGCCACGCCTCCTGTCTGCAATGTGGCCTGATTTGATGCCGTGCTCCTGCCCTCTACCAGGTGCCAGCAACCGCCAAGCTACAACTCTCCCCAAAGGCGAAGCAGTCGTTGGACGCTGAGCCATCTCCCCCCGCTGGCCCTCTGACAATAGAGTCCGCCATGGTCTGGGTCGAGGGTGTCGCAGCTGGAAATACCAACAGCTGCGTCAGTGAGTATCTTAACCATTCAAGAAATTACATTGTCCCAGCAACTCATGCTCTTAAATCCCTCGCTGCAATTTTAAAATTGATCCATGAGTGGGTCTATAGTCTTAAGAAAGCAATTTTGTGGCTCCAGTTTCATCCGTGAGGTTCTGCTGGGATAACATCACAGGTGAAACTGGCTCTTCACTAGTCAGCTTTCAGAATTTCCTTACTTTGTCTGCTTACTGTTTCCAACCTTATTACATAGAAACATAGAATTTGACGGCAGATAAGGACCGCTTGGCCCACCCAGTCTGCCCATTTCCTTACCACTGGATAAGCTGCAGATCCTAGTTAACCAGCAGCCTACTTCTTCCTACCCCACCTCCTAGAATTGCCTTATGACTGTCCCATGCATGCTTGAATTCCACCACTGTTTTTGATTCCACAACCTCCTCCGGAAGGCCGTTCCATGCATCCATAACCCTCTGTGAAAAAATACTTCCTTAAATTACTCCTTGAGCCGCCTATCTTCAAATCGTGCCCTTGTTCTTGCACACCTCTTTTTTTGAAAGAGATGCTACCTCTTGGACTTTGTTGATTCCCTTGAGGTACTTGAACGCTTCTATTATTGTCCTCTCTCCTTTCCTCGAGGCTATACATATAAGCTCCTTAAGTCTCTTCATATGTCTTCCGGTGCAGACCCTGCACCATTTTAGTTGCCCTCCTCTGACAGCTTCCATCCTGTTCATGTTCTTTACGGAGATTGGGTCTCCAGAACTGCACACAGTACTACAGATGGGGTCTCACCAGCTGTCTGTAGAGAGGGACAATAACTTCCTGTTTTCTACTGGTGATGCCTCTCCCTATGCATCCCAGTATCCCCCCCAGCCCTCCTTGCTGCCCTTTCACATTGCTTGCCCACCTTTAGGTCATCTGATATGACTACCCCCAGGTCCCTTTCCATTTTTGTTGTTGTTAGTATCTCATCCCCATTGTGTACTCTTCCCTGGGTTTTTGTTTCCAGGTGTATTACCTGCACTTAGCATTGAATCTAAGCTGCCATACATTTGACCATTCCTCTAACCTTGCCAATTCCCTTCTCATCCTTTCCACCCCACCCTGTGCATCAACTCTGTTGCAGATCTTTGTGTCATCTGCAAAGAGACATACTTTTCCTTCCAGTCCCTCTGCAATGTCACTTATAAAGACACTGAAGAGGACTGGTCCTATTACTGAACCCTGCGGTACCCCACTAGTAACCCTCCTTTCTTCTGAGTGGACTCCATTTACTATTACTCTCAGTGTCCTATTCTCCAGCCAATTCTTTACCTAGGCTGTCATCCTGGGACCCACTCCCAGGCTGGCTAACTGTATATTAATCTTTGTGTGGGACTGTGTCAAATGCCTTGCTAAAGTCTAGGTAGGCCATGTCCACAGCCCCTCCCTGATCTACTACTTTGGTCACCCAGTCAAAGAAATCTATCAGATTTGTCTGGCATGACCTTCCGCTGTGAATCCATGCTGCCTGGGTCCTGTGCCCCTCTGGCCTCTAGATACTGACAATTCTTTCCTTCAGAGTGAGTTCCAACATTTTCCTATCACTGAGGTTAAACTAACAGGTCTGTAGTTTCCTGCTTCTGCCTTGCTCCCACTTTTGTGAAGGGGAATCACATCTGCCCTCCTCCAGTCCTCGGGTACCACCCCATCCTCCCATGATTTGTTAAAAGGGTAGTCAGTGGTGTCACTAGTTCTACCCTTAGCTCTTTTTAGAATTCTGGGATGAATCCCATCAGGCCCCATTGCTTTGTCCACCTTCAGTTTAAAGAGTTCTTTCAGAACCCTTTCTTCTGTAAATGGGCTGGTATCAACTTCTGTATCCAGAGTGTTTCTACTGTTTGTTTTATGTACCTCCCCCTCTTCATTTGTAAATACTGAGCAAAAATATTTGTTTAGTATCTCTGCCTTTTCACAGTCTCCCTTTGCCCATCCTCCCTCCCCTTTTTTAAGCCTCACTATCCCTCCCTTGGTCTTCCTTCGCTCCCTGATGTACCTATAAAAGGTTTTATCCCCCTTCTTAACTGAGTTGGCCATCTTTTCCTCGGTTTGGGCCTTTGCTGTTCTGACTACCTTCCCAGCTTCCTTTTGCTTTAACTGATACAGTTCTCTGTCCTGCTCCTTCTCATATTCCTTGTACTTCCTGAATGCTTTCTTTTCTCTTGAACCTTCACTGCCACTTCCTTTGAGAACCATAGCGGTTTCTTACATCGTTTTGTTTTATTTGCTTCACACAAGGCTTGTTACTTCTGTGATGGCAGTTTTATTATTCCCATTGTTCTTCCACCCTCCTTCCTGCCCATTTGCTAGTGCATTCCTTAGGCACTCACCATTTTGGCAAAGTCAGCCCTCCTAAAGTCCAGTACTTTTGTCTTGTATGGCTTGACTCTATTGCTGTGTTTATTGTGAACCATACTATTCGATGGTCGCTAGTTCCCAGATGGCTACCCACTTCTACATCTGTAATCCTCTCTCCATCTCCATTTGAGAGAATCAAGTCTAATATTGCTCCTCTCAAGTGGGCTCCAGTACTAGTTGTCTAAGGCATGCCCCTGTAGGGCATCTAGAATAACTGCACTCTTAAGTGGCAGCTGCAACTGCACTCCAGTTAACATCTGGCAAATTCAGATCACCCATCAGCAATATCTCCCCTTTTTCTGCCATTCTAAATATACTTTCTATCATTTCTTTGTCCATTCCCTCCCCCTGAGAAGGGGGTCTGTATACAACCCCTGTGCGGATTGTGGTGCCATTGCCTGTCTCCAAATTTACCCACAGTGCTTCTTCTCCTCCTGTTTAACCTTTTGTTCTGTTGCTTTTATTCCTTCCCTTATGTAAAGAACTACTACTCCTCCTCTTTACCCTCTCTGTCCCTCCTGTAGATAGTGTATCCTGGTATGTTTATGTCCCAGTCATGGTTTTGTGTGTACCATGTTTCTGTGACTGCCACGATATCCAGTTGTTCCTCCTCCATCAAGGCCACTAATTCAGGAAGCTTGTTACCCAGACTACGGGCATTGGTACTCATTGATCTCCATTTTTTGATGGCTTTACCTTCTGTTGCAGCATCCCCCACTGACCATTCTACCTCAGTCTTTTTCTCATTTAGTACCCTGTTTTGTAGGGAGAGGCTGGGATTTTCCTGCTGCTTGTCAGTGCCTCCCCCTTTGACTAGTTTAAAAGCATTAACACGGCTTTTTGCAATTAATTTCCTTACCTTTTGAGAAAGCAGAACTGTAACTACCTTCACACTGGCCCTGCATAAAGCAGACACCAAGTCCTAATGTGTTCGTGCATAGCCCCAAGTCCTAACTTGCTTTGTGCAAGGCCAAAAGCAGGACAAGCACAGCCCTACATTAAGCAGGAGCCATGTCCTAGCTTACTTTGGGCCTTGCATAAAACAAGAGCGGAGACCTAACCTGCTACTCCCAAGGCCCTGCATGAGAAAGACCATGCATGGCACCTTGGGGCCCTGCATGAGGCAGGGTACGCACGGTCCCTTTGGGCCCTTCATGAGGCAGGAAAGGCACAGCCCCTATGGGCCCTGCATGAGGCAGGGCACACACAGCCCCTTGGGTCTTGCATGAGGCAGAGCACACACAGCCAGTTTGGGCCCTGCATGAGGAACACACAAACACTGGCAAAAGCACTGGCAACGCCTCTAGCTGGCATCAATGTGTCCACTGGAACAAAGAAGACCAAATGCCTTGAAATCAAGGACGCTTGCCACTCAGTGAGCAGTGTGTGGCAGCTTCTCCTGTGGCTGCCCACAAGGAAATAGAAATTCGTACCTCACCGTAATTCTTGATCTTCTTGGGCGAAGTCTCCACCACTCATTCACACTGCTGGATCTCGCTGGAGGAGCTAGGACCAGTGGAGCAAACTTATTGCAAGAGGGCCAGCGCCAGAGATGAAGCCACGAGGAGCGGTGCCACGAGCCTCTGTTCGTGTGGCAATGACTATCTCGGCGTTGACCCTCCAACCGCCTCAGTGCCTCCCCCCCTGAGGAGGTGCAGCGTAACTAACCTAGAAGGATAGCCTAACAAAAACCGGACATAAGATAGTCCGGAAGACCCATATAAGAAGGGTCAAGAAAGAAGTCTTTACAGCCTAAAGATTGAGGGAGTGAAGACCAACAACAGAGGTGAGCTTGGGGGATGGTAGGTGGGCGTGTGAATGAGTGGTGGAGACTTCATCCAAGAAGATCAAGAATTACGGTAGGTATGTAATTTCCATATCTTCCTGGACATAAAGTCTCCACCACTCATTCACACTGATGGGAAAGTACTGAGCTAATAATCCCCGGAGAAGGCGGCAGGAGAGACCAAGAGCTCACAAATTTAGGACAGAAGTCCATTAAGGATGGTTCTGCCAAACAAAATATGTCATCTGGCAAGGCCATCCGGGGCATAGTGTTTGACGAAAGTATGCACTGAGGTCCAGGTAGCCGCACTGCAAATATCTGCAATGGGCACGTTACGGATTTCCGCCAGGGATTGCGCGACCGCTCTAGCAGAGTGAGCGTACACTCTGCCCTCCAGCTTAACCTGCGCCATGGAATAACAGTGGCGAAGGCATGCCACCAGCCATGCTGAAATGCATCTGATAGCGACAGGTTGACCCAGCCGGGTCTCACTGAAGGAAACAAACAGTTAAGCTTTACGAAATTCTTTTGTTCTATCTGAATAGAACGCAAAGCTCTTTTGACGTCAAAGAATGAAGGTAACACTCTTAATTTTGGAAGTTCGCAAGTAAGTAGAAGGACCAAAGGTTGGTTTAGATGGAATTCTGAAACAACCTTAGGGAGACACTTAGATGGGTCCTAAGAACTACTTTGTCTTTATGAAACAGTATATGGAGGGTCAGTGACTAGAGCATGTATCTCAGAGACCCCATGGCTGAGGTAATAGCCACCAGAAAGGCCGTTTCAAGTGAGAAATTTCAACTCACAGGTAGCTAAAGGCTCGAAAGGCTTCAAGTGAGCATGTCTAGAAAATATTAATGTCCCAGGCTGCGACTGGACGCCTGTTAGAGATCTGGTATGCAGAATTCCTTTAAGAAACCTCTTAACTACAGGTAACCGGGCCAGTGACAAGGAAAGTACTGGCTCATGATAAGCTGAGATGGCACAAAGGTGAACCCTGACTGTAGAGTATTGCAGACCTGAATTTGAGAGGTCTAAAAGGTACTCTAGAACTTTACTGGGTGGACAGGAAAAAGGATCCAAAGAGGATTTTGCACACCAGAGCGAAAAACGCTTCCATTTGGCTGTGTAAGTTTTCCTAGTGGCTGGCTTGTGTGCAGCCAGAAGAATATCTGAAACTCTGCAAGAGACATTGAACCTGTTCACTTCCGTCTCTTCAGGAGCCAAGCGTGAAGGTGAAGGGATCTCAGATTGGGATGGACCACAGGCCCCTGAGTCAGAAGGTTAGTCTGAAGGGAAAGCACTTTCGGAGGGGTTTCCGACATACTGTTGAGTAACGGAAACCATATCTGTCGAGGCCAGAAGGGAGCAATGAGGATCATTTTGTCCCCCGGGACTCGAACTTGAGAAGTACCCTCTGAATTAGAGGAAGAGGAGGAAAGGCGTATAGAAAGCGTTTTGTCCACTGCAGCCTGAACACATGCTGACAGAAAATTCTAGGCCCTGGATTTCTGGAGCAGAACAGAAGCAGTTTTGTGTTGAGTGGGGATGCAAAAAGGTCCAGATCTGGAGTTCCCCACTCTGTGAATAGTGACTGAACTACGGCTGAGTAGAGAGACCATTCAGTGAGGATCTGTCTCTGTTTTGTTGAGACGGTCTGCCAGTTCGTTCTGCACTCCCGGCAGGTAGACCGCTTGAATTAGAGCCTTGTGCTCCAAGCACCATTCCCACACTCTCATCGCTTCCCTGCATAAGGGGTAAGAGTAAGCACCGCCCTGCTTGTTGATGTAATACATCACTGCTTTGTTGTTCGTTTGAAGGAGAATGTTCTTTTGACAGAGAATGTCCTTCAAAGCCCGGACTGCATAAAGGATGGCTCATTTCTAAGACATTTATGTGAAGCAGGGACTGTCCTGAGTCCACGTACCTTGATTGTGGAGAGTCTGACAGAGAGCTCCCTACCCCATCAGGTACGCATCTGTGGTAATGAAATCTGATGATCCAGGGAGCAAAGGATACCCTTACAGAAGTCTGTCCTCTTGCAACCACCAGGTGAGTGACTTCTTCAGAGGTTCTGTCACCTTGATGAGAAAGGACTGAGGTGAGTGGTTCAGGACCACTGTGTACTGAGCATCCACTGAGGTTCTCATGTGAAGGCATGCTAGGGGTACAGTGAACACCGAGGATGCCATGAGACCTAGCATCCGTTGCATCGAGATAGCTCGAACCGAGCTGTTCTCTCTGATGTACTGGGCCATCTGTAGGATATTGCTCTTCTGTCTTTGGCAGAAAAGCTTTCACAGGAGGTGTCCAGAAGTTCCAATGAAAAGGAGTTTCTGGGAGGCTGCAACTGCAATTTCTTGAGATTGCAGACTCCCATGGATGTGAGAAAGTCTGAGGCCGTGGCAATGGCGTGAGAGTTCCTTGCCTGGAAGGGTTTGCTAGAAGCCAGTCTTCCAGATATGGGAACACTTGTATTCTGATTTTTCTGAGATGCGCTGCAGATTGCACAACACTTTGTAAAACTTATGGTGCCAAGGATAGCCCAAAGGGCAGGTCTCTGAACTGATAATGCTGGCCCAAAGCCACAAACCTTAAGTATTTGTGATGCCTTGGGTGAACAGGAATATGTTGGTAAGCATCCTGCATGTCCATGGAGGCTAACCAGTTGAGTTGATGAAGCAAAGGTAACAGGGTTCCTAGTGACATCATTTTGAATTTCTTTGGGAAGAAATTTCATTTTCTGAGATCCAAAATGGGGCATGCCCCAGTTTTTCTTTGGAACTAGAAAGTAATGGGAGTAGAACCTCTGTTCCATTGATCCAGCGAACTACTTCTACTGCCCTGTTGTTCAGAAGGCCTTGTATCTCAGAGAGAATTTCTGACTGAAGTATTAACAGTTTTGGCTGCCGTTTGTGGGGGACAATCTGGAGGGTTCTCTGAAAAATTGAGGGAATATCCCTACCGGATTATCCGGAGGACCCATTTGTCAGATGTTATGGACTTCCACTGGTTGTAGAATTGAGTCAGACGACCTCCCACTGCTAAGGAGTCCCCCTCGGGCAGCTGAGGTGGGACTTGGGCCAGAAACTCAGAAGGCGGCACTGGGCGCTTTGGGTCCTTGCGCTTTCAGCTGCATTTTCTTCTGGGGCTGAGGGGTTTGATTTTTATTAAAACCTCCTCTGCCTTTGCCTTGAAAGGACTGACAGTTATGAAACTAGCATTTGTTAATAACTCCCCAGAAGGGGCGGGAGCAGGTCGAGTCAATTTAATGGCTGACCTAGTCTTCTGTGTGGCCTCTAGAGCCTGTTCTATTTGAGGGCCGAAGAGATATACACCATAGAAGGGCAACGCCATGACCTGTTGCTGGGCATCATTCTTGAAACCTAAGTGTGCAGCCAGGAATGACGGCAGGTACAAATGCCTGCCGCTGCTGCTCGGGAGGCAGCATCGAAAGCGTCCATAGCTGCTTTAACCTGTTGGTTGTTGGACTCGATACCCTGGTTATGGTTTGAAGAAGCTCTGAATTAGTGTCCGACTCCGGTAGAGCTTCAACCACTTGTTTGAGTGAATGCCAAAGAATATACTCATATTGAGAGAAATAGCCCTGGTAGCTGGCAATATGTATATCCAGGGTGGAGGGGGACAACTCTGCCCTTTCAGGCTCTCTCCTCTCAAACAAACTGCATTCTGCAGTTTGGCAAGCAGAGCAAAGAGAAGCTGCCCGACGCTCACCCTCCAAGCAAGGTACGGATTGGAACCCCAAATTTTGGCATCTACCCCTGGAGGAATATCACTTGCCCCTGTTTGCCAGTGTTTCTCACACTTTGTGCAGCAATCCAGAAGTCTTCTAGGAACTGCTGCCAAGAAATTACTGCTAGGACTGACCTCTGCTTGACATGCTCTTGATTTCTCACTTTAAGTAATGTTTAGTCTGTTGTACAGATTTCTTAAGAGTTGATTTTTTTTTTTTTTTTTTTTTTAAGTGCTGGCTTTTCCATTAGCGGATTATATCCTTTAGCCACTAGAGGGCCCAGTTATAAGTACACTTACCCAATCCAATACAATATAGTTCCTCTCTCATTTCACTTATTGTGTGGTCAGTCTATCACTATTCATCTGTCTCTGCCCCTCCCTCTTCTACTGACTGATACTGATTTTTCCCATTTGCAGCTTGTAGTCTTTTCGCCCACTAAAGGGGTTTTCCCCAACCATTCCAAAGCTGCTCTACATCTCCTTACTCTCTACTACTCCTGGCACTCTTCCTTTACCGCTCAGCTGCTATGGGTACCTACACTCCATTACTAAGTCTGCTCTCCTTCACCCTCTTGGTACAGACCTCACACAGACTGGAGCACCTTTCCTCCACACTACGCACCTCATCCCCAGACTACCCCACAGTGACTCGGCCCTTCCCCACCCTCGACACACCCGTGACCCCCCCCCCCACTCCCTCCACCCTCCAAGGCCTGACCTGGCCCCAGCTCTCCCCTGTCATTCCCACCCTTCGGACTTTATCTATCCCATGCACCCTGATTCTAAAGTCTTCAGCTGGGTGCACCCAAGGGTCTCCATCGCCACCGCCACTAACCAGAATAATTACACTGCTATTATTATTATCTGGTAATGCACCCAAACCCAGGACCTATTGCTTCCAGCCCTTCTAAACCCTGTACTGCAACTGGCCTCCGCTTTGCATCCTTAAACATTTGCAGTCTCCTAAAAAAAATCTGCTGCCCTCCAGTGCTGGGTCGTTCAACATCAACCTGACATAACTGCACTGGTAGAGACTTGGCTCTCCAAATCCAGCCCTGACTCCGCTATCACTCTCCCTTGATATACCATCTACAGGGAAGATCGAGTAGACAAACACGGTGGTGGTTGCGCACTACTTGTACGGGACTCCCTTATAGGTCAGGCACTCCCAGCTCCTAAACTTGATTATGGAGCCCAAGCCGTCACCTTAAAAACCACACCTGACCCCGCCTGAGGCCCTCCTTCCTCCACGGTCTCCTACGTACACCCGAGGAATCAAAACCAAGCGGTCTAGTCCCTCACTGACTATCTCACATCTCTCTCACAAAGTGGAGCAAGTCATCCTAGGTGATCTCAATGTTAACTGGCTTGCCTCCACTGCCTCCATAGGGACTCCTTTGCTGCCCTGGATATGTCCCAGTTAGTCACCCAGCCCACCAGATTCAACCACTCTACTGGCACCAGCACTCTCCTAGATATTGTTATATCTAACCGCCCTTACAAAATCCGGGATGTCACTGTCCTCCCCAACTCTCTTACTGATCACTCCCCAGTACTCTGTCTCTGGTCATCCCCCACTCTGAAGCCAGTGTCCCAGGACACTCTACGCCGCCGTTTATGCCCTGGCGGCCTCAGAAAATTAAAACAATACCTAGCCCAGCTAGACTGGTCCCTCATCCAGCGCACCTGACATTGACTCAGCTCTTGATCACTTCACAAATGCCTTCTGTAAGGCTTGTGACCTTTCTCCCCTCACCAGGATCCACTCCAAAAATGCAATGCCCCATGGATCACCCCACCTCTCCTCCAGAGATTCAAAAACAGAGATAATCTCTGGCACATTGCTGTAGAATCTGGAAAGGCATCTGACAGACAGGCCACAAGCAGAGCATAATAAGTGCACTTGGGCCAAGGCAGAGCACTACCAGACCACCCTCACTTCCACTTGGGGTTCAGCCCGGACCTTCTGGGATAATATGAAAGAGCTAAATGGGAAGTCCCGCCCCCCCCAACCATCTCAGCTCTCCATCAATGGCACCCCTACCACAGATCCACTCCTCATAGCCGATTGCCTTAACACTGCCTTCTCTGACCTAAGCTCGGTCCTCCCCAGCAGCTTCTTTGAGCCAATCCCCACCTCTCTCCCTCCGGTCCTGCATCGTCCACCATTCTACCTGCACACCCTAACCCCCAAGAAGCCAGGCCGCACCTGCTAAAAGCCTTATGCAGCAATAACCCAAGCAGTGACCCCTCGACTCCAGGATCCTCCGTGATGGTCTTGGGACGAAGTCCTAGTCCCCTGACTGACCTTCTAAACCGGTCTCTATGCCTGGGGCAGTTTCCAAGTGCTTGAAAACTGCTGAAATCACACCCATACATAACAGGGGGACCGATCCACCCCAACAATTACCGCCCATCTCCATCTCCCCCAAAAAAAACACTCTAAAGCCTTGAAAAAGTGGTGTTGATCCAGCTCTCTGAATACCCTAACCAAGTATGACATTATGTGCCCAGAGCAGCACGGTTTCCACCCAGGACACAATCGACCACTGCTCTCCTGGAATTCTCCCAACACCTGCATGCTGCTCTCGACTCTGGCAGCCTTGCAGGAGCACTGTTCATTGACCTCTCCAAGGCCTTTGACACTGTCTGTCATCCCCTTCTACTCTACTTTCTCCACCAGTCCCATTTCCTGGTTCTCTAGCTACCTCTCTGCTAGATCCCAGTGTGTCAAGATCAGCGGTTCCCTCTCCAGCACTCTTCCTGTTCGCTCCGGGGTCCCTCAGGGCTCCATCCTGGGTCCAATCACGCTTTAGTCTCTACCTCAACACCTCCCCAGCTCATGTACCGCAAATGCTCTCTCCGCCGATGATGCAGTCCTTGTTTCTCACATCCCAATCCCACCTCCTCCAATAATCCCTCCAGCAAGCTTACAACTGAAGCCAAAAGGTGGTTCGAGACTGCAGACTGGCCATTAACCTAAAGCAAACCAAATCAATGCTCTTTTCCCACCACCAAAATAAAGCTAAAAATACCCCTTCTTGATTATCCCAGCACTCTGCACCGCTAGAACAAGTGACCACATACAAGTACCTAGGCATCACGTTTGATACTGCCCTCTCCTTCCACACCCACATTAATGCCCTGTCAGCCGCCATTAACTCTTGGATTGGCGCTATACCGGCACAGGGACTGCCTGCCTCAGGCTGCCCTCAGGCTGGCCATCACCTCCTCCGTCTTGTCCCTCGTGGACTATGGCTTGCCCATCTATGCTGCAGCTGACAACACCGTCCTCTCCAAACTCCAACTCTCCATCAATAAGGCCTGTAGGCTCCTGACCGGTGCCCCCAGCCGAACTCACACCTGCCTTCTCTATACTACCATCAATCTGCTCAACTTTGAGGTGCGACTGCTCTACCAGACCTGCCTTCTCGCTAAGAAATCTCTGCTAGGACTCTCACCCCCAGGGGTCTCCACCTCCCTACAGCAGCTATCCTCATCTGTCACCACCTGTAGCTCTGTTAAGGCCACTTTCAAAGTGCCCAGAACCAAGACCTCTCTTGCCCAGAGATCCTTCCTCTACCGAGCCCCCACCTGGTTCAACTCCCTCCCTAGCTGCATCTCCAACTTGCCAAAAATTGGCTCCTTCAAAACAGCCCTTTGGAACCATATCTTTAATACCCACTGTTGTAGGTGCAACTAACCCCCTGTTGTAACCTGTGGTTCCCACCCACCTTGCCCCCTGGCTCGACAACGTCCACTGGACAGCCTCTCCCTCCCCCAGACCTACCCCTTCCCTATGAGGTCCAAACAGAGATGTAACCCACTGTCTTCTCTGAGGACCTACTATATCCATGAGTGTAACTCACAATTTTGTAACATTATGTAACCTATATAACATACAAACCACTACATTATCACATATGCTCACATATGCTCTACCATTGTTGCATCAACTACAGTGGTGTGATCACCATAAAGAGACACATACCACCACACGATTTCAACCAAGGCTCCACTGCTGGATATACAGATCCCCCTAAGCCTAACCACCAAACTGCTACTTGGTGTCTCGACACTCTTAAACCCACAGAGAGCACCCCAAAGAGTGGCAACAGAATAAAGAAGGAGGACCAAAGACAGCCCCTCTCCTATCACTGGCAGCCCTCACGAAACTCCTGCTCTTTCTATTACTCTGTATTGGTAATGTGGAAATCAACCCTGGACCCCCTGAATGTATCACCTCTCCATCAGATTTAACCTCAATTAAAGGCCTCAGTTTCCTGCATATTAATGTATGCAGTCTGCTGAAAAAACACACTGATACAAGCCTGGGTTGCCCATACCTTGCCAGACTTTCTTGTGGTATCTGAGACAAGGCTCAAACCCACCACAGCAGACAGGGATGTTAACCTACCTAACTACCAGCTATTCAGAGCTGATCACCAAACAAGGGGAGGTGGAGTAGCCATATATGCAAAATCCGGTATAGCTGTATCTGTATTGCTGCAACATCTATGCCCAAGGAGTTTGAATGCCTATCCCTAAAGTCTCTCTCCCCAATACAGCAGCTTTTCAGCTAGTTGGTTGCTACAGACCTCCTGAACACAAGCTCTTATCCCACATGGGGAACCTGCTCAAACCCAGCCCTGAAGAAGTCATTATTCTAGGTGACCTGAATTTCAACTGGCTTACCCAGGCAGCTGCACTTGGTATCATTCTGTGATACATATGGGTTCACACAGCTAATTAATGAACCAACAAGAATTAATGCAAGGAATAGTAATAACAGCACACCACTTGATATCATGCTAGTGAATAAACCACATCTATTCACACATGCTGGAGTGCTCCTCTGCTATATAAGTGATCACTGCCCCATCGCAGGGGTAAGATCCACCAGCATAACAACAAGCCCTGCAAAATTCCTCATGAGGAGATCCAAGAAAACATCAATATTGAAGGATATTTGCATGATCTAGCTTACTTCCACACTGGCAAGAGTTTTATCTTGCCCATTCTGTTGAAAAGCCAGCAGGTGCTAATAACGTTATAATAAATGCCCTTAACACCCATGCCCCAATCTCTAGTATCCAAATAAAACAAATCCTGTCGTTGGTTTACAGCTGACCTCAAAGCTGCACTGCTGGAGAGAGACAAACTCTGGAAAATGGCAAGAAAACCAAGAATGCAAATGACTGGATGATCTTTAGGAAAGCCAGGAATAGATGCACCAAAAGTTAGGGATGCAAAGGCTGCCTTCTACTTGGCGAACTCGACTCTTCCTACCATAATCCTGCTAGGTTTTGGGGCACCATCAAGGGTATGGGTGGGCAGGATGCTAACACCCCTTCCAACTCAATTACACAACAGTTATGGCCCTATCACTGGCAAAATGGAAATTCTGGACGCCTTCAATAACCACTTCACAACGGCTGGCCTTTGCTTTTGACACCTCCAGCTAACCTGCTGAGGGAACAATTAAGTTCCCATTACACTGGTGATCAGAGAGTTGACTCTTCCTTCAGCTTCAAATCTATACTGTTGAAACAAGTAGAGGATCTATTATGGCAACTGGATACCAAAAAGCGAGGGCAGACTCTCTGGACCCCTACTTTCTAAAGATTGCATGCCATGTACTTGCAGTCCTCCTAACACACCTCTTTAACCTATCCCAAACTCTGGCTCTATTCCCACACTGTGGAAGACAGCCCAAGTGGTTCCCCGTCTAAAATCAGGGGACCCTATGGATCTTAATAATTACAGGCCCATTTCCATACTACCAGTGCTATCCAAGATGCTGGAGAAATTAGTGAGTAATCAGTTAAGGGAGTAGCTTGACAATGCTAACCTCCTAAACCCAGCTCAATCTGGATTCAGGGCCAAGCATAGCACTATCACTGCACTAGCCAAGGTCACAAATGACTGGCAATCCAATTAGATAAAAGAATAATGTCTGTGCAGTATTCCTGGACCTGAGCAAAGCATTCGATACTGTGGACCACGAGCTACTACTTTCATCCCTGTACTCCATTGGCCTAGATCCATCCTCCCTTAAGTGGTTCAGATGCTATCTCACCGGTAGGTCACAGCAGGTAAAAGCTGAAGGTGACCTATCCTCATTAAAACCACTGTCAAGAGGAGTCCCCCAAGGTTCTATTCTGGGTCCTATCCTTTTTGCCATTTATATAAATAACATTGATTCAACCCTTACCAATTCCTCTGTACACCTCTTTGCTGATGACACTGTTCTGTATGTCAGCAACCCTTCACTCGCAGCTGCTCGGGAAATCCTACAAACAGAATTCTCCTTGCTACAATATCAGCTACTGAGAAAAGCTCTGTTAAATGCAAAGAAATTAAAGCAATGATGTTCACAAATCAAAGCTCCACCAGCACATCCTCTTCAATCATTCTCCCTCAGCTATGCACTATACTTGGAGAAAATCTGCGATGTAGAAAACTTCAAATACCTAGGTGTGTGGATTGACAACAGACTTGACTTCACTCATCATTTAGAAGAACTGTTAAAAGTCACAAAGGCTTGGCCTCTCTATAGATTAAAACCCTTCCTAAACAGAGACTCAAAGATGAGGTTAGTCCAGGCCATTTTTCATCAGTTGTTGACTATGCAGACTTCCTTTATAGTCACTGCCCCATCTCCTACCATCACAAGCTGGATACCTTATATCATAGAGCAATAAGGTTCATTACAGATCTGCCATCTAATACTCATCATTGCTCTCTTTATGCTGCACTTGGGTGGGTTTCCTTCACCTCAGAAGGAACAGAAATGCAGCACTATGGATTTACAGAGCGTTGTCAAAAACTTCCAAACTATATCCTGGACTGCTTCACCCAGACCTCTCCTAGCTCCTATGCCCTAAGAAGCAACAACATCATCCTGCTCAAATTGCCCAAATTCAACACCAGGCTAGGAGGGCAGCAATCAGCTATTCTCTAGCTATAGCATGGAACAACCTACAAAATCCCTAAAACTGTCCAATATCATTCCATTTGCATCCTTTAAACAGCATTGTACAGTCTTCTTCAAAGAAAAATGCAATTCCTACCACTAGAGCTAGCATTGTCATCTCACAAATCTCCCTTCCAAACCATATATGGCATATTCCTTCCAGACAGACACCCCATCTTATGGCACCCAGTAATACCTTCACCATCCTAGTATTACATTATGTTGAGTGTCTGCCATGCCCCCCCACTGGGATATGTATATACTGTACATACTGTAAATATTAGCTTAACTTTCCTGTAACCGTTTTTTATCATGTGACTTTACTGTACATCACTGTTTATAAACGTTATTTTCCCCTGTATGTATAACTGTCTTATATAAGTGTATGATGCATCTGTTGTGTATCAACTATTGAACCTTGACCTTATCAGGTCCATCTTGTAAATGAGCCCTGCTCAATGATGTTCGCCTGAATAAATAAAGATTTGATGATGATGATGACATTATGAAACCTAAGTGTATCTATGTTAAATGTTCCTTTTACTGCACTTGTAATGTTATCCTCCATTTTAATCTGCACTGTAATAACTGTCTTGATGTCTGGCCCCACCCCCCGTGACGAGGTGCCTTTGTAAATGAGTCTGACTCAAAGGTTATAAACCCGATTTGTAATGAATAAAGAATAAAGGATCCAGCAAAGACTCTCTTACCTAAAGTATCTATCTTATGAGATTCATTGTTTATAGGTCGAGCTGTAGTAGTCTGAGGAAGGACGACCGTATCATTCTCTGCAAAGACTACAATGGGATCCGCAAAGGCCTGGGAGGACAAAATAGGTCGATCCTTGGGAGCAGCATACTTCCTAACTATGGACATAGCCACAGAAGGAATGAGAGCAGGATTATTCCATACCATTTGAGAAAGCGTCTCAAAGGAGGGCTATACCGGGGGAGTTAAATCCATAGGGATGTCCGGAACATGAAGATACTGGAGTCTCAAAAGCTTCCCAGGATCAATATCCACAGTCTGGAGAGAAAGAGTGGAATTTAAATTTTTCAGCAGAGACTTAAATGACAGGTCTTCGACCACAGGCTCTGCAGCAGTATTAGATCCCGTCCCTTCCACATAATCACCCAGCCTAAGGTCTGGGTCAGGCTCAATATCATCTCCTGACAGTCCAGGAGGGACTGTATGGACAGGAAAGGAATGAAAATCAGCAGAAAATGAAGAAGGAAAAGGATTCAGAGAGAAGCCCTGAAGACTGGCCGAAGAAAAGGCAGGCCTTGGCGCTGACGAAGAACACGGCACCGAAAGGCCGCACAGTGCCGACAAAGCCGAAGAAGAACACGGTGACGAAGACGGCGCTGAGAAACTTAACAGCACCGAGTGACCCACCGACGCCGAAACCAAGCCAGGGCCCCAAAATTAAGATTTGAGGAAAGAGAAGGAAGAATACCAGGAGATAGAGGCATCGGTGTGGCCCCCTGCGCCACAGTCATGTGAGGGTGAAAACACCTGAGCGCGGAGTCGACAGCACCGAAGAAGGCGCCACACGACTAGGGAAGCCCAACCGCCCGACCCAATCCCCTGAAGGGTCCGAGGAACCCTGAGAGACTGGGCCAGGCAGCTGGACCAACCTTCGAGCCCATTGCTCCATCAGAGCGGCCCACTGATGAAACTGCTCATCTGGAGCCCTACCAGAAGGCGGGGAAGGGCTCCGATGTCGAAGAGATCGGTGACCAGAACCAGAAACTGCGAAAGAGGAGACCGGCAACTGACCCCAATGACCGACCGTTGACACGCAGATACATCAGAGGGCGCACCGAGTGATGCCTTTCTTTTTGACCCACGGGCCGAGGAAGAGCTCGAGGTCAACTGTGCCGAGAAAGCCACTGCTTCCTTCTGTGCTCTGGGGACTGCCTTCCTCGGGCACTGGACCGTCTGTTGTCAGACCCACCCTCCAGAGAGGGCGGCGGACCGGACCCAGCCCGCTGACTGAACAGCTTTCATACAAAGTCTCCCACCGCACCTGACCCGCTCATGGTCGACTCCATCAATGTAGGCTGAGACTTTTCTTTAAAAGAATAATTAACGTGGCGGTACTTATTCGAAATACTACAAAATAATAAACTGAAAACTATGCTACTAGTTTGAAATTTGACTCTGGCGGGCAGAAAGCGGCGTCGTCACTGAAGCGCACTCGGCAATGGGAAAAAGAAGACTGAGGCAGTTGGAGGTCGACACAGAGATAGTCATTGCCGCACGAGCAGAGGCTCGCGCCCATCTCTGTTGCCGCCCTCCTGCAAAAGTTTGTTCCGCTGGGTCCTAGCACCTCAGCCGAGATCCCATCAGTGTGAATGAGTGGTGGAGACTTTATGTCCAGGAAGATCCAGCAGTTCACCTGATGCTGCTACTGAGGACCCAATATGATCCGAGTAAGGTGGAGGGAGCCCACGCCTAAGCTGACCCCGAAGGGTGGTGAGGGGACCCAGTGGAAGGGCCAAACGTCTTCTCCTGGGACCTCCTGGACTGATGCCTGCCTCCAAATGTTGGCACCAGACAACCCAACTTTCAACATCAAATTTGGAGGGTGCGCTTTTCCATAATAAAGCAGTCATGGCAAGAGTCCATATCGTGGCCTGGTCCTAAACACGCGTAATGCCAATAGTCGGTGCTGATCTTGTTGCTACATACACAAAGATGAAAACAGGTTTTTTTTTATTCTGTTTTTTGGTCCAACTTCAACATCAGAAAAAAAAAAAAAATCACACACAGAAAAAAAAACAAAAAAAAACAAGAACAGAGCAGTCCCATGGTGTCAGAACCTGTTAGAACCGCTCACCTTCGGTTCGCAGTACTCACACCCCAAAAATAGGCATGACACCATTTTTACATCATAACAGTGGTCTCAGCAGCAGTATTACCTTACAAGACATGACCTTTGATAGATTTCAAACAGAGCTCTCTAACCAAACACATACATGGTACAGTTAATCAAAGATACTTCTTGTTTCCTCTGTCATGCAGCCCTAATGTAGGAAGACCGAAAATGCTGCACAAGAAAGTCTCTCACTCACATTACAGAAATGTAGAGCTCAAAAGCAAGAAGCAAGTCTAACGAGATAAATGCTTCTCCCACGCTGGGCATCCAGGAAGATAAAATTACTCACCTTAGTAATTGTGTTTCTTCTAATGGAGTCTTGCTGTATTCTGACAATATGCAGTATTCCCCAGCACTGGAACTGCCCCAGAGAATCTATGGGTTAACTCTATGCCAGAGCATAGAACGTTGAGCTCGTGCTCGGTTCAAACCAAACCGTCAGATTCTTACGAGCCAAATGGCAACTGTAGCTGCTATGTGGAAATTGAAAACACTATAGCCAAA
Organism: Neoceratodus forsteri; assembly: GCA_016271365.2. Classification (NCBI taxonomy): domain Eukaryota; kingdom Metazoa; phylum Chordata; order Ceratodontiformes; family Ceratodontidae; genus Neoceratodus; species Neoceratodus forsteri. The sequence continues at coordinate 25,607,986 of CM057452.1, read as the reverse complement.
AGGGCAATTAATACCTAGGGTCCCTAAGACTCAAATCAAGAACCCCAAACAAACAGACCTGGTAGTGGAACAGAATTTAAAAGACCACTATCAAAACACTATGCATCCCTCTGCCAACAAGGAGAAGGGCAATGCACCCCTGAGGTGCACACTGCACCTGCCAACCCACATCCCAAAACAGCTAGGTTCTGAGAGGGAGGCAGGAAGGGAGGTCAGAATACAGCAAGACTCGGATCACTCCTAGCCTGGATATCCAGGGAGTAATACTTGGTGAAAGTATGGACTGTTTTTCAGGTGGCCGCTTTACAAATCTCTAAGAGAGGAACATCTCTGGCAGCAGCCAGAGAAGCTGCTGTACCTCTAGTCAAATGAGCCCTCAGGCCTGATGGAGGTACCTTGCCCAGCTTTTCATAGCAGAATTGTATACAAGAGACAATCCATCTGGCAATAGTTTTCTTAGTAGCATTTTTACCCTTTCCCACTTCCCCATAAGTGAAGAACAATATGGAAGATCCAGATCTAAAGGCCTCAGTATGCTCAATGTAATAATTAAGGACCCTCTTAACATCCAGATTGTGCAACCTCCTCTCACCTGAAGAGGAATGGTCAGTGAAAAAGACAGGAAGGGTAATGGACTGGTTCAGATGAAAGTCTGAGACCACTTTGGTAGAAACTTTAGATTAGTTCTGAGGACCACCTTGTCCCTGTGAAATGAGAAAGTCAGGCTCCACTGAGAGGGCCTGCAACTCACTGATGCGCCTGGCAGAGGTGATGGCTACCAAAAAACACAGCCTTCCAAGTCAGGTACTTAAGCTCTGCTGATGCCAAGGGCTCAAAAGGTGGCTGCATCAGTTGAGCAATACAGATATTAAGATCCCAAACAGGAATGGGCTCTTTAAAGGGAAGGTTAGTATGGGTAAGCCCTTTAAAGAATTTACAGAATAAAGGGTGAGATGCCAGTGAGGAAGGCTTCCCTACTGACAGGAACGCGGAAATAGCAGCCAAATGAACCTTGAGGGTAGTTGGCCTAAGACCCAAACTGTTAAGGTGAACCATATAGTCAAGGACTGCAGACAGGTCAGCAGTGGTTGGAGAAATATGCTCATCTGAACACCAAATGGAAAATCTCTTCCACTTGGAATTGTAAGTTTTCCTAGTAACAGGTTTCCTGGAGGCCTTAAAAATATTCAGAACCCCTTGGGACAAATTCATACCAACAAATTCTAGCTCTTCAAGAGCCAGGCCCCGAGGTTGAGAGACCGAAGGTTGGGGTGCCAAATTCTCCCCTGAGAGGAGGTTAGTAGATTGCGACTCTGGGGGAGAACCAGAGGAGGATGAATTGCCAGAGACAGTAACAGAGGATACCAAGGCTGTCTGGCCTAATCTGGAGCAATCAGAATCACTTTGCAAGACTGTGACCTTATTTTGACCAGAAATGAAAATTACGTATCTACTGTAATTCTGATCTTTCTGTGATCTTCACCATTCATCACAGATGGGGTACTGGCTGAGATCAGGACCCCGGGAGTTTTTTTTTTTTTTTTTTTAAAAAGGGTAGGCGGAGCTGACAGCATTGGCGCCACCCTCGAGGCCGACGTACTGCGTGGTGCTCGAGGGTTGGCCATTAGGCTGCGTCGACTCTGCCTGCCTACCAGTTCTGAGTCACCAGAGAGGTAAGAGGAAGGGAAGGAGGGTGGGACAAGAGAGTCCAAGGGACAGAAAAAAGAAAGGAAAACTGAACTAAAAGGAGAAATAACGACTGAGAGGACAGCAAAGAAGAGATGAGACTAAGGGGATTGGGTAGGGGGCCCAATCTCTGGAAGCGGAAGAAGGGAGGGGAGAAAATTTTAGGAGAGAGTGAGAGGTAACAAGGTATCCGAGACCCTTGTCCGTCACCAGATTGTATAGGAACTGCAAGGAGTAGCAAAGCTCACTGCCAGAATTCAAGGCACAGAATAACTGGAAAATACCCCAGAAGCAGAGTCGGCTATTCTGGAGAAGGACAGGGTACAGGGATTTAGTACTCTCTCAGGAAAGATGTTTGGTGAAAAAAAGGATTTTTTTTTTTTTTTTTGAAACAGTTGGATGGAAACCAGAAGGAGAACAGGAGGAGGGCAACTTCAACCCCACCCCATCGGGGTGGAGACATGCAGTAGAGAAGGAGTGCCGCTCGAGCTGTACCCTTTAAAGGAGAATACCCCCATGTGTCCCTACTTTACCCCACTCCAAAAGGAGAGGGGGAGCCACAGAGGGAGGGAGGCCCAGAGACTGAGGCCCCAGGGGATGGTGGGAGGTTAGGATGAATGGTGAAGATATAGAAAGATCAGAATTACGGTAGGTAATGAATTTTCATATCTTATCTGTGTCAATCTTCACCATTCATCACAGATGGTGAGTACTGGCCTCCAAGGGGGGGTTGTTTTTCACACCCTAAGGGACAGAGTCCCTTAGCCCTCAGTGGGTGACACACAAGGTGGGGGAACCTTCCGGCCTGGGGAGGCCCAAGAGTGGGAGAGAGAGACGGGTCCTCGGAGGGGAAGGAAGCTGCCCCGACAAGCGCCCGCCTCGCCCACGGAGAAAAGGTAGGTTCCTGGTGGGCGGAGCAAATCACCCTATGCCGGGCTAGGGGTGACAACCAGGAAAGACGTAGCCACGCCGATGATCTGGTGCAGATCGCTGTCCCCACGACCCCTGGTAGCCACCTCGCTGGCGCCGAAGATGCCCTCGCTGTGCCTTGCTAGCTCCAGGCCACGTGCAGAGAGCGCGATGGCTTGTCTGGTTTGCTCCGAGTCAGGCAAAGCAGCTAGGACCTGACCTAGCGTGGACCACAAGAACCTGTTGTAGGCTGCAAGTGGGCCTGGTGAGCGAAATAGAAAGGAGCAACCGTGCCGATTAGAAGGTCCTCCTCCCCCAAAAATCAAAACTCGAGGAGTCTTGATCCGGGGGCCGGCCACGGTGGAGGGCGCGAAGCCCATCAGGGGTGTCCAGATGCGTCCAGCCGGACTGTGGGTGAGGCACAGAACCTGGAGACTCCGGGAGAGCACAATACCTCTGGCTGAGGTCCCTAGGGGCAGGAACTCCGGAGAAGGGCCTCTGCCAGAAACGCAAGGACGCCTCCCGAAAGGGAGAGAGGCCAGGGCGGCACCACAAGGGTGGCCTCGCCCATAATCGGCTTAGAAAGGCGTAAGTACCGTATGCACAGGATTGCTAACAGAAGAGGGAGAAAGGTGCAAGTCCTCCAACATCCTCATGAGGAAGCGCTGATACTCAGAGAGATCAGCAGCCAGAGAGATGTGGACAGAGGGTTCCTCTCCCCCCAGAAGAGGGGGATGAGGAGCTGGAGGTCACCATATGTTCCGAGGTGGCTGCACGGGGAGGTTGAAAACCTGGCTGTCCATAGCCCTAATGTAGGCAGGGAACCGGGCAGCCACTGGCTTGAACTGCTCCCAGGTGGGAGGGCCGCTAGACCAAGAATGCCTGGGAGCGCTGGAGAATGTGGCAGAGGGACAGGGCAGAGCCGAGAAAAGAAGTCGACTGACCTCTGCCAGGGCTAGGGAGCGGACCATGAGCACCCGAGAAGGGTGCCCCGGAAGACTCCACAGCCGACAGCTGTACAACCACGATGGTACTGCCTTGGCTGCGCCCAGAAGAATCCCCAGTGAGGCGACACTGGGCCGTGAAAGTCCAGAAGGACAGTCCCCTGCCTCAAAGAATGGGACTCCTCAAGGAACCTGGAGGGGAAGGGTGGAATCACGCTGTAGCTTCTAGCCCGGTGGACTCTAGAGAGAGGCCGACGCAACCGACCCCACACCCCTGACCCTCAGAGTCCAGGACAGTCTTCCTCCTCGAGAGGGCCAGCCTAGGTAGCTGACATCTCTGGGCTGCCCCGAAGGGGAGACCCAGGAATAGCACCCTCCCTCCTGTAGGTTTCTTTGATGGGCCCTAAAGTTGGGCGATCAAGACACACCACTGGAGGGGTACACCACCGAGGGTCGGTGAAACCCCCAAGGCCAGGCTGCAGAGCAATGGTAGCACGCACCACTGCCTGCTGGTCAGGACCACTGACCCTAGCCTCGGGGCCACCTGACTCTCCTCAGTAGGGGCTGGCTCACTGCCGACGAGACCACGGAGTGCTCCTCCGCAGACAACCCCCAGGGGTGTGACTGCCTGCCTGACTCGAGCCTGACTCAGACCAAGCCTGAGCCAAACAGGCAGGAGGGCGGTGGAACCAACTTTGCCAAAGGCCCGCAGCCAGAGCTGTGCCCGGAGACGGCACCCGTGCCCTCTCGCAACCCCGGGTGGGCGGACCTGCAGAAGGCACCAGGGCAGCTCGGCCAAAGGTCCAGAGCCAGGGCCAGACGCAGCGCCATCAATCCACCAGCACCGGGGCGTACTAGGGACAGAGACGGTGCCAACAGCCCCAGGAGCAACCTCGGCACCGAAAACGACACCGCTAGGCCCCACGGCACCGAAGCGGCGCCGATGACGGCCCCAAGAGCGTGGATGGCGCCGAGGACGGCACCAACAGCCGGAGCCGCGCAGGCACAGCGCCGTGCTCAACCTCAGCGTCGAGGCGTGACATGGTGAAAGAGGATGCCGGATCTTGTCCCACGGCACCGCGAACGCGCCGACAGGGTCACACGGCGCTGAAGCGAAAAGTCGGCGCCGACGACGGGCGCCAACAGGGCCTCATGGTGCCGCCGACAGCCGACCGACGGTTTAATTCGGGCCTTCCCAGCCGTGGAACGGCGACTGGGAGCTCTTCACCCCAAGGGGTGATTGCCGTGGCGCAGATTCCCGCCCGCCTCCCAGAAGGAAGCGGACGGGCCTCTGCACCGCTGGGAGGAGCTCGCAGCGCCAGGCTACAGGTCAGGCTCTCCTCTCGGTCCGTATAGAACTGGACGGGACCCGAGGAAGGGTCATGAGAGCGCCGCTTGGCCCGACGAGTGCGAACCCTACCCCCGAAAGTCGGCGGAGCTCGCCCCACTTTCAACATGCGCTGTTCGAGGACGCAGCAGTCCATGGAGAAGCAGGTGTCGCACGAATCCATGTCATGAAGCGGACCAAGACACGCAAGACACCGGTCGTGCTGGTCGGTGACGGAATATTTTCGGCCGCAGGGGCACCGACGCATGGGGGGGCCGACCCGTCTTTGAAGACTTTTTGGCCTCCGACCGAGACATGACCTACAGAGAAAAAAACACCACAAACAGACTCAATGTCGCAGAATTTCAAATAAAAGGAAAGATCTTATCGGTGACGTTGAGTGGAGGCAGAACCCAGAACCGGTAGACGACCGACGGACTGAACGCCGATTTTTTTCAACAGGCTGAAGGCCTAAAATTGCAGAGAAGCTCTCAGAGGTGACCTTGACGCGGGAGATTAAGAACTGGTAGGCAGGCGGAGTCGACGCAGCCTAACGCCAACCCTCGAGCGCCACGCAGTACGTCGGCCTCGAGGGCGGCGCCGATGCTGTGTCAGCTCCGCCTACCCTTTAAAAAAAAAGCTCCCGTGGGGTCCTGATCTCCAGCCAGTACCCCATCTGTGATGAATGGTGAAGATTGACACAGATAAGATCTTTGAATACCAGAGGAAAGGCATACAGAAATTTCCCCTTCCAATCCAGAAGTTGGGCATCCAGAGGGACTGTGCCCAAGACTGGGGGTCTGCAACAAAAGAGGGGGAGTTGGTGATTGTCTGGGGCTGCAAAGAGGGCTATCTGAGGGGTGCCCCATTTTGAGAAAATCTCTTTCAAGACTACAGGATCTAGGGACCATTCGTGATGGCCCTGAGAAATCCTTCTCAATGCATCTGCTATCAGATTGTCCTTCCCGGAAGGTGGATTGCTACTAGGGTTGTCTCCAGAGAATAAGCCAGAGACCACAATTTCATGGCTTCCGTGCACAAGGCCGTAGACAAAGTGCCTCCCTGCTGGTTGATGTACCACATGGTGGTGGTGTTGTCTGTCCTGACCTGAACCACCTCGTTCTGAACTGATTCTGAGAAGGCTAATAGAGCCAGGTAGACAGCCCTGAGCTCCAGAAGATTGATGTGAAGCAGGGACTCCGAGGAGACCACAACCCTGAACTGTGAGGTCTTCCAGATGAGCACCCCAGCCCAGGAGAGAGGCATCTGTAGTCAGAACGAGTGGATTGGGAGATAAAAGGACACCTTGTTTTAGGCTGCTTTGATCCAACCACCACTGGAGAGCCTGGATCAAAGTCTGAGGCACTGGAACCAGCTTGGTCAAGGAATCCTTTTCTGCACCAATAAGCCCTTAAATGGAACTGAATGTCCCTCATCTGAAACCTGGCACCTTGTACCAATGCTGTGGAGGCTGCCATGGACCTAAAAGTTGAAGAAAATGCCTTGCTGGCCAAGAGTCCCAAGGCAAAAGGAAGTAGCTAGATCTGCAATGGCCTTTACTCTTGCCAGAGGGGAAAAGCCTTTGCCTGAACAGTATCTAGTTCTGCTCCTATGAAAGTGAGGAGCTGAACAGGTTCCAGAACTGATTTTGGGAGATTGAGGAGAAATCCTAGAGAGGTGAGCAAGTGCAGAATGACTTGCAAGCTTGACCTGACGGTCTGTATACTGCCCCACCACGAGCGAGTTGTCCAGGTATGGAAATATGGCAATGTTTTGCCTTCTGAGGAAGGCTACTACTGGTGCTAGGCATTTTGTAAACAACCTTGGAGCTGATGTTAGGCCGAAAGGCATTGCCTTGAACTGATAATGGCCTGAGGGCAATCCGAACCTGAGGTACTTTCTGTGGGAGCACCTGATAGGGATGTGGAAGTAGGCATCCTTGAGATCCAGGGAGGCCAGCCAGTCTTCTGGTCTCAGAGAGGAAGAATCTTTCCAGAGTCACCATTTTGAACTTTGCTTCAGTAAATGCTTGTTTAAGTATCTTAGGTCTAGGATGGGCCGCCACTCCCCGGCTCTCTTTGGGGTAAGAAAGTACCTGGAGTAGACTTTGCCCCTGAGGGATGTAGGAACTTCTCTATGGCCCTGAGAGCCAAGAGAGAGGAAACCTCTGCCTCTAGGGCAATGGTTTCGGAGCTGTTTGCAGGTGGAAAAGACCTGATCCTCAGCTTTGGAAACTTCTTGAAGCTGAGGACCAGTCCCTGGCTTACTACCTCCAGGACCCACTTGTCTGAGGCTACAGACTTCCAGGCCTGGAAGTAGTAAGCCAGCCTGTCTCCTACAGGGACAGGAGAGTCGACCTGGGCTAACACATCAGGGTGTCTGCTTGGCAGGGGGCTTAAGCTGAGAGGTGGATGCAGCTCTGCTCATCCCCCTTCTACCTCACCCTCTAAAGAACCCCATCTGGGAAAAAGGAGAGGAGCCTGTGCCTGGTAGAAAGGCCTATGAAAAGGCCTGCCCCTGCTCCCAGACTGCTGCCTCTGAGGAGTTGATAGCTTTTCCTAGCATGAGCACTCCTACAGATGGTCCTGTACTCATCCATCTTTTATGTAGTCTCTGTCTGCTCCCCAAACAGAGAATGACCTAAAACAGGAAAATCCATGGCCTTAGCCTGGGTATCCTGCGAGAGGCTAGTATACCTGAGCCAAGCCATCCTCCGAAGAGCCACAGATGTAGCCATGACTCGTGATGAAACATCACTAGAGTCCACAGCAGCATGAAACTGTATCTTCGATGCCTCAATCCCATCAGCAGCCACCTCCTCCAGCTCCTTGGCTAGCTGGGGGGAAGTCTACTCAGCCAGTTCCAAAACTGTATCCCACCAGGATTTCTGGTACCTGGCTGCACAGGCCATGTAATTTGCCTGCCTGAGTCCCAGAGAAGATGCCAAGTACTGTTTTTTGGCCATGGCAATTATCTTCCTGGAGTCCTTGTCAGGGGGTGAAGCCAGGGCATGTCAGCCTTGTCACAGGCTGCAGCCTGCACTGCCCCAACATGGCTGCACTGCTGGTAAAGGAACTCAGAATCAGAACCTGATAACAAATACCTCCTGTCCATTCTCTTGTCCACTGGAGGTAAGGAATTAGAGTCTTCAACAGTTTGTGTGTGTTTCCAAAAGACTTATGGAGGGAATAGACAATCTTTTGACTCTGGGATATCCATCATCTCCACAAAGTCAGGCTCCTCTGACTCTCTACAGTCTCACCCAAAGGGAGCTGGAGGTCTCAGCCACTTTTCTGTAAAACAGAAATGAGAAGGGACTCAGAAAGCCTAGGAGGGGAAACACCAAAAGGTCTGTCTGAGGAGATGTCCGGTTTGATAGGCTCATCCAGACCTTCATCACCAACGTCCTCTTCATAGTCAAAATCCTCGTCCCCCTCCAAATCCAGTTCATATAAATCTTCAGGGGAGTAATCGGGAACCGGTGGAACCGACCGAACTGAACGCCTGGTTTGCGGTGCTGGATCAGTCTGAACCAAACGGAGCGATTCCACTATACTAATTGCTCTGGCTATTTCCTCGGCGGTTGGATGTGACGGTAATGGATCCGAACCAGCCGACTTATCTTTTCTCTTTCCCCTCGGGATCAGCTCTCCTTTTACCCGAGGAAGTCTGGCCCTGGTCAGAGGGCACTTCCTCTGGTTCGGTGGAAACCGAATCGGGCTGGCCATCCGGATCAGCGGATTTTCCGGCCTCCTTTTCCCACAGCCCACCCAATCTCTTACCCAAGGTGGATTTGGGAAAATTCTTACAGATCTGGCAGTCTGAATCGAGATGGTCAAACCCCTCAGACATTACACACAGGTGGTGGGATCAGCCTTAGCAAAGGCCTCCACATACACCGCAGAGTGTTGAAACCCAGAGGGCCTGTTTTTTTCTGGGTTTCTCAGACTGAGCCATAGTACCAAGAAAAACTTGCCCTTTACACGGCTTCAAGCCAGGCAAGACCAAACCGATCGGTTCCTAACAGTGTTACGGGCATGGGAGAAAAAAAAACGAAAATGCGTTTTTTTTTTTTTTTAAGAAACGATAGGCACCGGAACCTCAAAACCTAAAGGGGAAAACAACAGAAAATAAGGTTCATCGGAACAGACTACCCACAACTTTCCTCACACTATACTTTTTTTTTTTTTTTTACAATTTCCACACAGAAAAAAGACAATATTACTCAACCACAGCAGGAGTAATCTCAACCAAAATAAAATAAAGTTTATTGGCTTGAACCGATGACTTACTGTACCAAAACCGAGCGATGGAGAGTCTCTCCGGAGTGACCGTTCAGTCAGGCAGAGTAAAGAATCTGACGGTTTGGTTTGAAGTGCAGCAGGTAGTGGTTTGAACCGAGCACGAGCTCAACGTTCTATGCCCTGGCATAGCGTTAACCCTTAGTTCTCCGGGGCAGTTCCAGTGCTGAGGAATACTGCATATTGTCAGAATACAGCAAGACTTCATGTTGTTTGAAAAACGTCCAAGCTTCATGTATTTCACAAGCTGACTCAAACCTGGAACCCAACTCTCCCTCGCCAACAGGAAGTGAATCTGCAAACTCTGAGTGCCAACACTGAGCAACTAAGCCAGAGTTACACTGCCTTAGATTTGTGACCAATGAGCAAAGAGAGAAAATGGTTTTGCCTGCTACAGAAATGAAGTTAGAGAATTGACTAGGCCAAAAATCTCCGTGTTACCTGATGCTTTCTTTGCAGCTTCTTTTGCTTTCTTGGCATCTTCCTTCTCTTTAGCCTCCTTTTCCTGTTGCTCTATGCTCAACAATTTCCACCTGTTGCTGATCTAAATAAAAACGTAAATGTCACCTGCACTGGAACCACATAGATTAAAGAATTGGCAGCCTCCATCACATGATAGGAGACTGCTGGTTTTAGAGGGTCGTTGTATCATCTTTATACACATTATGACCTGAAATCATCCAAGCAGACCACTAAAGCTAATATTGCGAAAGGATAAAATGCCTAACCTACCCCTGACAACATCCTCAGGACTCCATTAATCACAGTGAGTGTGTGTATAATATATATATATATATATATATATATATATATATATACACACACACACACACACACATACACACACACACACATAATATATCTGACTCAGGGCTCAATTAAGAGCCCCCTAATCTGTAATCTACCTCTGGTCACAGCTAAAGACCAAAAATCCTCTTTAGATCCTTGACTTAATGTATATACTGTACTTATGTATAATACCACTAAATGTTATGTTTGTGCTTTGTACTGACGTGGGGCCTTTGCAAAGGAGTCTATGACTCAAAGGATTGTAATTCCAATTCTCTTCAATAAATAAATAAATAAAGCAGTACATAAGGCTAGGGGGATGTTGGGGTGTATTAGTAGGGGTAGCACAAGTCGGAAGGAGGAGGTAATAATCCTTCTTTACAAGACACTGGTTAGGCCCCATTTGGAGTACTGGTGCAGTACTGGAGGCCACACCTTCACAAGGACATTAACAAAATGGAGGCAGTCCAGAAAAGGGCAACCAAAATGGTGCAGGGACTGCATCAGAAAACATATGAGGACAGATTAAAGGAGCTCAATATGTATACCCTTGAGCAAAGGAGGGAGAGAGGTGATATGATCGAGACATTCAAACACCTTAAGGCATTAACAAGGTGAAAAGAGTCTAACATGTTTCAATATAAGAAAAATCGTACGACAAGAGGACACAGCATGAGATTAGAGGGAGGCCGATTAAGGGGTAATGTGAGGTAGTTCTTTTTCCCAGAAAGGGTGGTGGATGCATAGAACGGCCTACCTCAGGAAGTGGTAGATATGAATACAGTGCAGGGCTTCAAACAGTCATGGGATAGGCATAAGGGAGCAATACAGATGAGTATGAATAGATAGGCCATTGACAGAGCATAGGCCGATGGCACATTCATAAGGTAGAAAAGAAATGGACAGAGTGGATGGGCCTTGTAGGCCTTATTTGACGTCAATGTCTATGTTTCTATCCTTCCCAGTAAAATGCCTATCAATTCTAAGATTCTGTTGCAAAATTGTAAAACGTTAAGTTTCATTTCATAGAATTTTTAACTTAAATTTTTCAACCACAGATTCTTCTCCATCCTTAAAGTAAGAGAGAGACTATTTTTCATGGTAAATGTGCCGTAGAAGGACAGAAACATTCACCCAAACAAAAGACATAAAAAAGAAACACACCAGCCTGTTCTCTTTGGCCTCCCTCCCTGCCCATTCTCTCACCTTCTCCAGGACACCACTGTCTGTTGGTACTGTGCCCCTCCCAGGCAGAGGCTCCTCACTAGGTCCAGATCCCAAGGTAGATGGGAGTGGAGGTTGGCAATGTGGGGACTGTGGGGGGACGGGTTTCCTACTGCTATGGTTCAGTTCCTTTTGTTCCCTCCCAGGGATACTGCCCCTACTGTTCTAGGGCGCCGCACATGAAACTGTGCTTGTGTGAAGCCCTACCTGCCACCCCCCACCCCCCGCTGCACTGCCACCTGAGAACATCCAGGTCAGGGTAGCATTGCCAAGACTGCCACCCACCCTCCTTCCCTGAAGGACAGCGTTTGCTGGGATGCCAGATCTACCATACCCTGGCCAACCCCATGAGGACCCAGGCTTGCCTCAGTAGCGGGTTCAACAGTGAAGCAAGCGGTGGCGCACTCAAAAAAGTCATTTTTAACCATGGTGACAGAAAGAAGTGTGGGTCACTTATAACACAAGAGGGAAAGTACAGTTACACAAGAACTTACCATAACAGTAGATCATAGAGAGGAGCTCTTGCAGCAGGCAACACCATCAGAACTGAAGCCAGCAGGCGCCAGGTCTCCATGGTACACTTCCAGCTAGCAGTGATTAGTGGGGGCTGTCACATGATGTCGGCCCGCCCCTGACGTCCACCTATGGTATAAAAGGGGCGGTCCCCCAGCCCAACCTCAGTTCTCCCACTGGAGACCCCGGCAAGCACAGTAATTAGAGAACTGAGGTGGCTCCTCTAAACTGAGGAAACGCTTAAGGTAACAGAGATGGAGAAACAGTCACCAGGGGGAAAAGGAGGAGGGAAAGCAGTGCCTGCAAGAGCTACTCTTGAAGATCTACTGTTATGGTAAGTTCTTACATAACTGTACTGTCTCACTTCGAGGGGGCTCTGGCAGCAGGCAACACCATAAGGAATGAGTCCCAAGCAGTGTAAGGACTGACCCCGGTCAGCTTGGAGGAGGCTGAAGACAGCATAAGGCTCTAAGGAGAGAAGGCCCTGCAGGACTGCAAGCCCAAAGCCGGCCCTGCATCCAGATGCAATGTCCAGACTGTAATGCCGAATGAAAGTGTGGCCAGAGCTCCAAGTGGCCACTGCACAGATATCAGCAATGGACACATTCCTGAAGGAATCAAAGAAGCAACCATGCCCCTGGTAGAATGGCTTTTAAACAGGCCTGGTAAAGGCTTATCGTACTTGCGATAATAAAAACAATGCAAATGACTGACCATTTGGACAAACAGTTTTGAAACAGGAGCCCCTTCTTTCCTAGGGGCAAATGAAACAAACAACTGATCAGATTTTCTAATGGCACGGGTGCGGTCTAGATAATGACGAAGCAACCGGTGGACATCCAGAGTATGAAGTAAAGCCTCCCCCTTGATTCGAATACTCTGGGCAATACACAGGCAGGTGGATGTCTTGATTCAGGGTGAACTCCGACACCACCTTAGGAAGAAACTTAGGATTAGTCCGCAAGGACACACTGTCCTTGTGGAAACCTAAATATGGCTCTTTACCCATCAGAGCCTGAAGCTCGGAAATCCTTCCAGCAGAAGTAATAGCAACTAAAAACAACACTTTCCATGACAGAAAGCACAGCTCACAACTTGCAGCAGGTTCAAAGGGAGGCAAAGTAAGCTTTTCTAAAACAAACAAAAGATCCCAGGGAGGGACAGGGTCCCTAATGGGAGACTTCAGATGCAGCATACCCCATAAGAAAGAGTGGGAAAGATCCAGTTGGGCAAAAGTCTTGGCCTTCAATAGGTGCATGGTATCCAGAGATGGCAGATATGTGCACCTTAAGTGAAGAGTAACTCAGGCCTTCACCTTCGCAGCCGTGAGGGAAAAAGAAGACCGAAGTCTTTTAAACTTTAAAATGAGTTTCGGTTTAACCGAAGAGTGTGGATCCAGGCCTAAAACGCAGAGCGCTAGGGAGGAACCTGAGCTTCCAAGTGGTAAGGAAGATCTGGCGTCATGGGGCGGAGACGAGAGTTTTACCACCCGGGTGGGTGGGAGGAGCCAGCTTGAAGACCTTCCAGCAAGATTTAAAGCAGCAAGGAAACTGCCAGTAAGTGTGGATTTAACATATTCACGTCCCTAGAAGTATTTTTTCACTGAGAGGTTGGTGGACGCAAGGAACGACCTTCATGAGGAGATCGTGGGGTCAAAAACAGTGGGGGAATTCAAGAATGCATGGGACAGACATAAGGCATTTCTTGTGGGGGCAGGAAGAAATAGGCTGTTGGTTAACTAGGATCTGCAGCTTATGCAGTAGGTAGGGAAATGGGCAGACTAGGTGGGCCAAGCAGTCCTTATCTGCCATCAAAGTCTATGTTTCTATGGATGTGCAACTCTTCCTGATGGAGGGCTTTTAGAAACCCTAAGAGCTCCATGACTTTTCCGGAAGATGCAGGTCAGCATACTCTAAGTCCTCAAGAGCCAGGCCTTGAGCCTGAGAGACCAGAGGTTGGGGTATAGGATCCTGCATTGGGAAGAAGTCAGCAGGTTGTGCCTCCGGGGAGGCCAATTGGTTTGGCCACTGAAAATGCCAGAATCGGGGAGTACCATGGCTGCCTGGCCCAGTCTGGAGCAATGAGGATCATTGTAGCTGGCTGGGATCTGAGCTTATTTAGGACCCTCAGAAGCAAAGAGAATAGAGGGAATGCATACAGAAACTTCCCTGTCCAGTCCAAGATCAGTGCCATCCAGTGGGACTGAGCCCCTCACTGGTGGTCTGCAGCACAACTGGGGGAGCTGGAAGTTGTCTGGGGCTGCGAAAAGGTCTATGTCTGGAGTGCCCCACCTTTTGAACACTACCTGCAGCACCTGCCTGTTCAGGGACCATTCGTGATGGTTCTGATCTATCCTGCTCAGTGCATCTGCCAGCACATTGTCATTTCCTGGTAAGTGAACTGCGGACAGGACAATCCCCAGAGAGTAAGCCAGTCTCCATATTTTCATGGCTTCTGTGCATAGGGGTGTTGACCTTGTGCCACCCTGTTTACTGATGTAGTACACTGTGGTCGTGTTGTCTGTCCCGACCTGCACCACCTTTCCCTGCAGCATGCTGGTGAATGCCTGTAGTGCTAGGAAGACTGCTCTGAGCTCCAGCAGGTTGATGTGAAGCAATGACTCCTGTCTGAGCCATGTACCGTGAGCAGTGTGCTCCTCCAGTGTGCCCCCACCCTAGTAGGGAAGCATCTGTGGTTAGCACCAAGGAGGGTTGTCTTGCAGGAATGGAACTCCCTGCCTGAGGTTGTCCATGTCCAACCACCACTGAAGTGCTTGCAGGAGCGCTTGTGTAACTGGAACCAGCTTTGATAATGAGTCTGCTTTCTGGTGCCAGTAGAGCCCGAGATGATACTGAACATCTCTCATCTGAAATCTTGCCCCTGACACTGTAGCTGTTAAGGCTGCTATGTGTCCCAACAACTGTAGAAAGTGCCTGGCTGGCCTGAGGCTTTGAAGCTTGAAGGTGCCTGCCAGCTATACCAGGGTGTCTGCCCTTGTCTGTGAAAGAAAAGCCTTTCCTCTCTCGGAGTCCAGTCTGGCTCCTATGAATTCCAGGAGTTGCACTGGCTGTAACACTGACTTTTTTTTAGATTAACCAGAAATCCCAGTGACAGTAGATGTTCCTGTGTGAGCGTCAGAGACTACTTTACCTGCTGAGGGGACTGCTCTATGACTAGCCAGTCGTCCAGATAGTGAAAAACTACCACTCCTTGCCTTCTGAGGTGTGTCACAACCACAGCCAAGCATTTTGTGAACACCCTTAGAGCAGAAGTAAGTCCAAAAGGCATTGTCTTGAACTGGTAGTGACCTGATAGCAGTCTGAATCTGAGGAATTTTCTGTGGGACTGTCAGATGGGGATGTGGAAGTATGCATCCTTTGGGTCCAGGGATGCCAACCAATCCCCTTGTCTTAAGGTTGGAAGGATTGTTGTCAGGGTCACCATTTTGAACTTTGGCATCAGTAGATGCCTGTTCAGGTGCCTGAGATCCAGTATAGGTCGCCACTCCCCCCTTTTCTTTATTGTAAGGAAGTATCTTGAATAGCGTCCCTTCCCTCTCTGTAACAGAGGAACTGGCTCTATTATGGCTCTCTCTTCAGGATTCTATCTTCTGCACTAGCGGTCTGGTGCTGAGCACAGCCAGCCGCAGGGTGCACCCCAGCCTGCCTCAAGAGCAAGATTCCAGGTACCTTCAGGAAAGCAGCTCCAGTCCAGCTTGCTAGCTGTGAACCCAGTTGGTGGATGGTGCCCAAATTATAGGCAGATTCAGCACCTCGCCTCTCCTGACTGGCTTCAGCTCCTGGAGATTTGAACTGCTTGGCACAGTCCCCTGGAGCTCATGTGTCTGCTGCCTAAATTTCTTTTATTTTTTCCCCGTTTGCAGTTTATACTGATCTGCCACTAGAGGCATCTTATTTTTCCTATTAGTCCTCCAAACTTGCATCTGCGTTTTCCTGTTCTAATCACTGTTATCCCCTGCCTTGTTCTCACTTTTAGCAGCGGCAGTCACACTCACTGAAGGTCAGTTATTTCCCTTACCCCCAACAGAAATAGCAATGGGCACCACGGCTATCACCTCAGCCTACTCATGGTTACCTTTCTGCTCTGCCCACATCCCATCCTGCCGCCCCACCCCACTCTACCACGCCACAGCAGTCAACCTCCACCCTGGACACCCTTATTTTTCCATGGCACCCACCTACAATCAATACCCCAACCTCCCTGGGATACCCTGGGCCCACCCTTCGCACCCTACCCATCCCTTGTACCCCCACTAGTAGGGTCTCACATCGGTACCTGGCTAAGGTCCTGGTCACCAGAGACCGCCATCAGATTAACTGCTCTTCTCCTTCTGCTTTCCGGGAACATACACCCCAACTCCGGGCTGCTGTCAACTAGCCACCTCACACCCAACTCTAGTACCGGCCTCAGCATTGCATCCATGAATATTTGCAGCCTCCTAAAAAACCTGTTGTTCTCCAGTGCTGGGCTGTACAGCACCATCCTGATGTTATAGCACTAATGAGACCTGGCTCTGAGAAAACTCCGACTCGGTTATCTCCCTCCCTGGCTACACTCTGTTCAGGGAAGACCGTGATAGGCAAACGTGGCGGGCGGGTGTGCAGTCTTTATGCATGACACACTTTAGGCCATGCTCTTCCTGTGCCCAAGCCCTCACCCTCAAGGCTACCCCTGACCCAACCAGGGCCCTATTTTTCTCACAGTCTACATACCCCCGAGGGACCAGGGACCAGCTGTCCACTCCTCATTGATTACCTCACCACACTCCCACACAAGGTGGAGCAGCTCATCCTAGGTGACCTTAATCGTCAATTGGCTGAGTACCACTGCCCCCATATCAGGGACTCTTCGCGCCCTAGATATGACCCAACTAGTTACCTCACCCACTAGATTTAACCGTCAGGCGGCTCCAGCACCCTCCTAGATGTAATTCTGTTGAACCGCCCACATAAAATCAGGGATATTAATGTACTACCAGACTCTCTTACTAATCACTCTCCTGTTCTCTGCCACTGGTCATCCCCACACCAAAACCAGTGTCCCAGGTCACCTCGCCCGATTCATCCCGGGGTCTCACGCATCTAGCCCAGCTTGACTGATCCCCAATCCTACTCACAACAGATACTGACACTCCTCCCTAGCCTATTTCTCCAGTGCCTTTAGCAAGGCCTGCGACCTTTTCACCCCCGACCAGAACCCGCATCAAGAAACAATGCCCCATGGATCTCCTATCCCTCATCAAACACTGAAACAAAGAGATAATCTCTGGCATACTGTTGTCAAGACAGGCAAACTGGCTGACAGACAAGCCTATAATGCAGCACGTAAAAAGTGCACCTGGGCTATAAGGCAGGCTAAGGCCAGATATTATCAAGTCACCCTTTGAAACCACTTGGGGCTCATCCCGTGCCTTCTGGGACAATATGAAAGAGCTCAATGGAAAGACCTGCTCCCCCCACCATCATTACTCTCCATAGATGGTATCGTCACTACTGATCCTCCCCGCATAGCCGAGTGCCTCAATATGGATTTCTCAGATCTAAGCTCTGTCCTCCCCAACTACTTTTTCAATCCTATCCCTGCCTCAACCACCCCCCCTCCCCCATTCTACCTACGTGCCATATCATCCCTTGAAGCCAGGCCTCATCTGCAAAAAGCCTTAGCTAGCAACAACCTCAGCTGTGATCCCTGGACTCCAGGATTCTCAGATTAGTCCTAGATACTGTACTAGCCCCTCTCACCAACCTTTTAAACTGGTCACTATGTCTTGGTCAATTTCCAAGTGCTGGAAAATTGCAGAAATCACCCTATCCATAAGAGTGGAGATAGAACCTCCCCCAATACCAGGCCCATCTCCATTCTCCTCCCTCTCTCCAAAGCACTAGAAAAAAAATAGTGTCCATTCAGCTCTCCAAGTATCTGGCCAAATTCGACCTGCTGTGTCCAGAACAACATGGATTCCGCCCTGGACACAGCACCACTACAGCCCTCCTGGAGTTCTCCCAGCACCTCCACTCTGCTCTCGACTCTGGTCATGTTGCGGGTGTAGTGTTCACTGACCTCTCCAAGGCCTTTGACACTGTCACCCCCTCCTACTTGACTCCTCCACCAACAGCTTCTCCCTGGCCTCTGGCTTGGTTAATTACCTCTCTGCCAGATCACAGCGCGTGAAGGTAAACGGCACCCTGTACAACACTCTGCCTGTTCGCTCGGGGGTCCCCCAGGGTTCCATCCTGGGCCCCGTTCTGTTCAGTCTATTTCTGAATACCCTCCCCAGCTCCTGCTTGTGCAATATGGTACTCTATGCCGATGATGCGGTCCTCCTTGCCTCCCACCATGACCCAGCATCTCCACAGGAATCCCTGCAGCACACATTCAACCAAGTCAAAAAGTCATTCCTTGACCACCGGCTGGTCATTAACCTAAAAAAAACCCAAATCTATGCTTTTTTTCGCATCACCAGAATAAGGCCAATAATGCCCCCCTCTGCATTCTCCCCAGAAATGCTCACCCTCTCAAGCAAGTGTCATCCTACAAGTACCTGGGCATCACCTTCAACTCTGCTCTTACATTTCACACCCACATCAATACCCTGTCCTCAGCCATAAACTCTTGGATTGGCCTTCTCTATCACCACAGAGGTTGCCTCGCCCAAACCGCTCTCCGACTGACCATCAACTCCTCCATCCTGTCCCTAGAGGACTACGGCCTACCTATCTACGCTATGGCCGACAATACCGCCCTCACCAGAATCCAGACCTCGATAAACAAGGCCTGCAGGCTCCTGACCGGTGCATCCCTCTGCACCCATACTTGCCTGCTCTATTCCACCGCCAACCTGCTCACCTTAGAGGAGTGCCTGCACTACCAAACCTGCTTACTTGACGAAAAATCCCTGCTAGGACTCTTCCCCCCCCCCCAAGGGTCACCGCGTTCCTGTGGCTTGCATCCCCATCCATTGCCACCTGTAGCTCAGTTAAGGCCACCTTCTGGTGCCCCGCACAAGACCTCCCTAGCCCAAAGGTCCTTCCACTACGTGCCCCACATGGTTCAACCCTCCCGCTCTCTGTCACTAAGTCTACCAAAATTGGTCCCTTTAAAGTTGCTCTCCGTGAATCACCCTTTGGCTACCAAGCCAGTAGCGTTCTTAATCAACCTAACGTTGGGGCCCTCCCATTTCTTTGCTCATAGCTCTTGACAATGTCCGTTGGACTGCTCCCCCTTTCTTTTTTTTTTTTTAATATGATTGCCATTTACTGCATGCAACTTTATCCCGTAAACCACTGTTATATTGTGTTCTTTTGTTATCTGTATTGCACCTGTATGTTACCACTGTTGTATCTCACACTGTAGCCATGTTCACCCTCCCTCATGGAGGTGTTTTGTAAATGAGTCCCTGACTCAAAGGTTGTAAATCTGACTTTCAAAATAAATAAATATAATAAATAAATACTCCCAAGATAAAGGTTTAATACTCCTTTCCAGTAACACTGTTTCTGATGGGAGGATGATCTGAAAACCCTTGCTCTCAGCATTGGGCTGAGCTTGAAGCGGAGAGTTGCCTTGGCCCACTACCTCCAGGACCCATCTGTCTGTGGTGATGGTTTGCCATTCCTGGAAAGTGGGCCAACCTGCCCCTACCTGGGTTGAGGAGAGAGATCTGTTAAGACACCCCAGGTGCCTGCTTTGGTTGGGATGCTGTCTGGGTGCTGGGGCTAGTTCAGCTACCACCCTTCTGCTTCTGCTCTAAAGTAATCCCCTCTGCCTCTGATATTGGGGGTAGGCCTAAGGCTGGAAAAATGGCCTATTCTACCCCCTACCTCTGACTTGTTGCTTTTGTAGAGTAGAAGCCTTCTCCTTGGCTGCAGCATTTATATAAGCTGTTTTATAATCATCCATCTTCCTCATGTAGGCCTCAGTCTGTTCACCAAACAGAGTGGTAGGCTCACAAGGGAAGTCCAAAGCCTTGGACTGTGTACCTGGGGTTAGGTTAGTAATTCTGAGCCAAGCAACCCTTCTGAATGACACAGAAGAGGCCATTTGTCTGGCTGCAGTATCACTGTTGTCCACAGCCAGCCTGAATTGCGCTTTTGAGGCCTCTATTCCTCTTTTCGCAGCTTCCTCCAGGTCAGCTGCCATAGGAGCTGGGACAGACTCTGTGATCTCCATTACAGTGTTCCACAACGTCTTCTGGTACCTGGCTATATCGGCCATGTAAGAAGCCTGCCTGATGAGAAGAGAGGATCCCAAGTATACTTTCTTAGCAATGGCATCCATCTTCCTTGAGTCTTTATCTGGAGGGTGAGATGCCAAGGGAATGCCAGCCTTATCACAGGCAGCAGCCTGTACTACTCCCTCATGGCTAGGGTGCCCAAACAGGAATTCTGCTCCACCCTTGGCCACCCAATACTTTTTATTTAACTTTCTGTCAACCGGTGATACAGAAGTAGGGGTCTGCAGGATTTTGTTAATATCCATCCATATATCCCTGAAGAGGCAGGTTAACAGCATTTTAGAGACTGGCACATCCATCATTTCCTATAGTTCTGCTATTCCTCCTCATCAGTAAGACTCCTGGGTAGGAAGATGGAGGGACTGAGCCACTTGCTTGATAAAAGCAAAATGAGGGTATAATCTTTATTCTCCTTGTCAGGAGTCAGCACGATGAAGGTCAGGGAAATCTCCAGTTCAATCGGTTCCATACTCCTCATCTTCCTCCTCACCAAACTGCTCCTCTTTGACTTCCAAAGAACTGGGAACCGAAGTAGTGCCAGGGGTAGGAAGATGTGGCCGCTTCTCAACCAGAACCGGAGTACTTGCTTGGAGTGCCTGAATAATCCTGATAGCATTTGCCATCTCCTCAGCGATCGGAACTGATACAATCTTCGGCTGTGGTTCGACCGCTGTATGCTTTTCCTTTTTCTTTCTCTTCCCTGCGGTTGCTGGGTTAGTGGTTGTATCCGCAGGGCGTTTCTTAGC
This sequence comes from Neoceratodus forsteri, assembly GCA_016271365.2. Classification (NCBI taxonomy): domain Eukaryota; kingdom Metazoa; phylum Chordata; order Ceratodontiformes; family Ceratodontidae; genus Neoceratodus; species Neoceratodus forsteri. Next base: position 25,587,293 of record CM057452.1, on the reverse strand, counting down.
ACAGGAACAGTCACCCTGATCAGAGGGCTGTTCCTCTGGTTCAATATGGCTGGTAACCGGTTTGTCCTTAGCTGGGTCAGCAGCCTTATTGGACATCATCTCCTGCAGTCGTTTAAGTCACCTCTCAAACGTCGACTGAGGGAAGTTCTTACAAATCTCACAGTCCTCAAGGTGGTTAAACCCCAGACAAAATACACAAATAAATGAGGATCTGCTTTGGCGAATGGTTCCCCACACTCTGTATAATGTTGGAAACCTGTGAGGCCTGTTCATTTCTCGGTCTGTGACATTTATCGGTCTATTAAACCGATGAAATAGGGAATAAGTTAGTAACTAGTACAAATAAATTAAAATCGCTTTACTGGATGGTGGATGAAAGTAAACACAAACCCTAGAATTTAATAAACTGAAGTATTCTCGGTTAAAAGAACTGTTAAGGAACTGAAAAAACTAACCAAAACTCACTAAATCTAGACTAAGTCTACCGGTGAACCAAGGACAGTGCTTCAAAAATCGAAATAAACGGACTTTGAAAAAAAGACAAATTTCTTCAGTCAAAGTGAAGGACAGCTCTCTGGAGACGTCTTACTGAGGCAAGCGGAGTAAAGAATCTGACGGTTGTAGGAAGTGCAACCAGCAACAGTGGTTTGAAAACCGAGCTCGAGACTAACATTCCACTATTAGCATAGGTTCTATTAACCATTTCGGCTCCAGGGCAGTCCTATGGTGGGACCATATTGCATTTGTCAGAATACAGTAAGCTTTCCTGGTGATTGAAGTAACCACTTCTTTTGCACCTTAAATGTAACTAAATTATTGTTACTACGAAATTGTATTCTAAAAACTGTACTTGTATCTGTACACTGGTTTGTATCTAAATTGGCTGTACGGTTTCCTCTGTCTGCTTGCAAATTGCCTCAACTCTGTATTTGTGTTACCATGTGCTGCAGTCGATACTTTGTAATTTGAAATTCTGTCATTGCCTCATGCCTACTTGGCCTGGGTCATGCTTGTAAACGGTCCCCTGGACCAATGCACCCTACCAACAAGGTCATAAATAACATAAATAAGTCTGCCCCCCCCCCCCCGGCTTGAATGCATGTTCCCTAGTTAATGTGTGTTCACTCAACCTGATTATGCTTCCTTCTCTCACCTTGTTTATTCCCTTTAGATATCTGAAGGTTTCTACCATATTCCCCCTTCCTCATCTCCAGCTTGTATAAGTTTAGTTCCTCCAGTCGTTCCTCGTATGACCTCCCGTGTAGTCCCTGAACCATCTTGGTTGCCCTTCTCTGGACCCTCTCCACTCTGTCTCTGTCACCCTGCAAGTGTGGCCTCCGGAAATGAAAATTACGTACCTACCGTAATTCTTGATCTTCTCTTGTATCTTTCACCATTCATTACTGCTTGGGCGTCGCCAGAGGCGCGCACCCGCCACAGGAGTTATTTTTTTCCTTAGAGGAGTCGGCACCAACGCCACCTCGAGAGCTTACTGACTACGTGTGCTTAGGGCGTCATGGTGCCGTAGATCTCTTCCTACATCCCAGTTCTGTTAGCGGAGAGGCGAAATAAAGGCAAGAATAAAACAGCGAGGCAAGAGAGCAGAGGATAGAAAAAGGAAAGGATATAAACTGAAAAGGCATAAGCCGTAGAAGACAGAAAAAGGAGGGCCTACCTAAAGAGGCCGCAGGGCCTCATTGCTGGGGCGGCTCCAAGGGAGGAACATATAAAGGAGAAAAAGAATAGGGAAAAGAAGAAGAAAGGAAAAAGGAGAAAGAGGGATGTTGGGAGGGAGAACTTTGCCAAATCAGAGGTTGGTTTGAGGCTTATAAGCTTGGAACCAAAAACAAGGGAGCAAGGATCCCACTGGATAAAATTTGAGAGAAGGTTCAACCGAGCCATTTGAACAGTTTGGATACAAAAGGCAGATTCTCTACACCTCCCGCCATCCCCAACCCTTTAAACTCTGAGAGCTCACCGACTGCAACGCAGACAATCTGTTCCGAAAGGAGAGTGCCCAACTAGCAAGGGAAAGAGCTTATCTAGTACTTTGTTAAGTGTTAACACCAATATGTGTGTGTGTGTGTGTGTGTGTGTGTGTGTGTGTGTGTGTGTGTTGGGGAGGGGTTAAAGCCCTAAGAGGGCAACCCTTGAGATAAAGAATAGAATGGGAACTTAATCGGACTCCCTGAAGGCAAGGCAAAGAACACCAACTGCAGGAGAATAGTGTCAGGACAGCGAAAGTAGCAGGGACTGACATAGGAGATCAAGGCTTGCCAGAGGGGACCTCAAAAGGAGACAGAGCCAGATAAAGGCTGGTCTCCCAAACTGTGAATTGAACAGCATGGCCAAGAGAAAGACCAATAGGTCACCTCCAGGGGTAATTAGAAAGAGTTCTCTCAGGAAAGAATAAATCCCACTCGTTCCCCTTCTCCCTCAGAAACAGTATCTGTTCAGACGAACAGAAACGCTTTTTTTTTTTGGCTTAAAGGCCAATAAAGAAGAGGGAAGGAACGAGCAGAAAGGGGAGACACCGAGTAGAAGGCCCTAGAGGGAAGGTGGTAGAATAGTATGAATGAGAAGATACGAGAAGATCAAGAATCACGGGTAGGTACGTAATTTTCATATCTTCCCTGTCAATCTTCACCATTCATTACTGCTGGTGAGTACTAAGCCCCCGGTAGGGGACAAGAGAAACCCTGAGGGAACAAGACCCACAGCTTCCTGTTGGTGGAAAACAGAAGGGAGAGACCCTGGGCTAATCAAACGAAGAGCCTAAGGCTGAGGAGAGCTGAGGTGTCCGTCGGAGATGAGGAGACGGAGGAAGCCCCTGCAGAAGTCTCCTAGCTCTGGTGGAAAACAAATGGGTCCCTTGGAAGGCAGAGCGAATCACCCTATGCCGGGCCAGGGATGACAACCTTGATAGACGAAGCCATGCCGTCCACCTAATGCAGATCGCTGTCCCTGCAAGCCTGGAAGCCACCTCACTGGCGTCGTAAGATGGCCTTGCTTGGTGCCTTGCCAGCTCCAGGCCTATAGCAGAAAGGGCAATGGCCTGTCTAGATTGCTCCGAGTCAGGCATCGATGCTAGGAGCTGAGAAAGCATCGACCATAGAGGCCTGTTGTAGGCAGCATGGTGTGCCTGATGTGATACAGAGCATCGCATGAGAGGAAGAGAGAACACTCTTCTCCCCAGTCAGTCAAATTGTAGAGAACCTGAGTCCAGTGGTCGGTCGTGCGCCAGGTGGCGGCGGCCAGAAGGAGTCTCTAGGTATGCCAATCCCGAAGGCGGGTTGGGAAGAGAACCTAAGGACTCAGATGGGGCACAATACCTCCTCCTGCAGTCTGACGGGGCTGGGATAGGGTCAGCTGGAGACTGCCAGGAACGGATAGACGCCTTCCTGGAATGGAACAGGCCAGGATGTCACCACCAAATGTTGGGCACTGAATTCACTGAGGAATTCACACGTCTCCCGTTCAGTATTGTCTCGCCTAACAAAGGAGATATGAAGATCCCTCACCATCCTCGACAGGAAGCATTGAAATTCTGTGAAATCAGTGTTGGAAGAGAGGTGAGCAGAGGGTTCCTCTCTCTCTCCGAGGAGGAAGACAAGGATGATGGGGAACTCAAATGTCCAGAGGACTCCTGTGGTGGTGGGGATAGGCGGAACACCCGGTCATGCATGCATCTAACGTATGAGGGGAAAGCTGCCGCAGTGCCTCTGAACGTCTCCCAGGATCACGGCCCCATAGGACCGACATGGCCTGGGAGAGGGGGGTGACTGCAGAGGAATGGGAGAGGGGCCCCTACGAAGAGGCAACTGTCCTCTGCTAGGGCTCTGAACCGAAAAACTGAGCCCAAGTTGGCAGGGTCCCGGATAACAAACCAGATCGCAGAACGGAACCCTGGGATGCAAACCTTGGCACAGCTCGGAATGGGGTCCTCCCTGTGACGTGCCTGGGGTTGTATGGGATCCAGAAGGACGCCCACAGTAACACCACCGGAGGGATCCGCGAACCCACAAGGGAGAGGCAGGGCTCGGCGCTATGGCTCCTACCCACACCCCGAGGGGTAGCAGGCGGAAGCCGGCTCGCCTCACTGCGGCCCCTCAACCCCTAGGACTCAGAGGTCGCCCTCCTCCTCGACGTCAGTGACAGAGCTTGTTGATCCAGGGGAGCCCCCCGAAGACAGGGCCCACAGTCCCCCCCCCCCGGAAGGACGCGGCGGCACCAGAAACTGCAGCTGCCACAGCCCCTCTGGGACAGCAGTCCTCTCTCCAACCTCCACACCATCTCTTCTCAAAGGCTCCCAGCCTGGGAGTCCTCAGAAGAAGACTGTTGTGAGACTGAGGAATGGGCACGCGGCACGCTTTGACACCATGTCCCACAGGAAACTCCGATCCCAAAGAATCGGGAACCAGGATGGATCCACATCCGAATCGTCCACTTCCGAGGAAAAAGCGACCAGCAGGACCTCAATACTGGCCACCTCAGGAGTCTCCCGGGAAACGGCACCATGAGCGGAGCCGGTGCCACACACGGCGCCGGTTGACGCCCCAGCACCCGATACAACGCCCGAACCCAGTCCCGACTCGCCCAACGGCCCGAGCCGAGTCCCCAGCACCGCCCTCGGTGCCGGTACCTGACACCATGACGCCAGCAGAGTCAACCGGGCCTGCAGCGCTGCCAGCGGCGCCGAGAGCCAATATGGCGCCGCAAGCGGTGCCACCCCGATCACCGGCGCCCGATCCGAGACGGCGCCGGAAAGTCGCATCGAGGGACCACCCGCGCTGGGCCAGACAAGCACAGACCACGACACTGGGGAGCCTGCACCTCAGAAGAGGTGACTGCCAGGGAGTGTTCCACCGCTGCCCCTGGAGGGACCACGGTGTTCCTCTGACACGCAAAAGAGGCCTCCTCCTCAGCAAGACTTGAAGATGAGGAGGCTCCCTCCTCTTCAGACCATACAGACCTGGGAGGGGACCCGGAGGAAGGGTCTAAAGTTCTTACCTGGGAGGCCCGAGAGCGACGCCGTCCTCCAAAAGTCGGTGGGGCCTTGCCGATCTTGAACACGCGGACTTCGAGAACAGAGCGGTCCATCGAGAAACAGGCGTCTCATCTATCCATATTGTGGTTAGGTCCCAGGCAACGAAGACAATCATCATGTCGGTTACGAAAATGCCGCCACAGGAGCACCAACGCATGGGGATACGGCCCTTTCTGACTTTCTGTTAGCTCCAAACCGGACATGATGCAAAATAACTTAAAACACAGAAAGCTCCCGCACCGCTGAAAGAAAGGAACGCGCTGGGGACAAAGTGGGATGAAGGAGTCACTTACATGACGAACTAGGCCTGTGTCATAGTACCAAAACTCTCACACACGAGCAGCAGGTGCAGCCTCGTGACGCGGAGACACAGAACTGGGATGTAGGAGGTCTGCTGTGCTCAACAGCCGCCCCCATGACATGAGTGCATTCACTCTTGGGCGGTGCCGTACGGCACTCCTCTAAGAAAAGAAAAAACTTCCCATGGCGGTGCACGCCCAGCTACACCCAAGCAGTAATAAATGATGAAGTTTGACAAGAGAAGATCGGCACCTGTATTCCAGATGTGGTCTGATCATAGTTTTGTATAGTGGCATGATCACCTCCCTTCTCCTACAGGTACTTGCAATACCCCTCCCTATGCATGCCAGCACTCTCCTTGCCCTCCCCACCGCCCTTTTGCACTGGTTCCCAACCTTCAGCTCATCTGAAATGATAAAAACAAGGCGCTGCGTCAGCATGTGGTCTAAAAGCAAAACAAAATGGTTATATTAAATGCACGCTGAAAATACAAAAAATGATCCCCAGGTCCCTTTACTGCTCTGTTTCCCTGTTGTCCCTCCCAGCCAGTATTATACCCTTGGGTTTCTACACCCTATGTGCATAATTTTGCATTTTTTTATGTTGAATTCTAGTTGCCACTTCCCTGACCACTCCTTCAGCTCTGGCCAGATCCCCTCATTCTCCCCACTCCCTCCCGGTGTGTCCACCTTCTACAGATCTTTGTATCATATCTATTTTCAGCGTGCATTTAATACAGTGAATGGAACACATTCCGAAGAAAGTGGGGTTACTAGTGGAGTACCTCAGGGCTCAGTACTGGGTCCAGTCCTCTTTAACATCTTTATAGGTGACATTGCGGAGGGTCTGGAGGGAAAGGTATGCCTCTTTGCAGATGACACAAAGATCTGTAACAGAGTTGATACACAAGGGGGGGTAGAAAAGATGAGAGGACTTGTAGGTTGGAGGAATGGTCAGACATATGGCAACTTGATTCAATACAAAGAAGTGCAAAGTAATGCACCTGGGAAATAAAAATCTAGGAGAAGAGTACACAATAGCAGGAGGTACTAACAACACGAAAATGGAAAGAGACCTGGGGGTAGTCATATCAGATGACCTAAAGGTGGGTAAGCAATGTGAGAAGTCAGTAAGGAGAGCCAGGGGGATACTGGGATGCATAGGAAGGGGCATCACAAGTAGAAAAAGGGAGGTGGTTATCCCTCTGTTCAGACAATTGGTGAGACCCCATCTGGAGTACTGCGTGCAGTTTTGGAGACCTCATCTATGCAAGGACATAGACAGGATGGAAGCAGTCCAGAGGAAGGCAACTAAAATGGTGCGGGGTCTGCAGCAGAAACCATATGAAGAGAGACAGAGAGCTTAATATGTATACCCTTGATGAAAGGAGGGACGGGGGGGACATGATAGAAAGGTTCAAGTACCTCAAGGGAATCAACAAAGTCCAGGAGGGTTTCATCTTTCAGAAAAAGAGATGTGTAAGAACAACAATTTAAAGATAGAGGGGGGACGGTTCAGGAGTAATGTGAGGAAATTTTTTTTCACAGAGAAAGTGGTGGATGCATGGAACAGCCTTCCTGAGGAGGTCGCTGGGTCTAAAACTGGGGGAATTCAAACATGCATGGGACAGACACAAGGCAATTATAGTTGGGCGTTGCAGGAAGTAGGCTGTTGGTTAACTAGAATCTGCAGCTTATCCAGTAGGTAGGAATGGCAGACTGGGTGGGCCAAGTGGTCTTATCTGCTGTCAAAGTCTATGTTTCTATATCATCTGCAACATACACACCTTCCCATTCAGACCCTCTGAAATATCCCCAGTGTATATGCTGAACAGTATGAGATCCAACACTGACCCCTGAGGAACCCCACTTGTCACCCCTCCCTTCCTTGGAGTGCACTCCATTAAACACCACCTTCTGTGTTCTATCTACCAGCCAATTTTCCACCCAGTTTGTTAGTTTGCTCCTTACCCCTAAGCTGCCTAACCTGCGTATTAGTCTCCTGTGAGGGACGGTGTCGAAGGCCTTCCTGCAGTCCAGACAGGCCACATCCACTGCCCCTCCCTGATCACATTATTTCTGTTACTCCATCAAAGAATTCAATCAGGTTGGTCTGACATGACTTTCCACCTGTAAACCCATGTTGGTTGTCATCTATGAGCCCCCCTCCTCCAGATATTTAACCAGCCTTCCTTTATAAGTGCCTCCATCAGCTTACCCACCACAGAGGTAAGGCTGACCGGACCATAGCTTCCCGGCTCTTCCTTTACTCCCCCTTTGTGCAATGGCACCACATCCACCCTTTTCCAATCCCATGGGACCCTTCCCTTGTCTAGGGACAGATTAAATAACTGTGAGTGGTGCGGCAAGTTCCTCTCAATTCCTTGAGCACCCTGAGGTGTACTGCATCTGGGTCCATTGCCTTGTCTGTCCGCAATTTTCCTAATTTCTCTATTACCTTACCCTCTGAAAAGAGGCTTGTGTCCATCTCCCTTCCCACTCTTCCCCCGCTTTTTAGCTCTGGCCCCTTCCATTCTTCCTCAACCGTGAAGACTGCGGTAAAGTATTCGTTTAGCGGATTTGCCTTTTCCTCATCCCCCTCCATCTGAGCTCCCCCTCCCCTTTGAGTCTCACAATACCCTGCCTGCTTTTCCTTCTCTCACTTATATACTGGGAAAATGTCCTGCCCCCCCTTTTGGCCTCCCTCGCGGTCTTCTCCTCCGTATCCGCCTTAGCCTTCCTATTTTCCCCACATCCTTTAACTTCTCCCTGTAAGCTTCCCTTTCCGCCATCCCCTGCGTAGATGTGTAGGTCCTGAATGCTTTCTTTTTTCCCTGATTGCTCTCCCTACCTCTTTTGTAAACCAAAGTGGTTTCCTCCCAAGATGCTACTTGCGAATTTTATAACCATTACTGGTTTTCCTATGCTTCCTGACCTGTGCCTCGAGAACAGGCACCCGCCACCTCTGTTTGCATACCATTCCATGGCGCAACCACTCTTTCTGTAAAGTAATACTTCCTCAGATCATTTTTAAATCTTTCCGCCCCATTAACCTCCACTCATGACCCCATGTCCTCCCTGTGTCCTAGCTTCTTTGTTCCTGGTAAATAGCTCTTCACAATTCACCTTGTTTAGTTCCGCTTTCAGGAACTTGAAGGTCTCAGTCATATCTCCTTTCTCACCTGTTTTGGAGGAAATGTTCAGCCTTCAGCCAATCCTTGTAGATTTACCTTCCTGGCCCTGAATCATCTATGTCACACTGCATTGTATCCATCTCTAGCCCATCCCAGTCATATTTTTCTTTAGATGGTGACTCCAGAATCGGCACAGTATTCCAGTTGTGGCCTTATCTGTGACCTACACAGAGTTATAGTACCTTCTGGTTCCTGCTGTCCAATCCTTTCCCAGTGCACCCTAGCATTCCGTTAACCTTGCTGAGGAATGCCTTGTGAAGCTGTCTGGTTTGTTTGAGAGTGTCACTGGTGATTTTTTTTTTTGAATTTCTTTTTATCCCTCCTGAACACCTCGTCGTTCCACTCCTTCAGGCTCGTTCAATGCCACCCACCCCCGACACACCGAGTCTGCCCCTAGAGTGTTCCTGGTGTCTCCTATCTTCCTCTCACCTCCATGGAGCACCTTACATGGCAGGGTCTGCCCATGATTCCTGGACTGGGTGGCTGGAGTGGCCATCATCTAGGACCGACAAGGGTGGTTTCTGTTTTTCTGTAGTTCCCTTCCATCTCGAGGGCCTTGAAACCGAGGCAGCGGGAATGTGCTTCACATACGCCTGCCAAGTGCCTAACAGCTCCTCCCTCCCCGACTCCCCCCATATGGGGCCGCCATTGCCCTGAGTCTGTGCTTCCACTGGCCCTCACAGGCGGTGGTGCATTAAGCACCTGTTAACCACCCGACTGTGGTGGGGACTGCCAACGCCAGCTCCGCGGCGCCAGGCGTGGTACAAAAGGGGCGGTTCCCGCGCCATCTCAGTTCTCCGCTGGAGACCCGCTAAACAGTATTGGAAAACGAGCAGGAACTCCCCAACCATGTACAGGTGCACACTATATTCCTGGGGATGGAGGGTGGAAGTCACCTGCTGCAAGAGCTCCTCTCGAAAGTCTACTGTTACGGTAAGTTCTTATGTAACTGTACTATCTAACTTTGAGGGTGGAGCTCTTGCAGCAGGTAATACCATTAGGACAGAGTCCCAAGCAGTACCCAAAGAAAGACCCAGGTCTGAGCGGGAGGTGGGGAGAAAACTGATGCCAACTAGTCTAAGAGAGAAGGCCCTGCAGGACAGCTAGTCCAAAACCTGCTCTCCTCCTAGAAGCACTATCCAGGCTGCAATGCCCGATGAAGGTATGGACTGTACTCCATGTAGCAGCAACACATGTCTGCCAAGAGACGCTCTGAGGGAAGCAAATGAATGGCTGCCCTGGTGGAGTGGCCTTTAAGGGACCCGGAAGGGGGTTACCATGGTGCTGGTAACAAAATGAAATACAGTGCACTAGCCAACGGGCTAGAGATCTGCTTAGAGACAGGAGCCCCTGTCATCCTTTTTGCAAAGCAGACGAACAACTGGTCCATCCATCTGGAGGAACGTGTTCATGGAGGTAATACCTTAGGATTCAATCACGCCCAAGGTGTGCAACAGCGCTCACCTTGGTTGGTAAACTCAGGATAATATACTGAAGGTTGATGTCCTGATTCAGCCAGGATCGGACACCACCTCGTAAAAACTTGGGGTTCATAGGCAGGGTCACCTGTCCCTGTGAAAACTATAAGGTTCCTTACACATCAACGCCTGAGCTCAGAAACCCTTTGAGCCGAGGAAATGGCAACCAAAAGGAGAGCTTTCCACAAGAGGAAATGTAGCTTGCAAGAAGCGTCTGGCTCGAAGGACAGAAGGGTGGGTTTTTCCAGGACAAACAGTAAGTCCCACGGGGGAACAATGTTCCTACTGGGGGGTCTGACGTGTAAGACCCCTCTCAGAAAGGTCTTGCAGACATTCAGTTGTGCCAGAGTTCTCTCCCCGATAGGCTCAAGATATGCAGAGAAGCGCACATGTGAACCTTGATGGACTAATAGTTCAGTCCAACGTCCAAGAGGTAGAGGAGATAGTCTAGCACGTGTCTGACCGGACAATCCAAGGGATATATGGCATGGACTGCAGTCCAGATGCAGAAACGCTTCCATTTCAGAGTGTAAATAGCTCTAGAGGAGGGTTTCCTCGCTGCCACCAAGACCTCTGCCACCCTGCTTGACACTCCTAGTCTTTCCTCTGCTAAGATTGCAGGAGCCACGCGTGAGGGTGAAGAGAATGAAGAGCAGGATGGACGGGTGTCCCCTGCTCCTGTGAGAGCAAGTGGGTGGAGAATGGCAACTGTATTGGAGGTTCCAAAGACAGCTGCTGGAGCAACAGATACCATATCTGTTGAGGCCACAGAGGAGCAATCAGGATCATCCTGGCCCCCTCTGACTGCAATTTGAGCAGTACTCTCTGAATGAGCGGAAAGGGAGGGAAGGTGTACACGAACTTCCCTGTCCAAGAGAGGGACAATGTGTCTTGCCAGAAAACACTAGGCCCTGGAGCGAGTGAGCAGAAAATTTCCAGTTTAGCGTTGGATGGGGACACAAAGAGGTCTAACTCTAGATGGCCCCAGCGACCAAAGAGGTCTGCGACTTCTTGAAGTAATTCCCATTCGTAGTTCAGAGAGGTGGAGCGACAGACTGTCGGCGAGAACATTCTGGACCCCTGGCAAGTGCACCTAGATAACGTCTAGAATGTGTTCTACTGCCCAATCCCAGTCTCTCTTTGCCCCTCTGCAAAGGTGAAAAGAGTGAGTTCCCCCTTGCTTGTTTATGTAGAAGACCACTGGTGTGTTGTCTGTCTGCACCAGAACAGGACCCGGTGAAAACTGGTCTCAATGTGTGAAGGGCATTCAGGACTGCTCTCATTTCCAAACATTTATATGTAGAGAGCTGTCTGTGAGGGACCAAGATCCCCGGGTCCTGTGATCCCCTAAACGAGCCCCCCAACCGATCAGAGAGGCATCTGTGGTCAGAACTTGAGGCATAGTTGGCCTCCGAAAGGAGACTCCTCCCTCTAGATACTCGTGGCAGAGCCACCAGTTGAGGGAGCAATGGAACACCCAAGAGATCCGGATCTGGAGATCCAGATCGTCCACCGCTTGGTCCCACTGGACCTTGAGATGCCACTGCAGGACCCTCATGTGTAGTCTGGCGAGGGGTACTGTGACAATGGAGGCCACCGTGTGGCCCAATAGCTGAAGGACAACCCAGGCTGAGACCGAGAGTGCTCTTTGGACCCTGCTTGCGAGAGCTCGAAGGTGTTCTGCTCTGTCCGAGGGCAGAATTGCATTACCCTGTTCGGTGTCCAGAATTGCCCCTATGAACTGCAGCCTTTGCGATGGCCATGGGTGTGACTTTGGCCAGTTCACTGTGATTTCAGGAACGAAACAGACACCGCCTCCTTGAGAGAGATTTGGAGCTTTTCTTCCATGAAGCGAGGAGCCAATTGTCCAATGAGGGTAAACAAATAGGCCTCTCCTTCGAGTGCCGATGCTACCACTGTGAGACATTTGGTGAATACCCTGGGGCTGATGAAAGGTCAAGGAGTACCCTGAACTGGTAGTGCTGGTTGTGAAAGCTGAAGTGAAGGAACCTTCTGTGAGATTTCAGGACCTTGATATGCATGCATGTGTCCTGCATATCGAGGGAGCACAACCAGTCTCCTTGATGAAGCAAGGGGAATAGGCCTGCCAGAGTGACCATCCGAAATCTCTGGTAGTTGACCGAGAGATTGAGCTTGCTCAAGTCCAGGATGGGGCAAAGGTCTCCGGTTTTCTCTGGGACCAGGAAGAAACGGGAGTAGTAACCTTTGCCCTTCTGAGCTTGGGGACCCGGATGGATGGCCTTTTTCTCCAAGAGCTGCTGGATCTCCGCAACCAGAAGGAGACTGTGTACCGGTGGACCACTGACCGGGGGGGGGGATTGTCCAGTGGAATAGAAAGGAATTCTATGGCATACCCATTTCGAATGGTGTCCAGTACCCATTTGTCTGAGGTGATGCTGGCCCATTCGAGCGGGTAGAGGGCAAACCTCCCTGCTACCTTCTCTTCCTGCCTGTCCCTGAAGAGAGGAGGGGGGGCAGGGAGAGTCAGGCGGAGGGGGAGGTGGGTCCTTGGGCCCTTGTCGTTTTGGGCTGCTTAGGCCCTGGGAACCTTGGAGGGGGGGCAGGGTAATCCCGCCTCTTGAACACTTTGCCCTGGGGCTGTCTGCTGTCCCGTCCCTGTCCTTTTCGAAAGGGACAGTGACATGGTTCTTGAGGCTGAGATCTGTACATGCGGTGCACGTCGGCCACCACTTTACCAGACTCCTGTAGCTGTTTGACTATGCCTTCAACCTCTGGGCCAAACAGAAATGGGCCTTGGAATGGGGAATCCAATATGGACTCTTGCAGATCCAGTTGGAGCCCTGTCAAGCTGAGCCATGACTGCCGCCCCAGACAGACCCTCATGCAGCAGCCCTGAGGCCATGTCCACTGCGCCATATGAACAACTGAGGACATGTTTGTCAATGTCCAGACCTGATTGGACGAAAGCACTTCTTTTGATTCTGAGTCCGGCATTGACCTGACCAGGTCCATGGTCTTCTGCCATAAGGATTGTTGGTATGTAACCATATGTGCCATGAAGTTAAGTGACCGGATGGCACCTGTGGCAGAAGAATAAACCTTCCGGCTCCAACTGTCCAATTTTTTGGAGACCGGGTCCAGGGGTTGGGAGCTCAAGTGTTTGGGCTGAGAACCCCTTCGTGAGCTGCAGTCAAAACCAAAGAATTAGCCTTTGGCTGCTCTGCCAAAAATGGTTCGGGTTTTGGTGACTTGTAGAGCCTGTTGGCCTTCCTAGGAACTGCAGGCACTAAGGAAGGAGTACGCCAAGTCAGGCGCGTGACATCCTGGAAAGGTTCGATAAAGGGCGGTATCACCAAAGGCTTGGGTTCTCTTTGCCCAAGAATCCTGGCCAGGCGCTGCCTGGGTCCAAGTCCTCTGTATCCCAGTTATAAATGGTCTGATGTGCCTCATTATATCGAGGAAAGAGGGATCATCCAGAGGGGACCGTGGGGAATCCCTGGGTCCTGGGGAGGGAGGAAGGAATTCCCCATCTGAATCTGGCTCGGATTCTGCGTCTCCCTCTTCCGAGAAAGATGAGGAAGAAAGATATGGGAGACTTCTGACGCTTCCTCTTTTTGCCCTTAGAGTCTGGGTGTGGGTGCTCACCCCCTGCAGGGGTTGGGGTGGGGGGAGGTCTCATAGGTGGTGGATTTGGGATGGTATCTGGGGTTCTGTAGAGGAGATCCCCTTTTACTGTATTCCACCATGTAGTGAACAGGGAGCCTATGTCCGCTACCGGGACAACCGCTGGGCCCGGTATTTGGTTCAAGAGGCCTGGCGTCTGAGGATCCCGAGGCATCGGGTCCTGGGCCCCCATCGCCAGAGGGCTGGCATGCTGTGTCGCCATCACCTGGGGGAGCTGGTGCCCAGAGTGGGCTTGTCCGGCATCCGACCCCCAGAGGGGGATGCGGTCATCTGGTCCTCCGCTGACGACCGCCCCGTATCAGGAGCCGGGGAGTGTGACGACAGAGAAGGCAACCGGCTAAGCTTTCACTGTTCAGCTGGTGGGTGAACCTTAGACGGGGGAGGCGTCCGAGCCCAGACAAACTCCTGCCTACCTGGGTGTTAGGTCCGATGTCTTTTTTTTACTGGCCCTCCTGGGTGTACGCCCTGAGGCAGATTTATGGGGTTGATAGCCAGGGAAGACTGGTGTCCCAAGGAGGCAGACTCCCGGCTGCCCTGAGAGGAGGAGGGAGTGGACTTACTCACTTGGGTATGTCTGTCTTCTGGGCAGGGCCAAACCCGGACCTCCGGCCAGAGGTCGAAGAGGTAGCGGCCTGCTAGACAGCGATTTAGGGCGGGACTCGGACCTGGCCCGAACGTTTTCCTTATGGTGATGTTTCCCAACTGGAGGCTTCTCTTTCGGTGGGGAATCCCTGGTGAGACAAGAGAAGCCAGCCCCTGAGCCACGCTGCATTGCTGCTAGTTGTTTCTCCAGCAGGAAAGTTTTGAGCGCATTGGCTCTCCTGGCACGGGTCTTCTGCTTGAATTGCTGGCAGTGGGTACGGGCGTCGGGCCAGTGGTCTGGGCCTAAGCAGATGAGGCAGGCTGCGTGATAGTCTTTGGCCAGGATGTTTGCCGCATGCACACTTAGCTTTACGCCGCGGTGGAGGAGGTGACAACATACACCAGGCGAACTGATCGAACGACTTGAGAAAAAATAACTCTTCAAGTTGTCGACTGCTAAAGAAGGCATCCGTGGAGCCGAACTACACGGGTCGACAGTGGGAAAAGAACTGAGATGGCACCTGAGGACCGCCCCCTTTATACCATGCCTGATGTCACGCGAAGCAGACATCAGGGGCGGTTCTCACAGACTGCAAACATACTAACATACTATTTGCCAGCAGATTAGGCCTTACGGTCTATCGAGTCTGCTCGAACCTAGATCCTTAGTTGGTGCGAGACCCTCCCATCCCTTGTGCTCCAGAAACCCTATCATCCATCCCCACCCCCAGGACAGGCCATCATCTGATACATCCACTTTCTGTGTCTGTCCCACCCTCTCTTGAAGCCCTCCACTGTGGATCTCTGAACCAGCTCACCAGGCAGTGCATTCCAAGGGTCCACCACCCTCTCAGTGAAAAACCTCCTCCTCTTTTCCCTCACCTTCCACCTTCCAACTTCAAACCATGCCCTCTGGTGATACCTCCCTGCTTTAGTCTAAAGATCCCTCCATGTTTACCCTATTTATTCCCTGAGGTACTTGAAGACCTCAATCATGTCCCCCTGTCTCTCCTCTCCTCCAATGAAAACAGGCAGAGCCCTCAAGTCTGTCCTCATAAGTCAAATCCCCAGCCCTCGTATCATCTTTGTTGCCCTCCTCTGTACCCTCTCCAGGAGCTGTATGTCCCTCTTCAAGTGTGGTCTCCAGTACTGTACACAGTACTCAAGGTGTGGTCTAACCAGTCCATTGTACAGCGGCAGAATCACTTCCTTGCTCCTAGAGGTGATCCCCTACGATGCATCCCAACATCCTGTTTGCCTTGCTAGCTGCTCTTCTGGCACTGCTCAGAGTTATTCATACATGTATCCACCATGACCCCTAGGTCTTTTCCCCTATTGAGGCCTCCAGCGCTCCTCCCAGGGTGTACCTGTGTTTAGGAGTTTCCACCAAGATGCAACACCTTGCACTTGGTGATATTGAAATTTAATTTCCATGTGTGAGCCCAGCTTTCCAGGGTGTCCAGGTCCTTGCAGGCCAACCTCCTCTTCTCCTCAACTACTGCTCCCATCTTGGAGTCATCCGCAAGAGACTCATTTCACACCCTATACCCTCCCTGATGTCCGATATGTATGCATTAAACAGGATCGGACCCAGGACTGAGCCCTGTGGTGCCCCACTACCACCCTCTAGGGTTCGAGAGCTCCCCCAGACCACTACCTCTGAGTGCGCCCAGCTAGCCAGTTTTCAATCCATCTGACCATCAAAGGGCCTACTCCTAACCCCATCAGTTTCTCCACCAGACCATTGTGGGGGACAGAGTCAAACGCCTTGCTGAAGTCCAAGAATAATACATCCACAGGCTTACTCCTGTCCAGTTCTGATGTTACCCATTCATAGAACTCCACAAGGTTGGTTTGACATGATCTACCTGGCACAAACCCATGTTGCCGACTATCCAGACCTCCCACCTCCTCCAAGTACACCCCCAATTGTTCCTTTAGTATACTCTCCATTAATTTTCCCACCACCGAGGTCAAACTGATGGGTCTATAGTTCCCTGGTACTTCCCTCGCCCCCCCTTTATGGATTGGTACCACATGTGCCTCTCGCCAATCCCTAGGTACCTTCCCTGTCTCAAGTGACCTGCTGAAAAGCTCCTCCAGGGGTGTTGCCAGTGTGTCCGCCAATTCCCATAGCACTCTCGGATGAATGCCATCCGGCCCAGGAGATTTGTCTTTCTTTAGGGCCTTGAGGGCTAACCACACCCTTTTGGCGGAGATAGCATCATCCGTCCCCTCCACCTTACTGGTCTTTTTATCCTTATCCAGATGTGACACCCCTGGGGTACCTTTCCCTCCCTCTTGCTCCATTTCTGTTGCTCCCCTGATCCCACTCCTGCCACATCTATCCCTTCTGTGCCTTGCTTTGTAGATATCCCATCCTCCCTAGTGAACACAGAGGCAAAGTACTAAGTACTTGCCTGATCTCTTGCACTCACCTCCTCTTATTCAATCTGATGGCTCCTTAGTTTTTCTCCGCCTCGTCAATGTGGAAGAACCCTTTCCTCCATTATCCCTGTGCCAGCCGCTGCTTTCACTATGACTTTGCTCCTCACCATCCGGGTGACTTTTTCTAGATGCAAGCTGGTACATTTCCTTATCCCTATCCTCTTGTTGTTTTATATTTTTTGTAAGCCGCCTTCTTTTCTCTGACTGCTACCTGTACCTCACTGGACCACCAGCATGGTTTATGTGACCTTGCTCCCTCACGTTTCAACTTAGCGCAGATCCTGACTGCCTCATGAAGTCCCCTGCTTTATGACCTCCCATCTCCTTTCCACATTTGTTCGTTGAGGTAATCCCCTTCAAGTGATCCTTGAGAATATTCCCATGCCCATAAAGTCTGCCCCCTGAAGTCCACTGCCAGTGTCCTAGATCTCACCCCACCCCCATGCTTATTTGAAACCAGACAGTATTGTGGTCACTCCCAGTCAGGGTCCTGTACAACCATGTCCCTTACCAGATCCCCATCTGCCAGAACCACATCCAGGACATGCCCTCCCTGTGGGCTCCATCACATGCTGTGTTAAGAACACATCCTGGAAGCCATCCAGCAGCCTCTGCTCCTTGGCCACCTTAGAGGACATGGTTCCCCAGTTTGTACCTGGCATATTAAGGTCCCCCATCAACACCACTCCTTCCCCTTTTGGACCACACTGGGCAATGATGTTGTCCAGCAAACCATCCTCTAGAACATCACTCATCCCAGGGGCCTATATGCTACTCCCAGCTTGACCTTATCTCCTGCTGGGATCAGACCCTAAGGCCTCCACGCTTCCTCTGCCTCTTCTACCATAGCAATTTCTATGTCATCTCTAATGAACATAGCCACTCCACCCCTCTGCCCTCCTTTCTATCCTTCCTAAGCATAGTGTACCCCGTACATTTAGGTCCCAGTCATGGTTTTTGTTGGCCCATGCCCGTGACCGCCGCCACATCCACCCTCGAACAGCATGGCCTGGAACTCTGGCAACTTGTTTCCCAAGCTCCTGGCATTTACTAACACCAACCCCACCCCTTATCCCTGATCCTCTTTGTTGAACCCCACCCAGATTCCTTATACTTCCATCCTCCCCTGCTCCTCCTGAAACCTCCACCCCAGTCTGTTTCCCTCCCTTGGGCTTGAAGGCTACTCCTCATCTGGAGGAGAGGGCTTCTGGTCAGCCCTCCCTTATCCCTCCCCTCACAAGTTTAAACCCCACCTTTCTTGTATGTAGTCAGCCATCCCCTGTTTAAGGACTTCCTTCCCTAATGGGGCAAGATGAAACCTGTCCTTGGCATATAGTCCCTTATCCTCCCAAACTCCATTCCAGTTCCCTAACACCCCAACCACACTCTTCACCTCACTTCCTGAGCCAGTCATTAACCTCTGTGAGCTTCATTTTTTCTCCACTGAGGCCTTTGGTACTGGCAATATCTCCGAAAAGGAAATGTTGCATCCATTATCCCGACAGACTCTGGCAAGTTCTTGGAACCTTGCTTGGATTTCCAAAACGCTATTTCCCTCTAGATCATTAGTTCCCAAATGCACCAGGAAATCCGGTTTCCCTCCACAATCCCTAACCATTTCATACACCATGAACTTTGCTCTGTGCACTGTCAGCCCAGAGATACTCACTACCTTCACCTGGCTATGGCATCCACCCCCCTGTCCCTCCCAATGGATACCCCTAATCATCGAGTCTCCCAGTAACAGAACCTTAACACCGCCATCATCCTTATGGTTACCTCCACTATGCCCTCTCAGCCCCCTTCCCCTTTATTCATGATCTCAATTTCATGGGAGTCTTCCTGCCTTATTAGAGACCCCCTTGTCACCCTCCCCTTTCTGCCTCCCTCGTTATTTTGCCCACTTAACTCAAACCCCCTCTGAATAGGTGTCCCCTTTAACCCTCTCTTATCTGAACCATTTATCCTGGCCCTGATGGTTTCCCTTCCCCCCACACCACCATCCTCCCCCCTTGTAATAGTACCCCTGCCTCCAGAGGCTCTCTGTGGGTCCCTTTAGCTATGGCCCATCCTTGGTACTGACCTCCTGCTGAAGGGGCTCCTCTCCCACCTCCTTGTCTCCCAGTTTCTCTCAATCATGCTCTCCTCCCTCATGTCTGGAATATGTTGCATCTCCCATTTGCTTAACATATATGTTTCCTTCTCCCTCTGGGACTATGTCTATCCTTTCCATAGCTGGTCTGTGATGCCCTATGGGTATCCGACTCCCTCCCCGGCCTCTGTATAAGTTTCCTCATTTCCACCAACCCCTTCCTCTAGGTTGCTTAGTAGCTCAAATTTATTGTGACACTTATGTCAGCCTCCATCAGTAAATACAGGTTACCTCACCTGTAACAGGAGTTCTAGGAATGGTATATGTTGTTCATCCACACTCATTGGCAGTATCCTTGCGCTTTTAAATCTTGCCGGAAGGTCTTCAAGCTTGCTCCTCCCACCCACCCGGTGGTATAACTCTCGGCTCACCATGACGCCAGATCTGGCCCGCTGGAAGCTCAGGTTAAAGGCCGGGCCGGAGGTAGGAATGTAGGATGAACAACATATACCATTCCTAGAACTCCTGTTACAGGTGAGTAACCTGTATTTCTAGGACATGGATATGTTGTTCATCCACACTCATTGGCAGACTCCTAGCAGTTCTCCGGGAGGAGGGAGGCAAGACGCACACCCTAATACTTACTTGGGAAAGAGAGACTGGAGAACCGAGGCCCCAAAACCAGCATCCCGGCGTGACTCAAGGTCGATGTGGTAGTGGGTAATGAAGGTGTTTGCTGACTTCCAGGTAGCAGCCCTGCAGATTTCCTGGATAGGGACGTCCCTGGAAGCAGCCACCGTTGCAGCAGTATGGCGGGTAGAATGAGCTCTTATCCCTCTGGGAGGCTCCATGCCCGCTAACTTATAGCAGAGATCTATGCAGGAGGTTACCCACCTGCTTATCGTCCGCTTGGCTGCAGGTCTGCCAGATGCGGCTTCAGCGTAGGTGACAAACAGCTGGCGAACCTCTCCCCGATTTCAGCCGCGGCGCCTTATAATAGTGCGCCCCTTCTAGGGTCCAGAGTATGGAGCCTATATTCGGCCTCCGAGGTGTGATTGGGGTAGAACACCGCAGAGTCAACACCTGGTTAAGGTGAAACTCCACACCACCTTCGAAGGAATTTCGGTGGGGGCGAGGACAACCTTGTCCCTGTGGAAGACCAGGTAAGGAGACCTCGATGGAAAGCGCCTGGAGCTCTCCCATCCTTCTGGCTGACGTGATAGCCACCAAGAAGGCGGCCTTCCACGACAGGTGAGAGAGCACACCTGTGCATAGGTTCGAATGGCTTGCCCATGAGCTTTGCCAGTACCAGCAGTAGATCCCACGGAGGTGGGGGTTCCCGCACTGGAGGGGAAATGTGATCAAGGCCTTTGAAAAAGCGCCAGACCACCTTCTCCTGCGCCACCGACTGCTTCCCGGCCCGCGCCTGCAAGCAGAGATGGCTGCCAGGTGCACCCTTAGGTCGCCGACCCAAGCCCTTGACTAGAAAGGGACCATAAATAGTCCAAGATGCTTGCCAAGGAACAGGAGGAAGGGTCCAAGCCCTTGTTTCTGACACCAAATGGAAAACCTTTCCATTTGAAGGCATAGCATTTTCTGGTCGACTCTCACGGGACGCCCAACTACATTGAGGACCTCGCCGGAAAGACCCAAGGCCTGGAACTCTAGCCGCCGAACCAGGCCGCCAGGTGCAGGGATTGAAGGTCCGGATGGAACACCTTCCCTGATTGACTGAGAGCAGGTCCGGGCGAGCTGGAAGCTGCCAGGAGTCCTGGAGCTGAGACTGAGGAGATCTGGTACCAGAACTGGCGAGGCCAGTCTGGGGCTATCAGAATCACCTGCGCCTTGTCCCTCCTCGCCTTGAGAAGCACCTTGTGGATCAAGGGAAATGGGGAAAGGCGAAAGAGGCCCGGGGTCCATTGCCTCGAGAAGGCATCCCCTGCAGCGAGCCCTGCTGAGGGGGCGGCATGGAACAGACTCAGCTCTGCCTCCTGGAGGCAAACAGGTCCACCTGAGGTGTGCCCCAAAGGGAGAACAGATGCTGTACTACCCGCAGAGAGACCACTGGGATGCAGCCCCATCCGGCTCAGGGCATCGGCCAGGGTGTTGGAGGCTCCTGCCACGTGAATGGCTAGGAGATCCGCCCAGGCTGCGCACGAGTGACCAAATGCGGAGAGCTTCCTTGCATAGAAGCATGGAGCGCGCCCCGCCCTGGCGGTTAGATAGTACATGGTCGTGGTATTGTCCGCCTGACTCGGACCACTTGACCCCGAGGAACGGAGCAAAGGCGGTGAGAGCTAGGCGGACCGCCGGAGCTCCAGCAGGTTGATGTGGCATCGACTCTCCGGGACCAGAGGCCATGAGCCCGGTGTTCCCCAGATGGGCACCCCAACCCATCAGAGAGGCATCGGTCGACAGAGAGACCGCCGGCTCGGGCGGACGAACGGGATGCCCTCCTGCAAATGATCTGGAACGTCCACCACTGGAGAGTTCCACATCCCCTGTGTCACCGCACAAGCTGGTCCAAGGGATCGCAGCTGCCAGACCACTGGCTGGCCAGTCCCCACTGAAGGGGACGATGTTCCAGCGGCCCAACGGACCACGCTGGTGCAGGCCGCCATGAGACCCAGGAGGCGAGGAAGTCCCGGCAGGCGCAATTGCCCAACCAGAAATGATCGGGCAAAGGAGGAAAGAACCTCGGCCCTGTCCCGGGAGCCGCGCCTGGCTCAAGAGAGTCGAGCTGCGCCCGATGAATAGAATCACCTGCTTCGGCTCGAGTTCTGACTTGGCCTGCTGATAAGGAGGCCCAGTTGAGAGCAGACCTGGAGGGCCAGATCTCTGACCACCCGCCTCCTTCCTGGAGGGAGCTGCTATCAGCCAGTCGTCCAGGTAAGGGTACACCCGACCCTCGGCGCCGCGAGGAATGCTGTCACCACTGCCATGCATTTGGTGAAGACCCTGGGAGCTGGAGACAAGCCAAGGGCATGGCTTGAACTCAAGAGGATCCTTCCGCTGAAGCGAAGGAATCTCTGGTGAGACGGACGGATAGGGACGTGAAAAACGCGCCCTGCAAGTCCAGAGAGCAGAACCACACGCTGCTCCAAGGATGGTATTATCTGAGCCAGAGTGACCATCCTGAAGGTTCGAGACCTTAGGAACTTGTTTAGGTCGTAGGTTCGAGAATGGGGCGCCAGCCCCCGTCTGCTTCGAACCAGGAAGTACCTGGACACAAACCCTGGGTCTGAAGGAGGGTCCACCACCTTCTTACCACCTCCTTCTGGAGGAGGAGCTGCGTCGGCTCGACGAGCCGCCAGTGAGGCTGGGGATCCTCGAAGCCCCCGAGGCGACGGCTCTGAAGGGTGGTGCCTGCTCAATTCCAGAGGCAGGCCTCTTCCCACCACCTCCAAGACCCACCTGTCCGTGGTAACAGCGACCAGGCGGAACGGAAGTGCTGAGCTGCCTCCACGGGGACCTAGGGTAAGGTGACGGGATGGTGAGTACACCCTCAGCCCGGCCACTGGGCAGGCTTGGAGAGGGACCGCCGAGGGACCTCCTGGGCCTTTCCTCCTGCCTCCTGTTAGAGGAAGCCGGGCGGTTTGGGTTTGGGATGCCAAGGCCGAGCCTGCTGGCCCTGACGTTGCTGGGCCAGGCCGAGTACAGAAGGACGAAAGGGCTTAGGCTGTGGTTTGCGGCCTTGTCCTTCTGAGCCGAAGAGACCGAGTCCAAGGTGGCATTGGACTTCTCGATCCTCTGCAGGTGACCTTCCACCCCAGGGGTCAAGAGGTCAGTCCCCAAGGGAACATCCGCCAACTTGTGCTGGGTATCCGAAGTAAAGGTGGATATCCTCAGCCAAGCCCGCCGACGATAGCCACTGCGCGCGCCACCGATCTGGCACATGAGTCCCCTACATCCAAAGCAGTCTGAGCTGCTGTTTGGCCACTGCTCCTGCTCCTGGTCCCGCACCTGCTTAACCGTAGTCTGCAGATCGGGCGGAAGATGAGGGATGACCTCATCCAGGAGCCCAACAGGGCATGAGAAAATGTGCCATGAGGACGGCCGAACTGGCCTGACGAAGGCCGAGAGGACGCAGCGAGACTTTTCGCCACATAGTCCAATTCTCTTGGACCCTTGTCAGGAGGTTTGTCCACATCCCTGGCGCTGGCCGCTCCGAAAACGCTGTCGGTAACCAACCCTCAGCAGAGGGGTGTTCAAAACCGGACAAGGAACCGGTAGACCGTGATACTTCCTGGCCATCCTGGTCAAGGCGCAGGGCAGGAAGCAGGGCGCTGCCAAAGTTCCAGTGCCGGACCCACTATGGCCTCGCCACCGGAAAGGCCTCCGCCGGAGAATCCCTCGTCCAGAATCTCCGTGAGGGATACCTGGCCCGCTTGGAACGGGTTCGAGCTCCATCCCGTAGACTCGAGATGAGCCAAGCAGTCCTAGGAAGGACGACGGGCTATCGCCCATTGACTGACCTCCTGAAGACTCCAAGTCCAGTCGCTGGAGAAGAAGGAGGAATCATCTTCGGACTCGGAAGAGTCCTCAAGAGCTGCCTCTGGCCTGAGCCACCCTTCACCTGCCGAGGTCGGTCGGGAGTGAGGGTAACTGACAGCCGATGGGTAGACCCTTAGCCGACCGAGAATCCTGGTCGGAGCCCCAATTGGTGGCTGTGGAGGCGGAGGTTCCACCGCAATCGGTGGAGCAGTTGGTTTTGGCCAACAACCGCCTGGGTATAGGCTCTCGGACAAGTCGAGGGGTTGTGTCGGCCGCCCGTGACAGTTACTTAATGGTCGGGAAGGCGCCGGAGTCGGCTTATTCCCGCCAGGAGGAGCTGTTGCAACATAAGGTCCTCGCACTGCCGACGACTTACGCCAAGCCTCCTCATCCGAAGAGGAGGACGAGGACGAGCGGCGACGCTGCCATCAGGTGCCGAGACCGAGACCGCTTATGACGGTGGGAACGGCTGACCGCCGAAGAGGTCCGAGAGAGACCGAGAGTCCCGGAATTTCCGGTCGGTGCAGGAGGTCGGCCGGAACCGCACTCCTTCGCTCGAAGGTCCATCCGAGGGCTCCGGAACCGGAGGCACAGGCGAGCCCACGGGATCCTCAACTCCTCCGGGGGGAACCGGGGAGAGGGGAATCTCGGCTGCTAAAGGCGACAGCCCGTCCAATGGGTCGAGAAAAATCTCGACTTCATCAGTGGGAGTCTCGGTCAACTGACCTGGCGGGGACACCGTGAGGCCAGTGGCGAGCCAGCGGTCGATCGGCCGACGGCCGACGGCCCGGGAGAGGGACCTTTCCGCCTCCCAAGAGCCGCCGACGGAGGATCTTACCTGTCCTCTCTTGGACCGAGAAAAGGTCCAGCAGACGTAGGCCCTTCTCCTTTAGTGGAGAGGGACAGACAAAGCTCCTTAAAGGAAGCCGTGTAGGAAGAACCCAGAGAGAGCGGGATAAATGCCGCGGCCGAGGAAGATACGGCACGCGCCGCCTCCTCTTCGAGGGCGACCATCCGCTCGAGCTGATCCGCCGAGCCCGCCGCCGCGGACACCGCCAACCGGGCCTCCTTGGACTTCACCGGAGGGAAACGCTTCTCGGGACGGCCCAGTTGCAATCGGGCAGCACGGTCTTCGAGGACGTAGGCCGAGAAAGATGAGCACAGGTCGCAAGCCTGCGGGTCGTGCTCAAGGCCTAAGCAGTAGACACACGTGGAGTGTGGATCCGTCCGAGACATCTTCTGCCCGCATGGGCATCTCCGAAATCCGGGAGTCGATTTATCCATCGCAGCCGCGAGGGATCGAAGACTGAAGTCTTTTTGCAAAATATTATTTTTAAATCCGCAAACGGAGAAATAGGAACCAGTCACAAACGCAGAGCGTTAAGGAGGGAACCTGAGCTTCCAAGCGGTAAGGAAGATCTGGCGTCATGGGGCGGAGCCGAGAGTTATACCACCCGGGTGGGTGGGAGGAGCAAGCTTGAAGACCTTCCGGCAAGATTTAAAGCGGCAAGGATACTGCCAATGAGTGTGGATGAACAACATATCCATGTCCCTAGAACCCGAGTTTCCCCTGACTGCATCTCTAAACTGACCCTCTTCTTCCTCTCTTGCACTGTTCACCTTAGGAGCTCCCTTCCCACAGTCTGCTGTTTTAGGCTTCCGCCCAACAGCCCCTCCTAACTCTTCCCCCTCTAGTCTCTTTGTATTCAGAATGTTCACCCCGTATGCTTTCCCCTTAGCATCAACTTCCCTATCTAAGGGTCCTCTGTCCCTAATATCCCCCCTCTTGCTTGCTGTAACATAACGTCCTGTAATTTCAGAAGCGTTGCCCCAGCCTCCCTCAGCCCCACTTCTACTGCCCATATCCATACCCCTTATCCTTGGACACCCCCAGCCCCCACAGCTTACTCCTTAACAATATACCTCACTCCTGATACAAGATAGCTGTCTACAGAGGGCAGCCTCCCTCTCCAGGCCCAATTTAGAATTACTGCCATCCCACAGCCTGAGCAGCCTACAACCCTTCCGAAGATGCCTGCCATGGTGGAATATTGGCCACCCTGATTATCCCCTCTGTTTATAATAGCACCACCCTTTTCTCAGTCCTTTCCTGAGTACAGTTTCTCTATACTGACTGTAGTTATTTAACAAACCCAAATTTCAACCCCACCAATAAAGTTCCCAAGTCTCACAAACACATACAGTCCAGTGTGTTCGGGTCCCACTAACAGTGTGTAACCAGACATCAGGTACTTCAGGATGATGTCACAGGCCCACTAGTTCCTGTTGCTCAATTTCAGTCCCAAACAGAAATACTCAGCCCTTCAATCCCAACCCCCAGTGGCTTTTCAGTATTTAACACCAGGCAAACACATTTAAATTTCCCTCTAATTATCCCTGCCAAACAACTATCTCCAAAGTTACAATATCACAGCCCAAGTAACAGTTCTAATTCAAGGTAATAATTTTTAACACATATAACTAATTTCACTTACAAACTATTCAAATATTTCAGTTAAAACAGAATATAACTGCAGCCCTCTTTCCTACCATCCTACTGTTTAAGCTCCCAGTGAACAATGAAAGCCAAGGTAATTCCTGTTTAAAGACAAGGTAATTGCAGCTAATGTCCCTTCCCCAAACACCAGGCAAACACATTTAAATTTCCCTCTAATTATCCCTGCTGAACAACTATCTCCAAAGTTACAATATCACAGCCCAAGTAACAGTTCTAATTCAAGGTAATAATTTTTAATACATATAACTAATTTCACTTACAAACTATTCAAATATTTCAGTTAAAAACAGAATATAACTGCAGCCCTCTTTCCTACCATCCTACTGTTTAAGCTCCCAAGTGAACAATCCTATGCTAACAATACAATGCTAGCTACAAGTTTTCCGTGGGGTCCAAACGCCTGGCGGCATTAGTTCTAATGGTATTACCTGCTGCAAGAACTCCACCCTCGAAGTTAGATCAGCTGGATTGGGGGAAGGTGACAAGTGGTATCCCCAAGGTTCGGTGTTGGATCCTACACTACCTAATTTATACTTTAAAAATATGCATAAAGATCTGGAAGCCTGGACAGTCAGAATTCAAAGAAGTGCAAACTAATACACCTGGGACGGGGCAACCCTGGGGAAAGCTACAGGATTTGGGGGGAGGGTTGCTGATGATCACCAAGGAAGAAAGGGATCTCAGCATGTCCAGGTGCTCAGCCAGCCTCTTACACTTGAGATCATGATCCTCTGTCTTCCAGCCTTCCGCCTCCTGGATTTTTTTTGAGGATTTCCGTAAAGGAGAGGTCCTCCAGTGGAGACATAGGAGACTCCTTTGGCACAGGTTCATCTGGCGGAGGAGTTTCATAGTCCAAGTCAGAAGAGGGCGAGTCAGACTCCGAGTCCGATGAAGGGCTCCTATCAGGAGATACTGCCCTAGGAGCAGGGGTCTTCTTCTGAAGTACAGGGAGCTCACTGCCCCGGTCTGGGACTGAAGCATGGCCCTACGTGGAAGGATGAGACTCCACTGGAGAAAGAGACCTGATGAAGAGAGGATCACAGATGTAGAAGTGGGTAGCCATCTGGGAACTAGCGACCATCGAACAGTATGGTTCACAATAGAGTCAAGCCATACAAAGGCAAAAGTACTGGACTTTAGGAGGGCTGACTTTGCCAAAATGTGCGAGTGCCTAAGGAATGCACTAGCAAATGGGCAGGAAGGAGGGGTGGATGAACAATGGGGAATAATAAAACTGCCATCACAGAGGTAACAAGCTTTTGTGGAAGCAAATTAACAAACGAACGATGTAAGAAACCACTATGGTTCTCAAAGGAAGTGGCAGTGAAGGTTCAAGAGAAAAGAAAGCATTCAGGAAGTACAAGGAATCACAGAAGGAGCAGGACAGGGAACTGTATCAGTTAAAGCAAAGGAAGCTGGGAAGGCAGTCAGAACAGCAAAGGCCCAAACCAAGGAAAGATAGCCAACTCTGTTAAGAAGGGGATAAAACCTTTTATAGGTACATCAGGAGCAAGGAAGACCAAGGGAGGGCTAGTGAGGCTTAATAAAGAGAGGAGGGAGGGTGGGCAGAGGGTGACTGTGAAAGGAAGAGATACTAAACAAATATTTTTGCTCAGTATTTACAAAGGAAGTGGGGAGGTACCTAAAACAAATAGTAGAAACACTCTGGATACAGAAGTTGATACCAGCCCATTTACAGAAGAAAGGGTTCTGAAAGAACTCTTAAAACTGAAGGTGGACAAAGCAATGGGCCTGATGGGATTCATCCCAGAATTCTAAAAGAACTAAGGAGTAGAACAAGTGACACCACTGACTACCCTCTTTAACAAATCATGGGAGGATGGGATGGTACCCGGAGGACTGGAGAAGGGCAGATGTGATTCCCTTCACAAAAGTGGGAGCAAGGCAGAAGCAGAAAACTACAGACCTGTTAGTTTAACCTCAGTGGTAAAATGATGGAATCACTTCTGAAGGAAAGAACTGTTGAGTATCTAGAGGCCAGAGGGCTCAGGACCCAAGGCAGCATGGATTCACAGTGGAAGGTCATGCCAGACAAATCTGATAGATTTCTTTGACTGGGTGACCAAAGTAGTAGATCAGGGAGGGCTGTGGACATGGCCTACCTAGACTTTAGCAAGGCATTGATTACAGATCCACACAAAAGATTAATATACAAGTTAGCCAGCCTGGGAGTGGGTCCCAAGATGACAGCCTGGGTAAAGAATTGGCTGAGAATAGGACACAGAGGGTAATAGTAAATGGAGTCCACTCTGAAGAAAGGGGTTACTAGTGGGTACCACAGGGTTCACAGAATAGGACCAGTCCTCTTCAATGTCTTTATGTTATATTGCAGAGGGACTGGAAGGAAATGTATGTCTCTTGCAGATGACACAAAGATCTGCAACAGAGTTGATGCACAAGGTGGGGTGGAAAGGATGAGAAGGGACTTGGCAAGGTTAGAGGAATGGTCAAATGTATGGCAGCTTAGATTCAATGCTAAGAAGTGCAAGGTAATGCACCTGGGAAACAAAACAGGGGAAGAGTACACAATGGGGGTGAGATACTAACAACAACAAAAATGGAAAGGGACCTGGGGGTAGTCATATCAGATGATCTAAAGGTGGGCAAGCAATGTGAGAGGGCAGCAAGGAGGGCTGGGGGATATTGGGATGCATAGGAGAGGCATCACCAGCAGAAACAGGAAGTTATTATCCCTCTGTACAGACAGTTGGTGAGACCCCATCTGATACTGCGTGCAGTTCTGGAGACCCAATCTCCACAAAGACATAGACAGGATGGAGGCTGTCAGGAGGAGAAGCTTAAAATGGTGCAGGGCCTGCAATCAGAAGACATATGAAGAGAAACTTAGGAGCTGAATGTGTATAGCCTGAGGAAAGGAGGGTATGGGGGGACATGATAGAAACTTTCAAGTATCTCAAGGGAATCAACAAAGTCCAAGAGGGTAGCATCTTTCAAAAAAAGAGGTGTGCAAGAACAAGTGGGCACAATTTGAAGATGGAAGTGACTCAGAAGTAATTTAAAGTATTTTTTCTAGGGGTTGTGGATGTATGAATGGCCTTCCGGAGGAGGTTGTGGAGTCAAAAATGGTGGAATTCAAGCATGCATGGGACAGTCATAAGGCAATTCTAGGGGGTTGGGGTAGGAAGAAGTAGGCTGCTGGTTAACTAGGATCTGCAGCTTATCCAATAGGTAGGGAAATGGGCAGACTGGGTGGGCCAAGCGGTCCTTATCTGCCGTCAAAATCTGTGTTTCTATGGGTGTAGGTACCGGGTGAGCCAGCGTTGAGGTGGCAACCGGCTGATGATCCAGTTCCATCATGAACTGAGTCTTGCCCTCATGCCACCAGGACTTGACTTAGCCCTGAAATCCTCCTGAGGCTGCAGAGGAGGAGGCTTAAAGGGGCTGATACAAGAGTGGGTAGCCCGGAGATGGGTAACCAGGCGCTGGGTAGCCGGGTGTAGAAAAATGTGGATTCGGGTACCCTGGCGTCAGGTAGCTTGGCAGATACCTGGGGTAATCTAGAGCTGGGTAACCATGCGTCAGAGAGCCTGATGGAGGCCCCAGAGGCACAGAGGGACCTGAAGGAGGCCCCGATGGCAGCGCTGATGGACCTGGCGGAGGCCCCAACAGAATGTCAGGAGGGCCTGGTAACGTCAGGTCCAGCGTCGGTCCAACTGGTGCCGAAGAGCCAGAGGATTCTACCGGCATCTGAGGAAGAGCCACGGGCCCAGAGAGAGGAACCTCAGGCAGAGGGGCCGGTGCGTTCCTGGGAACATCCAGCGTAGTGTGGTCTGGTGTTGGCACCTTGGGAGTGATGATGGGCAGACACTCCTCCCCCTCTGACAGGTTAGGAGAAACCAGAGGTTCCACAAGAGGCGGCGGGGAGGGAGGGTCCCGAGAGGGAGAACCCTCAGGGGGAGGCTGCAGCACAGCTGGCGCTGATCTGGAGGATCAATGTCAGGCCTGTTATTGGCGCCCGACAGAAGCACCGTGGCTGGGCGTTCACCAGAGGAGTCGGCGTCCGACTTAGCAGCCAGGGCTGTGCGTTTATCAGTGGAGCTGATGACCATCTTACTAGCCATGCCACTAGACTTAGACTCAAGTGCTTTAATGGGCCTAAGAGTGGCAGAAGCCTCGGAAGAATCCGAGGCACCTGCCTGAACCATGATCAGTTTAGGTGGGGGGGGCGCCCCAAGGGCTGTTCCGCGGTGGTGGAAACAGGCTTGGCAGGAGGGGCACTCCCTTTGTTGGTGGAAGGTCACTCGACATCCGCGGTCCCCAGAGGGAGCCACTGGCAGGAAGGAGACCGATCCCAGTCTCGGTGCTTCTCCTTGTACAACTACTACTTCTTGTGGAAGTCAGAAGAACTCCTGGTGAGGAAGATGCAGTTTCTGCAGCTCCTTCTCCAGCTTCAAAATATGGGCTTCCAAGGCCTGTTGACGGCATTTTCATGTGACCTGACTGAAGCACTGGCAGGCCGCACAGTCCTCGGTCTTGTACTCAGGTCACAGGCAGAACAGACAGAGGGAGCTGTGAGCTGCAGGAATCACACTTATTCTTACGTGACTCGGTAGATGGAGAAGACATACACAAAAAATACGACATTTTAGAAAAAAAATGAAAATAAAGAAAAAAGATGGAAATACTCATTGGAAACAGCGGTCAACTGTAGCAGTGTTCTCTGCGAGGCCGTGTGCAGGTCAACGGCAGGAAAGAACTGGAGGACAGGCGTGGAGACAGGCCCTTATATAGCATCATGCTGATGCCTGTCACGTGGGGAGGGGGGGTCCCAGACGACACTGCTAAAGTTTTCCGTGTGGTCCTAGCACCTGGCGGCTTAGTCCTCAAGGTTATTACCTACTGCCAAGAGCCCTCTCGAAGCAAGATCTACCTCCACTGTCCTCTTTTCGAGAAGGTCCATAATCTTGGCCGTGAGAAAATCTGACTAAGCGGACGAAAGACTGAGTTGCCGCTTGGGCGGAAAGTCTGGAGGGGTCTCCGGCAAGTTGAGAGAGTACCCCTCTCGAACAATTCTGAGGACCCATTTGTCTGTGGTGACAGACTTCCACTGGTTGAAGAATTGAGGCAGACGACCTCCCACTGCCGTGCAGAAGTCCACCTCGGGCAGGTGAGGTGAGACTGGGGCTAATTCTTCAGAGGGTGGCACTGGGTGCTTGTGGGCCTTGTGCCTTCTGCTATGTTTTCTTTTGCAGCGGAAGAGGCCGGTTCCTATTTTGGAGCTCCTCAGCCTCTGCCTCGAAAGGACCACCTGTTATGAAAGGGCTGGCCGTTCTTGCCTCTTTGAGCCAGCCTGGCTGTTTTGATGGCAAACTTGGTTTTCTGATCAGCTTCAAGTGCTTGTTCCACTTGGGGGCCAAACAGATATGTACCATCAAAGGGGACATTCATAACCTGCCGTTGAGCATCGGAGGAAAATTCTGCCATCCTAAGCCAGGAATGTCTCCTAATACAGATCCTGGCAGCTGATGCTTGGAATGCTGTGTCATAAGCATCCATGGCAGCTTTAAGCTTTGTCTATGGCTTTCTATATCTCTGGTGACGGTTTGCAAAAAAACCCAACTTGGAGTCAGAGTCTAGAAGGGCATCCAGCAGAGATTTAAGGGAGGCACACAGGACATATACCCACCTGGTACTGAATTTTGACTACCCCACCAATTGTGCACTTATGCTATCACCCAATCCGCTGCTTCCCCCTGCTACTCTCACCCTCCTCTACACACCCACTCCCCCCTGCCCTGTCCCTCCCCCTCTTTTCCCTAGAGTTCTATGCCCCTGCCCATTTTCTTACCCCCGTCCTTCCATCCCCCACCACTTTCCTGACAAGGTGAGCCCAAGCCAGAGGTTCCCGCATGCTGAACACCTATTCTATCCCACTCCCCCTTTTCACTCTAGAACCTCCCTCCCTCCTCACGTGCTTACTTTTGCTACAGCTCTGACTTTGTCTGTGTGTCAAGGTAAACTTCCTATCCCAGGTACTCTGTTCAGTCATATTACTATTGACATTGTTTAATATTCATTGTTATTCTGAGTTTTACTACTGTACGTTCACATTTTTCTTCCTGACGTGGAACCTTTGTAAATGAGCTGGTAGCTCAACGGTTGTAATTCGAGACTTCAATAAATAAAATAAATAAATATTAATCTGGAAGAAATGTCCTTGATGGCTAGCGATACGCATACCCAAGGCTGTGGCAGCGAATGCTCTTTTCCACACGGTATAGATTTTATGGGACTCCTTATTGATAGGACGAACTGATACTTCCTGTGGAAGTACAGCTTTGCCATTTTCAGGGAAGATGACCAGCACAACTGCAAAGGATGAAGAGGCTAGAATTGGCTTGTCCTTAGGAAGAATATACCTCCAATCTATGGACTTGCAAACGGAAGGAATAAGAGCGAGTCTGGCCCACACCACCTCAGACAGTCCCTTGAAGGGTGGGGGGACTGGGGGGCTAAGATTCACTGGAATATTAGGAACATGAAGCCACTGCAAGCGCATAAACCTACCTGGATCCACAGAAGTCGTATGTAAATCCGGGGTTGCCCTCATATTCCTATGCAGAGACTGGAAAGTGAGGTCCTCTAAAGGAGCCTCGGCTGAGAGAGAAGTTTTTTTTTCTAAACTGTAGGAGGAGTCCTCATCGCCCTGTTCAGAAAGTAACAGATCAGGGTCAGACTCATCCTGCTCTGTGTAATTATCGGAGGGAGAAGGCTTCCCCAAAAAAGCCACTGACCTGGTCTGGGCAAAGGATAAACAGGGGACACCAAGCTAGGCAACAGACCCAGTGCCATGGATCCCGACTCCAGACCTGACTCCACAGATCCCGGCAACGCACCCAACATCACCCCCAGTGCCACAGGCAGTGGCGCTGCACACGGCACCGCCAAACCCAGCGCCATCCCATGAAGAGATGGCACCAAATGTGGCACCGACTTTAGTGCTTCCCGCAAATCCCAAAGAGACCGAGAGAAAAGGAAGGGAGTGGTACCTGTGCCGGCCCCTACAGGGAAACGGCAAGACGGGGGAAGAGCACGTGGGACTGGAATCGGAGGCATTGACACCGGCAAGGGAAGAGTCTGTTGCCAGTGCCGCACACGCACTGTGCCCTGAAGGTCCCAACCGCAACTCCGAGGGCCCTGGGACCAGATCAGTGGGGAAGAGCAACTGGGACAGACGCTGTATCCACCACTCCAGAAGAGAGGCCCAATAATGAAACTGCCCAACAGAAACCCCGCCCCAAGACAGAGTGGGGCTCCGGCGTCGACAGAGCGATCAAGCGTGGAGGTGGCAGAGGAACCGGTGGAAACTGGAGACAGCCTGCCGCACTCAACGACAGACCTCTGAGCAGACGTACCAGAGAGCGACCTCAAGCGGTACAGCAGCTTCTTCTTTCGACAGGAAGAACTCAAGGTAGAATGGTGCTGTGTCCCCAACCTGGATCGAGAATGGGACCGCTTCTTTATGTGCCTATGGGAGGCCTGTCCTCCCTCCCGAAAACTGGACTGCCCGTGGTTGGACCCCCACCTCTCCAAAGATGGTGATGGACCAGACACAGCCCAGCTGCCAGAGCAGCCTTCTAACAGAGAGCCCCTACTGTTATCAGCTCCATCCATGGGCGACTCCTTTGATCAGTAGGGCTGAAGTAAAAAAATAACTTTTTTTTTTTTTTTTTTTTTAACTGTGGAAAAGAAACACAATTAGAAATTGGAAATAAATGCTGCTGTTGTATAGACTGAGATTTGACTATTGGCGGACGAGCAATGTCGTCACTGAAGTGCACTGGAGAGCAGGGAAAAAAGGACCTGAGGCGATTGGAGGGTTGACACCAAGACAGCCTATACGGCGCAAGCCAGTTTTGCGGCCCCGCATATGTGCAGTCCCATCCTGACGCTGGCCCACCTAAAGATTTTTTGGCTCCCGAGGGGTCCTAGCACCTCCAGCTAGAACCCAGAAGTGTGAATAAATGGTGAAAACTTAAGAGTCCAGGAAGATCTACAATTTGCATCCTTTCTCCTCCCAAAAATTGCCAGGTTTGTCAGAGACAGTGACAGAGTGTAGAATACTAAGCTTGATTCAGTTGAATTGCTGACAGAGAGAGAGGAGAGTAAGCAGCTAGCTTAAACCTAGAGCTGTATATATTTTCCATATGCACTTAAGGTAGCAGTGTAAATGGGTAGGTGCCGGAGATAAGAAATTTTTAGCCAGAGTTTTGGGCACTTTGAGATTTTTCTTTAACAGGTGGTATGGTAAGCCTAGCTTAAGAAAAGAATCCTGAAGTGAGTAGATTAATAAAGCCCTGCAAATCTGGGGGACTGTGACTGAGGGGACGAGCTACAAGAGGCTTAGTGGGGACAGGCAATCAGGGGACACAAAGAAGCAGGAAGAGGAGATAAAAGGAGCAACACCCAGCATGCCCATCATGCTCGTGTACCAGCCCCTGAGGGGACAGAGCAAGAGTGGAACATCTGCCTCTGAGGGGTCTACAGAGTGACCTCAGTTCACAGGACACTCTGTAGGAAGTGGGGAAGGAGACATCAGACCAAGGTAAGGCAGTAACACATTACTGGATACTGTTTACAACAGCCAGGAGACAGTAAAGTACAGTTACATAAGAACTTACCGTAACAGTAGATCTTCAAGAGAGGTTCCATCAGGTCGTCATAATTTGTAGGACTAGCGCCATCTGGTGTCAGGACCCAACAGCAGACTTTTCCAGCAATACCCGACGGGGGAGCACCCACCCGTCACGTGACAGACGTCAGTGTGAGTCTATATAATGGCTGGTCCCCAGGCCCACCCTCCAGTTCTCCCACTGGATCCTGGGAGGCGAGGAAACTGGTCTGAAGACCCAAAAGAAGAAATTCTGGAGGAAGGAGGGTGGGAAAAAAAATACAGGTTACTCACCTGTAACAGGAGTTCTAGGAATGGTATATGTTGTTCATCCACACTATCTGGCAGGTTCCTTGCCGCTTTAAATCTTGCCGGAAGGTCTTCAAGCTAGCTCCTCCCACCCACCCGGGTGGTAAAACTGTCGGCTCCGCCCCATGACGCCAGATCTGGCCCGATGGAAGCTCAGGTTAGCGTGTGCCGGGAGGTCGAGGATTATAGGATGAACAACATATACCATTCCTAGAACTCCTGTTACAGGTGAGTAACCTGTATGTCTAGGGACATGGATATGTTGTTCATCCACACTATCTGGCAGACTCCTAGCAGTTCTCCGGGAGGAGGCAAGGCGACACCCCTATATACTTACTTGGGAACAGAGATTGGAGAACCGAGGCCCCAAAACCAGCATCCCGACGTGACTCAAGGTCGATGTGGTAATGGGTAATGAAGGTGTGTGCTGACTTCCAGGTAGCAGCCCTGCAGATTTCCTGGATAGGGACGTCCCTCGAAGCAGCCACCGATGCAGCAGTATGGCGGGTAGAATGAGCTCTTATCCCTCTGGGAGGCTCCATGCCCGCCAACTCATAGCAGAGATTTATGGGAGGTGACCCATCTGCCTATCGTCCGGCAGCTGCAGGTCTGCAGAGTGCGGCTTCAGCGTAGGTGACAAACAGCTGGCGAACCTCTCAATTTCAGCCGTCGCGCCTTATAATAAGCGAGCGCCTTCTAGGGTCCAAAGCATGGAGCCTATATTCGGCCTCCGAGGTGTGAGACGGGGTAGAACACCGGCAGAGTCAACACCTGATTAAGGTGAAACTCCGACACCACCTTCGGAAGGAATTTCGGGTGGGGGCGTAGGACAACCTTGTCCCTGTGGAAGACCAGGTAAGGAGACTCGATGCTAAGCGCCTGGAGTTCTCCCATCCTTCTGGCTGACGTGATAGCCACCAAGAAGGCGGTCTTCCACGACAGGTGGGGGAGACCACACCTGTGCATTGGTTCGAATGGCTTGCCCATGAGCTTTGCCAGTACCAGCAGTAAATCCCACAGAGGTGGGGGTTCCCGCACTGGAGGGGAAATGTGATCAAGGCCTTTAAAGAAGCGCCCGACCACTTTCTCCTGCGCCACTGACTGCTGACCGGCCCGCGCCCGGTAAGCAGAAATGGCTGCCAGGTGCACCTTAAGGGTCGTCGACCTAAGCCCTTGACTAGATAGGGACCATAGATCGTCCAAAATGCTTGCCACAGGACACGAGAAGGGGTCCAAACCCTTATCCTGACACCAAATGGAGAACCTCTTCCATTTGAAGGCATAGCATTTCCTGGTCGACTCCTTACGGGACGCCTCAACGACGTTGAGGACCTCGTCGGAAGACCCAAGGCCTGGAACTCTAGCCGCTCAGGAACCAGGCCGTCAGGTGCAGGGATTGAAGGTCCGGATGGAACACCTTCCCCTGATTGACTGAGAGCAGGTCCGGGCGAGCTGGAAGCTGCCTCGGAGTCCTGGAGCTGAGACTGAGGAGATCTGGGTACCAGAACTGGCGAGGCCAGTCTGGGGCTATCAGAATCACCTGCGCCTTGTCCCTCCTCGCTTTCAGCAGGACCCTGTGAATCAGGGGAACAGGGGGAAAAGCGTAAAAGAGGCCCGGGGTCCACGGCCTCGAGAAGGCATCCCCCTGCAGCGAGCCCTGCTGAGGGGGGCGGGCATGAAACAGCCTCAGCTTCGCGTTCTCCCTGGAGGCAAACAGATCCACCAGAGGTGTGCCCCAACGGGAGAACAGGTCCTGTACTATCTCCGGCAGGAGAGACCACTCGTGCGATGCAGCCCCTATCCGGCTCAGGGCATCGGCCAGGGTGTTGGAGGCTCCTGCCACATGAATGGCCAGGAGATCTGCCTCCAGGCTGCGCACTAGTGACCAGATGCGGAGAGCTTCCTTGCATAAGAGCATGGAGCGCGTCCCGCCCTGGCGGTTTAGATAGTACATGGTCGTGGTATTGTCCGTCTGGACCCGGACCACTTGACCCCGGAGAAACGGAGCAAAGGCGGTGAGAGCTAGGCGACCGCACGGAGCCCCAGCAGGTTGATATGGCATCGACTCCCGCGGGACCAGAGGCCGCACTCGTGTGCCCCCAGATGGGCACCCCAACCCATCAAAGAGGCGGCCGGTTGTTACAGAGACCGCCGGCTCAGGGCGGACAAACGGGATACCTCCTGCAGATGGGACGGAACGGTCCACCACTGGAGAGCGCTCCACATCTCCTGGTCGCCCACATGCTGGTCCAGAGGATCGCAGCGCTGAGACCACTGGCTGGCCAGTCCCCACTGGAGGGGCGATGTGCCAGCGTGCTCCAACGGACTACGCTGGTACAGGCCGCCATGAGACCCAGGAGTCGCAGGAGTCCCGGCAGGCGCGATTGCCCAACCAGAAATGATTGGGCAAAGGAGGTAAGAACCTCGGCCCTGTCTGCCGGGAGCCGCGTCTGGCTCAAGAGAGTCGAGCTCTGCCCCGATGAAGGATATCACCTGCTTCGCTCGAGTTCGACTTGGCCTCGTTGACCAGGAGGCCGAGTTGAGGAAGCAAACCCGAGGGCCAGATCCCTGGACCGCCCACCTCGACCTGGAGGGCTGCTATCAGCCAATCGTCCAGGTAAGGGTACACCCAGACCCTCGTGCCGAAGGGAATGCTGTCACCACTGCAATGCATTTGGTGAAGACCCTGGAGCTGAAGAGAGGCCAAGGACATGGCCTGAACTGAGAGGATCCTCCGCCTGAAGCGGAGGAATTCT
This sequence comes from Neoceratodus forsteri, assembly GCA_016271365.2. Taxonomy (NCBI): domain Eukaryota; kingdom Metazoa; phylum Chordata; order Ceratodontiformes; family Ceratodontidae; genus Neoceratodus; species Neoceratodus forsteri. The sequence goes on along the minus strand of CM057452.1, from coordinate 25,549,757 downwards.
GATGAGACGGACGGATAGGGACGTGAAAGAACGCGCCCTGAAGTCCAGAGAGCAGAACCACACGCCGTGTTCCAGAGATGGTATTATCTGAGCCAGAGTGACCATTCTGAAGGTTGAAACCTTAGGAACTTGTTCAGGTCGTAGGTCTCAGTATGGGGCCAGCCCCGTCCGCTTTCGGGACCAGGAAGTACCTGGACACGAACCCTGGTTCTGATAGTGGGTCCTCTATCTCTTTTATCACCCCCTTTTGAAGAAGGAGGGCGATGTCGGCTCGACGAGCCTCTAGAGATTCTGGGGACCCCGAAGCCCCCCGCGGTGCGATGGCTCTGAAGGGAGGAGCCTGCTCGAATTCCAGAGGCAGGCCTCTTCCCACCACCTCCAGAACCCACCTGTCCGTGGTAACAGCGGACCAGGCGGAAAGGAAGTGTCGGAGCCGTCCCCCCACGGGGGGAACCAGGGGCGAGGTGACGGGGATGGGGGCGACACCCCTCAGCCCGTCACTGTGCAGGCTTGGAGGAAGGACCGGCCGAGGGACCACCAGGGCCTTTTCCTCCTTGCTTCCTATTTGAGGAAGCTGACAATTTGGGCTTGGAATACCAAGGTCTAGCCTGCTGGCCCTGACGTTGTTGTTGTTGGGCCGGACACGCAGCGGGACCAGAGGGACGAAAGGGCTTAGGCTGGGGCTTACGGCCCTTGTCCCTCTGCGCGGACGAGACCGAGTCCAAGGTGGCATTGGACTTTTCAATCCTCTGGAGGTGGCCTTCCACCCAGGGTCAAGAGGTCTGTTCCCAAGAAGGAACGTCCGCAAGCTTGTGCTGGGTATCCGAGGTGAAAGTGGATATCCTCAGCCACGCCGCTGTCGATGGCCACAGCGGCCGCCACTGACCGGGCGCAAGAGTCCCAATATCCAGAGCAGTCTGGAGCTGCTGTTGGCTACTGCCCTGCCCTGGTCCCGCACCTGCTTAACTGTGGTCTGCAGGTCGGCAGGAAGATGAGGGACGACCTCATCCAGGGAGCCCAACAGGGCATGGGAAAATGCGCCATGAGGACGGCCGAACTGGCCTGACGAAGGCCAAGTGAGGAGGCAGCATACACTTTTCGCCCCGCATAGTCCAACTTCTTGGACTCTGTCGGGCGGTTTGTCCACGTCCCTGGCATTGCCGGCACACCGGAAAACACTGTCCGAAACCAACCCCTCGGCCGAGGGGTGCTCGGAGAAGCTGGACAGAGAGCCCATAGGGACAGCATACTTCCTGGCCATCCTGGCCGAAGGCGCAGGACAGGAAGCCGGACGCTGCCATAATTCCAGGGCCGGGCCGACAATGGCCTCGGCCACCGGAAAGGCCTCCATAGGAGAATCCCCTCGGTCCAGAATCTCAGTGAGGGGATATCTGGCCTGTTTGGACACGGGTTCAAGCTTCATCCCAGTGGATTCTGAGATGAGCCTAAGAAGTCCAAGGAAGGACGAAGGGCTATCGTCCACTGACTGCCCCCCAGAGGACTCCAAGTCAAGGTGCTTGGAGAACAGGGAGGAGTCGTCCGATTCCGACGAATCGTCGAATAGCTGCCTGGAGCCTGAGCCTCCCTCCACGTGCCGAGGCTTATCGGGCGTGAGAGTGACCGACAGCCTATGGGGGAGGCCATGGGCCGACCGTGAACTTTTCGACGGTGCCCCAACTGTCGGCTGAGGCGGAGGCGGTTCCACCAGGATTGGTGGGGCAGCAGGAATAGGCAACAACCGCCTGGGAACAGGCTCGACCGCTGCGAGGGTTGTTTCGCCGCTCTGGTGACAAACCATTTTATGGCCGGGGAAGAGGCCTGAGCCGGCTTACTACCGGCCAATAATAGTTGTTGCCACATCAGTTCCTCATACTTTCGGCGCAACTTACGCCGAAGCCTCCCCTCGTCCGAGGAGGAGGAAGATGAGGAAGAGCGGCAACGCCGCTTACCATGGTGCCGAGACCGAGACCGCCTGTGTCGACGGGATCGGCTGGACCGTGATGATGTCCGAGAATCTTGGCTAGGTCGAGGTTGGCGTGGCGGGGAGCCGAGGATCGGCAATCCCCTCGGCTCGGTCGACAAATCCGACAGCTCCGGGGCCGGAGGCGCAGATGAGCCGATGGTATCCTCAGACCTCACCGGGGGAACCGGGGAGGAGGGATTTTCGGCTTCTCCAGCCGACAACCCGTCTAACGGGTCGAGAAAAATCTCGACCACGTCGGCGGGTGTCTCGGACACCTGGCCTGACGGGGGTACCGTGAAGCCAGTGGCCGGAGCCGAAATTTCGACCGAAGTCGACTGTCGACAAGGGGAGGGAGATCTTTCCCGCTCCCAGGAGCGTCGACGATGGGACTTACCCCTACTTTTCTTCGACCGATGATACGGCCCAGAAGAAGTTGGACCCTCGCCTTTGGTTGAGAGGGTCAGGCAAAGCTCCTTAAAGGAAGCTGAATAGGAGGCCCCGAGCGAGAGCGGGACGAATGCCGCAGCCGAAGATGTCGCGGCCTGAGCCGCCTCCTCCTCGAGGGCGACCATCTGCTCGAGTTGTTCAGCGGATCCCGCAGCCGCGGAAACCGCCAGTCGGGCCTCCTTAGATTTGACCGGAGGAAATCTCCTTTCCGGGCGCCCAAGTTGGAGACGGGCAGCGCGATCCTCGAGGACGTAGACCGAAAAGGAAGAGCACAGTTCGCAGGCCTGCGGGTCGTGCTCCTGGCCAAGGCAGTAAACGCACGTGGAGTGCGGGTCCGTCCGAGACATCTTCTGCCCACAGGGACATCTCCGAAATCCGGGAGTCGATTTGTCCATCGCAGCCGCGAGGGAAGAAGACCGAAGTGGTAAAAGTTTTGTTTTTGAAAATTTTTTCAAAGTCGAAGATTTAGGCCCAAAGCTTAATCGCAGAGAGCTAAGGAGGGAACCTGAGCTTCCAAGCGGTAAGGAAGATCTGGCGTCATGGGGCGGAGCCGAGAGTTTTACCACCCGGATGGGTGGGAGGAGCTAGCTTGAAGACCTTCCGGCAAGATTTAAAGCTGCAAGGAACCTGCCAGATAGTGTGGATGAACAACATATCCATGTCCCTAGAAACATGACTTACTGAAGGAACCTCTCTCAAAGATCTACTGTTAAGGTAAGTTCTTATGTAACTGTACTATCTGACTTAGAGAGGGTTCCTTCAGTAGATCATAACTTGCAGGACAGATTCCCAAGCAGTCCCTCCAAGGAGAGACCGAGAGAAACATGGGAGGAGGAACAAATGAAACACAGAAAGGAGCAAGCCTAGGATAGAAGGCCCTGGAGGACTGCAAAGCCGAAACCAGCCCTTCGCCTAGAAGCAATGTCCAGACTAATGCTTGGTGAAGGTATGGACGGAACTCCAGGTTGCTGCTGCACAGATCTCCGCTGTGGAAACGCTGAGGAGGAAGGCTGTGGAAGCAGCCACGCCCCAAGTGGAATGAGCCTCGAGTGATCCCGGCAAAGGCTTACCATACTTCTAAAAACAGAAGCAAATGCAGTTGGCTAGCCACTTGGAAAGGCACTGCTTAGTAACCGCTTGACCCAAAGATCTGAGAGCGAAGGACACAGAGTTGGTCGGCTTTATGCATCTCTTTTGTACGGAAGGTGTAACATCTGACAATCCAGTGTACATCTAGAGTGTGTAACAATCTCTCACCTCTATTTGTTGGGGCCAGATAGAACACTGGGAGCTCAACCGACTGATTGAGGGTGAGCTGCGATACCACCTTGGGAAGAAACCTAAGATGAGTGCGGAGGACTACCTGGTCCTTATGAAAAATAAGGTACGGCTTTTTACAAACCAGAGCCGGAAGCTCAGAAATCCTTCGAGCAGAAGTAATAGCAACTAAAAAGAGCACCTTCCAAGAAAGGTAGCGCATATCACAAGTCATCGCTGGTTCAAAAGGTGGGAGCGAAAGTTTCTCCAACACAAAATTAAAATCCCAAGATGGGGTAGGGCTGCGGATGGGGGGGGGTTTCAGATGGAGAATCCCTTTCAGAAAAGTCTTGGCGATCTCCAACTGAGCCACAGGTTTACCATCCACCAGCACATGGTAAGCTGAAATATCTGACAAATGGACCTTTGGGGAAGAATAACAAAGCCCAGAATCTGAAAGATAAAGCAAGTATTCCATTAAGAGAGGGGCCAAACAAGTAAATGGGTCCCAACTCTTGGAGGTCACCCAAATGGAAAAATGTTTCCATTTCATAGCATAAGTGGATCTCGTGGAAGGCTTGTGGGCCTCCACAATAACTTGAGCCACTCTCGATGAGACCCCAAAGTGAGAAATCGCTATGTCTGCAGGAGCCAAGCATGAAGATGCGGGGTCCTGAGCCCCGGGTGTACCATCCAGCCCTTGTTCTGGGTTAACAGGCTGTGCTTCAATGGAAGTGGAACTGGTGGTTCCCTGGACAACTGTAGCAGAAGTGGGAACCAAATCTGTCTGGGCCACAGAGGAGCCATCAGGATCATTCATGCTCACATTGTTTGAAGCACGAGAAGCACCCAATGAAGAATGGGAAAGGGGGGAAGGCGTCTAAGAATCTCCCTGTCCAGGAGAGAGACAATGCATTGTGCCAGAAAGTACTATGATCCGGAGCGAGCAAGCAAAAGCTGGGAAGCTTTGCATTGAATGGGGAAGTGAATAGGTCGATTTCCAGTCGCCCCCATTTCTCAAAAAGTGAGTCCGCCACTTCCTGATCTAGTTCCCATTCGTGAGCGAGGGTGAACGATCTGCTTAAGCTGTCGGCAAGTACATTTTCCACTCCTGGAACGTGCACAGCTGTGAGAGACAGACTGTGCAGGACTACCCAGTTCCACATTCTCATTGCTTCCATGTGAAGGGGATACGATAAAGTATCTCCCTGCTTGTTTAGATACCAGACTCTGAGGTGTTGTCAGTCTGGATGAGTAGGAGTCCCTTGGGGAAAATGGTCTGGAATGCTTGAAGAGCATACAGCACCACTCTCATCTCCAACATATTGATGTGTAAGAACATCTCCTGTTGGGACGAAAGTCCCTGTGACTGATGGTCCCCCATGTGAGCTCCCCATCCCAGATTGGAAGCGTCCGTCGTAAAGACTGCTGCGGGAGCTGGGTCACGAAACTGTAGGCCTAACAAAAGGTTTGTGGGGTCCCTCCACCATAACAGATCCCTCTGACAAGCAGAGGATGTCAGGATCGGCTGATCCTGAAGCTGATCCCACTGAACCCTGAGGGACCACTGAGATTTTCATGTGGAGCCTCGCCATGAGTACTGTGGAGATAGAGGCCGCCATCAAGCTGAGAAGATGGACTTCCATGGCTGGAAGGTACTTGGAGGAGGCCACCAAAGTGGCCTGCTCCATCAGAGTATCTCTCCGTTCCGGAGATAGGAAGGCTCTGCCCTGAACTGTGTCCAGAATAGCTCCAATAAACTGAAGACATTGTGAGGGAGTGAGATAAGACTTGTGGATATTGACCGTAATCCCCATCTGGAAAACATGTTCAGGGTAATATGAAGGGCCTCTGAAAGGGACTCCCTGGAAGGAGCAGAGATTAGCCAATCGCCCCGGTATGGGAAAACCGTAGTACCCTGGCATCTGAGAGCTGCTGCTACAACCACTAGGCACGTGGTAAAAACCATGGGTGTCGAGGAAAGACCAAAGGGGAGCACCCTGAACTGGAAGTGATCCCCCTGGAATACGAAATGCATCAAGTGGCAGGGACTCTGCAATATCGGGATGTGCAAGTAAGCATCCTGCATGTCCAGAGCGCATAAAGTACAGTTACGTAAGAACTTACTGTAACAGTAGATCTTCAAGAGAGGCTCTTGCAGTAGGTAATTACATATGGGACTGAAGCCGGCAGGTGTCACTACCCCACAGAAAAATTTCTAGCTAGCAGTCTCTGCCGGGGGACCGCCCCCATGTCAGGTGACCGACGTCATGCGACGTCAGTATAAAGGAGCGGTTCCCCACGCCCGCCTTCCAGTTCTTTCCCGCCAAAGGCCAAAAGGCGAGACAAGAGAGAAGCAGATATTTCCCATCCTGGAAAAGGAGCTGAAAAAGCTTAGGCGGGGTGGAGGGTGGGAAGGTATTACCTACTGCAAGAGCCTCTCTCGAAGATCTACTGTTACAGTAAGTTCTTACGTAACTGTACTATTTTACTTCGACAGGGCTCTTGCAGTAGGTAATTACATATAGGACTGAGTCCCAAGCAGTCTGAAACAAGAAGAAGCCAACGGGAGGAGGAAAACTACTCAGAAGTAGACCCTCTGGCAGTGAAGATCTTGGGAAAGGAGACCTTGCAAAACAGCCAACCCGAAGCCTGCTCTACGGCGAAAGGCAATATCCAAACTGTAATGTTTCGAAAAGGTATGGACAGAAGTCCAAGTAGCGGTTGCACAGATGTCGGCCACTGACACATTCTTAATACAAGCAGCAGAGGCAGCAACACCTCTGGTGGAGTGGCTTCTGATCTGACCCAGCAGGGTCTTGTACTTATAACAGAAAGTGATATAATGAACCAACCATTTAGACAGGCATTGCTTGGAAACAGCATTGCCTTCTCTTTTATAAGCAAAAAAGAGACAAACAGTTCATCGGTCTTTCTGAGACCCTTCGTCCTGGAAGTGTAGTATCTCAGAATCCGGTGAACATCCAGAGTATGCAAAAGGTACTCTCCTTGATTGGAGTGTTGCGTAAAGAAAGCAGGCAACGCTATGGATTGATTCAGCGTAGATTCCGCTACCACCCTGGGGAGAAACTTAGGGTTGGTATGCAGAGCCACACGTCCCTTGTGAAAAATCAGATACGGGATTTTACACATCAGGGCCTGGAGCTCGGAAATCCTCCGAGCAGAAGTAATGGCCACAAGGAAGAGAGTCTTCCACGAGAGGAACTTCAGTTCCGCTGAGGCTGCCGGCTCAAAAGGAGGCAGAATAAGTTTCTCAAGGATAAAATTCAAATCCCAAGGAGGGTCAGGAACCTGAATAGGGGGTCTCAGGTGGAGGACCCCTCTAAGGAAGGTCTTGGAGACCTCCAACTGTGCAAACGTCCTGTCTCCAAAAGGAACATGGCAGGCCAAAATGGCCGCCATGTGAACCTTTAAAGATGAATGACACAGACCCAGATCAAAGAGGTGTCGTAAGTAATCCAGAAGTCACCCAACAGAGCACGAGAAAGGCTCGCAATCTTTGGAAGCGGCCCAAATAGTGAACCGTTTCCATTTCATGGCATAGGTAGATCTAGTGGATGGCTTCCTGGCCTCCACCAGAATCTCAGCCACTCGGGGGAGGGGGGGACCCCAAAACAGGATTCAGCTACGTCTGCAGGAGCAACGCATGTAACTGAAGGGACTCGAGGCCTGTATGGGCCAGGGTCCCCTGATCTTGGGTCAGCAAAGTCCACGACAGAGGAAGAGGAAGCGGAGGTTCCTCGGAATACTGTTGCAGAAGAGAGAACCAAACTTGCCTGGGCCAGAAAGGAGCGATGAGAATCATACGAGCTCCTTCCAAGCAGAGTTTCTGTAAGACCCTGGGAACCAAGGGAATTGGGGGAAAGGCATAGATGAATCTTCCCTTCCAGTCTAGAGATACAGCATCTCTCCAAAAAATGCCGTACCCTGGAGCGAGCGAGCAGAAGGCGGGAAGTTTTGTGTTGAGAGGAGATGCGAAGAGGTCTACCTGAGGGGTTCCCAGCATAGAAAGATTTCATCTGCTACCCCCTGACCGAGTTCCCACTCATGCGCATGAACAGACAACTGACTGAGGTGGTCTGCCAACGTGTTCTCTACCCCCAGGACATGAATGGCCGTGAGGTTAAGGTTGTGCTGCACTGCCCAATCCCAAACCCGCATCGCTTCCCTGCAGAGAGGGTAGGAACGAGTTCCTCCCTGCTTGTTGATGTACTAAATGACGCACATGTTGTCCATTTGGACAGCCAGATACCCGGGAAGCAGAAAAAGATGCAGAGCCTGAAGAGCATACAACATGGCCCGAAGCTCGAGCACATTGATGCAGAAAGATTTTTCGAGCTGGGACAAGGAGCCCTGGGTCCGGTACGGCCCGAGATGGGCTCCCCAACCGTCTCCCTCAAGCATCTGTCACCAGCATCTGGGAGGGGAGAAAGGCGAAGGGAACTCCCCGGCAAAGGTTCTCCTGAACCGTCCATCATTGCAAGTCCCAAGCCACAGGGTTGGAGACCAGAACTAAGTGATCTAGGTCGTGCACCAGCTGATCCCATTGAGACCGAAGCGTCCATTGAGAGATTCTCATGTGGAGCAGAGTGCGAGGGACTGTCAGAATGGCAGCCGCCATGAGCCCGAGGAGGCAAAGGACCGACCTGGCGCTGACCCGCCTGTGGCTGGATAACAGGTTAACCTGAGCCTGAATCGATGCCGCCCTGTCCAGTGGCAGAAAAGCCATGCCGGAGGCCGTGTCCAGGATCGCCCCAATGAACTGGAGCCTCTGGGATGTATTCAGATGGGACTTGGCCTGGTAGACGGTAACACCCAGGCAGGCAAAAATCTGCAGGGTAAGGGAAAGGAAGTGCAGGAGTTCCTCCCTGGACGAGGCCGCCAGGAGCCAACTCGTCCAGGTACGGGAAAACCTGCACCCCCTGGGTGCACAGGAAGGCCACCACTACCGAAAAGCATTTGGTGAAAACTCGGGGAGCCGAGGAAAGACCAAATGGGAAGGGCCTTGAACTGGTAGTGGTCTCCCTGAAAAGTAAAACGCAGGTATTTGCGGTGGGAAGGGCGAATAGGGATATGCAGGTAAGCATCCTGCATATCCAGAGCGCACAGCCACTGTCCCGGCTGAAGGAGGGGCAGAAGACTCTGAAGAGAGAGCATCCTGAACCTTTTGTACTCCACAAACAAGTTCAGGGAGCCGAGGTCGAGAATCGGCCTCACCTCTCCTGACTTCTTCGGGACCAGGAAGAAATGTGAATAGTAGCCCATTCCCTGAAGGTGCGAGGGCACAGGTTCTATCGCCTCTTTCACCAGAACAGAGGAGATTTCTTCCCGGACCAGAAGATGATGTTCTGGGGAGTAAGACAACTGGGGGGGGGTTTCGAGGAGGTTTCCGAAGATTGAGTGTCCTTCTGCAATCAGCTGGAGCACCCAAGTGTCTGAAGTGGTCCTCTCCCAACCCGGTAGGTGGAGGGAGAATCTCCCTCCTACAGGTTCCTCTGGAAGACCCACAGGCTGTGGGAGAGGAAAGGAGTCAGGAGGTGTGAGGCAACGTCGCCGCTTCTGCGAAAGGGACGACGCTGAGCCTGGGGGTTGTACATGGAGTTGTCAGACTTCAGTGCAGTACCCTTTTCCTGCAGATCAGTGATGATGTCCTTGACATCGCCACCGAACAGCACCGAACCCCTGAAGGGCGTGTCCTGGATAGCAGACTGCACCTCCGGGACCAAACCTGACACCCGGAGCCAGGCATGATGCCACAAACCCACAGCAAAAGCCGAGCTCCTACCGGCAGCATCCACTGCGTTGTATGTGGCATGAAGCATGTGTCGACTGGCCGAACATGCAGAACAGACTAGATTGGCCACTTCCTGCTTCGTCTGAGACTCAGGAAGGGAGTCCAATTTAGCTTCCACCTCACTAAGGATCGCCTTCTGGTAATCCCCCATATGACCAATGTAATTCAGGGCCCTTATACCCAGAGTGGAAGAAGCATAGACCTTCTTTCCGTACTGGTCCAGAAGGTGAGATTCCTTGTCAGGTGGTGATGAGCTCAAGTGCTTGGGGTTAGCCGTTCAGCAATGCGCAGCGCTAATCACGACCGAATCAGCTTGAGGGTGCGAATTTAGAGAGTCAACACCCTTGGGAGCCTGATAAAGCCTAGCCAACTTCCTAGGAAGAGGGGCTAGTGCCGACGGTTGCTTCCAAATAGTGGAGACAAGGTCGGCATGAGGCTCAATCCAGGGTGGCACCAGGGTCGGAGCAGTCTCGGGCAGATCCAGGTGCACAGCGAGTTTCTTACGCTGTGGATCGGGCTCCAAGGAATGCCACTGATGAACCTCCTGAATTTTGCACAACTCCATAAAAGAAGGATCCTATGGAGGTGACTTCGGAGGAGTCCTCAGCCTGGGCTTATCCGGAGAACGGGGCTCGTCGTCCAGGTCTGAATGACCGGAGTTGTCAGAGGTCTCCGAGGAGGAAGATGATTCCTCCTCCCGAGGTAGGGGAGGAACAGACTCCTTAGGAAGCCCCTGGGGAAGCATATCCTGCCCTGCCCTGGAACCGGAGCGGTCGCCTCTTGTATCCGGAGGTGGGGAGGGAGCCTCTCGTCTCTGACGTAGGGGGTCCAGAACCGGGACCGGCATTGGAAGATGGCTCTCTACCTCCCTGGTGAGCTGAGCCTTGGCCTCAGCCCACCAGGAGGCTAGAGTCTCCTTCAAATCCACCAGCCGCTGAGGGGGCAGTGGAGGAGGAGGGGGATATGGACATTGAGGATATCCGTATGGTGCGTATATATACCCCGACGGTGGGTAACCCGGCATCTGGTAGTGAGGCACTGTGTACTGTGGCGTCTGATAGGCCGGCGTCGAGTACTGGGGCCCCGGATATGACGGTGTCGGATACCCAGGGACCGGGGGGTCTGCAGGGGCAGACGGCCCGGGAAGATGCCCGGCAGGCGGGCCTGGAACAGGAGGCGCGGCAGGCCCAGCGTAAGGACGGCATCCGGGAGACGGATGTCACCCGGCGTCGGCGTCCGAGGAACCGACGTCAGGTCGTCCGGCCCAGTGTGAGGGAGACCTGACGGAAGCATACCTATATCTCCTGCACTGCCCAGAGATGGAGGAGATAAATCCCCGGGGTCAAGCTGAGGAGACGCTGGGGCCTCAGAGGCAGCAATCCTGTGGGAGCAGGGGACGGCGGACAGAATAGTTCGGGTCCGCGCCTGCTCCGGGAGCCGCGCGTACTATCTGAGGGTAACCACTTACCGGGCTAAGTCCGGCTGACGTCGGAGAAGCTATCGTCAACATAGTGGAGACCATCGCCAAGGCAGGCCATGATGGAGGTGCGGTCTGGTTGTGCGGCTTAGGGGCGTGTGCTGCCCGAAGGGTCGAGCAACAGCGGCCTTCTCGGGCGGACATCAGAGAGCGACATCCGGCTTACCGGAGCCACTACTTATCCAATGAGCCGCGCCGGCCTTGCTGAGTGGAAGCCTCCTTTAGCCTGGAGGACCGAAAGAACGCCAGAAAGCAATGGGTGGGTCAATAACCTTCTTGAAGCTCTCCAAGACGGCCGTCGCAAGGACGTTACTTTGAGCACGGCGACTCCAACCGAAGTCGCTGTGGCCGAGGAAGAGGAGTCTCAATCCTGGTGCTTCTCCTTGTCTTTCTTTGTGCGGTGACCCTAGGGTGAAGTTGAGGCCTAACGAAGCTTCTTCAGCTCCTTTTCAATGGAGGTCATTTTCTTTTTAAGGATGTGGGCCTCCAGGGCCGGCTGCCTCCATCTGCGGGTGGCGGTGTCGAATTTCAGGCAATGCTGGCACTTTTCCATGGGGTGATCCAGGCCCCGACAGAAGAGGCACTGGGAGTGTCTGTCCTTGTGCAGGAGTTGAGTGCCGCACAAGTCGCACTTATTCTTGTGCTCGGAGGGTGTAGGGGATGACATACACCACCAAAATATCTGACAAAATTCGAGTAAATTGAAGAAAAAAACAACGATAGAACTACCGACGACAGACTGATGAGCAGTTCAACTTAACCGCTATGGCACTTACACAGCCAACAGCGGAAAGAATTGAAGATGGGCCGGGGACCGCTCTATACCGACATCGCATGACCAGTCACCTGACGTGGGGGCAGTCCCCTGCCAGAGACTGCTAGCTAGAAATTTTTCTGTGGGGTCCTGACGCCTGCCGGCTTTTGTCCCATATGTAATTACCTGCTGCAAGAGCCCTCTTGAAGTAAGATCCAAGGATTCTCCTGCAGAAGAGGTAGAAGGTTCTGGAGCATTAACATCCTGAATTTTTTTGTACTCGACTAACAGGTTTGGCCTGCTGAGGTCGAGGATGGGTCTTAGGTCACCTGACTTTTTTGGAACCAGGAAAAAATGGGAGTAAAACCCCAGTCCCCTTTGCCTAAGAGGGACTGGCTCTATTGCTTGTTTTCGCAAGGGAGCTTGCACTTCCTCCCTTACCAGAAGTACCTGGTCTCGAGAATAGGTGGACCTTCGAGGAGGGGATTTTGGAGGAATCTCCACAAATTCCAGACTGTACCCTAAGGACACTAACTGTAGGACCCATTTGTAGGAGGTTATGCCCTGCCACTCCTGCACGTCACGGGCGAACCTCCCCCCCACCGGTTCCTCTTCCAAAAGTGGAAGAGGGGGTAGGGCCAATAAGTCAGGAGGTGGCGGGCTGGACTGGAGGAGATCCTCCATAACGACGCTGGGTTTTGGAGGCAGGGGGTATCAACGCTGGATCCGTGGCCTTGCACTTACTCTGTCCAAACTGGGTGCGCCTTTGTCGCTGCCTCCAGGTCCGTCTCCGAAAGGGCTGCCGGGGTTGACCTGGCTGGTTGCCCTGACAGTACATGGACCTCACAAATCTAAGAGCTTGGCCTCGTTCTTAGAGATCTGTGATGATATCTTTGGTGTCCCCACCAAAGAGCACTGAGCCCCAAAAGGGGGCATCCTGGACGGGACGACTGGACCCCATTAGCAAAGCCCGAAATGCGGAGCCAGGCATGCTGCCAAAGGCAGACGATGGCCACTGAGGTTCGGGCCACCGAATCGACAGAGTCGTAGGTGGCTTGAAGAGCATGCTGATAAGAAATCTTTGAAAGCCAGATGTCCCGGGCAAGTTCCTCCTTAAGGTTCAAATTCAGTATTGACTAAATCCGGTCCTCCAGCCTGGTTAAGGTGGCCTTTTGGTGGGACACCCTGTGGGCTACGTAATTCAGGGATCTCAACGTGCACGTAGCTGAAGAGTACACTTTCTTTCTGAACTGGTCAAACTGCTTAGACTCTTTGTCAGGAGGAACAGTACTCATGTGCTTAGGAGTAGCTGATCGATCCAGAGCAGTCAAGATGACAATAGAGTCCGCCTTAGGATGTGCCGAAAGGAAGTGGGGGATCCTTAGGCGCCCGGCAAGTCCTGTCCGCTCTCTTCGGGACAGCCTGGATGGAGTTAGGCAGTTCACAGATAGTCTAGGTGAGGTCAAAATGAGGACCAATCCATGGAGGCACTGAAATCGGCAATAAAGCCCCCAGCTCCAGAAGCTCATCCAGCCTTTGCCGCATCGGATCCTGTGCCTCCGTCTCCCACTCATAAAAAGTCTGGATTGACCTCAGAAGGTCCGCAAAAGAAGGATCCTCCGGAAGGGACTTTGGAGAGATCTTCCCCAGGACCAGGGATACTGGACGCAAGAATTCCCCTGATAAGTCCGCCCCTGAGTCCAGATCATCTCTAATCTGAATATCCAGAAGAGAGATATTTGCTCATGCCGCACCCAGGACGTGGACTGTATCGGAGTCGGAGTCCATGGGGGATTCGGACCTGGGAGAGGGAGAAGGGTGGAGAAGCCTACTCTCCGGGTCCGTCACCAGCTCAGCCCTCGCCTCCTTCCACCAGGACTGAATAACCTGCCTGATGTCTGGCTGTGGGGCTGGAGGAGGTGGAGAAGGGGGGGGAGAGTGGGTGGAGGCAGAGGGGGCGGAAGTGAGGGAGGAGCAGGAGGGTAAAGGAAGGAAGATAAGAATATCCGGGGTACCCCTGTGGAAAATAACCCAGAAACTGAGAGTAACCAGGGTAATAATGCCCCAAACTATGCCAATCTGGCATAGGACCAGCTGGGGCATGGTCCGTAGGCAGCCCCAGAGGGTACAGAGAGGCATAAGAGGGTCTTCCAAAAATTCCCGACATCAGAGGAGCTGACATTGACGGCATCCATGTCGGACCTGGCGTTGCATAAATACATGTAGGATCCGGTGTCGGATAGGCTGGCGTCAGATCCACCGTCGACAGAATTGGCGGGGTTGACATCAGAACGGGATTTGGCACTGGAAGTGCCGGCATCGGGGCCCATCCTGTGGTGGTCCGACGGCGACCCCGCTTCCTGCCGGAAAGATCGCGGCGCCAGGGCAGATTCTCACGGGTTCCAGCCAGGAGACTGTTAGAGGAGGAGCCGCGAGGAATGAGAAGGACCGGATCTGACGAGGGAGTAGGGTCTGGTGTCGGCTCACCTACCGTCCAGGAAGGACTCTCTAAATTGGGCACAGGAGGGACCTCCATGGGCAGCTCCAGCGGAGGAGGAGGGGCCTCCTGGTCAGAGACCCCAGAAGGGTAAAGAGGGTGCGACACTGGAGTGGTGATAACGTCCAGGGGACCGGCACTATCTCCAGCCGAGGAAGCAGGATTAGGAGAGACCGCAACCGGCGGAGGTGAAGGGGGAAGAGGGTCTGTCTTTCCCGGTCGCCAGTCGCCTGGTTGCGGGACGTGCTAGTCCCCAATGGAGAGTCACGCCTGATGCAATCCCCTCATGGAATCTAATGGACTGAATGTCTCTGCTATGCGAGGAGAGGAGCAGCCCCTACCCCCGACTCTAGCGACTTCAGCCATGTGGGACCCAGAGCGGGGAACTGACTTAGCCACCGTCAGTCCCCAGAAGGGAGCGGCTTAGCGGCAGTCTGGCCAGCGGTTCATGAGCAGCAGGGACTGACTTACCTGGGCCAGACAGAAACTGGGAGGAGTGTGTGAGCTTTTGTGTCTCCGGATGTGGCCTGAACTTTAACCGCAGGTGGCAGGGGAGAGGCCTTGCTCGACGCGGGCCTCAAATCCCCGGGCCTACTCTCTGAGGAGTGTTCCTTCTCCCAATGTTTGTCCTTCTTCTTATGCTTTGATGGTGAAGATGAAGAAGACGAAGCTGAATCCCTGATCTTTTCCATGTGTTTTTCGAGCAATGCTAAACGGGTCTTTAACAGATGGCCCTCCACAGAGCCTGTCGTCTCCATTTTCGGATGGCCTGGTTAAACGGGAGGCAATTCGAGCAGGTGGCCACCAGATGGTCTGGGCCTAGACAGATCATGCACTGTTGATGGCCGTCTTTATGTGGGATCTGGGTGCCACAGGAATCGCACTTCTTCAGTAATGACATATGATCAAGAACCAAAACTATGGTGAAAAACGGATAATAACCATGGAAAACACGAAGAACTACCAGCGATCACTGAAGCGAGTCTACCAGAGGGAGCTGCACAAGGCGACGACAGGAAAGAACTGGAGGGTGGATCTGGGGATCGCCCATTATATAGACTCACGCTGACGTCGGTCACATGACCGTCGGGTATTGCTGGAAAAGTCTGCCGTTAGGTCCTGACGCCAGATGGTGCTAGTCCTACAAATTATGACCTAGTGAAGGAACCCTCTCGAAGTAAGATCTACAGGTTGTAGTCATACTTCAAGTGGGAAAGGAGTAGTACACACCCAAGATGAGGTAGTTTTTTTTTAAAAAGGGAGAACAAGAGACACTCTATCCAGGGAAGGGTAACAAATTAGCTTCAGGGATGCAAGAGAGGCACGAGTACAACCGGAGTAGGAAGGAGGTAGAAGGATATACAGAAGTTTGACTAGGCACTAGGCAAAGGACAGGAAGATCATGGGAGTGGCGCAGTGCAATGGGTGCGGGGCCGCGATCTTTCAGGACATCTTCTGGAGACTGAGGTGCTGCCCCATCTGTACTCACCTCTCTGGGTTGTGGGCAGAGGTTGCTGGACTCGGGGCCCAAACTGGCAAGGGTGCAGTGAGCCTTTTGCCCCAGCCAGGGGCCACCACTCCCCCAGAGGACGCCTAAGGAAGGGCAGAGCAGTTGGACCTTGGTGGGCTCTAGCAGAGTGGCAGTGGCAGGAAGGGTCCACGCTCCTCTGCCTATACTACTGCAGAATTCCTTCCCTGTACTGGCGGCATGGGGCAGCTGAGAGGAGGCATCCGTTGCGATGGAAAGAGAGGAAGTAGCGTTTCTCAGAAGTGGAGGCCCCCAGGAGGGAGGATGAGGCCTCTAGTCGAGGAGGAAGCAGCTGCTGGTGGGGGACTCTACTGTTAGGGGGACAGACTTGGAAACAGAGGGAAGAAGGGAGAGGGAGATGAAGTCCCTGAAGGGTGCTACGGCATGGCGGGATAGAGAGTGTATCCACAGGAACGCTAGGTTAGCAGGTGATGGGAGACAGCTAGTTGTCACTATCCACCTGGGGACAAATGACCTGGCAAGGGACAGGGTAGAGGCAGTGCAGGGTAATTTCAGGGAGTCTGGGAGGGGTTTTAAGCAGGCAGCATGCACAGTGGTGTTCCCCCCCCCTCCAAAGGTGTTACCTGCGTGCAGCCAGGTAGATGCAAGGGTACTTCACACCAGGGCACTTAATGACTGGTTGAAGGCATGCCGCATAGAGGAGGGCTGCAGCTACATCAGGGAATGGAAGCCAGTCTGGGAGAGTATAAGCTTCTATAAGTGAGACAGCCAGGAACCAAAGGTCCAAGGTGGGAGGTTTGAATGCCACTTGGAACTGGGTGGGGGTCAGTAAAACAAAGGAAGGAAAAACTGCCCCTCTCCCCCCCCCCCCGGACGATGGAGCAGCAGGGATGGAGGGTACAGTGAGAGAAAACTCCCCTAGGGCGGGGGAGCAGAAAAGCAGAGATGGGGACAAGACAGAAGAAAAATGGGGCAAAGCTCAAGTAAGAGAGGGCAGAGGAGTGATGGAGACAAGGAATGAGGAAAGTAAACAGGTTGGAGGAAAGCCAGGGAACCTTTAGGGAAAAACAGAGTCTGGAATGGGAGAGTGAAGCAGGGCAGAGGGAAGGAAGGTGTAGAGAGTCATGTGCGTCACTGCAAGCAGTTTAGGAAACCAGACCTAGAAGCCATCACAGAAGAGGCTGACCGGGCTTTAATGGCCACCATGCAGCTGTGGTGCACCAAGCACCATGTCTGGGACATAGCCATTCTGGGCTACTCTATGTTCAGGAAAGATAGGGCAGAGAGAAGAGGAGAGGAGAAGGGTTCATTTATATAAGAGAGAGGGAATCGAGGCCATGGATGGAGATGGGCACCAGGAGTAAAAGGAAGGGCAGGAGGTGCTTTGGATCACCCTGGAGACAGGCTCTGGGGCAATTATCCAAACTGGGGTAGTGTACAATCCACTAGCACAGGCAAAAGAACTGGATACAGCGCCTGGTGGAAGCCATCATCAGAATGGTGAGTGAGAGGGAGGTGCTGCTAGTTGGTGACTTCAATCTGCTGGATATGTTGTGGAGCCTTCCATATGCAGCTTCTGCAAGCAGCTGGGTCATCTTTGACTCCCTACATGGGGCTTTTCTCGGGCAGCTAATCAAAGAACCCACTAGGGATAGGGTCGTGCTGGGCAGTCCCCTGGGTACCAGTGATCACCCTACAACGTAGATTAACATTAGAACAGGAACAGAGATTAACCACACGAGGACGAAAGTCCTGGACTTTAGGAGGGTGGATTTTAAAGAAATGGGGGACTGCCTTGATGGGGGACAATTGCCAGGGAGGGGTGTAGGCAGAGTGGTTAGAATAAGGGAGGGTATAACTAAAGTAACTAACCTCTGCATGAGGAAGTGAGTGAAAGCAGAAGGAAAAAGATACGGTTATGGTTCTTTTATTTGCTATAATGGTTCTTTATGCTCCCAGTCCAGGGACAGCTGGTCAGCCCTGTCGCTGTTCTTGAGCCTGCCACCGCCTCCCTGGAACTTATCTTAGTCAGTTTCTCCCACAAATAGCCCCTTATGACAGGGCCGGAGGGCCATCCTCCCCCTCCCAATACACATATCCAGAACTGACCACGGCTCAGTCCCCTGTGATGGCGTGGACCCAGGCAGATCAGGCAAGGCTTCATTAAGCCCCCTCTCCCGACTTCTTTTCCACATTTCGCCCCACCTCTACCATAGGACGTCCAGCGTGTGCATGGAGGCGCTACAAAATCTCCTTCAGCTCCCTCCCTTCGTGCCGCCTGCACTGCACAATCACTAGGCCTCCACCTGGTGGCAGTTGTAGGCCGGACTCCACATGCCTCCCTCCCAGTCTGTCAGATGCACGAGCCTCTCCTGCCTCGTCACTCTCCAGCAACGAGCTCCTTTCCCGAACCTCGGAAGGCCAGCGAGAAAAAGATAAAGTGCGTGTGTATGTCTCAGCCCTATTCGCTAACAGGCCAGCTGACCATTAAGGTTCTCTAAGTGGCAAAGGTGGTGGAGAATAAGAGAGTGGTATTCAGGAGGTGTAAGGAAACAGAGGGTGGCAGACAGGAGGTATATCTAGTAAAGCAGAGGAAGATCTGCGACAGGGTAGACAGCAGCTGCGATTCAATGCAAAGAAGTGCAAGTTTATGCACCTGGGGCACAAGAACCCGGGGGCAGAGTACACATTTGGGGGAGAGGTACCAGAGGTCACAAGACCAGAGAGAGACCTGGGGGCTATCATTACCGATGACCTAAAGGTGGCGAAGCAACGTGAGATGGCAGTGGGAAAGGCAAGCCAACTGCTTGGATGCACAGGGAGAGGCATCACCAGAAGGAAGGAAGGAGGTAATACTTCCCCTGTATACTTCATTGAAAAGGCTGCACCTCAAGTACTGTGTGCAGTTCTGGAGGCCCCATCTTCAAAAGGACAAGGACAGGATGGAGATGGTGCAGAGGACAGCAACCAAAATGGTGCAGGGCCTGCACTGGAAGACCTATGAAAAGAGGTTTATGGAATTAAACTTGTACTCCTTTGAGGACAGGAGGAGGCGGAGGGATATGATTGACACATTCAAATATCTCAAGGGAATAAACACGGTACAGAAGAGCATTTTCCAGAGAAAAGGATGTTCTAAGACTTGGGGGGTAACATTATGAAACCACTGTATCACTCACGTATGAGACCACACCAGGAGTACTGTGTCCAGTTCTGGAGACCTCACCTCACCTCGGAAAGGACAGACAGGGTAAAGGCAGTCCAGAGGAGGGAAACTAAAATGGTGCAGGGGCTGCATGGGAAGCACTACAAGGAGAGACAGAGA
This sequence comes from Neoceratodus forsteri, assembly GCA_016271365.2. Taxonomy (NCBI): domain Eukaryota; kingdom Metazoa; phylum Chordata; order Ceratodontiformes; family Ceratodontidae; genus Neoceratodus; species Neoceratodus forsteri. Next base: position 25,530,733 of record CM057452.1, on the reverse strand, counting down.
TCTCAACATGTACACCCTGGAAGAGAGTAGGACTAAAGATGACATGATAGAGACCTACAAGTACCTCTCAGGGGTGAACAGGATGCAAGAGGTAAGCCTCTTTCAAATGAGGTAGAGCACCAGGGTCAGGGGGCATGTGATGAAGGTGGTGGTGGAGTTGAGGGGGTTAAGAGAGATACAAGGAAATATTTCTTCACTGAAAGAGTGGTAGACGCCTGGAACAGAATGCGGGCATAAGTGGTTGAGGCAATAACAGTGAAAGGGGGGGGGCTTCATGCATGTCTGAGATGGATATAGTGAGACAGGTGTAGTGGTGTATTAGTAAATAGGCAAGGAGGAAGAAGTGTAGCTGGAAACTAGTTAGGGTCTGTGGAGACAGATTATGCACGGAACATCTGGGCAGACTGGATGGGCCAAATGGTCCTCTTCTGGAGACAAATTCTAGGTTTCTGTTCGTGCGGGTACAGCAGAATCAACCATGCACTGACACTTACTTCATACACTTTAGATGACGGATCAAACTTTGCTCTTTCAGAGAAATGAATGTTGTTATCCTTTGATGGCAGAAACTGGAAAAGAGACACAGGCAGAAGTCAGTGTAGGTTAAGAGGTGCTGGAAATCAGATAACTGTGATTATTTATATAAAGGCAACAAGATTATTCCCTCCATGTCAAAACATAGCAGCCTGTTTTTCAGCCCCATGCATCCCCATGTAACATACAGGGGGTCAAATTGGGGGTGTGCAGCTAGGTACCTCTGTGTTCTTATTTGCCAGCGATAATCAGTGGAGTCTGGCACAACAAACGTCTTCTGTGCATGTGAAACACCACAGTGACAGGTGTGTTTGAACAGGAGGCATAATCAGTACTGGGTGCCGATGTCTCTATTCACAGAAACATAGAGGTTGATAGCAGATAAGGGCCGCAAGGCCCATCCAGTCTGCCCCATTATTTCTACCTTACAAATGTGCTACAGGCTTTTACTGTCAGTGGCCTATCTATTCATACTCATCTGTATTACTCCCTTATGCCGATTCCATGTCTGTTTGAAGCCCTGCACTGTATTCACATCCACCACTTCCTGAGGTAGGCCGTTCCATGCATCCACCACCCTTTCTGTGAAAAATAACTTTTTCACATTACCCCTTAATCGGCCTCCCTCTAATCTCATGCTGTGTCCTCTTGTCATGCTATTTTTCTTATATTGAAACATATTTAGACTCTCACCTTGTTAATGCCCTTAAGATGTTTGAATGTTTCGATCATATCACCTCTCTCCCTCCTTTGCTCTAGGGTATACATACTGAGCTCCGTTAATCTGTCCTCATATGTCTTCTGATGCAGTCCCTGCACCATTTTGGTTACCCTTCTCTGGCCTGCCTCAATTTGGTTAATGTCCTTGTGCAGGTGCAGCCTCCAGTGCTCCAGATGGGGCATAGCCAGTGTCTTGTAAAGAGGAATTATTACCTCCCTCTTATGACTTGTGATATCCCTACTAATACACCCTAACATCCCCTAGCCTTACCTACTGCTTTAATGATCTGCTTGGATGATTTCAGGTCATCAGTGATGACAATGCCCAAGTCTCTTTCTTCCCCTGTGATTGCCAGCAGTTCCCCTCCCAGCCTATAGCTGGCTTCAGGGTTTCTCTTCCCTGTGTGCATGATCTTGCACTTTGTGTTAAACCCCAGTTGCCACTCTTCTGACCATTCTGCCAGTTTATCCAGGTCTCCTCATTCTGCCCACCCCATCTGGATCATATACTCTGTTGCAGATCTTGGTGTCATCTGCAAACAGACAAACCTTACCCTTCAGTTAATCTGCAATGTCACTTATTAAGATATTGAAGAGGACTGGCCCCAGGACTGATCCCTGAAGTACCTCACTTGTGACTTGCATCTTTTCTGACTGTATACCACCACACACTGTGTTCTGCCCGCCAACCAGTTTGCCACCCAACTGACCAACTTCTGACCTACCCCGAGCCTACCCAGCTTAGTAATCAATCTTCTATGTGGAACAGTATCAAAAGCTTTACTGAAGTCAAGGTAGGCGACATCAACTGCACCCCCTTGGTCCACCACTCCGGTTACCCAGTCAAAGAAATCTATGAGATTAGTTTGACAGGACCTTCCTGATGTAAACCCATGTTGTCTTGGATCCTGTGCTCCTATGGATTCCAGGTGTTGCACTATCCTTTCCTTAAGGAGTGCCTCCATAATCTTGCCCACTACTGAGGTAAGGCTGACTGGTATGTAGTTCCCTGCCTCCTTCCCTGTTACCACTCTTGTGGAGCGGGATTACATGAGCCCTTCTCCAGTCTTCTGGGACCTCTCCTGTGCTCAGAGACTCACTAAACAGTTCTGATAAAGGCTCTGCTAGTTCCACCCTTAGCTCCTTTAGTACCCTGGGATGTATGCCATCTGGTCCCATTGCCTTGTCTACCCTGAGCTTCGAGAGCTCTTGAAAGACCCTTTCTTTTGTGAAGGGACTTGTGCACACCTCCCTCCCACCTGTGTCCACTGTGCTGAGCTGTGGGCCCTGCCCTACCTTCCCCTCAGTAAATACTGAGCAGAAGTATCTATTTAGGATGGATGCTTTTACATGGTCCTCCTCCTCACACTCCCCCTTATCCCCTTTGATCTTAGCAATACTTCCTCTGGACTTTCTCCTTTCACTAAGGTATCTATAGAAAGTCTTGTACCCTTCTTTTACTGTCTGTGCTAGTGTTTCCTCAGTTTGGGCCTTTGCCTGCCTTACTGCCTTCCCTACATCCCTTAGGGAAGTTTGATATGCCTCCCTATCTTTGTCCTGCTGCGTTACCTTACATTTCCCGAAGGCCAACCTTTTGGCTCTGACCTTTTCTGCTACTGTTTCTGAGAACCAAAATGGTTTCCTCCTTCTTTTGCTCTTGCTTTTCTCTGTAACACAATGGGATGTTACTTCAAGTATTGCATCCTTATTGCATGTCCACCTTGCCTGTACCACCTCACCTGTATTTCTTCTTGTCAGGACTAGCTAAACTCTGTTGGCTATCTTATCAAAGTCAGCTCCTCTGAAGTACCATATTTTTAACTTGGAATGGGATGATTTAGTTCTAGTGGCCAAATTGAACCATACCATATGATAGTCACTGGCCCCCAGGTGACCTTCTACCTGGAGATCTGTGATCCTTTTCCGGTTAGTCAGTACTAGATCTAGGACAGCCTGTCTCTTGTGGGTTGTTGTACCAGTTGTTTGAGGCCATCCCCCTGCAGGGAATCCACTATGTGTCTAGTTCTGGCGGATGTTCCTGCTGGTATTGACCAATCTGTATCTGGCATGTTGAAGTCTCCCATTATCAGAACCTCCCCTTTAGCTGTTATGTTTTGTATATCTTCCAACAGTAATGTGGATGTCCTCCCCCAGTCTGGAGGCCTGTAGACAACCCCAGTTCATATGGCTGTCCCATTTCCTGTTTCGAGGGTGACCCATACTTATGCTGACTCCTTATGTGTAGTCTAAACTTCTGTAGCTTTGATGTTTTCATCATCATCAAAGAGGCTTAATGACAGACCACAGAGGAAGGTTCCTGTAGTTATTACTGTCAGGACAGAGGCATCAGTATTGCATCCCTCAATAAAAGTTTTTTTTTTTTGCCAATTGGCTGTTGTACAAAAAACTCATAATCATGCAGATACAATCTTTTTTTGTATTCCAAATGCAGTCTTTTTATTCTGACCATTTTGATTATTTTACAGTTTTTGGCCAGGAATGACACTAAGCCGAGGCTCGTTTCCAGCTGCGTCCTGGGAACACAGGGAAGTTAAGCGACTTGCTCATGGTCACAAAGTACAAGTGGTGGCTGTGGGATTCAAACCTGGTTCTCCAGGTTTGCAGCGCTACTAACCACTACGCTATACTGCCTCCCATGTGGAACTGCTTATCAAGAAATAGTGGCTCAGCAGGCAGCACGCTCACCTCTGGGCCTGGAAGATCAGAGGGCTGGAAGTTCTAGACCCACACCATGGACTAGGGGTTATATCCTTAACTGAAACAGTACTGCAATACAAGGGGGGTGCTGTACTGTTGAAGTGCCGTCCCTCGGATGAGACGTTAAACCGAGGCCTCTTCTGCCCATCTATGGTCACTGTCCAGGTGGAAGTAAAGATACCAAGGCATTTAAGAAGAGCAGGGGAATTTCCCTGGTGTCATGGTCAACATTCCCCTTGTCAATAAAACAGGTCCATGCAATCCCCACCACAGGACACATCTGGAAACAAGCTGTAACAGCTTAGTGCGTCTTTCCTAGTCAAAAATTACATACAAATAAAAAAATAAAATCTTTCCAAAAGGACGTCTGCAAAGTTCTGGCTTTTGCTAATAACCTTCTGATTACTGCACAAAAAACAAATCATTCCTCCCATATCAGATGGGATCTTATGACTCAATTCAGATTGTCTGACCTCTATGTGAAAGTCACAATCAGAGATGTCGTCATTAAATAATTTATGTGCTCCACTTGCAAATTTCCCTTAAAACAAGCAGAAAGTAAGAGAGCTTCGGCTCAAAGGTATTTGTAATCCTAGAATCAAATAAACAAAAAAAATAAACATAACCTAGTTAGGGATCAAAATCCTCCCTAACACTAATCACATGGTAAAGCATGATCTAGAACCCCTCAAAGAACATCAAATTAAAATTTAAGAACTGGAAACATCCACATATATCTTTATGGGTAAAAGTTAACTCTTTAGAAATTATTTTAGAACCAAGTTTTTTATGTTCTTAATTTGACAACTAATCCTTAATAGTTCTGGACTGCAAACAGAACAGTTACGTAAGAACTTACAGTAACAGTAGATCTTCGAGGGAATCTCTGTCATCAGGTCACACTTACAGAACTTAGCGGACAGGTGCTAGGATCACACAGATGCTTCTTTCTGCAACAATTTATTAGGGGCCGCTCATGCCGACATCAGGCTCCGTAACATATCCTATATAAGCGTGGGTGACCCCACTCTCTCCTCAGTTCTTTCCCTAGGCGGAAGCCACAGGAGATAGGAGTCCCACCAGGGAACCAAGGAGAGAAAGAAGGTGCCAAGCAAGCAGAAAGGCTTCAGCAACAGGTTAGGCGAGCTGTAGCAAGAGAGGGAAAAAGGGGGATGGAGGGAGGGAGGGACGGCATGACATGATGACAAAAGATTCCCTCAAAGATGTACAGTTACAATAAAATCGTAACTGTTCTGTCTTCTTCGGGGATATTTCTGTCATCAGGTCACACCTATGGAACGAGTCCCAAGCAGTGCTAAGTGCAAAACAGTCTGGGTGGCAGGAGGCCATAGACCTAGGAAAGAAGGCCCTGAAGCACAGCTACGCCAAAGCCTGCCATTCTTCTGGAGGCAATGCCCAGACTGTAGTGCTTGGTGAACAAGTGGACAGTACTCCAAGTGGCAGCAGTGCAAATTTCCGCAGCGGACATGTTCCTGAAACAGGTAACAGAAGTGGCCATGCCTCTGGTTGAATGGCCATGAACCACACCAGGAAGTTCCTTACTGTACTTTCTGTAACAGAAAGTAACACAGTTGGCCAACCATTTGGACAAGCACTGTTTATATACTGGAACGCCCTCTTTATCGGGGTGAAAGAAACAAACAATTGAGAAGACCTTCTGTGGTCCTTAGTACGATGTGTATAGTAACTGAAAATTCTGTGCAAATCCAAAGTACGGAGCAATGCTTCCCCTGGACTGGCATGCTCTGGAAAACAGGGCCGCAGTAATGGGGGGGTAAGTGGGGAAGTTGTCCGGGGCCCCGAGCTCAGGAGGGGCCCTCCTGAGGAGCTGGCATTACTTCTGTCATTAGCTGGTTTGGGAAACGGGGGCCCATTCCAAGTGGCTTGTCCGGGGCCCCAGGTCTCATAGCTGCAGCCCTGCTGGAAAATAAACAGGCTGGTGGACAGACTGATTCAGAGTAAACTCAGACACCAACTTAGGAAGGAAAAACAGGTTACTCATCTGTAACAGTAGCTCTAGGAGTGGTAGATGGTGTACAGCAACATTTCTGGCAGTGTCCTTTCCCATTTAAAGGGGCACTGTCAGCTTTGGCCCTTCGTTTTGATCGAACAGTGAGAAGTATGCCTCCTGGCACACACTTATCAAGCATGTGATACAAAATGCCCCTGCATGTTTAAAAGTGAAGACTTTTTACCTTTAACAGATATTTTTAGTGAAATAGAGATTCCCTCGGTCCGGTTGTAAGAACACCCGTCCAGAAGCACATCAGGTTGGAGCAGCGGATCTGCCAAAACACAGGTCCCAAAGTCGTGTTTACACATGCACGAATACCACAATGTTTATCTTGTCTGGGGCTGTATGAAACGCTGCTGCCATGTCCCAAAGTAAACCGAGCACAGCAAAAAGTAACATTTTCAGTTTTAAAGCAGAGCTGAAATCCCAGGCATGCGCCCCCGTGTCATGAATGAAGATCCTGCGAATGTGCAGCAGCGTGTCATTGGTGAACATGTGCGAGATTTCAGCTCTGCTTTAAAACTGAAAATGTTACTTTTTGCTGTGCTCAGTTTACTTTGGGATATATCAGCAGCGTTTTCATACAGCCCCGGACAAGATAAACATTCTGGTATTCGTGGCATGTGTAAAACTCACACTTTGGGACCATGCTCGTGGCAGATCCTTGTTCCCGACCTGGATGTGCTTCCGGGACGTGGGTGCCTTATAACCGGACTGAGGGAATCTCTATTTTACGAAAAATATCTGTTAAAGGTAAAATGCCTTCACTTTTAAACATGTAGGGGCATTTTGTATTACATGCTTGATAGGTGTGTGCCAGGAGGCATACTTTTCACAGTTCGATCAAAACAAACGGCCAAAGCTGACAGTGCCCCTTTAAGGCTTGCCGGAACAACTTCAAACTGGCTCCTCCCACCCACCTGGGTCGTAACTCCCTCGGCGCCACCCCGTGACATCAGATCTTGCCCACTGGAAGCCAGACCAGTGTGACACTTGCCAGTGGAGGTTGGGTGGATCAGTGTGGATGAACACTATATACTACTAGAAAGTACAGTTACGTAAGAACTTACTGTAACAGTAGATCTTACGAGGACTGTCTCTTCCAGCAAGTCATTACTTATGGGAGTATCCACCAGGTGGCGCTGTCACGTGGCAGCTTCTTCCAGCAGTCTTCCGTGGGGGCCACCTACATGACATCACTTCCTGTGGATGTGTACAACAGTGTGCGGCCCCCAGTACCTTCTGTTCACCGTCGGCTTCGGCGAACACAGCCTGGACTGAGGTAGAGGGTGGCTAGAAAAACAGAGAACAGTGATCCCACCCAACGTCCTGAGTTGCAGATTTGAGGCAACAAAGCAGGGGGATGGAGGGCGGGGACTTACTGCAAGAGACAGTCCTCTGAAGATCTACTGTTACAGTAAGTTCTAACGTAACTGCACTATTTTCTATGGACTGGTCTCTTGCAATAAGTTATTACTTATGGGAAATTACCAAGCAGTAAAATCCAAATGGGAGGAAAGGCAAGGCTGGAAGCTTGGCCAGAAGGCACGCTCGAAGGCCGAGCCCTTGCAAAACCCAGCTGTCTACGATGCCAAAGAAGCTAACTTCACAGTAAACAGGTCAACTGCTACCGCACCCGTTCTGGCAGATAGGCCAAAAGTGGGGAGGACAGCATGTATGATATTTAGTAGAAATGTCAACTCAAACCTCTTCCGTGCAGGAAAACAGGCCAGTGGTTAGGCAAAGACAATTGGCATGAAGTTGAAGAGAAATGTCAACTCAAACCACACCCTCTCAGGCAGAAAGGCTCAAAGGTGGGTGAGGACACAATACAGGAGGCAAGATGTATAAAGAACTGTAGGAGACCAAGCACAGTGATTCATCCTGATGAAGCAGAGGTCGACAGGCTCTGGTATAAAGTCAAATCCAGGAAAAAGACAAGTAGAAAGGAGCAGAAAGAGGAGCACCGGGGAAAAAACATCCTGGATGATCAGAGGAAGCAATGACTGAAGGGTTCCAGCAGGGAGAGTAGCAGGAGTTCCAATCAAATCTGCATGGAATAGCTAAGCGTCCAGTCTAGAAGCAAGCCTCCAAGGAAAGGTAGAGAGATCCCCAGGCACCTCAGAGGCCTGCAAGAGGAGGCAGAAGAAACCCTGAAAAGTGGTTTAAGGCACTGAAGAGGGCCCCACCCCGCATGAGGGGCGGGCATACCGCAGAGGGGCAGACTGAGCCCCCCCCCCCCGGAGGCCCTACCACGGTCCCAAGAGGCACCCCAGTAGGGGCTGGGCATGAGGTGGCCCACCAGCGGGGGCATAGGGGTTGGACCTGGGGGCGTGACAGAGGTCCTGAACAGACCAGAGAGTATGCCCCGAAGCTTGAAGGGAATCCAGGATGGACTGTGCACCAGGTCCAAACAGCAAGTTCCCAGAAAAAGGGGGCATCAGCGACCAACAGCTGGACGCTGGGCGACAATCCCAAAACCCACAGCCAGATGAAGTGCTGAAAGGAGACACCGGAGTCCGAGAAGCAGACCAATGCTTCAACCGCATCGAAGCATGCATGGAGCAGGTGTCGGAAGGGGGGCATGGCAGACAGCGGCTGAGCTGATCAGGGCCACGAGGGGCAGGCTGAGCAGAAGCAGGATGAGACCAAATATATGAGTGTGCATGAAAATATGCAATAATCAAAGGCAGGACAACCATGGCAGGCTGCTTGGGAACATCGAGGAAGGCAGCCATGTCCCGATGAAAGGAGTCCTGATCCGCAGCAAGGAAGCCAAAAGTGTGCTGGATCTGCAGCATGAGCTCCATGAAGGAGGGATCAGGGGGTTCAGGGGGGCAGCCTCCCAAAAGGAGGATGTGGATGGGGGAAACCATGTCCCCATGGTCCGAGAGGTCCCCGCTTGGAACATCCCTCATGAAAGGATCCCCATCCTGGAATCTCTAGAAAGGGATTTACATAAATGGGGGAGACGACCAGGTGGGAAGCCCACATCAAGGAACAGGTGCCTGGGCAGAGAGTAGGGGAACGGAACGAGGCGGGCCCTGGTCCATGGATCAGAGGGACCTCCAACACAATGCGGGTGATGCCCGAGCACTTGTGACTGGAGGACATCCAGAAACAGAGGGTGAACAAGGGTGGTGCTAGAGGAGGGCTAGCCATCCCGGAACTGCTGACCCTGAATAGTGGGGGAAGGCACTCTGACCCTTGTGGTCCGGGACCGGCAAAGGGTAAGGAACTCAGGGTGGGGTCCTCTCAGTAGAGCCGAAGGCCGGAAAAGTCGCGCACCCAAAGGGCACAAAACGGGTGCCATGGGGAGACGAGACACCCCCGCCCCAGAAGCTGGAAACAAAGTGCCGGACGAGCCGGGGCGACGGAGCAAAGCCCCGAGCAGGGGTATCCTAGGGCCTCCAAGGGAAGCATCCCTGTTGAGGAAAGAAGCAGGAGAGGTTTCTCCGTCGATGGTGGAATCATCCCCGTCGACAAGAGACCAGAAACAAGCCATGCAAAACGCACCATTCCAGCAATGGGAGAGGCTTCCCCATTGATGAGGAGTGCACCGTCAACGGAGAATAAGCCTCCATCGATGAGAGAACAGCAGAATCATGTCCCGTCCATGGGATAAGAGCTCCCGTCAATGAGGGAGAGCACAGAACATGTGTTGGTGGGGGAAGCATCCTCGTCGACGAGGAACGTTCCATTGATGGGGCAACACAGTCTGTCAACGGTAGACGTTCAGAAACAAGCTCCATCGACGAGATGAGGCTCGTCCAAGATAAAACAAGCCCAGCAGATGCAGTTGATGGGGAGAGCAGACGAGATGACGAGGAACGTTCAGTCGACAATGGAGGAGTCACCGAAGGAGTAAGGTGGAGGGAGTGTGAATTCTGCTCCCTCCTATGCCTGGAATGAGTGCCCTTGACCAGGGAGCCTTTAAGGTGCCCCCCGAGGTCCGTTCCGGCCTGGCTGGATGATCAGCCATGAGCAAGTCCCGTGGCCCAGCAACAGAGCCTTGGCCAGGGAGCAGCAGGGGTGCTGTGAGCAAGGAGGGCCGGGGGAACTGTAAGGAGCACAGGCCGGCCTAGTGGAAGTAGAACAGCCAGGGCCTGGGAGAGTCATACACATACCCAGGACCACAGGCAGGAGCCAGGGGTGCAGCGAGTGGTGCACAGGCCTGGGTCCTGAAAGTAGGCCTGGCAGTGTTCCATAGGCCCAGCAGAGGGAAGCAAAATCAGGCTGGGCTAACAGCAGACCTAGTGAATCCCCAGACCCAGCAAAAGTACCTGGGCCAGGGAGCAACAGGTGTACTGGGAGCTCGAATGGAGCATCAGGCCTGCTGTATAAAAGACGTCTGGGGGTACTGTGAGTAAGTCACAGGCCCGGAACAGAAGGTAGAACAATCGGTTCAAGTTCGAGCCGAGGACTGCAAGCCAGGAGGTCAGGAGAGCTGAAGCCAGCAGGAAAATGAACAGAGGGTACTGAGGGGGGGCCGCCCACTCTTATACACATCCACAGGAAGTGATGTCATGTGGGCGGCCCCCATGGAAGACTGTTGGAAGAAGCTGCCGTGTGACAGCGCCACCTGGTAGATGCTCCCATAAGTGATTACTTACTGCAAAAGACCAGTCCATAGAAGATCTACTGTTACAGGTGATTTAACTTGTTTTTCCTGGAGGCGGGCTATGGTGTACTTATCCACACATCTGGCAGACTCCTAGCAGTTCTCCAGGAGGAGATGGCAAGGCACACACACACCTTACTTAGAGAATAAAGATTGGAGAACTGAGGCCCCAAAACCAGCATTCCAGCATGACAAGGTCAATGTAGTAGTAGGAAATGAAGGTGTGTACTGACCGCCAGGTAGCAGCCCTGCAGATTTCCTGGACAGGGACATCCCTGGAAGCAGCCACTGAGGCAGTGGTATGATGGATGGAATGAGCCCTTAGCCCTACAGGAGGCTCCCTACATGCCAACCTATAGCAGAGGTCGATGCAGGATACAGTCTACCTGCCAATCGTCTGCTCAGCTGCCAGGAGCAGCTCAGCGTAGGTGACAAACAGCAGTCAAACCTCTCCCCGAACTCCAGTCGTGTGCTTCTTATAGTAGGCTAGCGCTCGCCTCAGATCCAACATATGAAGCCTGTGCTCATGCTTCTGAGGTGTGGTTGGTGAAATACACAGAGAGCTTGATCACATGGTTAAGGTGAAAATCTGAGACAACCTTCGGGAGGAACTTCGGGCTGGGGTGCAAGACAACCTTGTCCCTGAGGAAGACCAAGTAAGGAGACTCCACCGAGAGCACCTGAAGCTCACTGATCCTTCTGGCCGACGTGATAGCCACCAGGAAGGTGGCCTTCCACGACAGGTGAGACATTTCACACACCTGTGCATTAGTTCAAATGGCTTGCCCATGAGCTCTGCCAACACCAGCAACAAGTCCCAAGGTGGTAATGGTTCACACACTGGAAGGGAAATGTGTTCAAGGTCTTTAAAAAAAGCAGCAGACCACCTTCTCCTGCATCACCAACTGCTGACTGGCCTGCACCCGGTAGGCAGAGATGGCTGCCAAGTGCACCTTAAGGGTCGTAGATCGAAGACCAGACTGGCAGAGGGACCAAAGATGGTTAAGAATGCTAGCCACTGGGCATGATAAGGGGTCCGGCACCTTGCCCTACCACCAAATGGAGAACCTCTTCCATTTGAAGGCATAGCATTTTCTGGTCAACTTCCGAGATGCCTTAACTACAGCAAGGACATCATCAGAGAGATCCAAAGCCTGGAATTCTAGCCACTCAGGAACCAGGCTGTCAGGTGCAGGGACTGAAGGTCTGGATGGAGTACCTTCCCCTGCTTGATGGAGAGCAGGTCCGGGCATAGAAGGAGACACCCCAGGAGCCTGCTGCTGAGGCTGAAGAGATCGAGGTACTAGAACTGGCGTGGACAGTCTGGAACCACCAGGATCATCCATGCCTTGTCCCCCCTCTCCTTGAGCAACATCTTGTGGATCAAGGGAAATAGAGGGAAGGCAAAGAGGAGACCCAGGGTCCAGGGCCTCGAGAAGGCATGCCCCTGCAGCGTTCCCTGCTCGGGGGGGTGGGCACAGAACAGCCTCAGCCTTACATTCTCCATGGAGGCAAACAGATCCACCAGAGGGGTGCCCCACTGGGAGAACAGGTTGTGTACAACCTCTAGGTGGAGAGACCACTCGTGAGATGCCTCGCCCACATGGCTGAGAGCATCTGCTAGCTGGCTGGAGACACTTGACACATGGATGGCCAGGAGATCTGCCTCCAAGCTGCACACGGGGATCCACACGGAGAGTTTCCCTGCACAGAGGAAGGGAGTGCGTTCCGCACCTCTTGTAGAGGTAGTACATGGTCGTGGTGGTGTCCGTCCGGACCCGAAAGTACAGTTACATAAGAACATACTGTAACAGTAGATCTTCGAGAGGAGCTCTTGTAGCAGGTATTACCATTAGGACTAATGCTGCCAGGTGTTAGGACCCCACGGAAAAATCTTGTAGCTACCAGTCAGAGGCGGGGACCACCCCGTCAGCTCCGCCCGACGTCAGATGTGGTATAAAGGGGGAGGCCCCCTGGCGCCATCAATTCTCCCGCTGGAGACCCGGCTGAAGTAAATGAAGAACCGAGCAGGCTCTTCCAACCCTAAAGAAGGGTAACAACAGTAGTTCCTGGGGGATGGTGGGTGGGAAAGCCACATGTTGCAAGAGCTCCTCTCGAAGATCTATTGTTACGGTAAGTTCTTACGTAACTGTACTATCTGACTTCGAGGTGGAGCTCTTGCAGCATGTATTACCATTAGGACTGAATCCCAAGCAGTACCCAAAAATAGGCCCAGGTTTGACGGGAGGGGGGAGAAGATCAAACAGCTGAAAAGCCTCAAGAGAGTAGGCCCTGAAGGACGGCTAGTCCGAATCCTGCTCTCCTCCTAGAGGCAATGTCCAGGCTAAAATGCCTAATGAAGGTGTGGACTGTGCTCCAAGTTGCGGCAGCGCAGAGATCTGCTGAGGAAACATTCCTCAGAGAGGCAAAGGAGGTAGACACAGCCCTGATGGAGTGACCCTTGACCGATCCCGGCAAGGGCATACCATGATGCTGGTAACAAAAAGAAATGCAATGTACTAACCAACGGGTTAGTGTCTGGTGGGCGACAAGAGCCCCTGTCTTTCTGTGAACAAAGGAGAACAACAACTGGTCAGTCTTCCTTAAGGAACTGGTTCTGTGAAGATAATAACGCAAAACTCTATGAACATCCAGAGTGTGCAACAAAGCTTCTCCTTTATTGGAGAACTCTGGAAAATAAACCGGAAGTTGGATGTCCTGGTTCAGTATCAATTCGGACACCGTCTGCAAAAATTTGGGATTCGTACACAGGACCCACCCTGTCCCTATGAAACACAAGATAAGACTCCTTGCACATAAGGGCCTGAAGCTTGGAAACCCTTCAAGCGGAAGTAACAGCAACTACTGTAACAATATTGCTTTCCACGAAAGAAAGCACAGCTTGCAAGTCGAGGCTGGTTCGAAGGAAGACAGGGTAAGTTTCTCGAGAACAAAAAGTAGATCCCAGGGAGGAACAGGGTCCCTCCTGGGGGTCTGATAACAGAACACCTCGCAGAATGGTCCTTCACACATTAAGCTGTGCCAGAGTCTTCTCCCCATATGGTGCACGATATGCTGATAAAGCACACAGGTGCACCTTGATGAACTAATAGCTTAAGCCCAGGTCCAAGAGGTGGAGAAGGTAGTCTAGCACATGCTTGATCGGCCAATCCAGGGCACATGCTGTTGCTCAAAGGCAGAAACGCTTCCACTTCATGGCATAAGTTGCTCTAGTGGAGGGTATCCTCGCTGCCACCAAAACCTCTGCCACCTTGCTTGACACTCCTAATCTCTCCTCTGCTTCGACTGCAGGAGCCAGGCGTGGAAGTGAAGAGACCACAGAGCAGGATGGACTAGTGTCCCCCTGCTCTTGAGAGAGCAAGTGAGTGGAGAGGGACAACTGCACGGGAGGCTCCATGGCCAGTTGCTGCAGCAGCAGATACCAAATTTGTCGAGGCCAAAGAGGAGCCATCAGAATCATTCTGGCCTCCTCTGTCTGCAATTTGTGCAGAACTCTCTGAATGAGAGGGAAGGCATACAGAAACCTCCCTGTCCAGGAGAGGGACAATGAGACTCACCAGAAAACACTAGGCCTTGGATCTAGCGAGCAAAAATTTGGCAGTTTGGCGTTGCATGGGGACGCAAATAGGTCCAACTCTGGTTGGCCCCAACGACCGAAAACGTCTACGACTTCCTGGAGCAACTCCCATTTGTGACTCAGAGAACGAGTGTGACTTAGACTGTCAGTTAGAACGTTCTGGCTTCTGGGCATGTGCACAGCCGTGAGATCCAGAAGGTGTCCTACTGCCCAGTCCCAAACGCTCATGGCCTCCCTGCAAAGGGGATATAACTGAGTGCCTCCTTGCTTGTTGATGCAGAAGACAACCAGAGTGTTGTCTGACTGCACCAAGAGAGGTCCCTGGGAAACTTGGTCTCGAAATGCCTGTAGGGCATACAGAACGGCCCTCTTTTCGACAATGTCGATATGTAGAGACTGCTCTGTGGGGGACCAAGCCCCCCTGGTCCATCTAACTTTGAGGCGTCCGTTGTCAAGGTTTACGATGGGCATGGTCTCTGGAAAAGGACTCCTCTCTCGAGATGGGGAGGGCAAAGCCACCACTGGAGAGAATGACGGATCGCCATTGAGACTCTAATCGGGTGATCCAAGTCTTCTACCGCCTGGTCCCACTGGACCTTGAGGTGCCACTACAGAACCCTCATGTTTAGCTTGGTGAGAGGGACCATTGCTATGGCCACAGCCATGTGGCCTAGAAGCTGAAAAATCACCCTCACTGGGAGAGAGATTGCTGCCTGAACCCTGTGCGACAGGTCCATCAGACAGCCTGCTCTGTCTGACGGCAAGAAGGCTTTGCCCTGGGTAGTGTCCAGAATGTCCCCAATGTACTGCAGTCGCTGGGAGGGCCAGGGTTGCGACTTCAGCCACTTTACAGTAATGCCCAAGGAGCAAAAATGATCCTTTGTTTCCTCCAGGGCCACATTCAAATGGCTTGCCGACTGAGCCGAAATAAGCCAGTCATCCAGGTAATGGTAAACAAAGTGACCTTTCCTCCTCAAGACCGTCACCATCACCGCCAGGAACTTGGTGAAAACCCTGGGTGCCAATGAAAGTCCAAAGGGCAAAACCCTGAACTGGTAGTGCTGGTCCTGAAACCGGAAGTGTAGAAACCTCCTGTGGGAACGCAGGACTTTGATATGCATGTAGACATCCTGCATATCGAGGGAGCACAACCAGTCTCCCTGATGGAGGAGCGGCAACAGGTTTGCCAATGTCATCATTTGGAATCTCTGGTACTTGATGGACAGATTGAGTTGGCTGAAATCCAGAATGGGACAAATAACCCGTTTTCTTTGGAACCAAGAAGAAACGGGAGTAGAAGCCTGTGCTCCACTGGGCCGGGGGGAACGGATGAATGGCCTTCTGGAGGAGGGACTGAATTTCGTCTGCCGAAGCCGGCATGGGGGAGCAGTGGACAATGAAAAGGGAGGTGGATTGTCTGGGGGTATGCCGAGAAACTTGAGCGCATAGCCTCTGTGACTAACTCTCAACTGCTATTAATTTCACATAGCGCTATGATTTTCACACTCAGATTTACCCTTGCTCTGCACAGGTTTACTGATGTTCTTAATAATGTTAGAGCTATTTCTGGACACAACCTGTTAAATCACTGAACTAAGTAGACAGAAACATTCCTTATCACTAACTATATGGGGCTCACTATTTGTAGAGATATTATTGTTTAAAATAAGAATGTGCTACACAGCTGGCCATTTGCTATGATTTTTGAAGGCCAGTGCTCCGATTTTTAATGCTGAGAGGTATGCTTCTCCGAATGTTTCCAGCACCCATTGATCCAAGGTGATACTGGACCATTCTGTGAGGTAAAGGGAAAATCTCCCTCCTAGTTTCTCATTCTACATGACCCAAAAATGAGGAGGGGTTTGAGGCGAGTCAGGCTGTAGGGGAGGGGTTTAGGCCTGGGGCCCTAGGAGCTCTGGGCTGCTCTGGGCCTTGGGCACCTTAAGTGACAGGGTGGCCGCGCCTCTTGAACCCTTTTCCTTGGGGTTGTTTTCCCCTTGTCCCTGACCTTTCCAAAAGGGATGACGACAGGGACCTTGAGGCTCCGACGTATACATTTTGTGGACGGCGGCAACAGCCTTGCCGGAGTCCGGCAGGCTCTTGACGAGTGACTACCTCCTGGCCAAACAACACTGGACCCTGGAAGTGGGCATCCAGTATAGAATCTTGAAGGTCAGGGTGAAAACCAGACACCCTGAGCCAAGAGTGCCTCCTCAGACAAATTCCCGTTGAGGCCGCACAGGAAGCAATGTCCACAGAGTCATACGAGCAACAGAGGACGTGCTTGTCCATGTCCATTCTGGGGTGGACATAAGCTAGAATTTCATTTTTATTGTCAGAGTCTGGCAGGGTCTTAACCAACGTCATAGTATTCCCCCACAGGGACTGCTGGTAGAAAACCATGTGGACAAGTAAATTCAGTGAACGGATGGAACCGGTAGCTGAAGAAATACAGGTTACTCACCTGTAACAGGAGTTCTAGGAATGGTATATGTTGTTCATCCACACTGTCTGGCAGGTTCCTTGCTGCTTTAAATCTTGCCGGAAGGTCTTCAAGCTGGCTCCTCCCACCCACCCGGGTGGTAAAACTCTCGGCTCCAACCCATGACACCAGATCTAGCCCGCTGGAAGCCAGGTTGTGCGTCGAAGCCGGGGAGCTCGGGTGGATGAACAACATATACCATTCCTAGAACTCCTGTTACAGGTGAGTAACCTGTATTTCTAGGGACATGGATATGTTGTTCATCCACACTGTCTGGCAGACTCCTAGCAGTTCTCCGGGAGGAGGGAGGCAAGGCGCACACCCCCTACTTAGGAAATAAATACTGGAGAACCGAGGCCCCAAACCAGCATCCTGGCGTGACTCAAGGTCGACGCGGTAGAGGGTAATTAAGGTATGTGCCGACTTCCAGGCAGATATCCTGGATAGGGACATCCCTGGAAGCAGCTACCGATGCAGCAGTATGGCGGGTAAAATGAGCTCTTATCCCTCTGGGAGGCTCCATGCCCGCCAACCTGTAGCGGAGATCTATGCAGGAGGTGACCCACCCGCTTATCGTCCACTTGGCTGCAGGTCCGCCAGGTGCGGCTTCAGCGTAGATGACAAACAGCTGGTGAACCTCTCCCCGAACTTCAGCCGTACGCTCCCTAAGAAGGCGAGCTCTCAACTAGGGTCCAAAAGGAGCCTATATTCAGCCTCCGAGGTGTGATTGGGGTAGAACCCAGGCAGAGTCAACACCCGGTTAAGGTGAAGCTCCGACACCACCTTCGGAAGAACTTCGGGTGGGGCGCAGGACAACCTTGTCCCTGTGGAAGACCAGATAGGGAGACCCGAAGGGAGTGCCTGGAGCTCTCCCATCCTTCTGGTTGACGTGATAGCCACCAAGAAGGTGGTCTTCCACAACAGGTGGGAGAATCGCACCTGTGCATTGGTTCGAATGGCTTGCCCGTGAGCTTAGCCAATACCAGCAGTAGATCCCACGGAGATGGAGAGTCTCGCACCGGAGCGGAAATCTGATCAAGGCCATGGCAAAGCGCCAGACCACCTCTCTTGCACCACCGACTGTCTTCCGGCCCGCGCCCGGAGGGCAGAGATGGCTGCCAGGAGCACCTTAAGGGTCGTCGACCGAAGCTCTTGCTGAAAAGAAAAGGACCACAGGTTGTCTGGAATGCTCACCGAGGAACAGGAAAAGGGTCCAGGACCTTCCCTAACACCAAATGGAGGAACTCTTCCATTTGAAGGCATAGCATTATCCGGTCGACTCCTGACGGGACGCCTCAACAACGTTGAGGACCTCGCCGGAAGACCCAAGGCCTGGAATCTAGCCGCTCAGGAACCAGGCCGTCAGGTGCAGGGATCGAAGGTCCAGATGGAATACCTTCCCCTGATAACGGAGATCAGGACCAGGTGGGCTGGTAGCCGCCTCAGGAGCCTGGAGCTAAGACTGAGGAGAGCTGGATACCATAGCTGGCGGAACCAGTCTGGGGCTACCACAATCACCTGTGCCTTGTCCCCCCTCGCCTTGAGAAGCACCTTGTGGATCAAGGGAATTGGGGGGGGGGAGATAGAAGGCGTAGAAGAGGTCCGGGGTCCATGGCCTCGAAAAGGCATCCTCCTACATCGAGCCCTGCTGAGGAGGGCGGGCATGAAACAGTCTCGGCTTCGCATTCTCCCTGGAGGGAAAAAGGTCCGCCCGAGGCGTGACCCAGTGGGAGAACAGAACTTGTGCTACTTCCGGCAGGAGAGAACCCCTCATGAGACGCAGCCCCTATCCAGCTTAGGGCAATGGCCAGGCTGTTGGAGGCTCCTGCCATATAAATGGCTAGGAAAAACCGCCTCCAGGCTGCGCACGAGACCATATGCGGAGAGCCTCCTTACATAATGGCAAGGAGCGCGTCCGGTCCTGGCGGGATAGGTAGCACATGGTCGTGGTATTGTCCGTCTGGACCTGACCACTTGACCCCGTAGAAACGGAGCGAAGGAGGTGTGAGCTAGGCAGACCGCGTGAAGCTCCAGCAGGTTGATATGGCATCAGGACTCCCGAGGGGACCAGAGGCTGTACACTCTGTGCTTCCCCAGATGGGCACCCCAACCCAAAGATGCATCAGTCGACAGAAGACCGTCGACTCGGGGCGGACGAACGGGATGCCCTCCTGCAGATGTGTCGGAACGGTCCACCATTGGAGAGCGTTCCACATCTCCTGGGTCACTGTCACAGGCTGGTCCAAAGGATCGCAGCGTTATGACCACTGGCTGGCCAGTCCCCACTGAAGGGGACGCACGCACCAACAGGCCCAACGGACCACCCCGGTGCAGGCCGCCTTGAGGCCCAGGAGGCGCAGGAAGTCCCAGGCAGGGCGCGATTGCCCAACCAGACCTGATTGGGCAAGGAGGAAGAACCTCGGCCCTGTCCGCCGGGAGCCGAGCTCTGGCTCGAAGAGAGTTGAGCTCTGCCCCGATGAATAGAATCACCTGCTTCGGCACAAGTTCCGACTTGGCCCCATTGAAGAGGAGGCCCATCTGAGAGCAACCTGGAGGGCCAGAACTCTGGACCACTGCACTTCCACTCTGGAGGGGGCTGCAATCAGCCAGTCGTCCAGGTAGGGGTACATCCGGACCCTTCGGCGCCGCAGGAATGCGGTCACCATTGCTATGCATTGATGAAGACCCTGGGAGCTGGGAAGAGGCCGAAGGGCATGGCTCGTAACTCGTAAAGGGATCCCTCCGCTCTGGAGCGGAGGAATCTCAGAGGAGACGGATGGGTTGGAATGTGAAGACTGTGTCCTGGAGGTCCAGGGAACAGAACCACACACCTCGTTCCAAGGATGGGATATCCGAGACAGAGTGACCATCCTGAAAGTCTGAGACCTTAGGAACTTGTTCAGGTCGTGCAGGTCGAGAATTGGGTGCCAGCCCCCCGTCCGTTTGGGGACTAGGAAGTACCTGGACACGAGCCCCGGGTCTGAAGGAGGATCCGCCACCTTCCTGATAGCCTCTATCCTGAGGCACAGGGCAACATCGGCTCGGCGGGCCAACAGCAAGGCTTCGGACCCCGTGGACCCCCGGGGGGTGATGGCTCGAAAGGGAAGGGCCCGCTCAAAGACCAGAGACAGGCCCTTACCTCCCACACCCAGCGGAAGGGAAGTGTGAGCTGTCCCCATGGGAGACCCAGGCCAAGTGGCGAGGTCGGGCGATGCCCCTCGACCATTGCTGGGCAGGCTTGGAGGAGGGTCTGGCCGAGGAAGCTCCTGGGTCTTTACCTCCTTGCTTCCCATTAGAGGAAGCCGCTGGCTTGGGTTCAGGATGCCGAGCGCAAGCCTACTGGCCCTCTTGCTGGTGCTGATGGTCCGATCGTGCTGCAGGGACCAAAGGACGAAGGGGCTTACGCTGACGTAGCCGGCGGCCCTTGTCCCTCTGGGCAGAGGTGACAGAGTCCAAAGTGACTTTGGACTTTTCGATCCCTTGGAGGTGTCCCTCTACTCCAGGGCCGAAGAGATCAGTCCCCAAGACGGGGATGTCCGCCAACTTGTGCTGGGTTTCCACCGAGAAGGTGGATATCCTCAGCCACGCCCTGCGGCGCATGGCCACCGCGGCCGCTACCGACCTGGCACAGGAATCACCTATGTCCAGAGCAGTCTGAAGCTGCTGCTTAGCCACCGCCTCTTCCTGGTCCCGCACCTGACGGGCCGTGGTCTGCAGGTCGGTTGGGAGATGAGGGATCACCTCATCCAGGGAGCCCATGAGGGCGTGGGAGAAGTGTGCCACCAGCGCGGCCGAGCTGGCCTGTCGGAGGCCTAGGGAGGACGCAGCATACCCTGCGCCCAACATAGTCCATCCTTTTGGGCTCTTTGTCAGGAGGCCTATCCATGTCCCGAGCGTTTCTGGAACGCTGGAAGATGTTATCAGTAACTAACCCCTCAGCAGAGGGGTGCTCAGAGAAACCGGGCAAAGAGCAGATAGGGACCGCATACTTCCTGGCCATCCTGGCCAGAGGGCGCAGGACAGGGAAGTAGGCCGCTGCCAAAGCTCCAGGGCTGGGCCGACAATGGCCTCAGCCACAGGGAAGGCCTCCGAGGGTGAGTCCCCTCGGTCTAGAATCTCTATCAGGGGATAATGGGCCCGTTTGGACATAGGCTCGAGCTGCATCCCGGTGAACTCCGAGATGAGGCTAAGCAAACCCAGGAAGGACAATGGGCTATCATCCAAAGACCAGTCCCGGGAGGACTCCAGGCCCACCCACCTGGGAAACATGGAGGAGTCATCGTCGGACTCCAAAGGGTCTGCAAAGAGCTGCCTCAGGCCTGAGCCACCCTTCATCTGCTGAGGGTGGCCAGGAGTGAGGGTGACCGACAACCTGCGGAGCAGGCCGTGACCTGACCGAGGTTCCACTACAATCAGTGGGGCAGGTAGGTTTGGTCGAACAACCGGCCCAGAGGTGGGCATCTCGACTGCGGTGAGCGGTTGCGGCCACCATTCAGGCGGCAGCCACTTGATAGCCGGTGAATGAATAGGAGTAGATTGATTCCCGGACAACTGTAACTGCTGCCACAAATGCTCCTCGTAGCGTTGACGCAATCTGCATCGAAGCCTCTCCTCATCCAAGGAGGAAGACAAGGAGGAGCAGTGTTGCCACTAACTCGGTGCCCGGCCGGGACCGCTGAAGTAGGCGGGAGGCGGCTTGACCGAGAAGAACCGACTCGGACCGTGAGACCGAGGCTGGGTCTGGGAAGGGAGAGGGTCACCCGCCTTCCCTCAGCTCGGACACTTTGACCGAGGACTGCCGCCCAGCGGGCAGAACCTCGGTCTCCACCGGGAAACTAGCGGAGGGGTTGGGCCTTGCAGTCGACCACCGGGTGACGGTCGAGAGATAACTCGACTACGCTGGTCGGGAGTCTCGGCCGCTGACCTGAGGGGAACACCAGAAGCCAACGGCCTGAGCCGCAACCTCAACCGAAGTCGACTTCTGGCTGTCCGGGAGGAGAACTCTCCCGCTCCCACAAACGCCGATGATGGGACTTACCCTGTGACTCCCTAGATTTGGGCCGAGAGGCAAGTCCCGATGGCCCCTCTCCCTTTGTGGAGAGGGACTGGCGAAGCTCCTTGAGTGAAGCCGAATGAGAGGAACTCAGAGAGAGCAGGATAAATGCCGTGACCGAGGAGGAGAGAGATGCGGCCTTGGCCGCCTCCTCCTCCAGGGCGATAGAGTGCTCGAGCTGCTCAGCTGAGTCAGCCGTCGTGGACACCGCCCAATGAGCCTCTTTGGATTTTACCGGTGGGGAAAACTCCTCGGGGCGCCCGAGCCTCAATCGGGCAGCACAATCCTCCAGGACGTTGGTCGAAAAAGCGCGGCACAACTCTCAGACCTGCGGGTCGTGGTCCAAGTCGAGGCAGTAGACGCACGTGGAGTGCGGATCAGTCCTGGAGATATTCCGCCCGCCAGGGCGCCTCCGAGAGCTGGGAAACGAACTGTCCATTGCAGCCACGAGGGAAAGAAGACCGAAGTTTAGAAAAACTTCAAAACTAAATTCAGACGAACCGAAGAATCAGGAACCAGTTGAAAAACGCAGAGCGCTAAGGAGGGAACCTGAGCTTCCAAGCAGTAAGGAAGATCTGGCGTCATGGGGCGGAGCAGAGAGTTTTACCACCCGGGTGGGTGGGAGGAGCCAGCTTGAAGACCTTCCGGCAAGATTTAAAGCGGCAAGGAACCTACCAGACAGTGTGGATGAACAACATATCCATGTCCCTAGAAAAAACTTTTCTGCCCCAGTGATCCAATTTCTTGGACTCTGGATCAGTGGGCTGGGCACTCAGGTGCTTGGGCTGACTGACAACCATGAGCAGCTGTAAGCCCTAGAGAATCTGCCTTGGGAGGTTCCCCCAGGAAAGGTTCCACCTTGGGGGGTTTACAGAGCCTGTCCATCTTCCTAGGAACGACTGAGGTGGACGACGGCTTCTGCCACGCAAGTCTGGTGACGTCATGGAAAGGCTCCACCAATGGCGGAATAACCAGAGGTTTTGGCTCTTTTGATCCCAGAAACTTGGCCAGCCGCTTTCGCTCTGGGTCCAGCTCCTCAGTGTCCCACTCATCAATGTACTGAATGTGGCGGATGATGTCCAGGAATGAAGGGTAGTCTGGGGGGGACCTGGGCGAGTTCCTGGGACCTGGAGAAGAGAGAGCAAACCTTTCCTCGTCTGAGGAAGAAGGACTCGCAGTACTGTCGTCTGAAGAGGTCGGGCATCCACTGGAGGAGGGGACCGGGGATGAGTACCTTCTCCTAAGTTTGCCCTTTGGATCTGGATGGGGTTGGTCACCTCCATCCGGTTTATCAGGAGTTGGAGGGAGCCCCATAGGAGGTGGGTCAGAGGGTCTATATAGCAGGTCCCCTTTGACCATATTCCACCAGGTGGAAATAAGTGCGTCGATGTTCACCAAAGGAACTACAGGTGGGGTGGGTGTCAGGTTTGCAGGACCGAGTGTCTGTGAATCTTCAGGATCCCTCTTGGCCCTTGCCAGGCTGCTGCTCGACGTCCGCGTCCTTGGGGGAACCGGTGTCTGGAGCAGGAGGAGGCCCATCGGGCGACTGACCTTCAGAAGGCGGGGCAGACATCTGAAGTTCATCCGGCGACGCCTCCGCAGGCACCGGAACGAGAGTCACCAGGAGGGCGGCACTGCTCAAGCGGCACTTGTCGGCTGAGGGCAGGCGCACCTCGGCCGGAGGAGGAGGAGGCGGCATCAGATGGAGGATGGTCTCCTGTCGCCTGTCAGAGTCATCTGGTCGCTTGCATTTTTTGGATGACCTGCCGGGCTTATGGCTGGAGTCCTTAGGCCTGCCAGCAGGCGAACAGCCTTCCTGGGTCGACGCAGTGGAAGATTTGTGGGGTCGGTGGGCCAGAGAAGGTTGTGCAGGTGAACACCTGGAGGAAGACAGCTCTCTGTGCTTATCTTGGGAGGAGGAGGGAGCTGACTTCGAAGATGTCCCTGCTGCCATCGGAGGGACAGAACCCAACCTCCTGCCAGAGGCTGAAGACGAAGGTGTCCTGGAAGGCGACTTTTGGCAGGACTCAGACCTGACACTATCGTTCTCCCTATGGTGTTTCCCACCTGAACCCTTCTCTCTGGGTGGGGAGTCCTTGGTGGGAGAAGAAGAGCTGTGCTCCGAGGTCCTCTGCACAGAAAATACAGGTTACTCACCTGTAACAGGAGTTCTAGGAATGGTATATGTTGTTCATCCACACTCATTGGCAGGTATCCTTGCCGCTTTAAATCTTGCCGGAAGGTCTTCAAGCTTGCTCCTCCCACCCACCCGGGTGGTATAACTCTCGGCTCCGCCCCATGACGCCAGATCTGGCCCGCTGGAAGCTCAGGTTGTGCGTCGAAGCCGGGGAGGTCGGGGGAGTCGTGTGGATGAACAACATATACCATTCCTAGAACTCCTGTTGCAGGTGAGTAACCTGTATTTAGGGACATGGATATGTTGTTCATCCACACTCATTGGCAGACTCCTAGCAGTTCTCCGGGAGGAGGGAGGCAAGACGCACACCCCAATACTTACTTGGGAAAGAGAGACTGGAGAACCGAGGCCCCAAAACCAGCATCCCGCGTGACTCAAGGTCGATTGGTAGTGGGTAATGAAGGTGTTTGCTGACTTCCAGGTAACAGCCCTGCAGATTTCCTGGATAGGGACGTCCCTGAAGCAGCCATCGCTGTAGCAGTATGGCGGGTAGAATGAGCTCTTATCCTCTGGAGGCCTCCATGCTCGCCAACTTATAGCAGAGATCTATGCAGGAGGTTACCCACCTGCTTATCGTCCGCTTGGCTGCAGGTCTGCCAGATGCGGCCTTCAGCGTAGGTGACAAACAGCTGGCGAACCTCTCCCGAATTTCAGCCGTGCTCCTTATATCAGGAGCCCTTCTAGGGTCCAGAGTATGGAGCCTATATTACGCCTCCGGAGTGTGATTGGGTAGAACACCGGCAGAGTCAACACCTGGTTAAGGTGAAACTCCGACACCACCTTCGGAAGGAATTTCGGGTGGGGGCGCAGGACAACCTTGTCCCTGTGGAAGACCAGGTAAGGAGACTCGATGGAAAGCGCCTGGAGCTCTCCCATCCTTCTGGCTGACGTGATAGCCACCAAGAAGGCGGTCTTCCACGACAGGTGAGAGAGAGCACACCTGTGCATAGGTTCGAATGGCTTGCCCATGAGCTTTGCCAGTACCAGCAGTAGATCCCAGAGGTGGGGTTCCCGCACTGGAGGAAATGTGATCAAGGCCTTTGAAAGCGCCAGACCACCTTCTCCCTCGCCATCGACTGCTTCCCGGCCCGCGTCGGTAAGCAGAGATGGCTGCCAGGTGCACCCTTAGGGTCGCCGACCTAAGCCCTTGACTAGAAAGGGACCATAAATAGTCCAAGATGCTTGCCAAGGAACAGGAGGAAGGGTCCAAGCCCTTGCTCTGACACCAAATGGAAAACCTTTTCCATTTGAAGGCATAGCATTTCCTGGTCGACTCCTTACGGGACGCCTCAACTACATTGAGGACCTCGTCGGAAAGACCCAAGGCCTGGAACTCTAGCCGCTCAGGAACCAGGCCGTCAGGTGCAGGGATTGAAGGTCCGGATGGAACACCTTCCCCTGATTGAGTGAGAGCAGGTCCGGGCGAGCTGGAAGCTGCCAGGAGTCCTGGAGCTGAGACTGAGGAGATCTGGGTACCAGAACTGGCGAGGCCAGTCTGGGGCTATCAGAATCACCTGCGCCTTGTCCCTCCTCGCCTTGAGAAGCACCTTGTGGATCAAGGGAAATGGGGGAAAGGCGTAAAAGAGGCCCGGGGTCCATTGCCTCGAGAAGGCATCCCCCTGCAGCGAGCCCTGCTGAGGGGGGCGGGCATGGAACAGACTCAGCCGCGTTCTCCCTGGAGGCAAACAGGTCCACCTGAGGTGTGCCCCAAAGGGAGAACAGATGCTGTACTACCTCCGCAGGAGAGACCACTGGGATGCAGCCCTATCCGCTCAGGGCATCGGCCAGGGTGTTGGAGGCTCCTGCCACGTGAATGGCTAGGAGATCCGCCTCCAGGCTGCGCAGACGAGTGACCAAATGCGAGAGCTTCCTTGCATAGAAGCATGGAGCGCGGCCCGCCCTGGGCGGTTTAGATAGTACATGGTCGTGGTATTGTCCGTCTGGACTCGGACCACTTGACCCCGGAGGACAGACAAAGCGGTGAGAGCTAGGCGGACGCTCGGGCTCAGCAGGTTGATGTGGCATCGGGACTCCCTGGGACCAGGGCCATGAGCCGTGTTCCCCAGATGGGCACCCCAACCCATCAGAGAGGCATCGGTCGACAGAGAGACCGCTGCTCCGGGCGGACGAACGGGATGCCCTCCTGCAAATGATCTGGAACGGTCCACCACTGGAGAGCGTCCCACATCCCCTGTGTCACCGACACAAGCTGGTCCAAGGGATCGCAGCGTTGTGACCACTGGCTGGCCAGTCCCCACTGAAGGGGACGCATGTTCCAGCGGGCCCAATGGACCACGCTGGTGCAGGCCGCCATGAGACCCAGGAGGCGCAGGAAGTCCCGGGCAGGGCGCAATTGCCCAACCAGAAATGATCGGGCAAAGGAGGAAAGAACCTCGGCCCTGTCCGCCGGGCAGCTCTGGCTCGAAGAGTGTGGCTGCGCCCGATGAATAGAATCACCTGCTTGCTCGAGTTCAGACTTGGCCTCGTTGATAAGGAGGCCCAGTTGAGAAGCAGACCTGGAGGCCGGATCTCTGACCACTCCGCCTCCTTCCTGGAGGGAGCTGCTATCAGCCAGTCGTCCAGGTAAGGTACACCGGACCCTCGGCGCCAAGAGGAATGCTGTCACCACAGCCATGCATTTGGTGAAGACCCTGGGAGCTGGAGAAAGTCAAGGGCATGGCTTGGAATCAAGAGGGATCCTTCCGCTCGGAAGC
Source organism: Neoceratodus forsteri (assembly GCA_016271365.2). Classification (NCBI taxonomy): domain Eukaryota; kingdom Metazoa; phylum Chordata; order Ceratodontiformes; family Ceratodontidae; genus Neoceratodus; species Neoceratodus forsteri. The sequence goes on along the minus strand of CM057452.1, from coordinate 25,504,061 downwards.
GAAGGAATCTCTGGTGAGACGGACGGATAGGGACGTGAAAAAACGCGTCCTGCAAGTCCAGAGAGCAGAACCACACGCCGCGTTCCAAGGATGGTATTATCTGAGCCAGAGTGACCATCCTGAAGGTTCGAGACCTTAGGAACTTGTTTAGGTCGTGTAGGTCGAGAATGGGGCGCCAGCCCCGTCTGCTTCTGGAACCAGGAAGTACCTGGACACAAACCCTGGGTCTGGAAGGAGGGTCCACCACCTCTCTTACCACCTCCTTCTGGAGGAGGAGAGCGCATGTCGGCTCGACGAGCCGCCAGTGAGGCTGGGATCCCGGAGCCTCCGAGGGCGACGGCTCTGAAGGGTGGTGCTGCTCAATTCCAGAGGCAGCCTCTTCCCACCACCTCTAAGACCCACCTGTCCGTGGTAACAGCGACCAGGCGGAACGAAGTGTTGGAGTCGCCTTCAAGGGGGACATAGGGGTAAGGTGACGGAATGGGGGCGACACCCCCAGCCCGTCCACTGGGCAGGCTTGGAGGAGGGACCGGCCGAGGGACCTCCTGGCCTTCCTCCCTGCCTCCTGTTAGAGGAAGCCGCGGCTTGGGTTTGGGATGCCAAGGCCGAGCCTGCTGGCCCTGACGTTGCTGGGCCGGGCTGCGCCGGGCAAGAAGGACGAAAGGGCTTAGGCTGTGGTCTGTGGCCTTTGTCCTTCTGAGCGGAAGAGACCGAGTCCAAGGTGGCATTGGACTTCTCGATCCTCTGCAGGTGACCTTCCACCCCAGGGTCAAGAGGTCAGTCCCAAAGGGAACATCCGCCAACTTGTGCTGGGTATCCAGTAAAGGTGGATATCCTCAGCCAAGCCTCGCCGACGATAGCCACTGCGCCGCCACCCGATCTGGCACATGAGTCCCCTATATCCAAAGCAGTCTGGAGCTGCTGTTTGGCCACTGCCCTGCCCTGGTCCCGCACCTGCTTAACCGTAGTCTGCAGATCGGCGGGAAGATGAGGATGACTCATCCAGGAGCCCAACAGGGCATGAGAAAAGTGCCATGAGGACGGCCGAACTGGCCTGATGAAGGCCGAGAGAGGACGCAGCGAGACTTTTACGCCCGCATAGTCCAATTTCTTGGACTCCTTGTCAGGAGGTTTGTCCACATCCCTGGCGCCAGCCGGGCGCTCGGAAAACGCTGTCGGTAACCAACCCCTCAGCAGAGGGTGTTCCAAAACCGGACAAGGAACCGTGGGACCGGATACTTCCTGGCCATCCTGGCTCAAGGCGAGGGCAGGAAGCAGGGCGCTGCCAAAGCTCCAGTGCCGACCCACTATGGCCTCGGCCACCGGAAAGGCTCTGCCGGAGAATCCCCCGTCCAGAATCTCCGGTGAGGGATACCTGGCCCGTTTGGAACCGGTTCTAGAGCTCCATCCCGGTAGACTCCGAGATGAGCCGAGCAGTCCTAGGAAGGACGACGGGCTATCGTCCATTGACTGACCTCCTGAAGACTCCAAGTCCAGTCGCTTGGAGAAAAGGAGGAATCATCTTCGGACTCGGAAGAGTCCTCGAAGACTGCCTCTGGCCTGAGCCACCTTCACCTGCGAGGTCGGTCGGGAGTGAGGGTAACTGACAGCCGATGGGTAGACCTTAGCCGACCGAGAATCCTTGGTCGGAGCCCCAATTGGTGGCTGTGAGGCGGAGGTTCCACCGCAATCGGTGGAGCAGCTGGTTTTGGCGACAACCGCCTGGGTATAGGCCTCGGATAAGTCGAGGGGTTGTGTCGGCCGCCCGTGACAGTTACTTAATGGCCGGGAAGGCGACGGGTCGGCTTATTCCGCCAGGAGGAGTTGTTAAAATATAAGGTCCTGCACTGGCCGACGACTTACGCCGCTTCCCCATCCGAGGAGGAGGACGAGGACGCGGGCGACGCCGCTTCATCACGGCTGCCGAGACCGAGACCGCCATGACGGTGGATCGCTGGACCGCCAAGAGGTCCGAGACCGAGACCAAGAGTCCCGAATTTCCGAGGTCGGTGCGGAGGTGCCGGCCGGAACCGCACTCTTCGCTCGGAAGGTCCATCCGAGGGCTCCGGAACCGGAGGCACAGGCGAGCCCACGGGATCCTCAACTCCTCCCGGGGGAACCGGGGAGAGGGGAATCTCGGCTGCTAAAGGCGACAGCCCGTCTAATGGGTCGAGAAAAATCTCGACTTCATCGTTGAGTCTCGGTCAACTGACCTGACGGGGACACCGTGAGGCCAGTGGCCGAAGCCGAGCGGTCGACCGAAGCCGACGGTCGACGGCCCGGGGAGAGGGACCTTTCCCGCTCCCAAGAGCGCCGACGTGAGGATCTACCCTCGTCCTCTTTTGGACCGAGAATAAGGTCCAGCAGACGCAGGCCCTTCTCCTTTAGTGGAGAGGGACAGACAAAGCTCCTTAAAAAGAAGCCGTGAGGAAGAACCCAGAGAGAGCGGATAAATGCCGCTCGAGGAAGATACGACCCGCGCCGTCCTTCTTCGAGGGCCACCATCCGCCGAGCTGATCGAAACTCACTACCGCTGACACCGCCAACCGGGCCTCCTGACTTCACCGAGGGAAACGCCTCGACGGCCCAGTTGCAATCGGGCAGCACGGTCTTCGAGGACGAGGCCGAGAAAGATGAGCACAGGTCGCAAGCCTGCGGGTCGTGCTCAAGGCCTAAGCAGTAGACACACGTGGAGTGTGGATCCGTCCGAGACATCTTCTGCCCGCATGGGCATCTCCGAAATCCGGGAGTCGATTTGTCCATCGCAGCCGCGAGGGATAGAAGACTGAAGTCTTTTGCAAAATTTATTTTTAAATCCGCAAACGGAGAAATAGGAACCAGTCACAAACGCAGAGCGTTAAGGAGGGAACCTGAGCTTCCAAGCGGTAAGGAAGATCTGGCGTCATGGGGCGGAGCCGAGAGTTATACCACCCGGGTGGGTGGGAGGAGCAAGCTTGAAGACCTTCCGGCAAGATTTAAAGCGGCAAGGATACCTGCCAATGAGTGTGGATGAACAACATATCCATGTCCCTAGAACACAGAATTTGACGGCAGATAAGGACCGCTTGGCACACCCAGTCTGCCTATTTCCCTACCTAATGGATAAGCTGCAGATTCTAGTTAATCAACAGCCTATTTCTTCTTACCCCCACCCCCTAGAATTGATAGAAACATAGAATTTGACGGCAGATAAGGATAGCTGCCACCTTCTGCTCAAGGAGATGGGCCTTAAGGGCGTTGGCTCTCCAAGTTCTGGTCTTCAGATTGAATTTCTTGCAGTGCGGGCAGCTGGTGGGCTGATGGTCGGGGCTTAGGCAGATGCAGGCTGTGTGGCCGTCCTTAACCAATACCTGCTTCCTGCACGCACACTTTGACTTGCGCCGTGGTGCAGAGGGCGAAGACATACAAGAATACTTGACACCAATATTCGAAAAACTGGAAAAAATGGCAAAAAGCACGGTCGACTGTGATGAAAGGCGTCCGTGGAGCTGAACTAAGAGGGTCGACGGCAGGAAAAGCACTGAGATGGCGCTGGAGAACCTCCCCCTTTATACCACGTCTGACATCAGGCGGAGCTACGTCGAGGGTGGCCCCCCGCCTCAAACTGCTAGCTACAAGATTTTTACGTCGGGTCCCAACACCTGGCGGCATTAGTCCTAATGGTAATACCTGCTGCAAGAGCTCCACTTTGAAGTCAGATCCATCTGACCCCTAATGTGCGGAGCAAAAGCAGTCAAAACCAGTCAAACTGCCCGGAGCTCCAGCAGGTTGATGTGGAACTGGGGCTCTTCAGGGGTCCAGAGTCCGTGGACTCTGTGTTCCCCAGGTGGGCACCCCAGCCCATGAGAGAGGCATCTGTCGTCAGGATGACTGTCGGCTCTGGGCAGACAAACGGGATACCTTCCTGCAGATGTTCCCGGGACTAACAACCACTGGAGGGCGCGCCACATCAGCTGGGTCACAGTGACTGGCTGGTCGAAGTGACCCTTGCATGGAGACTATTGGCATACCAGCTCCAACTGCAGAAAGCGCATTCTCCAGCGGGCCCAACGAATCACGTCGTGCAGGCTGCCATGTATCCCAAGAGGTGCAGGAAGTCCCAAGCTGGTTGCAACTGCCCAACCCAAAATGATCGGCACAGGAGGAGAGAGCCTCCGCCCTGTCCGCTGGGAGCAGAGCACTGGCTCTGCAAGAGTCGAGCTCTGCCCCGATGAAACTGATCACCTGCGAGGGCACGAGTTCCGACTTGACCTTGTTGACCAGGAGGCCAAGAGAGACACGCAGGTCTGGAAGGCCAGGTCCATGAACTGCTCCACATCCAGTCTGGAGGGACCCACAGTCAGCCAGACATCCAGGTAGGGGTAAATCCTGACCCCCTGGCGCTTTAGGTAAACTGCCACCAATGTGATACACTTGGTGAAGACCCTGGGGACTGAGGACAGGCCAAATGGCAAGGACTAGAACTCGTACAGGATCCCCTCCACCTGGAACCAGAGGAACTGGTGGTGGGATGGACGGAATGGGATGTGAAAGAATGCATCCTGAAGATCCAGGGAGCAGAACCACATGTCCTGCTCGAGAGATGGTATGATCTGAGACTGAGTGACCATCCTGAGGGTGCGCAGCCTCATGAACTTGTTCAGGCTGTGCAGATCTAAGACGGGGCACCAGCCCCCATCAGTTTTGACACCAGGAAGTACCTGGGGACAAACCCTTAGTGTTTTGGACAGTCCGAGACAGGAGTCACGATCTCCTTGCGGAGGAGCTGGGCAATGCTGTCCTGAAGGGCTGACAGAATGTCGATGGACACTATGCCGTCCCGTGGGGCTCAGGCTAGGCAGGGCAGGTACGCCTCGAACTCCAGAGGCAGACCCTAACTGACCACCTCAGGTACTCGTCTGTCTGTGGTAACAGCGGACCAGGCAGAAGGAAAGTGGTGAAGCCGGCCCCCAAAGGAGAACCCAGGGAGGCACCCTTCATCCCATCACTGGACAGGCTTGGTGGCGGAGGAGGGCCTGGCTGAAGAGTCACTGGGGCTTCATCTTCCAGACTTGTGGACGACCATGGCCACAGACTTCGGCCAAGGTCACCAGGCTGTAGCCTGCTGCTCAGCTTGGGGCAAGGCTGGTTTGGCCACAGGAGTGGAGAGGGGCCAAAAGAGCTTCTTTGGTTGCTTAGAACCCTTGGGAGCCCTCTGGGCAGGTGTCACCGAGTCCAGTGTGGCACTGGATTTCTCAATACGGGGGAGGTGCCCGGTGACCCCAGGCCCGAACAAGTCGGTACTGAGAAAAGGGACACCCGCCAGCTTGTGCTGGGTATCCGCCATGAAGATCAAGATCCGCAGCCAAGACCTGTGGTGCATAGCCACTGTGGCCACCATGGACTGAGGGCACGAGTTGCCAATGTCCATAGTCGTCTGGAGCTGTCTGGCTACAGCTCGGCCCTGGTCCCTGACCTGCTTGACTGTGGTCTGTAGGTCGACTGGGAGATGGGAGAGAACCCCACTGAGGGTGCCCAACAGGGCATGAGAGAAGTGGGCCATCAGGAGGGCCAAACTCACCTGGCGAAGGCCGAGAGAGGAGGCAGCATAGATCTTTTTGGCCATGAGGTCCAATTGCTTGGACTCCTCATCTGGCAGCTTGTCAACATCACCTACACTGCCCGAGCGCCTAAACATGTAGTCAGCCACAAGGACCTCAGCTGAGGGGTGCTCTGTGAATCATGAAAGGTAACGGACAGGGAACACATAATTGTGGGCCATCCAGGCTGATGGTACAGGGCAGGAGGCTGGATGCTGCCACAGCTCCAACACAGGGCCGAGAATGGCTTCTGCAACTTGGAATGCTTCCCCAGGGGAATCACTCTGGTCCAGGATTTTGGTATGTGGGTACCATGCCTGCTTCTGAACAGGTTCCAGCTGGAGATCAGTGGACTCCGAGACAAGGTGAAGCAGGCCCATAAAGAAAAGGTAGGACATTCTTCCATTGAGAGATCCCCTGCTGACTCAACGTCCACTGGACAAGAGTGCAAGGAGTTGTCAAAGAGGGATCGACTGCCCAAATCCCCGCTGACCCTCCGAGGACGGTCAGGGGTGATGGTGACTGAGAACTGATGGGGAAGACCCAAGGCTGGGTGGGACTCCTAAGTCAGAGTGCTGGTCTTCAGCTGTTTTGGAAGCGGCTCCACCCGAATCAGCGAAGAAGCTGAGATAGGACCTGATGGGTTTCCTACCAAGGTGGAGAAGGCATCAGCCTCTGTGGCGAAAGCCAGGTATTGACTGGGTAGAAGCCATGTTTCATCCTGGTGAACAAGAGCTGCTGCCACATTAAGTTCTCATAGCGTTGGTGCACCTTTCGCCAGAGCTTCTCCTCACCCGAGGACGACAAGGATGGAGAATAGCGGCGGCATCACTTCCCCGAGTGCCGAGAGCAGGAGCACCAACATAGACTACTCGACTCGGGGGATTGAGAGTGGGACCCTGACCGGGCGGGAGGGGGACTGGTGGTGGACCTCGGAAGGGGCCGTCAAGAGCTGTGGCTCCTCCTGGTCCAGGAGCTCCTGAGGAAGAGGCGGTGGATCATTCGACTGATCCGTCCCTCCCTGGGTAAAAGGCAGGACCGGAGTCCTGGATAAGGAGGTATTGGCCTCTTTGGGCGACAACGGATCAACCGGTTTGAGAAAAATCTCGACTGAAAGATTGACCTGCTTCTCGAACAACTGGCCAGTCAGGGAGACTGTGGGGCCGGCAGCCTGGGCCAAGGAACTGACTGAAGTCAGAACCTCTGGTGAGGCGTGGGAATCGGAGGCCCAATCCCACGAGCGATGCCAAGACTGTTTCTTGGTCTGTTTTTTAGATTTGGACTTGTGCTTCAAAGAGGGACTCTGCCCATGAGTGGGAAGGGGCCTGGCACAATTCCTCGAACACCCCTGTGAAGGAAGCACCCAAGGAGAGTGACAAAAAGGCCGAAACTGAGGAAGCTTGAGCTGCAGCCTGAGCCGCAACCTCCTCAAACGCTGCAAGTTGCTCGGTTGACCGCGTAGCCGAGGAGACCACCCAACAGGCGCCCTTGGATTTCACTAGCAGGTCCTGATCGTCTGGATGGCCTAAGAGCCGGTGGGCATGATGGTCCACCAAAGTGGACGGGTGGAAAGTATGGCAAATGCCGCATGCCTGGGGATTGTGCTCGTGGCCCAAGCAGTAGACACACATGGTGTGCGGATCCGTCCAGGACATCTGCCTGCAGGCACATCTCTGGAATCCCAGAGCAGACTTGGAATCATCCACTTACGTGAAGAAACTTGAAGACAAGGTTTTTTTAATGAAAATCTGAAGATTTTACAGCAAAGGGCCTCTTCAGTGCGACAGTGGTACGCCAGGAACCTTATCCTTCCAGTGGAAAGGAAGATCTAACGTCACGCGGCAGACCTGAGGGAGTTACCACCCGGGAGGGTGGGAGAAGCCAGCTTGAAGACATTTCGGCAAGCCTTACGGGGAAAGGACAGTGCCAGAAGTATGGCTAATACACCAAATCCACATCCCTAGCACTTAGGATTAGTATGCAAGGGGACTCTTTTTTTGAGGGGGAAATCAAATAAGGCTGCTCACACATGAGAGCCTGTAGCTCTGAGAATCTTTGAGTGGAAGTAACAGTAAAGTACAGTTACGTAAGAACGTACCGTAACAGTAGATTTTCGAGAGAGGCTCTTGCAGTAGGTATTCACAAGTAGGACTAAGCCATCAGGCATCAGGACCCCACGGAAAAATCTCTAGCTAGCAGTCTCTGGCAGGGACCGCCCCCAAGTCAGGTGACCGGCGTCAGCCGGTACCAGTATAAAGGAGCAGTCCCAACGCCCACCCTCCAGTTCTTTCCCACTGTCGGCTTGCGAAAGTACCTCACGGAAGAACAGCGCTCGCTTTTCTCACCATTTTGTATAAGTATCAGTCTTTTTCGACTTTACTTTACTCAGCAATGTTTGTATAATACTACCTCGCTGTGCATCTTGTCCCCGATGTCGTCGGAATTGCATAAGAACAAGTGTGACTTGTCTGGATCCCAGCTCCCTCACAAGGACGGCCATTACCTCTGCCTCTTCTGTCTGGGCCCAGACCACCGCGTGGAGGAGTGTGAGCACTGCTGAAAATTTAATGCTGCGACTCGGAAACAAAGGCAGCAGGCCCTGGAAGCCCATTTACTAAAAAAGAAAATGGCCTCCATGGAAAAGAACTGAAGAAATTGAGGCAGGTGTCAACTTCTACTGAGGGCCATCACAAGAAAAAGAGGGACAAGGAGGAACAACAGGATCAGTACTCACCATCCACAGCAGGCACGACGCCACGGCTGGTGTTGCGGCTCTCAAGTAACCTGCCCCGGAGATCATCCGCATGAGCTGCCTTAGTGGTGTCTAAGCCGGCATTGACCCCCGTCTGGCTTGCCTGGGGTCCGGTGGGAGCCTCCGGGGCAAAGGAGGCCCACATCCCACTCACGGCCTCTAAATCCAGGCCTTCAGGTCAGAGCGCGTCTGATAAGTCGATCGTCGGTCCCAGCGATGCCCGCCCGGACACAGCTGATAAATCGGTTGGCTCACCCAATGTCTGCACAGCCAGTGACCCTTCGTGAGGCTATTCATCCATCCCTGATGTCGGAGAGTCGCTGCAGCATACGTCGGCTGCGTTGCCTTCTGAGGACGTCGCATCTTCTCTGGCTCCTCCCGAGGAGTTTACTCCTCCCACCCCCATCTGGGGTTGAGGAGCGGGGGATGCACCCCCGATCCTCAGACACCGGACCAGACGTCAGACCACCTGACGTCACCCTCTGGCATCCCGCTCCCTGATGATCTAACATCAGTGTCTTCCGGGTTCTCGAAGTAAGATCTAAAAATAACACTTTCCATGAGAGCGAGCATAGCTTGCAAGACGCGGCTGACTCAAAAGGAGGCAGCATTAGCTTTTCAAGCACAAAACCTAGGTCCCAAGCTAGGACCGGATTCCAGACAAGAGGCTTTAAGTATAGAATGTCTCTCAGAAAAGTGCGGGTCACATCCAACGGCCACAGTACGGCCATCAATGGGCACAAGAAAGGCTGATATAGCTGACAGGTGCAACTTAATAGAAGAGTATTGAAGGCCTGCATCAGCCAAGGACAGGCGATACTCCAGAACATGGTTCCCCGGACAAGTGAAAAGGTCCAGGTGATGGGAACCAGCTCAGACAGCAAAACGCTTTCACTTCATCAAGAAAGTGGCCCATGCGGAAGGTTTCCTGGCAGCCACTAGGACTTCGGCCACCTTCTGGGACATTCTAAATCGAGTAATGGCTATGTCCTCAGGAGCCTTGCATGCAGAAGGAAAGACAGGACGTCTGGATGGACCAGAGTCCCCTGTGCCTGTGTCAACAGGTCCCTCAGAGAGGAAGGGGAACTGGAGGTTCCACAGCCAATTGCTGCAGTAATGGAAACTATATCTGATGGGGCTAGAATGGAGTCACCAGAATTAGGGTGGCTCCCTCCATCTGTAGCTTGATAAGTACTCTCTGAATCAGATGAAAGGGTGGGAAGGCGTAATGAAACTTCCTTTTCCAAGAGAGGGACAATGCACCTCGCCAGAAACTCTACACCTTGGCTCTAGCGAGCAGAAAAACGCCAGTTTTGTATTGAATGGGGACGCAAAAAGGTCCAACTATGAACAACCCTACCTGTTGAACAGGTCTTCTATGAAGGAGGTCAGCAGTTCTCACTAGTGCATTCTAGACTTTGACCGGCTGAGGCTGTCTGCCAAGGCATTTTGGGCACCTGTCACACGGATGGCTAACAGTTCTAGACCATGCTGTAGAGCCCAGTACCAGACCTTCATTGCCTCCTGGCACAGAGGGTAGGAATGGGTCTGCCCCTGCATGCTGTGATTTAACAGACCACACTGAGTCTGGAGAGAGATGGTTCTGGAAGGCATACAACTGCCTGCATTTCTAAAATGTTTATGTGGAGGTGGGAATACCACAGGGACTAGATTCCTGGGTCTGATAAGGGACTAGGTGCACTCCCCAACCCAGACCGAAAGCATCCGTGGTGAGGATTTGGTGAGGGGTGGGAATCAGAAAGGGGAACCCTTTTAAGAGATTGCATGGGTCCATCCACCACTGAAGCCCCTTGCATACAAGGGAGGAGACAAGGACTGGCTAATCCAGATCGTCGGAACGTTGATCCCACTGGACCCCTGAGGGTCTACTGTGGGATCCTAATGTGCAACCTGGCCAAAGGGACTGTTCCAATGGCCGAGGTCATTAAACATAGCAGCCTCATGAACTCCCTGGCTAGAGCATACCGGCACTGAGCCACAGCCTGGTCCTGAGCTATGAAGCGGTCTGACCTGTCTTGTGGTAGGAAGGCCTTGCCCTGAGTAGAGTCCAGAACCACCTCTTTGTAAAGCAGCCGCTAGGATGGGGTCAACACAGACTTGGGCAGATTGATAGTGATGCCCAGGGACTGGAACAACTGAAGGTGCGTTCCAGAGTCAGCAACAGTAATTCCCGGGACTGGGCCTTAAGTAACCAGTCCAAGTATGAGAACACAAAGGCCTTTGTGTCTGAGGGCTGCTGCTACAGCTGCTAAGCACTTGGTAAATACTTGTGGTGCAGAGGGTAAGCCAAAGGGCAACACCTTGAACTGGTACTGCTTCTCCCCAGAAGAGAAACCATAGGTACCGCCTGTGAGGGGGGCACATCAGGATATTCAAACAGGCATCCTGCATATCCGGGGAGTACAGCCACTAGCCTTGCTTGAGCAGAGGAGAAGGCCGTGTAGAGTTACCATCCGGAACTTACTGTACTGGATGTAAAGATTCAACTCACTGAGGTCTAGAATGGGCCTCAAGTCCCCAGTCCTGTTGGGTACCAAGAACAACCAGGAGTTGAACCCTTTGTTCCTTTGCCATCTAGGCACTGGCTCTATGGCCTTTTTGTGCAGCAAGGCACGCACTTCCTCCCTGAGCACCGCTGCATAGTCTGAAGGATAAGAGGTGGGAAATGGTGGAACATCTGGAGGTTGTTCTAGACCATGACCCTGTTTGATCATCTCCAAGATCCAAGCGTCTGTGGTAATGGTTCTTCATTGGGACAGATGGAGAGAGAACCAACCTCCGACCACCACCTCCTGGCTGGGAACAACAAGAGGAGTTCTGGCAAGGAGCAAGACTGAAGCAGAACCAGCGGCTGGGGCTGCTCTCCCTCTCCTGGAGTGCTTAGCAGAGGGGCCGGTGGAGGAGAAAGGGGCAAGCAAGGTGGAGTTGGCCCTGTGTTTACCCTGGAGTCTGGTTCTGGAGCTAGACTTGTGAGAGGCCTTACAAAAAGAGGGCCTTGGCCTGTTCCTAGTTAGACATGGTAAAGGGAATGGACAGATCAAACAGCCCTGTCAGAGGCCTGCATGTCATTAATGATATCCTGCACATCAGGGCCAAAAACTTTGTGACCCACAAAAGGGGCATTCAGGACATCAGCAGCAAATCCAGAGACTAAGCCAGGAGTGCCTTTCAAGGCAAATGCCAGTGGCAGCCACCCTGCCTGAAGTATTAGCTATATCATAGGTGACTAAAGAGATGCTTACTGACATCTTCTGAGGTCTGGAGAACTTTAGAAACTCCTGTCTCTGGTGCCTAGCCCTTCATCCAGAGGGCATTTTATCTTTACATTTTAAGAATAATTAGTATTTGTACAAATTATTACCATTGTTTCTTGGTTTATTTGTATACTGAGTTACATGTGTATTTGGTATGACAGGGAGCTCCTGTCACTCTTGAGGACCGACCTTTTCTTAAATCTGTTGCAACAGTTCTGTTTCTTAGCCTAATCTATCCTTTACAATTTCTAGTCCATAAGGTTGGCCACCTATGGACAGTCCCTTCCCTTTCTTGACTATGCTATAGTGTCCTCTAATTTTTCTTTTCCCTCTCAGGCCCTTGTACAGGCAGGTTATTGTTGTGACCTCCAAGCTGATATAAAACAGGCTGCATTCCTTGTTGTTGGATTTAGTACGCAGTGGCACTATGTCATAAAATACTGTAATGTATATACCTTATGTTTATGAAACCTATAAATGTTGAACATACCATGACAATAGATGTTTTTGATAATGGTAAAACGTTCTAGATGACTATTATAGAAATTAAGTTAGTTGTGCTATTTAAATTGCTGTAAACTGAATACGTCTGAAATTTCATGGTGATTTGCACATATCCCATGATGCTTTGCACTATGGAAGTATGTATGATGATGTAGTTCTTTGAAACTTGGTTTGTTGACAATGCCCTTTGGGGTAGCCTATCTTTCAGTGATTCTGTTTTTTTTTTCTTTTTGGGCCCCCACTACCCAAGCAAATGGGGCCCACATATAGGTGGAGGCTGCATCTCAACTGGTAAGTCAGATCAGAGTCCAGTGTCAGTAGGTGCTGGCTAAGTGCAGAGAAAGGACATACATAGTCTGTTGCTGCAAACTAATGTACTGACAAAGGAATATGGCATTGCAAAAGCTTATTTCCTATATTTTGAATAAAAATCACACAGAGATTGTGTGCTGAACCTGAAGTTTGGTGTCTAGTTCGTCTGTTATCCCACAACCCCTCCACATTGGGCAAAGAGATTATGGCAATCAGAAAGATAGTAACTAGGAATCAGATGAAGTCACAAAAGGGTAAAAAGCAGACTGTGGAAAAAATTGGGTAATTACTTAATTCTGTCAGGCCAGGAGATAATTAAGGGACAAACATTTGTATCAGAGGGAACCAATATTAATCCAGTACAAGCTGGAACAGAGAATGAAAATGATGAACATTCTGTTAACCCATTACTGGCCCAAATTAAAAAACATGAAGAGTTAGCCACTAAAGAAAACCCAGAAAGGTAGTGACATCAAGGGGAAGAAATTAAACAGAAAATTTCTGTTTGAATCTCCTCAAGAAGTTATACTCAGTAGTGACATAGGTAGAATAGTACAGAGATAGAAAGAAGTTGGGATAGTAGCATTCCCCTCATAGCTCTTGAATCATCGTCATGAAAGAGAAATTGCCTAGACCAGCATATTAATAACAAGCATTTGCCGAATGTTGTCGTGCTGGCAATGGCTTTGGTAGTGCAGTGCAGAAAATACAGGTTACTCACCTGTAACAGGAGTTCTAGGAATGGTATATGTTGTTCATCCACACTCATTGGCAGGTATCCTTGCCGCTTTAAATCTTGCCGGAAGGTCTTCAAGCTTGCTCCTCCCACCCACCGGGTGGTATAACTCCGGCCCGCCCCATTCGCCAGATCTGGCCCGCTGGAAGCTCAGGTTGTGCGTGCCGGGAGGAACAGGATTGTAGGATGAACAACACATACCATTCCTAGAACTCCTGTTACAGGTGAGTAACCTGTATTTCTAGGACATGGATATGTTGTTCATCCACACTCATTGGCAGACTCCTAGCAGTTCTCCGGGAGGAGGTAGGCAAGACGACACCCTCAATACTTACTTGGGAAAGAGAGACTGAGAACCGAGGCCCCAAAACCAGCATCCCGGCGTGACTCAAGGTCGATGTGGTAATGGGTAATGAAGGTGTTTGCTTACTTCCAGGTAGCAGCCCTGCAGATTTCTGGATAGGGACGTCCTGGAAGCAGCCACGCTGCAGCAGTATGGCGGGTAGAATGAGCTCTTATCCTCTGGGAGGCTCCATGCCCGCCAACTTATAGCAGAGATCTATGCAGGAAGTGACCACCTGCTTATAGATCGGCTATCTGCAGGTCTGCCAGATGCGGCTTCAGCGTAGGTGACAAACAGCTGGCGAACCTCTCCCAATTTCAGCCGCAGGCGCTCTTTGTAATAGGCAGCGCCTTCTAGGGTCCAAAGTATGGAGCTTATATTCGGCCTCCGAGGTGTGACTGGGGTAGAACACGGCAGAGTCAACACCTGGTTAAGGTGAAACTCCCACACCACCTCGGAAGGAATTTCGGTGGGCGAGGACAACCTTGTCCCTGTGGAAGGCCAGGTAAGGAGACTCGGTGGAAGCGCCTGGAGCTCTCATCCTTCTGGCTGACGTGATAGCCACCAAGAAGGCGGTCTTCCACGACAGGTGAGAGAGAGCACACCTGTGCATAGGTTCGAATGGCTTGCCATGAGCTTGCCAGTACCAGCAGTAGATCCCACGGAGGGGGTTCCCAGACTGGAGGAAATGTGATCAAGGCCTTTGAAAAGCGCCAGACCACCTTCTCCTGCGCCACCGACTGCTTCCGGCCCGCCGGTAAGCAGAGATGGCTGCCAGGGTGCACCCTTAGGGTCGCGACTCAAGCCCTTGATTAGAAAGGACCATAAATAGTCCAAGATGCTTGCCAAGGAACAGGAGGAAGGGTCCAAGCCCTTGCTCTGACACCAAATGGAAAACCTTTTCCATTTGAAGGCATAGCATTTTCTGGTTGACTCTTACGGGACGCCTCAACTACATTGAGGACCTCGTCGGAAAGACCCAAGGCCTGGAACTCTAGCGCTCAGGAACCAGGCCGTCAGGTGCAGGGATTGAAGGTCCGGATGGAACACCTTCCCTGATTGACTGAGAGCAGGTCCGGCAGCTGGAAGCTGTCATGAGTCCTGGAGCTGAGACTGAGGAGATCTGGTGCCAGAACTGGCGAGGCCAGTCTGGGGCTATCAGAATCACCTGCGCCTTGTCCTCCTCACCTTGAGAAGCACCTTGTGATCAAGGAAATGGGGAAAGGCATAAAAGAGGCCTGGGTCCACTGCCTCGAGAAGGCATCCCCCTGCAGCGAGCCCTGCTGAGGGGGGCGGGCATGGAACAGTCTCAGCTTCGCGTTCTCCCTGGAGGCGAACAGGTCCACCTGAGGTGTGCCCCAATGGGAGAACAGATGCTGTACTACCTCCGGCAGGAGAGACCACTCGTGGGATGCAGCCCCTATCCGGCTCAGGGCATCGGGCCAGGGTGTTGGAGGCTCCGCCACATGAATGGCTAGGAGATCCGCTTCCAGGCTGCGATACGAGTGACCAAATGCGGAGAGCTTCCTTGCATAGAAGCATGGAGCTGGCCCCGCCCTGGCGGTTTAGATAGAACATGGTCGTGGTATTGTCCGTCTGGACTCGGACCACTTGACCCCGGAGGAACGGAGCAAAGGCGGTGAGAGCTAGGCGGACCGCTCGGAGCTCCAGCAGGTTGATGTGGCATCGGGACTCCCACGGGGACCAGAGGCCATGAGCCCGGTGTTCCCCCAGATGGGCACCCCAACCCATCAGAGAGGCATCGGTCAACAGAGAGACCGTCGGCTCGGGGCGGACGAACGGGATGCCCTCCTGCAAATGATCTGAACGGTCCACCACTGGAGAACGCTCCACATCCCTGTGTCACCGCACAAGCTGGTCCAAAGGATCGGAAGCAGGACCACTGGCTGGCCAGTCCCCACTGAAGGGGACGATGTTCCAGCGGCCCAACGGACCACGCTGGTGCAGGCCGCCATGAGACCCAGGAGGCGCAGGAAGTCCCGGCAGGCGCAATTGCCCAACCAGAAATGATCGGGCAAAGGAGGAAAGAACCCTCGCCCTGTCCGCCGGGAGCCGCTCTGGCTCAAGAGAGTCGAGCTGCTCGGCGAATAGAATCACCTGCTTTGGCTCGAGTTCCAACTTGGCCTCGCTGATAAGGAGGCCCAGTTGAGAGCAGACCTGGAGGGCCGTGATCTCTGACCACTCCGCCTCCTTCCTGGAGGAGCTGCTATCAGCCAGTCGCCCAGGTGGCACACCCGACCTCGGCGCCGCAGGGAATGCTGTCACCACTGCCATGCATTTGGTGAAGACCCTGGGAGCTGGAGACAAGTCAAGGGCATGGCTTGAACTCGAAGGGATCCTTCCGCCGAAGCGGAGGAATCTCTGGTGAGACGGACGGATAGGGACGTGAAAAACGCTGGCCCTGCAAGTCCAGAGAGCAGAACCACACGCCGCTGCTCCAAGGATGGTATTATCTGAGCCAGAGTGACCATCCTGAAGGTTCAGACCTTAGGAACTTGTTTAGGTCGTGAGGTTGAGAATGGGCGCCAGCCCCCGTCCGCTTCGAACCAGGAAGTACCTGGACACAAACCTGGTCTGAAGGAGGGTCCGCCACACTTCTTATCACCTCCTTCTGGAGGAGGAGAGCGATGTCGGCTCGACGAGCCGCCAGTGAGGCTGGGGACCTCGAGCCCCCAGGGCCACGGCCTGAAGGGTGGTGCCTGCTCAATTCCAGAGGCAGGCCCTTCCCACCACTCTCCAAGACCCACCTGTCCGTGGTAACAGTGGACCAGGCGGAACGAAGTGCCGAGCCGCTCTCCACGGGGACCCAGGGGTAAGGTGACGGAATGAAACACCCTCAGCCCGCCACTGGGCAGGCTTGGAGGAGGACCGGCCGAGGGACCTCCTGGGCCTTTTCCTCCCTGCCTCCTGTTAGAGGAAGCCGAAGCGGCTTGGGTTTGGGATGCCAAGGCCGAGCCTGCTGGCCCTGGAGCTACACAGGCAGCAGAAGGACGAAAGGGCTTAGGCTGTGGTTTGCGGCCTTGTCCTTCTGAGCGAAGAGACAGAGTCCAAGGTAGCATTGGACTTCTCGATCCTCTGCAGGTGACCTTCCACCCCAGGGCCAAGAGGTCAGTCCTCAAAGGGAACCTCCGCCAACTTGTGCTGGGTATCCGAAGTAAAAGTGGATATCCTCAGCCAAGCCCGCCGACGCATAGCCACTGCGGCCGCCACCGATCTGGCACATGAGTCCCCTATATCCAAAGCATTCTGGAGCTGCTGTTTGGCCACTGCCCTGCCCTGGTCCCGCACCTGCTTAACCGTAGTCTGCAGATCGGCGGGAAGATGAGGGATGACCTCATCCAGGGAGCCCAACAGGGCATGAGAAAAATGTGCCATGAGGACGGCCGAACTGGCCTGACGAAGGCCGAGAGAGGACGCAGCGTAGACTTTTCGCCCGACATAGTCCACTTCTTGGACTCCTTGTCAGGAGGTTTGTCCACATCCTCATGCACCGGGTCGGAAAACGCTGTCGGTAACCAAACCCCAGCAGAGGGGTGTTCCAAAACCGGACAAGGAACCGTAGGGACCGATACTCCTGGCCATCCTGGCCGAAGGCAGGGCAGGGAAGCAGGGCGCTGCCAAAGCCCAGTGCCGGACCCACTATGGCCTCGGCCACTGGAAAGGCCTCCGTCGGAGAATCCCCCGGTCCAGAATCTCCGGAGGGGATACCTGGCCCGCTTGGAACGGGTTCGAGCTCCATCCCGTGGACTCCGAGATGAGCCGGGTAGTCCTAGGAAGGACGACGGCTATCGCCCATTGACTGACCTCCCTGAAGACTCCAAGTCCAGTCGCTTGGAGAAAAGGAGAATCATCTTCGACTCGAAGAGTCCCCAAGAGCCGCCTCTGGCCTGAGCCACCTTCACCTGCCGAGGTCGGTCGGGAGTGAGGGTAACTGACAGCCGACTGGTAGACCCTTAGCCGACCGAGAATCCTTGGTCGGAGCCCCATTGGTGGCTGTGGGCGGAGGTTCCACCGGAATCGGTGGAGCAGCTGGTTTTGGCCGAACAACCGCCTGGGTATAGGCCCTCGATAAGTCGAGGTCTGTCGGGCCCGTGACAGCTACTTAATGGCCGGGAAGGCGACGGGGTCGGCTACTTCTCGCCAGGAGGAGCTGTTGCAACATAAGGCCGTCCCCGTGACTGGCCGAAGTAATTCTACATCAAGCTCCCCGTCCGAGGAGGAGGACGAGGCGACGCCGCCATCGCAAGCCGAGACCGAGACCACGGCGACGGTGGGATCGGCTGGACCGCGAAGAGGGGTCCCGGGACCGAGACCGAGAGTCCCGGAATTTCCGAGGTCGCGTGGAGGTGTCGGCCGGAACCGGCACTCCCTTCGGCTCGGATGGTCCATCCGAGGGCTCCGGAACCGGAGGCACAGGTGAGCCCACGGGATCTCTCAACTCCTCCCCGGGAACCGGGAGAGGGAATTCGCCGCTAAAGGCGACAGCTCATTCAACGGGTCGAGAAAATCTTACCTGTCGCAGGGGAGTCTTCGGTCAACTGACCTGACGGGGACACCGTGAGGCCAGTGGCCGGCCGAGCTGTCGATCAAGCCGACGGCCCACGACTGGGAGAGGGACCTTCCCGCTCCCAAGAGCGCCGACGGAGGGATTCTACCCTGTCCTCTTTGGACCGAATAAGGTCCAGTAGACATAGGCCCTTCTCTCTTAGTGAGAGGATGCAAGGCAGCCCTTACAAAGAAGCCGCAGAAGAACCCAGAGAGCGGGATAAATGCCGTCGAGGAAGATACGGCCGCGCCGTCCTCTTCGAGGGCGATCATCCGCCGAGCTGATCCGCCGAGCCCGCCGCCCACGGACACCGCCAACCGGGCTTCCTTGACTTCACCGGCGGAACGCTTCAGGACGGCCCAGTTGCACCGGGCAGCACGGTTCCTCGAGGACGAGGGTCGAGAAAGATGAGCACAGGTCGCAAGCCCGCGGTCGTGCCCAAGGCATAAGGTAGACACACGTGGGAGTTGTGGATCCGTCCGAGACATCTTCTGCCGCAAGATGGGCATCTCCTCAAACCGGGAGTCGATTTGTCCATTGCAGTCATGTAGGGATCAAGATCAAGTCTTTTCGCAAAATTTATTTTTAAATCGCAAACGGAGAAGGAACCAGTCTCAAACGCAGAGCGTTATGAGGGAACCTGAGCTCCAAGCTGTAAGGAAGATCTGCGCCATGGGGCTGAGCCGAAGTTATACCACACCCGGTGGGTGGGAGGAGCAAGCTTGAAGACCTTCCGCAAGATTTAAAGCGGCAAGGATACTCAGCCAATGAGTGTGGATGAACAACATATCCATGTTCGTGAATGAAAATTACGTACCTACCGTAATTCTTGATCTTCTTGGACAGTCTCCACCACTCATTCACACTATTGGGACTGCGCTCGGAGGCACCAGGGACCCATCGAGCAATCTTTTTGCTGGAGAGTCGACGCCAGAGATGGCGCCACAGGAACCGGCGCATGAGCGCCCCAGCTGGCGCGGGCACGACCATCTTGGTTGACTCCCCAACCGCCTCAGTACCTTTTACCAAGGAGGTGCAGCCTAACTAACCTAAAAGAGAAACAACCTAAAAAAACGGACATAAAATAGTCCGGACGTACTCGTGTTAAGAAGGGTCAATAAAGAAGTTCAAAACCTAAAGATTTGAGGAGTGAAGACCAACAAGAGAGGTGAGCTCTGGGATGAGGGAGAGGTAGGAATGAGTGGTGGAGACTCGTCCAAGAAGATCAAGAATTACGGTAGGTAGTGTACTTTCATATCTACCTGGACATAAGTCTCCACCACTCATTCACACTATTGGTAGAGTACCGAGCTAATAACTCTCGAGAGGGCGCAGGAAATTCCAGAGCTCACGTTTGTTAAGACAGAAGTCCATTAAGGATGGCTCTGCCAAGAAGAATGTCGCTCAGATGGACATCGAGTGCATAATGCTTTAATGAAAGTATGCACTGAGCTCCAGGTGCTGCATTGCAGATGTCTGCAATGGGCACGCTGGATATGCTTAGGGATGCTGCCACTGCCTGGTAGAGTGAGCTAAAACTCTACCTCCAACTAACCTGTGCCATGGAATAGCAGTGATGAAGGCACACCACTAGCCATGCTGAGATACATCTAATAGCGACAGGTTGACCCAGCCGGCCTCACTGAAGGAAACTAACAGTTGCTGGGTTTTTACGAAAATCCTTGGTTCTATCTAAGTAGAAACGCAAGGCCCTCTAACATCCAGAGAATGAAGAGAGCTGCCCTTCATTTTGGAAGTCCGCAAAATAAGAGGGAAGGACCAAAGGTTGGTTAAGATGAAATTTTGACACAACCTTAGGAAGAAATTTAGGATGAGTATGAAAGACTACTTTGTCCTTATGGAACACAGTATAATGGAGGGTCTGTGACCAGGCATGTATCTCAGAGACCCACGATTGAGGTAATGCCACTAGGAAGGCAGTCTTCCAGGTGAGAAACTTTAGCTCACAGGTAGCTGGAGGCTCAAAAGGTTTCTGAGAGAGCATGTCTAGCACAAGATTAATGTCCCAGGCTGCAACAGGACGCCTTGTAGGAGGTCTGTGCAGAATGCCCTTAAGAAATCTCTTAACCATAGGTAACTGAGCCAGTGAAAGAGAAAAAACGGCTCATGATACACTGAAATGGCACTAAGGTGAACCTTAACTGTAGAGTACTGGAGACCTGAGTTGAGAGGTCCAAAAGGTACTCTAAGACTTTATCTGAGGGCAGGAAAAGGGATTCAAAGAGGACTTTGCACCACAGAGGGAAAAGTGCTTCCACTTAGCCGTGTAAGTTTTCCGCGTGGCCGGCTTCCACGCAGCTAGAAGGACATCAGAAACTTTTCGAGAGACATTGAACCGATTTACTTCTACCGCTTCAGCAGCCAAGAGTGAAGGTGAAGAGATGTCAGATTGGGATGGACCACCGGTCCCCGAGTTAAAAGGTTCATCTGCAAGGGAAGTGGTCTCGGAGAAACTTCCACCATACTGTTGAGAAGTGGAAACCACAGTTGTCGAGGTCAAAAGGGAGCAATGAGAATCATCTCATCTCCCTGAGACTCGAACTTGAAGAGTACCCTCTGAATTAGAGGAAGAGGCGGAAAGGCGGAAAGAAAGCGTTTTGTCCACTGCAGCCTGAACGCATCCTGACAAAAAATGCCAGGCCCTGGATTTCTGGAGCAGAAGAGAGGCAGTTTTGCGTTGAGTGGGGACGCAAAAAGGTCCAGGTCTGGAGTTCCCCACTCTTCGAATAGTGACTGAACTATGGTTGAGTGGAGAGACCACTCGTGAAGATCTGTGTCTGTTCTGCTGAGACAGTCTGCCAAGTTGTTCTGTACATCTGGCAGGTAGATTGCTTGAATTAGAACCTTGTGCTCCAAGCACCATTCCCAGACCCACATCGCTTCTCTGCATAAGGGGTAAGAATGAGCACCGCCCTGCTTGTTGATGTAATACATCACTGCTTTGCTGTCCGTTTGGAGGAGAATATTCTTGTGACAGAGAATGTCCTTCAAAGCTCGGACTGTATAAAGGCCGGCCCTTATTTCTAGGACATTTATGTGAAGCTGGGACTCGGGTTGAGTCCACACACCCTGAGTGTGGAGAGCCTGACAGTGAGCTCCCCACCCCATTAGTGAGGCGCCTATGGTAATGGAGATCTGATGGTCCAGAGGGGCAAAGGGGTATCCCTGCAGGAGATTGTCTTCTTGAGACCACCAGGTGAGAGACCTCCGTAGGGGTTCTGTCACCTTGATGACACAGGACTGCGGGTGAGTGGTTGGAGACCACTGAGTACAGAGCATCCACTGGGTGGTTCTCATGTGCAGACGGGCCAGAGGTACAGTGAACACTGAGGATGCCATGAGGCCCAGCATCAGTTGCATCGAGAGCACTGTAACGGACCTGTTCTCTCCGATGTAACGGGCCATCTGAAGGATATCGTTCCTTCTGTCCTCTGGGAGAAAAGCTCGGACAGGATGTGTCCAGAAGGGTCCCCATGAAAAGGAGCCTCTGGGAGGGCTGCAAGCTGTGATTTCTTGAGGTTCAGCAGGACTCCCATGGACGTAATGAGGTGAGAGGTCGCCTCACGGCATCCAGAGTCCCTTGCCTGGAAGGACTTGCCAGAAGCCAATCGTCCAGATAAGGGAACACCTGTATTCGAGTTTTCTGAGGTGCGCCATGAGAACTGCACAACACTTTGTAAAAACTCGCGGCGCCGAGGATAGCCCAAAAGGCAGGACTCTGAACTGATAATGTTGTCCCAGAGCCACAAACCTCAGGAATTTGTGATGCCTCGGTGAATGGGAAAGTGCTGGTAAGCATCCTGCATGTCTAGGAGGCTAACCAGTCGTGTTGATGAAGCAAAGGCAACAGGGTTCCTAGGAATTATTTTGAATTTCTCCCTGGGGAGAAATTTGTTTAGCTTTCTGAGATCTAGAATGGGCATTCCCCAGACTTTTTGAACCATAAAGTAATGAGAGTAGAACCCCGTGTCTCGCTGATGCAGCGGCACAAGTTCTACTGCCCTGTTGTTTAGAAGGCCCTGAATCTGGCGTGAGAAGGTCTGACTGAAGGGCAGACAGCCTGACTGTCATTTGGGAGGACAACCGGAGGGTTTCACAAAATAGAGTGAGTACCCTCGCTGGATTATCCGAAGGACCCATTTGTCTGAGGTTATGGACTTCCACTGGCTGTGAAGTGCATCAGCCGACCTCCCACCGGAGAGGAAAAGTCCACCTCGGCAGTTGAGGTGGGACTTGGGTCAGCACCATAGTAGCGCTGGAAGCGCTTTGGGCCTTGCGCTTTCTTGCCGCGCTCTTCTTTGAGGTTGGGCAGGTTGGTTCTTATGGAAACTTCTGCCTCTGCCTCAAAAGGACTGACAGTTATGAAACTGACGCTACTGGCATGCTGCCTCGAGAGGAGCAGGAGGGGTCTAGCCAACTTAATGGCTGACCTAGTCTTTTCTGTAGCTTCTAGAGTTCACTACCTGAGGACCAAATAAATATGCACCATCAAAGGGCAATGCCATTACCTGCTGGTTGCGCATCACTGGTGAAGCTTCGAAGGGCGAGCCAGGAATGGCGGCGGTGCAAATACCAGCAGCTGCTGAACGGGAAGCGGAGCCTAAAGCGTCCATGGCTGCTTTAACCTGTTGGTTGTTAGATTCAATACCCTGGTAATGGTTTGAGAAGCTCTGGTTTGAATCCGACCGGAAGAGCTTCAACCATTTGCTTGAGAGAGTGCCACAGGATATACTGCATTGAGAAAAATAGCCCTGGTAACTGGCAATACGCATACTTAGGTAGAAGCAGCAAAGACTCTCTGCCCCAAGGTGTCTATCTTACAGATTCCTTGTTAATAGGTCGAGCTGTAGTGGTTTGAGGAAGGACGACCTTATCATTCGCCAGGACTACAATAGGATCCGAAAGGCTTGGGATGCCAAATGGGACAATCCTTGGGGCTGAATATTTTCTATCAATGGATTTAGCCACCGATGAAAGAGAGCAGGATTATTCCATACCATTTGGAGACAGCGCCTCAAGGAAGGCTGAATCGGAGGAGTCAAATCCAGGGATCTCCGAGGCGTGAAGGTATTGGAGTCTTAGCAATTTCCCAGGATCGGTGTCTGTAGTCTGAGAGAAAGTGTGGAAATCATATTCTTCAGCAGAGACTTAAATGATAGGTCCTCGACCACAGGCTCTGCAGCAGTAAAAGATCCTGCTTCGTCCACCTCATCGCCCAGCCGAAGGTCTGGGTCAGGCTCAACGTCATCTCCTGACAGTCCAGGAGGGACTGTATGGACAGGAAAGGGATGAAAGCCAGAAGAGGAAGGAGGAAAAGAGACAAAAGGAAAGTCCCCAAGAGCCACCGGTGCAGAGAACGACGCCGAGAAACCACGTGGCACCGCGGGCGACGCTGCGAAACGCCGAGGGCAGCGCCAGCTGAGATGCACGCGCCAAAGGCGCCCTAGAGACCAAAACAGGTTTTGAAGGAAAAGAGCAGGAGATAAGGGCATGGTGTGGCCCCCGCGCCCAAAGCCAGTGGAGGGGCACCTAAGTACGGAGTCGACGGCACCAAGAAGGTGCCGCTGACCAGGAAAGTCCAACCGCTCCTCTGGTCGCCCAGAGAGCCCAAGGCCCATGAACGGATCGAGCCAGGTAGCCGAACCAACCTCCGGCCCATTGCTCCATAAGAGCAGCCCACTGATGAAACTGCTCATCTGAAGACCTACCTGTGGGTGGGGTAGACTCGATGTCAAGACGCCGCTACCAGAAGCCACTGTTGACGCATTCAAGGAGGAGACCGCAACTAGCCCCGATAACCGAACGCCTACGCCAAGAGATATCAGAGGGCCGTAACTCGGAGTGATGCCTTCTCTTTAGACCCACGGGTCAAGAATCGAGGTCGAAGCGTAAGCAAGGAATGCGACCGCTTGGCTTTCGTTTTGGGACTGCCCATCCCCGGGCATTGGACTGACCATTGTCAGACCCCCCTTCCGGAGAAGGCAGCGGACCGGACCCAGCCCGACTGACTGAACAGCTTTCATACGAAGTCTCCCTACCGTCACCTGACCTGCTCATGGTCGACTCCATCAGTGTAACCTGAGACTTATCGTCTTTATTTAAAAAAAAGAATAACTTAAGCGATACTGTAGCGAGATAATACTACAAAATAATAAAAACTGAAAACTATGCTGCTAGTTTGAAGTTTGACTCCCGACAGGCAAGCAACGTCGTCACTGAAGCGCACTCGACAACGGGAAAAAAGGAACTGAGGCGGTTGGAGAGTCGATGCCGAGATAGTCACTGCCGTGCGAGCTGGGGCTCGCGACGCCATTCCTCACGGCGCCATCTCTGTCGTCTACTTCCCAGCAAAAAGTTTGCTCCCGATGGGTCCTAGTGCCTCCAGCGCAGATCCCAATAGTGTGAATGAGTGGTGGAGACTTATGTCCAGGAAGATACACATTTTTGGCAGGATCTGAAAAATGACAGCTGTGCTGTTCATAAGGAGATGTTAAAAAAATAGCAGTGGTGAAAATGTGGCATATAAGTATTGCAAATTTGCGAAGTTACAAGGGTGCATGGGAAATGTGCAACGCACACTTGTAACAGTCATTTTATGGAGTTCCGGCACCAAATTTTCAACATAGGCATTTTAGCACCTCTGCTCATGTATAGTGTCACTGTCATTTCTCAAACTGTCCCAAAAGTGATTTAGCACAGCGATCGCGCAATTCTGCGCGCTGGACGTGTGAAAACCATTTCGGCAGGATATGTAAAATGACAGCTGTACTGTTCATCAAGAGGTGGGAAAAATGCCAATGGTGAAAATCCAGAGCTAAAAATATTACAATGTATAAATATTACGGTTATAAGGCAACCGAGCAACGACGCCGAACACATTCACTTTATGGAGTACCGGCCATCAAATTTTCAACATACGATTTTAGGACCTCTGCTCATGAACAGTGTCAGTTGTCATTTTCAGAATCGCCTCAACACTGATTTCCCACAGCGATCATGTATTATGTGCCGGAAGTGCGGAAACGACGCTAAGATGTGAAAAATGACAGCTATACTGTTCACAAGGAGGCATAGAAAATGACAATGTTGAAAAATCTAGATTAAAAATATTGCGACCAAGAATGTTACGAAAGCAAGAAAGTAACTGGGCGCAACGACAAAGTCAGAATCAGTCATTTTGGATTTTTTCCACCATATTTGCAACATAGGCTTGTTGAGGAGCCCACCTCATGAGCACTACTGTCCTTACGTTAATCATTTCCAAAAGGTGATTCCGCGCAGTGACTGCGAAATCACCTTTTGGGACCGATTAACGTCATAAGTGTGACACAATTCATGAGGAGGGGTCCCAAAAACCCATGTTGAAAATTTGGTGCAAAAATTCCAAAAAATGCCTGAGATATGCATCAAAGTTGAAAAAACCCTATCTATCCCATTATACAGCTTCCTCAGTCTGCGGTCGGCTTTGAAGAGTGAAGAGCGTGTTCCGATCCACCGAAGATCATTGTGTGTCCAATGGAGGCAAGTACAGGGTGAGGGAAGGTGGGGAGGCAGGGTGCACAGTGGTGGGTGTAAGTGGTGGGTAGGGAGACTACGAGGACTGTTTCTGTTTACAGGTAGTTAAAAAAAAAAAAAAACATTGTGGATGGTTTTCTTCATAGGTGGTTTTTTAGGGGTACAGTAGCCAACTGGGGATTAGGCACCCCATCGGCACAAAGAGGGTGACATCATGCCGACAGGGGAACATTAAAGCGGAAAGGAGGGGCGGATGCCGGCGGGGATTGGGCAAACAATGAGCGGGGGAAGAAGACACATTCTGCTGGCCAGGAGTGGGCTCCACCGTCGGCACATACTGGTGAGACAAGCCAGACAGGGATTGGGCACCATGAAGTCGGCTGTTTACGCGGCCACTGTGCCGCCATGCTTTAGCTGGCGGGCAGGAAGGTCCTGTAAGACGAGCCTGCTCACACTGCAGCGACCTTCCTTAGATGTGCTCGCCACATTAGTATGCATGGTGTGGCGCCGGCATGCAAGCTGATTGGGGAATGAGGGACGCACCTAATGGTGCGTGCCCTGCATTCGCCCAACAGCGACCACACCCCCAAATCTGCACTACCGCAAGATGTTGGCTGCGCAAGCACACCAACATAAAAAGGGGGAGATAAAAATTTTGAGTTGCAATGTAGCTGGCCTAGAAGGAAAATTAGAGGATGCTCAGTGGATTGAAGAGACACAAAAGTTTCAGGCAGTGATGCTACAGGACACCTCGTTAAAAAGAACTGAAGCAAACGTGATGAAAGATTTTCATGTTAACTATGTACCTGCTAAAAGATCAACAAGGTATGGACATGCAAGAGGGTGCCTAGCTACAGTGGTCTCAACAGAAGCATTTAAAAATACAGAGAGGATAGAAGGAAATAGACAGTACATTCTAGGAAGAATCCTGGGAAGGAAGGAAAATCCCTCCCTGATCTGTGTCAACGTATACATTCCTCCAAAAGTAAATGGAGAAATAGAAAAACAGATATTTTTAGAACTGACATGAGTTATCGAGAATGATGGAAAATGATGGTTCTCGTCCAATATGTATAACGGGTGATGTCAATGCAAGAATAGCCCATAAGGTGGAAAATTATTCCAATAAATGGGGAGTAGATTTGTTATCCATTCCAATTAGAGCTTCAAAGGATAAAAAAAATGTAATTCTAGAGATAAGAAATTGCTTAATTTGGCTAAAGATAACATTAAGAATATTGAATGGGAGGACAAAGTGGGATTATGGTGGTAAACATGCCTTTCCACTGAAGAATGGTAGCTCAGACATTGACAGCGCCTTCACAGATGTATGGTCATTTAACAAAGTTAAAGGATTTGCGGTTCTGGAAAAGTGATCACTTCCCAACAGCCGTAACTATGGAGACAGTGAATGAAGGGCACCACTATGCGCTAAGGGAAAACTCTGATGATGCTAATGGGTATAAGGCAGTAATGAATCAAAAAAGATAAAGTGGGATCCAGCAAAAAAAAAAAAAAAAAAAATCAATGAGCTATTATATAATATTTTAATCAAAGAAAAGGCTGTACAAATACCTGATGTGGATAATTATAAGGAAAATAAGGAATGGATACAAAATGTGGAGGACATTTTTGAAGTCATAGTTGACTCCCTAGGTAAAGAGGTTAGGGTGAGGCAATCTCAAGGGAAGGTGATAAAGGATGGTGTGCTAAGGAGTGTACGAAATAGAAAAATATGGTAATAAAAGCTGGAAGGTGTAGTAAAGGATATAACTCCATGGGGTAAGGGAAGCCTACTTAAACCTTAGGAAAGAATATAAAAGATTGTTAAAGGGGAAACAGTTCCAATATAAGAACATGTTATGGATTAGTCTACAGGATGCTATTATATACAAGGACTGTAAGATGTTCTGGAATATGGTAGCCATTGGCAAGGATAATAGAGAACTAAATATAATAAATAATAACATTTTATTTGTATGGCGCCTTATCCGAAACCAAGGCACCTCACATTTTAAAAACAACAATATAAAACATAACATATTCAATAAAATCATACAGATATCAAAGAAATTCAATTATTAAAAGCTTGAAGCTACAGATAAGTCTAACGCTTGCTTAAATGCCTCCACAGTTACGCACTCCCAAATCCAACAGGATTGAGAATTCCAAGGTAGGAGCAGCAACTCAACAGCTCTTGCCCCAGAAGATTTTAAACATACCCTTGGAACCTCTAGCAACCCCTTGCCGGCTAAGCGAAGTGATTGACCGGGCTGGTAGGGAATCAAGAGCTCTTTCAGGTAGTCCAGGCCTAGTCCGCATAGGCCTTTAAAAGTCAGCAAGCCGACTTTATAGGTAATCCGCCACTGTACTGGCAGCCAGTGCAGCTCACGCAGCACCGGCGAAATATGGCAAGATCGCGAGGACCTCATCAAAAGCCAGGCCGCTGCATTCTGCACCAGCTGCAGGTGGCAGATTTCTACCCCAGGAAGCCCTAGGTAGAGGGATTTGCAATAATCTAAGCATGAGAAAACAAAGGCATGGATCAATGTAATCAAGGGAGGCAGTATAGTGCAGTGGTTTAAGGCTCTGAGCTGCAAATCTGGTGACATCCAGCAGACCAGACCAGGGTTTGAATCCCACAGCTTCCACTTGCATACTGTGTGACCCTGAGCAAGTTACTTAACTTCCCTGTGCTCCCAGGTCACTCCTGTAAAAAAGCTTTCAGCTTAATGTGCTACTCCTGGTTAAACAACTAAATAAATAAAAAAAAATGTCAGAAGGTCACCAGATGGAACTAGGTGCCTAATCCTGGCGATATTCCTAAGACGGTAAAAGGAAGTTTTGACAACCGCAGACACTTGCGAATGCAAGGTCAGCCCTTCGTCAAAAAATACCACCAGGTTACGCATCCATTCAGAAGTCGGGAGTGAGGCGCCGCTGAGAAAAATTCCCGAGGCCATCTTCCTCAACCCCTATCTGACGCACCGGATCCACAACCAACACCTCAGTTTTGTCTGGGTTCAACTTTAGCCAGCTGGAATCCATCCAGTCTTGGATTTCTTACAGTTAAGGACCAATACAGCTCCATTCTGGTCGGGTGCAAAAGACAGGTAGAGCTCGGTATCATCAGCATAGCAGTGAAACCTCAGCCCATACCTTCTTACAATGTCTCCGAGGGGCAGCATACACACCGCAAACAGCATGGGTGAGAGGACCGAACCCTGAGGAACTCCACATGACAGAGAAGTAGGGTCTGAGAAATAAACACCAGACACCACTCTCTGAGTCCTACCCCAGGAGGAGAGATGAAAACCACCCAAGGACTGTTCCTGACAGTCCACAGATGAACCTCAGACGGCCCAACAACACCTCATGGTCCACGGTGTCAAAAGCTGAAGAGAGGTTAAGAACCACCAAGATGGAACGTTTCTTCTGATCTCTAGCCATCAGGAGATCATTGAGCACCCGAACCAGCGCTGTCTCGGTACTGTCTCTCTTACAAAAACCGGACTGGAGTGGTTCATAGATGTCATGGATGGTCAAATGGTCCTCCAGTTGCGCAGCCACTCCTTTCTCAATAACCTCCCTAATAAAAGGAAGGTTAGAGATAGGTCTGTAGTTTGCATGGCATTCTGGGTCCAAGGAAGCGTTCTTCAAGAGAGGTGTCACCACCGCCTCTTTCAGAGAGCTAGGAAACTCTCCAGACTTCAAGGAGCACCAGACAATCCGTGCCAGGACCAGACCATTAACATCAATACATCCCAAAATTAGGGAAGTAGGTCCAGGATCCAAACTACAGCACGTAGGGTGCACACTCTGGATGATCCGCATGACATCCATGAACTCCGGACGGCCAAAGGTACTCAAAGACAGTCGAGGTGTAGTGACCGCATACTGCTCAATAGCAATGCCCATAGTGTGTGCTGGCTGAAGTCCCGCCCTGATGCCGGCCACCTTATTTGCAAAGAAACGAGCAAATTCATCACACTCTAATTGCGAAAAAGCTTTCCGTACCTGTAGGCAGGCTGGGTTGCACAGTCTGTCCACAGTACAGAAAAGCTGAGCTGGTCGATTCTGAGCAACTGCAATCTCCCTGGACAGGAATTCTGCCTTCTTACGGGAGATTGCAGATTGACAGACTTGATAATGGTCCAACAATCTAAGGCGGTCAGCATTAAGGGTGGACTTCCGTCACCAACGCTCCAACCTTCAACCTAGTCTCCTCATCTCGCTCAAAGTCCCATCAAACCAGGGAGATCGAGGGTGAAGGGAAAGAGGTCGAACGCGGACAGGGGCAATGAAATCCAAAGCTGTCGAGATGGCCGAATTATAGGCCACCACGAGAGTCTCAGGATCACTGCTGGCAAATGAGGACGATAGGTCAAGAACCGCTATTAGGATCTGAGAACTTATATCTCGTAAAGGGCGGTACCTGACCATCTCCGTAGGGGTAGGCCTACTGGGGGGGGGGGAGGTATAAGAACTAAACCCCACGATGCAGTGATCGGACCACCCAACTGGATCCACCTCCAAGTGAGAAGCTTTGATCCCTAGGAGGAAGACTAAGTCAAGGGAATGGTCGTATCTATGAGTAGCTGAGGTAACCACCTGTGTCAGGCCCAGAGAACACATCAACTGGAGGAAGTGTTGTCCAAATTGCGAGAGTTCTTCGTCGACGACCCAGGCATTGAAGTCACCCAGAACCATCAGTCTTGGCAACTCAAATGCCATGTCGACGACGAAGTCCACCACTTCCTGAAGGAAACGTTTCTCGTCACTGGGTGGACGACAGACGAGAACGATCTGACAACCTACACCAGCTACAATGGTACATTCGAATGACTCAGTTTCCCCAACCAATATACTCGTGAGGTTGAGTTTGATCTTAAAACAGACCACAACCTCACCGTCCATTCGGAAAAGGTTAATGAAAATTCGTCGAACTAAAGCCTCCAAATGGGGCCAGAATTTCATCCAGCCAGGTCTCAATGCAAGCCAATTCAACAGTTTCCACAAGATCAGCAATAATAATAATAATATAGAAGGGATAATTATGCCACAGGTACAGTATAGGTACTATGATAATCTGTATGGAAGCCAATTAAAGGAAAATGCGGCAATAAATAATGTAGACAGAATTAGAACCCTAGTCAAAGGTTACAGAAGAGGATGTGATTTGGGCAATTAATGAGCAAAAAAACATTAAAGCACCAGGGCTGGATGGCGTCCCGGCAGAAGTATTCAAAGCAAACCCGGAGTGGTGGGCAAAGATTTTGGCACCAATTTTTACGTATATAAACAGCCTTAAAATGCCAACAAGTTGGAATGAAGGCCTAATTGTTCCACTATTTAAGAAAGGGGATAGGACAAACCCAGCCTTGTATAGATCTATTACATTATGTGTCTCTATGAAGATATATACTAGAGTTATTCTGCAGATCTTAGAATCTTGGATGATAGAACAGAAGATTTTATCAATAAATCAGGCAAGGTTTAAGAAATCCTATAATACGGTAGATCATATATTTGGGCTTAATTATCTGAGTCAGAAATATGTAGGGTATAAAAAAAGGGAAAATATATGTGGCTTTCTTGGACATTAATGGCAAATGTTAGAAAATCTGAACATTAACACCAGATTACTGGCAATATTGAAAATGTTACATTCAAACAATTTAGTTAGGATTAGGGTGACAAGGATCTTTAACTGATGAAATATATATAAATATGGGAGTAAAACAAGGTTGCTTGTTAGCACCATCATTATTTGCAATATATATTGACTCTTTGGTCAGAGTTAAAAAAGGTTGATGCGCATAGTTCACAGATTAATAATCAAGATATACAAATATTATTGTACGCGGATGACATTGTTTTATTATCTAGAACATCGATTGGGCTAAGGAGAGCTTTAAGTAGAACTGGAATCCCTACATTTAAGGATAAACACAAGAAGAAGTAAAGTAATGGTTATGGGGAAAAGGAAAGAAAAAATTAAAAAGTGAATTAATAATTATTTAGAAATTGAACAAGTAACAAGTTTTACCTATTTGAGGTAACATTTCGTTATAATGGAAGGTGGAAAGGTCATATGGATAGAGTCAAGGAAACAGGAATAGTGTCCGCGAAAGCCATAAACAGATTTGCAAATTATTTTGGAGGCAACTCCTTTATTGCAATGAGAAGGGCCTTTGAAGCTAAAGTAAACAGTCAGCTGCTATACAACAGTGAAGTATGGGGACTGCAAGCGAATATAAAGAATTTAGAGATGGTGCAACATTTCTTTATTAGGATTGCACTAGGACTACCAAGGGATACGCCAACTGCAATACTTAGACTGGAAACAGGGGTGAGCAGATTGGAACAACTGATAATTGATAGAGCATTGAATTATTGGGAAAAGATAGTACAAATGAAAGATACGAGATTGCCAAAACAATGCGGGGAAGACACCAAAAAAATGGTTTATACATACTCCTGGTTTGTCCTGCTAAATAACTGGATGAGACACTTTGGCCTGGTACCAATATGGCTCCAAGAACAGAAGAAGTGCATGACTGTATATGTAAAAGAAGCCAGGCAAAGAATGGTGAATGTATATTTCCAGAAAGAAATGGAAAACACAGAATTTTTACCAAGTATGAGAATTTATAAGAAAAGGAAAATATACAGGAAAGTAGAGTATTATTTGAAAGCGGTAGAAAATAAAAAAGATAGGAATGTAATCTGATTATTGAGATTAGGGTTGAGTAATAAACAAAGATGGTGGAATAGTTATTGGACTGGAACCAGGGATGATGACTTTTGTAAATGTGATAGAAATTAAAAAAGGTCAATTATTTTGCATTGGTTAAATTTGCACACAAGATGTTTTCTATGTTGGATAAATAGCACATGTACTGTATGAATATACGTTATTTACTGATAATTGTACACAGAGGTGTTTTTAAGTATTTACATGTAATGTACCGTTGGTTTTATACATATTTTTTGTGTAACCCCTCACCCCTGCCTTTTTACTAAAATGACAGGTGGCATGCTGTTGGCGTTCGCAGCAATACCTAGTGGGGATCTGGGTTCGGGGAGGATGAGGCTACCTGGGCACAAGGGACCTAGGTTTGGCTATCTCAACAGGGCACCAAGTAAATACAACTACAGGAAGCAATAACTGTAATGTCCAGAACCAGGATTGGGATTTTCAGTGGCTTTTATTCATAAACTAGCTGAACATAAAGCGAGATGGACCCCCAAAGGGCTACGTTCACTGTAAATGCAGATTAGAGACTACAAGGCGGTCCACTTGAAGAATGAACCCATTTCTACTGTGGTCTGGCTCTGGACCTACCAGGCACTCAGTCCGGACTTGCATGCACTTTGGATACACAGCCCGACTGGCCCGGCTCCCCTGCCGGCCACTTGACTGACGGTCCATTTAAAGAATGAACCCAAATTACTTGTTGCGACTCCCATCAAACAAGGAGAATAATTTCCCAAACTGTGGCTCACCACACCACTTAGAGTCTGCGACTCAGAGAGATTTGTTTTCTTACTTCCTTCGGACTCCCATCAAACAAGGAGAATGATTTCCCAGCTGTGGCTCCCCACACCACTGCGACTCAGAGAGATTTTCCAATTTGCGACCCACATCTGGGTACCTACCTCATCACTGGCCAAGCGCATGAGGCAAGTAGCAATCACAGTAGAAATCCGTAGAGGTGGACCTGGTTACTAAAGATGGGGGGTGTTCCCACCTCCAGCTCCCACAGCCCATACCCGGCCATTTCTCTGGACAAACAGAAACTTAAACTTTGAAATGTAGATTAAATGGTGGATGACCTGAAGCACCCCCTCTACAACAGTACTTGAAATCCATTCAAACTTTAAACTACTCCATTTGTTTGTCCTAGTACAATAGGCCTCCCAAATAGTAGTTCACATCCCAGCTTTTCTTCATATTTTCCAAACTGAAGAAAACATATTGTTTGCCCTCTCAAATAGAGCAAAACACTCACCCTTTCGTTGCAGGTGCCCCACAGGCGAAGTACCACTTCTTTCACTGTTGTACGAACAGAACAGAAACTGTAAAAAGGCAGCCTTCTTCTGTAGTGGAAATTAGGGATTGCCCCTGAACCCACAGAGGAGATAGCTACTCCCCGGAGGGAGGGGCACTGAGACTGGACAGCGTCTCCACCACTTAAAACTGGACACTGTAGTTCTTCTTCAAAACAAAACAGTAGACTTCCTTCCTGCTTGGAGGTAAACAGAAGAAGAAGACCTTCCAGCTTGAAGGTAAACAGAAGAATCCCTTCCTGCTTGACAATAAACAGGAGACTGACTTTGAAAACTCCCAAGGTTCTATCTCACTCCCTGTGCTGCAGATTCCAATGTGGCTTATGCAGCTGCGACAGTTCTATGGTGATGTCATCTCTCAAGTCTCAGCTGTGACTGAGAACAGAATGAGACAGTGTGAAACCCATTTAACTGGAGTTTCACAAGCTGCCTTCCCTGCCTACCACTAGGTCTTACTGGGATTCTAGTAACCCAAGGTTACATTTGTAACAATAAAATCTGACTCTGAAATCCGAATCTGAGGTTGGGGAACAACCTGCTATATGAGAGCCGAGGTTACTGAAGTAAGAACCACATTAAGGTTGATGGCAGGCAATGAAAGGATCGAAGACACAGGAACCGACGGAGAGGCACAAGCCACAGCAGAGGTGGTGAGGCCAGTTGGGGGCCCTGACAGGAGCAAAGGCCTGCACATCGAAGTCAAAGTGCTTGACGGTGCAATCCTAGACGAAGAGGAGGAGGAATCCAACAGGAACTGGGATCACTGTCGGAGGAGGGGGGAGAGAGAATGTTTTTTGGCCCAGCCCTTTCCCCAACGAGAATGTTTCTCAAGGACTTGTCACGGGTCTTGGCTGCCTGAGAGCCTGAAGAGGACACTGGGGACTGGGAGCCCCCAAAGACCCCAGCCGAAGTGCGAAAGGTTGGAATGCATAAAGAAACTTTCCTGTCCATGAGAGGACTAGTGTGTCCTCTGGGACTGTTCCCACTGAAGAAGGCCTGCAATAGAAGTTGCTGGCAGTTTTCCCAGGATGTGAACAGCTCCACCTCTGGTGTGCCCCACCTTCTGAACACTACAGACAGCACCTGCTTGTTCACAGCCCATTCGTGATTTCCTTGACTGATTCTGCTTATAGAGTCTGCCAGGATGTTGTCCTTGCCTGGCAGATGGACTGCAGACA
Source organism: Neoceratodus forsteri (assembly GCA_016271365.2). Classification (NCBI taxonomy): domain Eukaryota; kingdom Metazoa; phylum Chordata; order Ceratodontiformes; family Ceratodontidae; genus Neoceratodus; species Neoceratodus forsteri. The sequence continues at coordinate 25,469,206 of CM057452.1, read as the reverse complement.
ACTGTACTTACACAGAATAAGCCAGACTCCAGACCTTCATTGCTTCTGTGCACAGTTTGGAAGACCTTGTTCCTCCCTATTTGTTGATAGGCACTTTGATACTGGCACTAACTTTGACAGAGGGTCCCACCTTTGGGACCAGTGGGCCCCTAAGTGAAACTGAATCTCTCATCTGGAATCTGGCCAGTGGCACCACTGCTGTGGAAGATGCCATGTGTCCTAGTAACTGTAGGAAGTCATTGGCAGGCCTTGGCTGCCCTGCTTTGAAGGACTTTACCAGTTCTATCAGACTGGTCACCCTCTCCTGAGGGAGGAATGCCTTTCCCCGATCAGCATCTAGTTCTACTCCTATGAAATCCAACACCTACACAGGGTCTAGTTAAGACTTTTGGAGGTTTACCAAGAAACCCAATTCATCCAGGGTGTGTTGGGTGAGAGAGAGAGAGAGATAGGTCTTATCCTCTTGGTAGGACTGTCCTGAAACCAACCAATTGTCTAGGCAGGGGAAGACCACTACCCCTTGCCTCCTTAAACGTGCCGCCACTACCACTAGGCCCCCTTTGTAAAACTCTGGCAGCTTATGAAAGGCCGAAGGGAAGGGTTGTGAACTGGTAGTAGCTGTCCCCCACTCTGAATCCAAGGTATTTTCTGTGAGAGGGTCTTACTGGAATGTGGAAGCAGGTATCTTCCAGATCCAGTGACCTTGTTGCAAGGATGCAATTACTGTTCCCAGAGTTATCATCTTGAACCTTTCCTTCTTTAAATGTTTGTTCACATATCTGAAATCTAAAATGGGTAGGCACTCCCCATTTTTCCTGTGGGTCACTGGAGTATAGTCCCCTCCCGATTTGGGGGGGGGGTACTGCTTCCACTGCATTTGCTAGTAGCATCTTTTTTACCTCCAACTCCAGCAGGAGTTCTCACTTTACGTTCATGAGGCACACAGCAAATACTCTCAATCTCTCACCTCAGGAGAAGGCAGAGGATGAGGTTGAATTTTTAGATATGATGGGACTAGCCCCAACAAAAGACTGTTTCTGCCTATCCACAAGTCTCTAAAGAAGGCCACCTTAAAAGTCTTGTTAACCCCCACCTCAGCTGCTGGCATTTACAAGAAAGTAGAGAAAAAGTACCAGGAGGACAAACAGGTTGTTGAGTACTTATATCACTTCTCCGACCATGAAGGAGTGGTTCAGACTGCTGCCTGTGACAAGGTAACGGTATCCCATTCGTCTCAGCCTCCAGAGATTCCAGAAAACTGGACAGCATGGGCAAAAACGTTTACACGTCAGCTTCTTTGCTGCTCAGACAGGCAGCTTATATGGTCTACTCAGCTCAGTACCAAAAGGCACTTTGGAGTTCTATAGTGGCCATGAGCGTGAAAGCACCTGGGGATTTGGCTCAGGACCTGGCAGATACAGTCAAAACTGCCATGGATGCCTCTAAATACCAATGTCATATTGCCATGGATACCAATGACACTGCTTCCAGGGTCATGGCGCATACAGTGTGTCTCAGAAAGTTTGCTTGGCTCAGAACTACAAACCTTTCCCGTAACATTCAGACACAAGCCATGGATTTTGCATGAGATGGAAATTCCCCATTTGCTGACAAGACAGACTTACATAAAAAAGGTGGATAAAGAGCCGGCCCCATGGTGCTGAGGGTTAAGGCGCTGGACGCCACACCTCACTCCATGCCGGTGACCCGGGTTCGAGAGCAGACTCGGGTTGCTGGTGGGTCGGCCAGGGGAGATAGGCTTGAGCGTCCGATGACAGCTCGCCTTCTCCGGGGAGGGTTGCGGCCACAGCCCGAGCACTTGCCTGACTCTGAGCTGAGGCTCGGAGTACTGCAAGCCCCAATCGCAGGGGATGGGCGGCCGCCTCACAGTGTGTACATCGGCGCTTGACGCCATGACATCAGAGGTTGCACACTGCAGGGGAAGGAGAAAGAGTAAAAACACCTGCTGGCTCCAGGAAGACGGGTTTCCCGGAGCATGCCTCCGATGTGCCCCGCTCTCCGGGACCACCACCTCGACCTGACGAGATGAAGGATTACGGGGTGAATGTCACACCGCCTCGTCCCTGCTTGGGGGGGAAAACCGAAACTCCATGGAGGAGCGAGGGGTGAGTCCAGGTGGGCGTGTGGCAGGAGGATGACTCCTTGGATGCCCCGAAGGGTCGGGGCCAGCAGGGAGGGATAAACAGAGGCGGGGGGAGAGGGTGGATAAATACAAAACCACTTACAGAAGCAACACTGAAAAATAAGACCTCCACTCCCAAGAGGTATTACGGAAGCGGAGGTGGGGCAGGCGTTAATATCTCTGTGCTTATGTGACCTATGAGTACACCTCTCAGAGGGGCTTTTTCAAAGGTAGGGGCAGAAGGGGCCCCAAACATGGAGGTGCCACTCCAGCTGCCAAGGCCCAGATGAAACAAAACCCCTGACACGTGTGCCAAGGTTGCCCAAAAGTTACCAGTGGGAAGAAGGCTACCCCACTATTTTATGGCTTGGTAAAATATTGCCACAGACAGGTGTGTTCTGGTAATAATAGTCAGTTATGGCCTCTCTCTGCAGTTCAAGAGGTTTCCAAAGCTGTAGACTCACAGAGCCTTTTCTCCTCGTACCAGGCAGAAAAAGTATAATTCTCTGAAGACTGAGGAGGAGAATCAAACTCCTATTTAGGGGAGCCATCCACTTCCTGAGGGTCCCCATCCCAACCCCCCATCATATAATACATTTTCCTCCTCCACCACAGGTAGCTGGACCGGGTGGGGAGGTGGGGTTGGCATGGTCATATAGGCACCTATTACCGGAAAAACTGTGATGCTTTAGTCGCATCTTCAAAAGACAGAAAGTACAGTTACGTAAGAACTTACCGTAACAGTAGATCTTTGAGAGAGGCTCTTGCAGTAGGTAATAACAAACAGGACTGACGGCAGGCGGCAGGACCCCATGGAAAAATTTCTAGCTAGCGGTCCCTGGCGGGGACAGCCCCCACGTCAGGTGACCAGCGTCAGACGACGTCGGTATAAAGGGGCGGTCCCAGACACCCGCCTTCCAGTTCTTTCCCATCACAGGCCCGGAAGGCCCGGACGAGAGAGAAGCAGATATTCCTCACTGGAAAAGGAGCTGAAAGTCTAGGGGATGGAGGATGGAGAGATAGTTTACTGCAAGAGCTCTCTCACAGCTCCATTGTTACGTAAGTCTTTACGTAACTGTACTATCTTACTTGGAGAGATGCTCTTGCAGTAGGTAATAACAAATAGGACAGAATCCCAAGCAGTCTGGAACAAAAGAAAAGGCACCGGGAGGAGGAACTACTCCAAGAAGCAGTAAGAAAGCTTGCAAACCTCAAGAAAGGAGGCCCTTCAAGACCGCTAACCCGAAGCTTGCTCTACGGTGAGAGGCAATGTCCAAACTGTAATGTTTAGTAAATGTATGGACAGAAGTCCAAGTGGCGGCAGCACAGAAGTCTGCCACAGACACATTCTTGAAACAAGCTGCAGAGACTGCCACTCCTCGAGTAGAGTGGCCTCTGACTTGACCCGGTAGGGTCTTGTTGTGCTTGTCATAACAGAAAGTGATGCAATGAGCCAACTACTTTGTTAGGCATTGCTTGGAGACAGCATTGCCTTCCCTTTCGTGAGCAAAAGAGACGAACAACTGATCAGTCTTTCTGAGATCCTTTGTCCTATCGGTATAGTATCTCGAATCCTGTGGACATCCATGGTATGCAGCAAGTATTCTCCTTGGTTGAATATCATGAAAAAGCAGGTAGTTCAATAGACTGATTTAAAGTAGACTCCGCTACCACTTTTGGTAGAAACTTAGGATTCGTGCGAAGAGCTACTCTTTCTTTGTGAAAGATCAGATAAGGGATTTTGCACATCAGGGCCAGGAGCTCGGAAATTCTGCGAGCAGAAGTAATGGCCACCAAGAAGAGCGTCTTCCACGATAAAAACTTCAAGTCTGCGGAAGCCGCAGGCTCAAAGGGAGGAAGGGTAAGTTTCTCGAGAACAAAGTTCAAGTCCCAGGGGGGAGCTGGAGTCCGAACAGGGGGTCTAAGATGAAGGACCCCTCTGAGAAAGGTCTTGGATACCTCCAGTTGGGCAAAAACCTTATCCGCGACAGGGACATGGTAGGCTGAAATAGCTGCCATGTGGACTTTCAAAGAAGAGTGACTGAGACCCAGGTCGAAAAGATGATGTAGATAATCAAGCAGACCGGCCACAGGACAGGAGAAAGGCTCCACGTTCCTGGAGGCAGCCCAGATGGAAAATCTTTTCCATTTCATGGCATAGGTGGACCTAGTGGAGGGTTTTCTAGCCTCCACCAGAATCTCAGCCACCTTAGGAGAGACGCCAAAGCGAGATTGGGCTAGGTCTGCAGGAGCCATGTATGAAGTTGAAGAGACTTGAGTCCTGGATGGACCAGGGTCCCCCGATCCTGGGTCAGTAATCCTCGAGAAAAAGGCAGAGGAAGAGGAGGAACCTCTGAGTATTGTTATAGAAGAGAGAACCAAATTTGCCTGGGCCAGAAAGGAGCGATCAGAATCATTCGCGCTCCTTCCAATGTCAGTTGCTGCAGCACACGAGGGACCAAAGGAATTGGGGGAAAAGCATAGATGAATCTGTCCTTCCAGTTTAGAGACAGAGCGTCACTCCAGAAAGCGCCTCACTCTGGAGCGAGTGAGCAAAACACTGGAAGCTTTGCGTTTTAGGAGGAGGCGAACAGATCTATCTGTGGAGTCCCCCAAGTCTGGAAGACGCTTTTTAGAACTTTTTGGTCCAGTTCCCACTCGTGTGGCAGAGCCGAAGAACGACTTAGCTTGTCCACCAGGACAATTGTCGACTCCTGGAACATGGATCACCGTGGAGGTGAAGGTTGTGAAGAGTTGCCCAGTCCCAAACCCTCATCGCTTCCCTGCACAGCGGGTAGGACCGAGTCCCTTCCTGCTTGTTGATGTACCACACCATGCACATGTTGTCTGTTTGGACAGCTAGGTGACTGGGAAGGATGCATTGGTGAAGGACCTGTAGAGCATACAGCACTGCTCGAAGCTCGAGCACATTGATATGGAGAGCTAGCTCCAATTTTGACCATAAGCCCTGGGTTCGGTGAGAACCCAGATGGGCTCTCCAACCTTCGCCCGAAGTGTCCGTGGTCAGAGTCTGAGCGGGGGGAGGAAGAAAAAAGGGGACCCCTCAGAATAGGTTCTCTCGAACCATCCACCATTGCAAGTCTCTTATCATCGGCGAGGAGATCAGTACCAGATGATCTAAGTCATCTACAAGTTGATCCCACTGACAGCGGAGAGTCCACTGAGAGATCCTCATGTGGAGGCGCATACGCGGAACCATCGGGATGGCAGCCGCCATAAGCCCCAGGAGACGGAGCACCGACCTTGCTGGAACCTTCTTGCGTTCTGATAGAAGGGAAATCTGGGACTGGAGGGAGGCCCCCCTGTCCGGAGGCAGGAAGGCCTTGCACATTGTCGTATTGAGGATTGCCCCGATGAACTGGAGTCTCTGGGAAGGGTCCAGAGGAGACTTGGAATGGTTGATGGTGATACCCAGACCAGTGAAAACCTGCTGGGTGAGGGAGAGGAAATGCAGGAGTTCCTGCCTGGATGGGGCCGCCAGTAGCCAGTCGTCCAGGTAGGGAAAAACCTGAACTCCCAAAGTACGGAGGTGGGCCGCTACCACCGCCAGGCATTTGGTAAAGACTCGGGAAGCCGAGGAAAGACCAAAAGGGAGCACCCGGAATTGGTAGTGGTCCCCCTGAAACGCAAACCTGAGGTACTTTCGGTGCGATATGGGGATGTGCAGGCACGATCCTGCATATCCAGTGCACAGCCACTGGCCCGGCCAAGCAGGGGCAAAGGGTTTGAAGGAGAGCATCCTGAACCTCTTGTATTCCACATAAAGGTTCAGGAGCTGAGATCGAGAATGGGTCTGAGATCTCCAGTCTTCTTCGCACAAGGAAGAATGGAATAGTAACCTGGCCCCGTGAAGGTGAGGGGACGGTTCTATGGCCTGCATCATGAGGAGAGCAGAAATTTCTTCCTTGACCAAAGGAAGATGGTCCCTTGAGTAAGAGGAGTTCAGAGGGGGGTGACGTGGAGGTTTCTGCAGAAACTCTATGGAGTGCCCCTCTGCTATGATCTGAAGCACCCATGAATCCGATGTTATCCTCTCCCAACCCGGAAGGTGGAGGGAGAATCTCCCTCCTACCGGTTCCTCCAGGGCGTCCGGAGGCGGTGGGAGAGGGAAGGAGTCAGGTGGTGTGAGGCAGCACCGCAGCTGGGGCACCCGCTGCTTTTTCGGGTGGCTGGGGCCTGGCAGCTGTGGGGGCCCGACGTTTTGTGGCCCGCCTTCACTGAGGTTTCGCTTGAGGCCGGCTGCATCTGGCGAAGGGACGGCGCTCCGGGGGATGGGGACGGTACATTGAATCAACAGATTTAAGGGCCGTCCCCTTCTCCTGCAAGTCAGTGATGATGTCCTTGACATCAACACCGAAAAGCACAGAACCCCTGAAAGGTGCTTCTTGGATTGCTGACTGCACCTCTGGGACCAGACCTGACACACGGAGCCATGCATGACGCCGAAGACTTACGGCGAACGCAGAGCTCCATCCTGCGGTGTCCACTGCGTCGTAGGTCGTCCTCAGAATGTGACAACTGGCCGAATGAGCAGAACGGACCAGGTCGGCGAACTCCTGCTTGACCTGAGAGTCAGGCAAGGAGTCAATCTTGGATTCCGCCTGGGTAAGGACAGCCTTCTAGTAATCCCCCATATGCGCTGCATAATTAAGGGCCCTGATCCCCAGTGTGGAAGAAGCATAGATCTTCCTTCCATACTGATCCAGAAGGCAGGATTCCTTATCCGCGTGAGACTAGCTCAAATGTTTGGGGTGTGCTGACCGGCCGTGAGCGGTGCTAATCACAACTGAGTCTGCACGGGGGGTGAGAGTCTAAAAAGTCTACACCCTCCGGAGCCTGGTATAGCCTATTGGACTTCCGAGGAAGTGGGGCTAAAGCCGACGGTTGTTTCCAAGTGATGGAAACAAGGTGGGCATGACGCTCGATCGAGGGTGGCACTAGAGTAGGGGCCGTAAGGGGCAAGTCCAGATGTTCGGCGAGTTTAACACGCTGAGGATCTGGTTCTAAGGAACGCCACTGGTGGTCTTCCTGGATCTTCCTGAGCAACTCCGAGAAGGAAGGATCCTCCAGAGGAGACTTTGGAGGAGTCCTCGGCCCGGGATTGGACGGAGAGAGAGGCTCGTTGTCTTTCTCGGAACAACCATCAGAGGAATCCGAGGAGTCCGAGAGAGAAGAAGAAGAGGAATTTGAAGCAGTGTACGACTCCCTAGCTCGTCTAGGGGGAGGAACGGGTTCCTTAGGGAGGATCCCTGGACGCGTGTCCTGCCCCTCTCTGGATCCAGAGGGAAGAGCTCTGGAATCCGGAGGCGGAGAGGGAGTGTGCCGTCTGGGGCATACGGGAGTCATGGGTGGCACCGTCGCTGTAAGACGGCTCTCTACCTCCTTGGTAAGCTGAGCCTTGGCCTCAGCCCACCAGGAGGCCAGAGTCTCCTGGAGATCCACCGGCCGCCTAGGGGGCGGTGGAGGAGGAGGGGATAGTTGTACGGATGAAACCGTAGCGAGAGTATCCAGAATCTGCCGCGGAATACCGAGCTGGGTATTATGCTGCCGGGTACTGGGCGCGCCGCTGGAATCGGGTGCTGGTACTGCGGTGCAGGATACTGAGGACCCGGTAAACCGCGCCGGATAAGACAGCAGATACCCAGGTACCGGAGGAGCTGCCGGAGCAGACGGCCCAGTAGGAGACTCCACGGGCGGATCGACTGGATAGGCCCATGGGGTGGAGGGCCCGAGGGAGAGGAATATCCCCACCGCGCCGGAGGGGCCAGCATCGAACCAGCGCCGGGCGGGCCGTGTCGGGCCAGCGCCAGAGCCGGGCGTCGGGGAGCTGGTGTCAGATCCGCCTAAAGTAAGGGGGATCAGACGGCGGACCAGCATCCCGAGCCTCGCCCAGGGACGGAGGGGAAAATCCCCAAGGTCAGGCAGGCGGACTCTGGCTCCCCGGACGGCAGCGAAGGCTGTGTGGAACCTGGGACGACAGACGTAGCAGGGTCTGCCGTAGATTCCAAGGCCTGGCGCACATGGGAGGACCCGATGTGCGACTTATGGGCCGAGACCCGGCGGACGCCAGAGGAGCCGGCATCCGACTTTGGGGGTTCCTCGTCGGAGGCGGGCCGAGGATGGGAAGAGGCCCGGTCTGAGGGAACGCTGTCGCAGCCGCCCGGCGGGTCGGGTTGTCTTAGCGCCTTCCCGGCGGACGTCGGAGGAGCCGACGTCCGGCTTATGGGAGGCGCCTGCACCAGTAGGCCGCAAGCCTGCAGCAGTACTGGGGGCTGAAGCCTCCTTTTGCCCGGAGGTGCTCGGCGGGCTCGAACGGGAACCCGACGGGCGAGCCGACACCTCCTCCAAAGCCTTGGAGGCTGCCTTCAGGCGATCCCCGGGGGTGGGGATGTTACCTTGGCTGCAGCTCCAGCCGGAGTCGCGAGGAGGAGGCCTTCTTCCGTGCCTTTTGTCCTGCTTCTTGTGTCCTTCAGGGAGGTCGACGCCTGTCAAGCTTCTTCAACTCCTTCTCCATCGCAGACATCTTCTTTTGAGGAGATGGGCTTTAGAGACTGCTGGCGCCGCTCGCGGGTGGCCGTTGAAATGTAGGCAGTGGGACACTTGTCGACCGCGTGGTCGGGGCCTAAACAGAAAAGGCAGAGGGAGGACCATCTTGTGAGGTACCACACGATGAGTCGCACTTATTTTTGAAGGGACGACATATAACGATCGCTCACCTGACGAGAGAAAATACAAAATACTGATACTTTTCGGAAAAACTGACGGCAACAGGACTGAGCATTATGAACTTCACCGCGAGGTGCTACGCAGCTGACGGCGGGAAAGAACTGGAAGGCAGGCGTCTGGGACCGCCCCTTTATACCGACGTCGTCTGACGCCAGTCACCTGACGTGGGGGCGGTCCCCACCAGGGACTGCTAGCTAGAAATTTTTCTGTGGGGTCCTGCCGCCTGCCGACGTCAGTCTTATTTGTTATTACTTACTGCAAGAGCCCTCTCGAAGTAAGATAGTTAGTTTTGCTCACTGGCATCTCCTTTTCCTTTTCAGCAGGAGGGGAAGGGACAAGTTTTTCTTTATGCGATTTCTTAGTGGGCACCGTTTCTGATGCCTGCCTACTGCCCACTGGCGTCTCATTTGCCTGTTTCAGCAGGTGGGGTAGTGATATACTTTTCTTAAAGCAGCAGTGCAATGTTAAAAACGAAAAAAATGTAGCTTTTTCGGCAGTTTATTCCCTGTGCTGTGCATTTATTTCCCTGGTAATCTTTCCAGCCAGCATTTTACTATCACCCTGTAATGTGCTCAGTTTTCCTTGTTTTTGTTTACATTTCTGCCACCGGCCATGTTGAACTGGACCCCCCTCTGCTGCCAACTGCACATGTGTATGACTGGCAGTACTACACAGGGATATCAGGAATGTTTAGCACAAGGTCCCACTGCAGTAACCAAAAGACCTGATGTGACGTGAAGGGAGAGCACGGCTAAAAATTAGGCACCTGCCATATTTATTGTGGCACCACAACAATTGAAATAAATGTTAAATATCGAAAAAACTAAAGATCGCTAGAAGAAAAATATTTACAGATATAAACCTCATCTATGGCTGCATGCTTACAGCCCCCCAAAATAATTTTGATAATCACTTCCTGATTATCTTTCACTGCTGCTTTAATGTTTTTTCTTAGCAGGCACAGTCTCAGATGTCTGTTCCATGGCTCTTTTAACTTTCGTGATATCAGGGCTTCCCCTTTCAGACGCCCTGGTTTCTGTGAGCTACTCTAAGGGTCTGGACCCTCGCCTAAGCCTTGCTGTGACGAGAAGTCATAATGTGAGGCCATCACTTCAAGTTTGTAAATCTCCTGTTCTAATAAGTTAGGGCAAAACTCAAAGCACAATTACAACTGGCAAACAGTGGTTTGGACCAGGCACCTGGACACAAAATGTGGCAATCTGCCCTCATCTGAAAATAAACAGAAAAAAATGTTTTTGTTTGTTTTGCCTGTGGGTCCTGTTCTTAGGTTTATTGCCTAAGGAACAGTTCCCAAAGAAAGATATCACTTGCGGTTTGGTTCTGAAAATAATTGGAATCGATACAAATTAGTCAAAATCAAAAATTAAAACACAAGCCCAAACAGAAACTGTCCTGGTTCCTGAGCCAAAATGGATCTGGGGCCACAAAATTCAAAAGGAAACCCTAAAGGCCCCATGCCCCCCCCAACCGTAACGTGGGTTCCGAAAAGGGAAGCTGTACTTCAACGGTCTGCCACCGGTTCCTGGGAACCCAAAGAGAAAGAGGCTGGCAGTACAGCCTAAAGGTTAGAGCAATGAACTGTGAATGAGCTTGGTACATCCAGCAGACCTGGGTTTGATTCCCACAACCTCCACTTGCATACTGTACGACTCTGAGCAAGTCACAACCTCCCGAGTGCTCCCAAGTTGCCCCTGAAAACAGGCACTTATGCCTAGTGGGCCTTACCCAGTTATCAAAAATGACAACAAAAAAAAGGGAACCAGAGAGACACAATCATATTTAATAAGAGTCTGTGCCCTAACTAACGCAGAGTTAATCAAAAGCAAATTAGAACAGTAGAAGGCAGGTAAAGATACCGTTAGCCTAAAGAATTGATAGCACATAGTAATATAAACAGTTGCATAATGGCTGCATCAGTATTATCGAAGGATGGAGATTTGTTTGTACAACGTGGGAGCTGCTGTATGTACAAGATGGCAGATGACGGGACAGATTACAGTGTTTCTATATGAAAAGTGTATCCCAAATCAGGAACTGCAGCATAACCTGAATCTGTTCAGTGAAAATAAGGGGTGCTAGCTGCACATTCGAGCAGACTGGATAGACCTCTAGGCCTTTATCTGCTGGCAAATTTTGTATGTTCGTAGTGAAAGGCTGGAGAAATTGGAAAATAGTTTGAACTAACAGCAAAGCTGAGAACGTTGTCTTGTCTCACCAAAACGAACACCGACAGGGAGGACAGTGTAGCGAAAGAGGGACTGGGAAAGAGAAAAATAGATTATGGCATTAATGACAAGAAAATAACGAATGGAGTGAAGTAAATATTGTAAAACGAAAGTGAAGAGGGAGAAGCCCTCTGAAACCAGTACCAGGTAATCTTAGTGGAGACATTATAGCAACCTCTAGTGAGAATACGTCATTATCTTTGAATTGAGAAGACCAAAGGCAAGTGGACAGGGGGTCAATTAATGCCGGTACGGCGTTTGAGTTACCGTTGTCCAACAGCTATAGCATACTAGTTGAACCCCATAACCCTCAGGGGGAGAGAGTAGAAGATGATGGCAGTATGGTCTCTCAGAAGCATCTATCTAATCAAGATGTAAAACAAGTTATAGTGATTGAGGACTCTTAAATATACGGACAAATACATCTATAGGGAAGACAAGGCAAACAATATGGTTAGAGCGGGGGCCACTGATCTGTGCAATATAGTTGATAATATATTTGCTGGAGCAGGATCAAGACCTATAGCATTAATAAACTAACTAATTAGTTAACAGTAGGCATTAACGATTTAGCTAAGACATCGCTGCCAGTTTTCAAAAAGGAATTTATAAAATTAGCTGAGAAACTACAAGAGAAAGATAGTGAAATTTTGATTTTGGAAATTCTACCAGAACCGAGAGCGTCTGTGTATAAACAAAAGAAAATAGCATTGGCAAATGCATGGTTAAATAAATAGACAATTACACAGGGGTTTCATTTCATTAAACACTGGGAAACATTTCATAAGAAGAATTAACTTTTTGTAGGGACGGGCTACATCTGAGCTTTAGGGGGAGTAGAATATTAGGTACATGGTTATGCCATGAAATTGACAAATGTTTAAACTAAACAGAAGGGGAACAAACGGCGTTCATCCCAGATCTAAGCCATCTAGTTGTACAAGTAAGAATATACGATCATTGACTAAAGCCATGTTCTTTAATGCCAGAAGTTTAAAGACAAAATGGCAGCATTAGAGTTAATATTAGAAAACAATGAGATGGGGATAACAGGTGTAGTAGAAACATGGTGGAATATGGACACTGAATGGAATCATCACATTCCTGGTTATCGTCTCATTAACAGGCCAATTATGAAGGATGGAACTGCATTATATATCAGGGAAGGGACTGAGTGCCTAAGTAACTGTAGTAACAATGACTTTGGCAATACTGAAGTGATTACTGTGGACATGCTAGGACTAACAGGAAAAAAAATTTAAACTGAAGTTTTTTTTTTATATAGGTCACCAGATACTACAGTAAGGAATACAGAAGCATTTACTGAGCATGTTGCTACACTAGCAGAGGATGCCAATGTGTTGATAATGGGGATCTTAATATTTCAGACATCGAATGGGGCAAGAATAGTATTAATTCGCTAGCAGCTAGGATACAGGAGGTGCTAACATTAGCAGGAATTCAGCAATGTATATATGAACCCACAAGGGGAGAAAACTTCTTGGATGTTGTATTAACTAATATATCGGGGGATATTCAAAATATTAATATTGGACCCCAATACGCACAAGTGATCATGGTATCATTACCTTTAAAATAAATAGGCAAAAAGATCAATTAAAGGAAAAACAATTCAAGTCTTGTACAACAGAGCTAATTTTCAGGAAATAAGGAATAGATTAACTGAAATTGATTGGAATACTATAATGAATGGGTGAACGACGGAAGAGTGCTGGGATGTGTTTGTTAAAACCATAATCTTGTTGACAGGTACATTCCAAAAAGGAATGTTTACAACAGCAGAGGCAAAAAGCCACCTTGGATTAATAGTAGGATTATTAAATCATGCAATAAGAAAAAATTGCATTATGGAAGGATGAAAAGACTGAAGACTGTGGATAGTAGAGATAAATACAAGAAAATACTGCGGCTCCTAAAAATTGAAGTAAAAAAGCAAAGAAACAACTGGAGTACAGACTGGCTATGGCCAAAAATGATACAAAGTTTGTTTTTTTTTTTGCATATGTCAACTATAAAAATGGGAGTAACAGTACTGTGGGCCCTTTGAATATTGATGGAGTAGTATCCGCCAAACCTGAGGAAATGACAAGAAAACTTAGTAGATCTTTTAATAGGGTCTTTGTTAAGGAGGACCATAGTGTAGATAATATTATGACTGAAACAGAGACCTTAGTACAAACAGAACTGATTACAGTTGATAAAGTCCTTAAAAGAATAAAGAAGCTGAAGATTGAATAAATCTGCAGGCCCCGATGGGTTGCGCCCAAAATTCATAAAGGAACTTTGGGAGGAGTTAGTTCCAGTAATCTCTTTAACAGGGCAAAAATCAGTGAAGGAAGGATATGTGCCTAGGGATTGGAGAACAGCATATGTGGTGCCAGTATTTAAGAAGGGGAGCAGGGCAGAGACAACAAATTATTGGCTAGTGAGTTTAACCTCGATAATTGGAAAAATCATCGAAGAGATCCTGTATGAGGAGAACAACAATTATATCTCAGACAGCTGACAACTCTCAACACGGCTTCTCCAGGAATAGATCATGTGAGACTAATTTAATTAGTTTCTACCACTATGTTGGAAAACATCTAGATCGGGGAAAAAAGTGGACATGGCGATGCTGGACTTTAGCAGAGCTTTTGACATGGTCCCCCATGGGATAGTGATCTCTAAATTAAAGGCTCTGGGAATTGATACCAGCATTATTAGGTGGATCAAACACTGGCTGATGGATAGAACACAGTTAGGGAGAGTACAGGGCCACTTGTCAGAGGAGTTGGAGGTCTCAAGTGGGGTGCCCCAAGAGTCGGTGTTGGGACCATTACTGTTTAGCATTTTCATTGGCGACTTGGATATCAAAAGTGGAAATAAGCTGGTTAAGTTTGCTGATGATGTTAAACTGGGGGGGGGGGGGTGTGGTGGACACTTTTGAAGACTGACTAAATTTTGGGCAGGACTTAATGCAAATTTCTGATTGGGCAGACAGAAATAAAATGAGATTTAATTTAAGCAAATGTATTGTAATGCATATGGGTAAAGGAATACAGCAAGATTTCTATATCCAGGGGGTTAAATTAAAGGATTAAGTCTGTGAAAAGGATTTGGGGGTATACATCAGGAATGTTTTAAAGAGTGTCTCACATTGTAAAACTGTTGCGAACAAAGCAATGCATCTGATTAACTGTATTCAAAGAAGTTTTCAATCTATTTAAAACATACGTAAGACCCCATTTGGACTACTGTTCTGCAGTTTGGAGTCCCTTCCTGAAGAAAGACAATTATGGTTGAGAAACCACAAAGGGCCTGTAGAAGACTGACAGTAGGGATCAAGGATAAACCCTACGAGGATAGGTTAAAAGTGTTAGGATTATGGCCACTGGACATCAGACCCACTTTGGGGGGGGGGGGTCTACTGCTACTATATAAAATCCTGAATCAAGAAAACTTAAAAAAAAGACCTTGGACTAAAATTTAGGAAACAAAATTATAACTGAAGAGGGCATAATCACCAGTTGCAGGAAGTACATTGTAGGACAAATTTAAGGAACTACAGTTTTGGGCCCAGAGTAACTAACCTTTGGGAACAAACTGCCAGATGAAGTTGTTGGGCTCCCAGCTTCAACACCTTTAAATCAAGGTTGGATCCGTATATCTCAGTTGGTAACTTCAGTTTCCTCCACTGAAATGGTGGGGACAGCCTATATGGGCTTACGCCTTCTGGTTGTCTTAAAATTCCAGTATGAAAAACTAACTAAAGCAGAACAACACAAATAAAAAAATAAAAGCAACCAAATCGCAGTAACTCTTAAGTGGGAGCAACTTCGGGACAATGCTTCTTCTCAGGCGGAGAAACATATCTGCCATTACAGGGCAGAGGTGAGCGTGACCACACACAGCAGAGTTCTGGATTTCATTCTAATGTTCCTTCATTTGCATAAAATTCTTAACGCTCCAGTGCAAGCTTAATCCAGGGGACTGATGCAGTTGTTAAACAACCAGTGAGGGATTCCCGAGGTTTGAAATATTATATTTGTAATAACACTAATCTGACACAAAAATAAACTCTAGCTTCGACACTAAAAACTGAGAAGAACTGAACGCTGTTGGATAGACATGAAGTTCTGACTCCCAGCGGCTGAGCGACATCGTCACTGATGCGCATTCGATGGTGGGGGGAAAAAAAGGAACTGAGGCAGTTGAGGGATGGTGCAAATTAAGCCATGCAGTGCAAACCAGTCTCACGGTATAACACACGCGCACTGCTTACCTTGGCACCAGCCCTCCTGAAAAGTCCTAGCTCCTGCAAGGTCCTAGCACCTCTGGCTCAGACCCTTTAGTGAGAGTCAATGGCGAAGACGGATTCCTGGAAGATCTGTTTGAATGCAGACAGTGTGACTGAATTTACAATGACGTTGTGAATATCACTTACCATTCTAAAAGGATTGTCAAATGACTGCATTATATTCCGAGCTTTTTGCTGAGCCACTGTTATATCTTTTCCTTTTTTGGGGGCGTCATCTGATTCCTAGAGAAACAAGCAAGAAATGCGGGTGCAGAGGGATCACTATTTTTACAAATCTGAAAACATTTACAGCACTTGGAATTTCTACAGCATTATATCAGGTTCTGAAAACTGCCTAACAGTACAAAATCAACAAAATTATCTGAGTTTCCACATTCAAGACTAGTTTGAACTCAGCAGTATATTAAACTGAGAAGTCCAAGTGATTTTTTTTCTTTCTCTAAACATTCATAACTCTTATATGGAAATGCTGTCGTAACAGGACTATGGTGCATTGGGTTGCTTGTAATATAGAATGCTGCCTTACCAGCATCTATAGTTCTCCCAGATGTACTCACACAGCTTCTAAAAAAGCATCCTCGATATCGAGGAGATTTTCACTGAGCTCTAATTTATGTGTATAACTAAGTGTGAGAGAGTCCACATGCCACGTGGACTAACAGCTTGTTCTTTAATTCAGACTATTGGGTGGGGGGACGGTAACAGTACAAAACAAGGGAATTTACAAACAAATGATATATATATATATATATATATATATATATATATATACACATACAAATACATACATACCAATATATATGCAAAATCCAGGAGACTATTTTTTTGGACTTGGAAGATACGATTCATCCACAGACACGTATGGCTGTTTGAATTAGCACATACATCAGGGCCCGAATGACCAACAGATCTGAACCAGGTTCTGTGTGCTTCCCTGTGCCTCACATCAAGCTCTCTGTCAGATCTTCCTTGCAACACAAAGCACCAAGACCAAAGCTAGAAGTACTAGTGAGGACAAGAAGGATGGGAGGGAAGGACATGCGGAGCAGTGGATGAATTCTATTCAAAGAAGTACGTAATACACAAATAACTTACATAACTTGTACTTGTTTTCTTTTTACCTTGTATGTGCCATCTTTATGGCCTGGGTCGTATCTGAAATGTTCTACACATATACAGTCAGCCTTCCAGACTAGTAATTTTCTACTAAACCTTCTATACAAGTAGCCTTCTACATAACCTTCCACACTAGTAACCTTCTATACAAGGGTAGCACGTCATTTCAGCGCAAACATTTCATCGCAAATATTTCACTGCATAAATCTCAGCGTAAAACATTACCGCTAATGACACACTACAGCGCACATCAAATACAGCACATTTTAGTTCACTGGCAGGAACCCTTATAATGCAAACAATTTTGCAAAGGACAGAAAATAATTACAACACATTACTTTCCTCAAGTTATGGTAATTTAAGAAAACAGTACAGAACAATTCAACCAACATTATGGAAACATAAGATTAAATCTAGACTTCCAGTGATGCCACCATGTAGCATGGATGCTGAAAGAAGAGCTCTGCCTTCCCCCGGATAATTTTGCCTCCTGTAATCTGCCTTGTCAGCTTTATGGGCAGATGCAAGAAATTTAACTCGCCTTCCACGGACCAGGTTTTCTCCTCCAGTCAGATTGCTGTGCCACCTCAGGAGCTTCCAACTACTGAAACTGCGGCAAGCGGAAAGACGGTGCAGCCGGAACCTAATGTGGCAGCTCTTTTACAGGAATTAAGAACTCAGTCTCAGTCTTGGAAAATAAGGCTGAGGACCTTACGAAGCAAGCCACGGACACTGATGAATGGGTGGACAGGCTGGAGCAAGCTCTGGTCTGACTTCTGCAGAATAGTCAAGCACTGTGGGATCACTTTCAAAGACCCAGATAAGCCTGCAAGACCATCTGCCTGCCCTTGTTCGATAGTGCTGTGGTTTTATCATTTTGTGTTTAAGCAAGTTGTATTGAATTGAACTTGGCATAAGGGGGTCATCATGTATAATGGCCACCATATTTACTTTGACAGCTAATGGCAATCCCTGTTTAGACTGCTATCGCTGCATGTTGTGCTGCATTGTCAAGCGCTGTAAACATTAAATGCTAAGAATGCACACACTGAAATTTCCGAGCAGTAATTGACCGCAATGAAATGCTTGCACGCAGTTGACATGGAACCCTATACAAGTAACCTTCTACATAACCTTCGACACAAGTAACCTTTACATAACCGTCCACACAAATGGCATTCTACTAAATATTCTGTACAAGTAACCTTCTACATAACTTTCCACACAACTAACCTTTTACACTACCATCCACACAAGTGACATTCTACATAACATTCTATGCAATTAACCTTCTACATAACCTTTCACACAAGTAACCTTCTACATAACCTCCTACTTAAAGGAGAGTGGTGCTGAATCTAAAGTCATTTGTGCTCAGTATAAACTGTATTTAAAATATTGGTTCAAACTCTGTTATTGCTCTAGCTAGCAAGGCTTTTTAGTTATCCTAATAGGTGTTTCTGATTTACATGATGCTGGTAAGCACCATTTTATACCTGTATGATGTAGTTTATGCCCCTGTTCTACTCTTCTGTTTGCACAATGCATCCATAGCCCACCATAGAACTCTGTGGCAGAGAGGGGCATAATTTACACCACAGTTCTAAACTGATTCTTAACAATAGATTGTAAAGCAGAAACACCCACTGAGCTTACTAAAAGGCAAGTACAGATGTAACAATAACATAATTGGAACTAGTACTAAAAAAATCACTTCTCTCGGGGGAAAATGACTTGCAGGTTCAGTGCATTTATCCTTTAAATATAATCTACTGGAACTTCCACACAAGTAACCTACCATCAGCAACCTTCCACACAAGCAACCTACATCAGTAGCCTTCCACACAAGTAACCTACATCAGCAGCCTTCAACACAAGTAACCTACACCAGTAGCCTTCCACACAAGTAACCTACATCAGTAACCTTCCACACAAGTAACCTACCATCAGTAACCTTCCACACAAGCAACATACATAAGCAGCCTTCTACACAAGTAACCTACATCAGCAGCCTTCAACACAAGTAACCTACATCAGTAGCCTTCCACACAAGTAACCTACAGCAGCAACCTACATCAGCAGCCTTCCACACAAGTAACCTACCATCAGCAACCTTCCACACAAGCAACCTACATAGGCAGCCTTCTACACAAGTAACCTACATCAGTAACCTTCCACACAAGTAACCTACATCAGTAACCTTCCACACAAGTAACCTACATCAGTAACCTTCCAAAACAAGTGACCTACATAAGTAATCTTCCACTCAAGTAACCTTCTAGATAACCTTCCGTGCAACTAACCTTCTATACAAGTCACCTTTTACATAATCTTCCACACAAGTAACCTACACAAGTAACCTTCTACACAAGTAACCTGCATAAATAATCTTCCACTCAAGTAACCTTCTAGATAACCTTCCATGCAACTAACCTTCTATACAAGTCACCTTTTACATAAGTTTTTTTTTTTTTTTTTTTTAATTCTAGTATTCCAAGTACCTTTGAGCCAAGGCTCTTTCACAAAGGTTCCATGTCAGAAATAAACAACAAGGAAGCAACAGTGAAATAACAGTAAACAATTCATGTACAACAGTGTTATTGAAAGGGGTCAATTATAGGAAGAGTAAGGTGTAGCGGAGGAGGAGGAGAAGTGTAGGTAGTTAATGGAGGCAGCTATAGTAAGATGGTGAACACAGCTAGGACGCATATGCCCACAAGGAATGGGCAGGGTCAGGCACCTGGGGGTGGCAGAGAAACAGGGATGAGAGGAGAGGATGAAGATGCAGCCGAAGGCATCTGTCGAAAAATAAATGGGAAGGAGTGATAGAAGAGATAAAGGGGGCAGAGTGGGAAGGGGGAATACGTGCTGTAATGGGGCAAGGAGAGACTAATGAGGTGGTATGAAGACCTGAGATTTGAAGTGGCACCTCAGGAGCTGGGGGGAGGGACGGAGCCAGGGGTTAAGCAGTATATAAGTTAGGATTAAAGCTGTGTAGGTCATCATCTAGGAGAGGCAGTCACAGGAGCTAGAGGCAATGAGATGGGCCCGGAGCCTGGTTTTGAACAGACCTAGTGTTGAGGCAGAGGAGATGGTGTGGCTGAGACCATTCATCCATAGAGAAGCCCTATAGGTGAAGGAGCATTGGCCCTGCATAGTTCGACAGCGAGGAACTTGTAAAATCTGGGTTGTCGAGCTCCTGGTGTTCTGTCGGTTGGTGTTTTGATGCAACAAGGCAGTAACACCGGGGGGTGTGAGGCCAAGGTTGATTTTTCCCGCCACAGCACATGTGAGATACTTTATAAGGTTGGAGAGTTGGAGCCTTCTACACAAGTAAAGCGAGCCCAATGGATAACACTGGTGGAGGATGCCATATACCCCAGTGACAGGAAGTCCCAGGCAGGGCGAGAGAGCCCAACCTGAAATGATCAGGTAAAGTAGGCAAGTTCCAGAGGCTGGTCAGCAGGGAGGTGGGCCTCGGCCTGAAGAGAATCTAGTCCTGCCCCGATTAACTTGATGAGCTGCGAGGTGACCAACTTGGACATTGCTAGATTGACCAGCAGGCCCAAGTCCAGACAGGTCTGGAGGGACAGATCTCTGGACTTCTCTACAACCTCTCTGGATGACCTTGCTAGGAGCCAGTCATCCATATAGGGATAAAAACCTGCCATCCATGCACCACAGAAAGGCTGGCACCACTGCCTTGCATTTGGTGAAGATCCTGGGCATGGACTAGAGGCCGAAGGGCATGACCTGGAACTGGTACAGTGTCCCCTCTGTGCAGAACTGAAGGTATTGGCAGTGGAACAGAAGGATGAACTGGGATGTGGAAGAACATGTCCTGGAGTTCCAGGGAGTAGAACCACATGCCCTGCTCCAGAGATGATGTGACATGATTCAGAGTGACCATCCATAACTTGTGCTTCCACATAAGCTGGTTATGATCACGCAGATGCAGTATGGGGCACCAGCCACCCTCTCTCGTCTGTTTTGGGATCAGGAGATACTTGGGAAACATATTTTTGATTAGCCAGGGTGTCTGAAACATGGCCCATCACCCCCTGCTCTAAGGGCAGAGCAATGTTGACCCTCAGGATGAATAATGTGTCCTCCAACATCCAGGACTCAAAAGCAGTGTGGAGTCGGTATGAAAGGAGAGCCCTGAAATCCAAAGGCAACCCTCTGCTCGCCACTTCTAGAACTCACTTGTCTAAGGCAATGGTGGACCACTGTTGTGAAGTGGTACAGCTGACCCACAACTGTGAAATGGGACAGGGACTGGATGGGTAAGGGGATAACACCACATAACCCGTCACTGTACAGCCTTGGAGGGAGCTCCAGCCACATGTCGGTGGAGCACCACCACCACACTAACAGAAAGGGGGGGTGGTGCTGACTCTGTATAGATTGCTAGAAAGAGCCCACCGAGAATGCTGTGTCCAGTTCTGGAGACTACATCTCTGGAAGGACATAGAGTGGAGGCAGCCCAGACGAGGGCAACTAAAATGGTCTGCATCAAAAACTCTATGAGGAGAGACTAAAGGACCTCAATATGTACACCCTGGAAGAGGAGAGGGATATGACGGAGACCTTTAAATACCTCACAGGGGTAAATAAGGTTCAGGAAGGAAATATTTTTCAGAAAAAAAGCTGCTCAAGAAAAAGGGGACATGCTACGAAAGCTGGAGGTAGACTCAGGAGAGATGTGAGTAAGTACTTCTTCACAGAAAGAGTGGTGGATTCATGGAATAGCTTCCAGAAGAGGAGGTGGGGATAAAATAATGGTGGGGTTCAAGAATGTATAGGACAGGCACAAGAAAATCATAGTGGAAAAGGAGGAGGGGGGGGAGAGAGAGAGAGCTGTAGATCAAGTAGAGACTGTGGTGATAAATGTAGGTTGGGAAAAATGGTCAGACTAAGTGTGCCAAGTGGTCCATACTGGTCATCAAATTCTATGTTCTCTTACCCCCCCAAAAAAAAAAAAAACACTTTTTAGGCCCTGGCTGTTGAAATTAGGCTTTGGGTGCCAGTGCTGATACTGCCGCTGCTGTGGCTGAAAGGGCCAATACCAGAAAGTCTTCTTTTTTAGGTTTTTGGTCCTTATGGGACAAACCCAAATAATCAAGGGTGGCACTGGACTTCTCTATCCATGTAAGATGTTCCTCCACCTGAAGGCCAAAGAGGTCAGTGCCAAAGAACAGGACTTTGGTCATTCTGTGCAGGGTATTTTATTTTAATTTATTTATTTATTTATTTAGCTTTTGTTGACCGGGTAAGTGCACTAGACAAATCCTGCCTATTTTCAGGCACGACCCGAGGGAGGGGGATACAGATGAATTCCAACTGACCTTGAACCAGATTAAGCTGTTGGTGGTATTTTTAGTGAATAAGGGAAATTTGGCCAGGACACTGGGGAAATTCCCCTACTCTTTTCGATAAGTGCCATGGGATCTTTAACATCCACCTGAACTACCACCAATCCAGGCAGATGGGACCTCGGTTTAACGCTCCATCCGAAAGACGGCACCTCAGAAATGCAGCACCCCTCTCATGCTGCATTACAGTGTCAGTACTGGGATATTAACCCATGTGCCAGATGTGGGAACTGAACCCACAGCCCTCTGATCTCCCGGCCTCAGAGACGAGAGTGCTACCTACTGAGCCACTGACACTGGTATCCGCTGTAAAGATGTAAAGCCACAATCAGACAGTGCATTGCATGGCGATGTCAGTCACCATGGCATGGGCACAAGAGTTGTACATGTCCAAGGCCATCTGGAGTTGGTATTTAGCCAGCGATTGACCCTGGTCTCTGACTAACTTCACTAGCAACTGCTTGTCAGCAGGAAGGTGGGGTAGAAAGTCATCCAACACTCCCAAGCAGGGAGTGACCAAAGTTAGCCATCATCACTGCATAGCTGGTCTTAGAGACCCAACGATGCAGCAGCATGTACTATGTTTGCTGCATGGTCAATCTTCTTGGAATCTTTGTCCAAAGGCTTGTCCACATCCCCTTGGCCACCCAATTCATGGAAGGCCTAGTTCAAGATCAGTCCTTCAGAAGAGGGGGTGGTCAGAGAACCCCAAAAGGGAGCTCAAAGGAACTGTACATTGCAAATCATACAAGTGTAAGATGCTAGGCAGGATGCTGAATTCTACCAAGGCTTCAGGGCCGGTCCCAGGATGGCCTCAGCCATGGCAAAGGCAATCACTGGGGAATCATCCTTGCCCGGTATATCATTAAAAGGATATTCAGCCTGCTTCTGAACTGGTTCCAAGGGCACATTCATGGATGATGACATAAGTTGGAGCAAAGCCTCAAAAGACACTGGCCCATAGTTGGTTGTCAGCTCTACAACAGACTCTCAGTCGAAAGTGCGAGTCCTGGTAGAAGCCATGGACAACTCAGCTTTGGAGTTGCAGGACTCTTCAAAAACGGCCCCTCAACTGTTTACCACAGGCCACCACCCTAGTGCTCTCAGACTGGGTGATTTGCACAGACAGCCAGCTTGGCAAGCTGGCAGCAGCACAGGATTTCTTGGTCAGAGCACCAAACAGGAGCTGCGGTGGAGGTGATCCCACCTTAAGGGGTGGAGAAGGAGATACAGGGGACATTTGTGAGGTATGGAATGGCGTGGGAACAAGAGACCTTCGGTCTGGGGGAAAAGAGCTCTTCCCCTCCCAGTAACAGCCCACAACTGTCAAAGGAGCTCCCTGCAGTGCTGACATCTTGTGTTGATGCCTCTCCACCCAAGGACAAGAAGGTCGAGGGGCATCGATGACACACACCTCCCAGCTGAGTGGGATCAAAAGAGCGAGTGGCACCTCAACCCAAGAACACACGTTGACGGGTATCCTCAAGAAGGTCACGGTAGACCACATGCCTCGACATATTTAACATGAGAGGCTTCGTGGCCTGACCGCTGGTGGAGGCCACTCCCAACGTGATCAGTCGGGGACACAGACTGGGTAATGCTGACCTGGAAAGGACCAGCAGAACCAGGTTCTGGGAAATCGACTCTTCGTCCATCTCCTTTGACAGCCAGTCGATGAGCTCAGGAAAGATCTCGCCCGCCTGCTCAACCAGAGTCCAGGTCGACAGACCTGACGGGGTTATCGGGGAGCCCTTTACCAAGGGAAGCTCGACTAAGGTTGAACAGTCGGGGAGTTGAGGGACAGCGTGATCTTTCCTGGTCCCACGACCTGCAATGGCGGTGTTCGTGTTTCTTGCTGCACTGAGATGGGCTTTCCCCAAAAGTCTGGGGGGCCAGACATCTCCAAAATCACCGGGGAATGGCCTTCTGATAATGGCCCAAGGTAGGAACAACGCTAAGACTGAAGAGGAACTTACCGCAGCTGCTACCGCCTCTTCCTTCTTGACTGCTAGTTGAGCAGCAGAACCCAGCAGTCGCCAGGGTCTTCTTGCATTTTTTTTGGCTGACCAAGAAACCAATCGAGCCTTCTGGTCCTGGATGGATGAGACCAGCATGGCTTGGCACAAGGAGCATCCTGTGACATTGTGTTGCTGTCCGAGATTGTAAAAGCAGTGTAGTGTGGATCCGTGGGACACATTTTCTGCTGTCACCAGGTGGAGAAATTTAAACCTGTGTTTCTTGCTCTCCATCGTCAATCGCGATTGCAAAGTGAAGCCAGAAGACGAATTGAGTATTGTAAACTCGAAAGTGACCTGAAAACTCAAAGAGCCACCGAACAAGCACTATTTGAAAAAAGTCCTTCAACGCCGCAGAGCTGTGAAGGAGGAGACCCATCACTTGCAGTGAAAAGATCTGACATTATGTGGTGGCATCAAAGGGTATTCTACTCGGAAGGTGGGAGGAAACTAGCTTGAAGATTTCCGACAAACTGCCGGTCTCCAGAAAACTGCCAGGGTGCACTATGCACGCCCCTAGAACCAAGCCTTCAAACAAACCTTAGTTCTCCTTGTTGCCAGGATAATTATTCCAATTCCGAGACTGAGAGAAACAAGGTCTTTACCAAACCCGAGTGCTCCTTTTTGCCAGGCAATCTACAGCAACTTAAACATAGAAACACAGACTTTGACGGCAGATAAGGACCGCTTGGGCCCACCTAGTCTGCCCATTTCCCTACCGACTGTATAAGCTGCAGATCCTAGTTAACCAACAGCCTATTTCCTCCTACCCCCACAAGAATTGCCTTATGTCTGTCCCATGCATTCTTGAATTCCCCCACAGTTTTTGACCCCACAACTTCCTCAGGAAGGCCGTTCCATGTGTCCACCACCCTCACTGTGAACAAATACTTCCTCACATTACCCCTGAGCCGTACCCCCCATCTTCAAATTGTGTCCCCTTGTTCTTGCACATCTCTTTTTCTGAAAGATGCTACCCTCTTAGACTTTGATTCCCTTGAGGTACTTAAAAGTTTCTATCATGTCCCCTCTCTCCCTTTCTTCAAGGGTATACATATTAAGCTCCTTTAGCCTCTCTTCGTATGGCTTCTGTTACAGACCCTGCACCATTTTACTTGCCCTCCTCTGGACTGTCTCTATCCTTGCGGAGATGGGGTCTCCAGAACTGGACACAGTACTTCAGATGGGGTCTCAACAACTGTCTGAACAGAGGGATAACAACTTCCTGTTTTCTACTGGTGATACCTCTCCCTATACATCCCAGTATCACCCAGACATCCGTACTGCCTTCTCACATTGCTTGCTAACCTTCAGGTCATCAGATATGATTACCCCCAGGTCCCTTTTTGTTGTTAATACCTCCCCGCCCCCACTGTGTACTCTTCCTCTTGGTTTTTGTTTTCAGGTGCATTACTTTGCACTTCTTTGAACTGAATCCAAGCTGCCATACTTCTGACCATTCCTCCAACCTTGCCAAGTCCCTGCTCATCCTTTCCACCACCCCCAACGTGCATCAACCCTGTTGCAGATCTTTGTGTTGTCTGCAAAGAGGCATACTTTTCCTTCCAGTCCCTTTCCAATGTCACCTATAAAGACATTAAAAAGGACCAGACCCAGTACTGAACCCTGCGGTACTGCACTAGTACCCCCCCTTTCTTCAGAGTGGACTCCGGTTACTATTACCTTCTGTGTCCTATTGTCCAGCCAATGTTTTACCTAGGTTATCACCCTGGGACCCACTCCCAGCTTGGCTAATTTGTTTATCAATCTTTTGTGTGGGACTGTGTCAAATGCCTTGCTAAAGTCTAGATAGGCCATGTCCACAGCCCCTCCCTGGTCTACTACATTGGTCACCCAGTCAAAAAAATCTATTAGATTTATCTGACATAACCTTCCCACTGTGAATCCATGCTGCCTTGGGTCCTGTGCCCCTCTGGTCTCTAGGTACTCAACAATTCTTTCCTTTAGAAGTGATGTCATCATTTTATCTACCACTGAGGTCAAACTGACAGGTCTGTAGTTTCCTGCCTCTGTCTTGCTCCCACTTTTGTGAAGGGGAATCACATCTGTCCTCCTCCAGTCCTCAGGTACCACACCATCCTCCCATGATGTGTTAAAAAGGCTAGTCAGTGGTGTCACTAGTTCTCCCCTTATTTTTTTTAGAATTCTGGGGTGAATCCTGTCAGACCCCATTGCTTTGTCCACCTTCAGATTTAGGAGTTCTTTCAGAACCCTTTCCTCTGTGAAAGGACTGGGATTGACCCCCAATCCAGAGTGATTCTATTCATTATGGATTAGATACCTCCCCCTCCTCTTCTTTTGTGAATACTGAGCAGAAGTATTCGTTCAGTATCCCTGCTTTTTCACTGTCCTACTCTGCCTGCCCACCGTCCCCTTTATTCAGCCTCACTATCCTTCCCCTTGTCTTTCTACGCTCCCTAATGTACCTATAAAAGGATTTATCCCCCTTCTTAACAGAGTTGGCTATCTTTTCCTTGGTTTGGACCTTGCTATTCTGACTGCCTTCCCCACTTCCTTCTGCTTTAACTGGTACAGTTCTCTGTCCTGCTCCTTCTGTTTCCTTATACTTCCTAAATGCTATCTATTTCTCCCTAACCTTCCCACCACCTCTTCTGAGAACCATAGTGTTTTTTTCTTTCATTTTGATTTGTTTATTTGCTTCATACAAAGGCTTGTTGCTTCTGTGATGGTAGTTTGAATGTTTCCCCATTGTTGCTCCACCCCTCCTTCTTGCCTGTTTGCTAGTGCTTTTCTGAAGCACTCTCCCATTTTGACAAAGTCAGCCCTCCTGAAGCCCAGTACCCTCACTTTTGTATGGCTTGACTCTGCAGTTGAGTTTATCATGAACCACAATGTTTGGTGGTCAGTTGTTCCCAGATGGCTACCTACTTCTAGATCCGAAATCCTTTCTCCATCTCCAGTTGAGAGTACCAGGTCTAAGATTGCACCCTTCCGAGTGGGTTCCAACACTAGCTGTCTGAGGCATGCTGACTGTAGGGCATCAAGAATGACCCTGCTCTTGGATGTGGCTGCAACAAAGGTGCTCCAATTAACATCTGGCATATTCAGGTCCCCCATCAACAATATTTCCCCTTTCTCTGCCATCCTAAGGATGCCTTCTATCATTTCCTTGTCCATTTCCTCCCTGAGATGGGGGTCTGTATACAACCCCTGTACGGATTGTGGTGCCATTTCCAGTCTCCAGGGTGACCCACAGTGCCTCCTCTCCTCCCTGTTTACCCTTTTGTTCCGTTACTTTGATCCCCTCCCTTACATAGAGAGCTCCTCCTCCTCCTCCTCCTCTTCTACCCTCCGTCTATCCTGTAGATTGTGTACCCTGGTATGCTGACATTCCAGAAACACAAACACTGCAGGCTCACATCTGGTAGCAGGTGCGAGTCAAAACCAAGTAGCACAAATAACACAAATGCTCACACTCTCTTCGGAAGTGAAAAAAAGCTCACATAGCTGGTGTCTGTCAGAGTGGCATCAGCACTACAGATATCAAAAAGGCACAGAAACAGAATCCGACAGTAGATAAGGATCGCTCTGCTCACCCATTTTTCCCTACCTACGTTATCATCACAGACTGTACTTGATCTACAGCTCTCTCTCCTTTCCCGCTATGATTTTCTTGTGCTAATCCCATGCATTCTTAAACTCCACCACTGTTTTCGACCCCAACACTTTCACTGGAAGGCTGTTTCAGGAACCCACCACTCTTTCTGTGAAGAAGTTCTTCCTCACATCTCTCCAGAATCTGTCCTCCTCCTCTTTCAGTTCCCCCTTGTTCTTGAGCACCTTTTCTTCTGAAAAATACTTCCTTCCTGTGCCTCATTTATTCCTGTGTAGTATCTAAATGTCTCTACCATACCCCCCCCCCAAGGTGTATATATAGAGGTCCTTTAGTCTCTCCTCGTAGGGCTTTTGATACAGACCTCGCACCATTTTAGCTGCCCTCCTCTGGACTGCTTCCACTCTATCTAAATCCTTCCAGAAATGTGGTCTCCAGAACTGAACACAGTACCCTAGCGGGGGTCTTGGCTATCTATACAGAAGCAACACCACCTTCCTCTTTCTGCTGGCGATACCCCTTCCTATGTATCCCAGTACCACCCTAGGCCTCCCGACTGCCTTGCTGCACTATCTGGCCACCTTTAAGTTATCCAATACCATTACCTCCAGGTCTCTTTCCTGCTTAATAGTTGTCAATACAATTCCATCCACTGTGTACTCCACCCTTGGGTTTCTGTACCCCAAATGCATTATTCTGCACTTTTGCACACTGAAACCCAGCTGCCATACCCTTGACCAGTTGAATTTTCTTAGGTCATCCCTTCCACCCCCATCCCCAGAGTGTCCATCCTATTGCACATTCTGGTGTCATCCACAAAGCATCAGACTTTTTCTTCCAGATCCTCTGCAATGTCACTTACAGGCATTAAAGAGGACTGGTCCCAGCACTGATCACCCTCCCTTCTTTGGAGTGAACTTTGTTTAGGATGGAGGCAGTCCAGAGGAGGGCAACTAAAATGGTGCAGGGTCTGCAAGAGAAGCCATATGAGGAGAGACTAAAGGAGCTTAATATGTATACCACTGAGGAGAGGAGGGACATGACAGAAACTTTTAAGTACCTCAGTGGAATCAACAAAGTCCAAGAAGGTAGCATCTTTCAGAAAAGGAGATGTGCAAGAACAAGGGGACACAATTTCAAGATAGAGGGGAATGCTCAGGGGCAATGTGAGGAAGTATTTTTTCACAGAGAGGGTGGTGGACGTATGGAACAGCCTTCGTAAGGAGGTTGTGGGGTCTAAAACTGTGGGAGAATTCAAGAATACATGGGACAGACATAAGGCAATTCTTGTGGGGGGTAGGAAGAAATAGGCTGTTGGTTAACTAGGATCTGCAGCTTATCCTGTAAGTAGGGAAATGGGAAGACTAGGTGGGCCAAGCGGTCCTTATCTGCAGTCCAAGTCTATGTTTCTATGTTACCACTACCCTCGGTCGCCTACCCCAACCAATTTCTTATCCAGTTTGTCACCTTTGGACCCACTCCTAAGTTACCCAGTTTGCTTACTACTATGTGGAACCGTGTTGAAGGCCTCACTGAAATCTAGGTAGGCCCTGTTCACCATTCCACCCTGACCTAAATCCTTTGTCAGCCAGTCAAAGAAATCTATCAGATTAGTCTGACATGACATCCTCCTGAGAACCCATACTGCCTCAAGTCTTGTAACTCACTGGATTCAAGCTGTTCCACAATCCTTTCCTTCAGCAGCGATTCTCTTAACTTTCCCACCATCGAAGTCAGGGTGACTGACCTGTAATTGCCAGCCTTCTCCCTGGTACAACATTTATGTAGCAGGAACTACATCCACTCCCGTTTCCAGGGAGCTGTTAAACAAGACTGTCAGAGGTACAGCCAGTATCTCCCCGAGCTCTCTCAATGCCGCTGCATGCACCCTATCTGGCCCCATTGCTTTGTCCACTTTCAGATTAGGGAGTCCATTCAGGACCCTCTCTCCCTCCTCTAAAAAAGGACTAGTGTCCACCTCCCTCCTCCAAAAAAAAAAAAAAAAAAAAAAAAAAAAAAACAGGTTACTCACCTGTAACAGTAGTTCTAGGAGTAGTATATGACATTCATATACACATTCTGGCAGCTGCCTTACCCCTTAAGACTGGCCGGAACATCAAGTTGGCTCCTCCCACCCACTTGGGTGGTAACTCCCTCGGCACCGCCCGTGATGTCAGATCTTGCACACTGGAAGCCAGATCAGTGTGCCACTTGCCAGGAGACGTCAGGTGGGTCCGTGTGGATGAACATCATATACTACTACTAGAAAGCAGAGTTACGTAAAATCTTACCATAACAGTAGATCTTCGAGGAATGTCTCTTGTAGTAAGTCATTACTTTTGGGAGTTTCCAGCAGAGGGCGCTGTCGCACGGCAGCTTTCTAGCAGTTTTTACCAGGGGCCGCCCACACATGACATCATCTTCCTGCTTCCTCTACAAGTGTGAGTAGTCTGGTATCCTCAGTTCCTCTGCTGGATTCAGCTCGCAAAAGAGAGGACTGAGAGGAAGCCGAGGTACCAAGGAGTCCCAACCCTAGGACACTGGACCAGAAATTACTCTGTTACAGAAGGAGGGGGAACGGAGGGTGGGATCGCACTTACTGCAAGAGACATTCCTCAAAGATCTACTGTTACGGTAAGATTCTACTTAACTGTACTATCTTCCACGGAATGGTCTCTTGCAGCAAGTCATTACTTTTGGGAGAATCCCATGCAGTTATGTCCACGTGGGAGGACAATTATGATAGGAGACCTTGTAGGACTGCATGGCAGAAGGACGTCCCACGTCTTGAGGCAATATGAAGACTGTAATGCCTTGTGAAAGTATGGATTGCGGACAAGGTGGCTGCATTGCAGATATCTGAAATGGAGGCGCCTTTGAAGCAAGCTGCAGTAGTGGCCATAGCTCTAGTGGAATGGGCTTGGACCTGTCCAGGTAAAGTCTTTCTGTACTTTTTGTAACAAAAGGTAATACAATTCGCCAACCATGAAGACAGGGTTCGTTTAGCAACAGGAAGTCCTTCTTTGCCAGAGGCAAAGGTAACGAACAATTGAGACGTTTTTCTAATCGACTGGGTACGATTAGTGTAATAATGTAGAATACGATGGACATCCAAGGTATGTGGGGGAGGTACCTAAAACAAACAGTAGAAACACTCTGGATACAGAAGTTGATACCAGCCCATTTACAGAAGAAAGGGTTCTGAAAGAACTCTTAAAACTGAAGGTGGACAAAGCAATGGGGCCTGATGGGATTCATCCCAGAATTCTAAAAGAACTAAGGGTAGAACTAGTTACACCACTGACTGCCCTCTTTAACAAATCATGGGAGGATGGGGTGGTACCCGAGGACTGGAGAAGGGCAGATGTGATTCCCCTTCACAAAAGTAGGAGCAAGGCAGAAGCAGAAAACTACAGACCTGTTAGTTTAACCTCAGTGGTAGAGAAAATGATGGAATCACTTCTGAAGGAAAGAACTGTTGAGTATCTAGAGGCCAGATGGGCTCAGGACCCAAGGCAGCATGGATTCACAGCGGGAAGGTCGTGCCAGACAAATCTGATAGATTTCTTTGACTGGGTGACCAAAGTAGTTGATCAGGGAGGGGCTGTGGACATGGCCTACCTAGACTTCAGCAAGGCATTTGACACAGTCCCACACAAAAGATTAATATACAAGTTAGCCAGCCTGGGAGTGGGTCCCAAGATGACAGCCTGGGTAAAGAATTGGCTGGAGAATAGGACACAGAGAGTAATAGTAAATGGAGTCCACTCTGAAGAAAGGGGGGTTACTACTAGTGGGGTACCACAGGGTTCAGTATTAGGACCGGTTCTCTTCAATGTTTTTATAAGCGATATTGCAGAGGGACTGGAAGGAAAAGTATGTCTCTTTGCAGATGACACAAAGATCTGCAACAGAGTTAATGCACAAGGTGGGGTGGAAAGGATGAGAAGGGACCTGGCAAGGTTAGAGGAATGGTCAAATGTATGGCAGCTTAGATTCAATGCTAAGAAGTGCAAGGTAATGCACCTGGGAAACAAAAACCCAGGGGAAGAGTACACAATGGGGGTGAGATACTAACAACAACAAAATGGAAAGGGACCTGGGGTATCATATCAGATGACCTAAAGGTGGGTAAGCAATGTGAGAGGGCAGCAAGGAGGGTTGGGGGGATACTGGGATGCATAGGGAGAGGCATCACCAGCAGAAAACAGGAAGTATTATCCCTCTGTACAGACAGTTGGTGAGACCCCATCTGGAGTACTCGTGCAGTTCTGGAGACCCAATCTCCGTAAGGATATAGACAGGATGGAGGCTGTCCAGAGGAGGGCACTCAAATGGTGCAGGGCCTGCACCGGAAGACATAGGAAGAGACTTAAGGAGCTGAATATGTATAGCCTTGAGGAAAGGAGAGAGGGGGACATGATAGAAACTTTCAAGTATCTCAAGGAATCAACAAAGTCCAAGAGGGTAGCATCTTTCAAAAAGAGGTGTGCAAGAACAAGGGGCATAAATGTGAAGATAGAAGGGGGCAGCTCAGAGGTATTTAAGGAAGTATTTTTTCACAGAGAGGTTGTGGATGCATGGAATGGCCTTCCGGAGGAGCTGTGGAGTCAAAAACAGTGGTGGAATTCAAGCATGCATGGCACAGTCATAAGGCAGTTCTAGGGGGTTGGGGTAGGAAGAAGTAGGCTGCTGGTTAACTAGGATCTGCAGCTTATCCAATAGGTAGGGAAATGGGCAGACTGGGTGGGCCAAGCGGTCTTTATCTGCTGTCAAAATCTATGTTTCTATGTTTCTTTGTAATAGATGTTCACCAGGATTGGAGCAGTCAGGGCAGTAAACTGGAAGCTCCAGAGATTGATTTAAAATATGTTCAGAGACTACTTTAGGAAGGAAGAAAGGGTTGGTACGAAGGAACGCCCTGTCCTTGTGAAAAATCAAACAGGGTTCCCTACACATGAGGGCACGAAGCTCAGAAATACAATGAGCTGAAGTAATAGTAACTAGAAATAACATGGAGTGGAGGCAGTATAGCGCAGTGGTCTAAGGCTCTGAGCTGCAAATCTGGTGACATCCAGCAGACCAGACCTGGGTTTGAATCCCACAGCTTCCACTTGCATACTGTGTAACCCTGAGCAAGTCACTTAACCTCCTTGTGCTCCCAGGTCGCTCCTGTAAAAAAGCTTTCAGCTTAGTGTGCTATACCTGGTTAAAAAACAACTAAATAAAAAAATAAAATAAAAAAAAAACATTTTCCATGACAGGAAATGCAGATCACAGGTGGCTGCTGGCTTGAAAGGTTCGAGGATCAGTTTTTCTACAATGAAATTGAGATCCCACGGAGGAGTGGGTCTCCTAATAGGAGACTCAATATGTATAATTCCTCTCAAAATCATCTTGGCTAAATGATGTTGGTACTGGAGTTTGCCATCGAAAGGTTTGTGAAAGGCCAAGATGGCAGCCAAGTGGACTTTGATGGAGGAATAACTTAAGGAACTGAATGGGTTCCCTTACTCACAGTTGTTGTAATAGAGGATACCATGGTTGATGAGGCCACATTGGAGCAACCAGAATCATGGTGGTCGGCTCCAGCTAAAGTTTCAGTAGAGTCCGTTGCAAGAGAGGGATGGGGGGGGGAAGGCATATAAGTAGAGTCCTGCCCAAGGTTGGGACAGAGCATCTATAGATCATCCCTTGTTGCTCGGGATAATGGAGAAGTAACTGGGGAGCCAATGACTGACTAGGGAGACAAACAGAACCAGCTGTGGCATTCCCCAAAGGTCGAAGATTTCTTGGAGTACTTCTTTGTGAAGTGTCCATTTGTGAGCAGATGACTGGCGGCTTAGCCGGTCTGCTAGCTGACTGTTCCATCCTGGTAGATGGACGGCTGTTAGTTGCTGTCTGATGGCTTCCTGCCAGACTGCACGGGTCTCCATGCAGAGGGTGTGCAATTTCGTGCCCCCTTGCTTGTTGAGGTAAAATACCACTGCAGTGTTGTCTGATTAAATCAGCAACGGTCCTGGCTTGAGGTAAGGCTGGAATGCCTGAAGGGCTAGACGGACCGCTTTCATCTCGAGGAGATTGATAGAGTAATGGGAGGAGGTGGTCCACCGGCCTTGGGTCCGATAAGGACCTAAGTGCACGCCCCATCTGTCCAGGGAAGCATCTGTGGCTAACGTCTGCATGGGAGGGAGGGAGGGAGTGGAAGGGCATTCCTTGACACAAATTGGTTCTGGTTGTCCACCACGTCAGGGATGACTTCAGGGAAGGAGTGACCCTGATCTTGTCATAGAAACACAGACTTCGACGGCAGATAAGGACCACTTGGCCCACCCAGTCTGCCCATTTCCCTACCTACTGAATAAGCTGCAGATTCTAGTTAACCAACAGCCTACTTCCTGCAACCCCCCCACTACAATTGCCTTGTGTCTGTCCCATGCATGTCTGAATTCCCCCACTGTTTTAGCCCCAACAACCTCCCCAGGAAGGCAGTTCCACGCATCCACCACTCTCTCCATGAAAAAGATTTCCTCACATTACCCCTGAGCCGTCCCCCTGTATCTTTAAATTGTGCCCTTTGTTTTGCACATCTTTTTCTGAAAGATGCTACCTCCTAGACTTTGCTGATTCCCTTGAGGTATTTGAATGCTTCTATCATGTCCCCTCGCCCCTCCTTTCATCAAGGGTATACATATTAAGCTCTCTCAGTCTCTCTCATATGATTTCTGATGCAGACCCTGCACCATTTTAGTTGCCTCTCTCTGGACTGCTTCCATCCTGTCTATGTCCTTGCGTAGATGAGGTCTCCAAAACTGCACACAGTACTCCAGATGGGGTCTCACCAACTGTCTGTACAGAGGGATAACCACTTCCCTTTTTCTACTTGTGATGCCCCTTCCTATGCATCCCAGCATCCCCCTAGCTCTCCTCACTAACTTCTCACATTGCTTACCCACCTGTAGATCATCTGATATGACTACCCCCAAGTCCCATTCCATTTTTGTTGTTAGTACCTCCCCTGCTAGTGTGTACTCTTCTCCTGGGTTTTTGTTTCCCAGGTGCATTACTTTTCACTTCTTTGCATTGAATCTAAGTTGCCATATGTCTGACCATTCCTCCAACCTTGCCAAGTCCCTTCTCATCCTTTCTACCCCCCCTTGTGTATCAACTCTGTTACAGATCTTTGTATCATCTGCAAAGAGGCATACCCTTCCCTCCAGACCCTCTGCAATGTCACCTATAAAGATGTTAAAGAGGACTGGACCCAGTACTGAGCCCTGAGGTACTCCACTAGTGACCCCCCTTTCTTCGGAATGTGTTCCACTCACTATTACCTTCTGTGTCCTGTTGTGCAGCCAGTTTGCTACCCAGGCTACCACCCTGGGACCCACTCCCAAGCTGGCTAACTTGATTATTAATCTTTTGTGGCGGACTGTGTCAAATGCTTTGCTAAAGTCTAGGTAGGCCATATCCACAGCCCCTCCCTGGTCTATTACTTTGGTCACCCAGTCAAAGAAATCTATTAGATTCATCTGACATGACCTTCCCACTGTGAATCCATGCTGCCTTGGGTCCTGTGCCCCACTGACCTCTAGGTACTCAACAATTCTTTCTTTCAGAAGTCATTCCATCATTTTCCCTACCACTGAGGTCAAACTTACAGGTCTGTAGTTTCCTGCTTCTGCCTTGCTCCCACTTTTGTGAAGGGGAATCACATCTGCCCTCCTCCAGTCGTCAGATACCACCCCATCCTCCCATGATTTGTTAAAAAGTGTGGTCAGTGGTGTCACTAGGTCCTCCCTTGGTTCTTTTAGGATTCTGGGGTGAATCCCATTAGGCCCCATTGCTTTATCCACCTTGAGTTTTAGGAGTTCTTTCAGGACTCTTTCTTCTGTAAATGGACTGGTGTCAACCCCCCTACCCAGAGTGCTTCTATTGTCTGGTTTGGGTAACTCCTCCTCATCTTCTTTCGTGAATACTGAGCAAAAGTATTCATTCAGTATCTCTGCCTTTTCACTGTCTCCCTCTGCCCACCTCCCCTCTCCCTTATTAATCTTCACTATTCCTCCCTTAACCTTTCTATGCTCCCTAATGTACCTATAAAAGGTTTTATCCCCCTTCTTAACTGACTTGGCTATTTTTTCCTCAGTTTGGGCTTTTGCTATTCTGACTGCCTTCCCCACTTCTTTCTGCTTTAATTGATACAGTTCCTTGTCGTGCTCCTTCTGTGATGCCTTGTACTTTTTGAATGCAGCCTTTTTCTCCTTAACCTTCCCTGCCACCTCTCTTGTCGTTGAACTGTCCAGTTCTTTGAGACCATTGATTCTGAAGGGTCCACTGGACAGGTCTCATATGAAGGCAGGCGAATGCCACCGTTGAAATTGCAGCCGACATGCGACTCAGAAGGCTCAGCATTTGTCTAGCCATGACTATTTTCTGAGTCTGTATCCGCGAAGCCAGAGATATGAGTGTCCTGACGAGTAAGCGGAAGGTAAGCTCTGGCTGTGACTGTATCTAGAACAGCTCCAATATATTGGAGAGACTGTCGGGTTTGGACTGGACTTCGGCCAGTTGACTTATCTCTAGATTGCTGAACATGCTCAGAGTAGCGGCTAGGGAGGCCAGCAGAGCTTTTTTTTTTTTTTTATTTTATTTTATTATAAACATGGCACATTTTTTCTCCCTGCTGGTCAGCACTTATCTGACCGCCCCCCCAAGCCCCATCCCCAGAATCACCGCTCTTACCTGTCCGGCCCAGGAAAGGGGGGGTCGGTCTTCATCCTGCCGACCGGCATTTTTCTCTGGTTTTCTCCCGAGACCCCAGGAGTCAGCGCACATGTCTTGCGCGAGGCATGCATGCGAACAGCCCCGTAACGCCTCTTTCCCCACCCCTGGCTACTACCTAGGCCCCTCTGGCCAAGCTTCTTCCAGTCTCCACTGGGGCCGCCCATCAGCTAAGAGATGCCGCCTTCCTCTCCGGAGAGGGACAGCCTGCCTGTCGGCAGCCCCCCATCTCTGACGCCTGGCCCATACCAGAACCCAGGTCACCAGCGTGTAGAGGGAAGGCACAGCATAGCTACTTTTGAGTCTGCTTTGATTAGCCAGTCGTCTAGGTATGGAAAGACTAAGTGCCCTCTTTCCTGTAAGGCTGCAGTCACCACTGCTAGACATTTGGTGAACACTCTTGGGGCCGAGGATAAGCCAAAAGGGAGTGTTCAAAACTGGTAGTTTTGACCTAAAAGGTGGAAGCGCCAACATTTTAGGTGGGCAGCATGGATAGGGATATGCAGGTAGGCATCCCTCATGTCCAGGGCACATAACCAGTCTCTGTTTTAGGATAGGCATGATGGTAGTTAGTGTTATCATGCGAAAATGTTTGCACTGAATGTATCGATTCAGGTGTCTCAAGTCTAGTACTGGTCCGAGATCTCCAGTTCGCTTGGGTACCAGAAAAAGTGGGAGCAAAATCTTGTTTGATGTTCTGGAAGGGGTACTGGTAAGACAGCCTGTCTGGCTAGAAGTGCCTTCGGTTCTTCTTGAAGGATAGGGACATGATCTGGTGGGTAATGGATTACCCAAGGGGGGGACGGGGGTGGGATGGAAAGAAATTCCAAAGTGTATCCCTTTTGGATTATCTGAAGTACCCATTTGTCTGAAATGATCGTTTTCCAGGCCTCCAGGTAGAGGGGCAAAAAGATTCCCAACAGCCTCTGAGGCCTGGTCAAGGAGGCGAGGGGAAAGCCCTGATAGGTCACTGGGTACTGGGTTGCCCAGCCCCTCATGAGGGACAGGCATGGGAGCCACGGGTGGCAGAGGCGTTGGCTCTTGTGGCCTGGGCACGACCTCTAAAGCCATCTCTGTTAGAGACTTTATATTTTCCACCTCTTTTGGAATAGGAGGAATACTGTGTACGGTAGGGTGGCTGCGGAGTGTGATATATGCCGGGCACCGTACAAAGGGTTCTACCTGATGGCTGCAAGTCATCTAACAACGTTTGAGTACCTGGCCCGAACTGTTTGGACCCATTAAAGGGTGCCTTAGCTACTTTATGTGGTATATCAGGAGCAAAACCTGAAACGCAAAGCCAAGCATGGTGACGCAGAGACACTCCAGTAGCTGAGAGTCGGGCTGAGGTATTGATGGCATCATATCCCGACCTGAGCAGGTGGCGGGAGACCGAACTGCTAGTGGACACTGTGGACAATAACTTGTCCTTTTCTTGGGAGGGACGAAGTTTACTGATCAGTTCAGTGGGATGGTGGACAGAAAGGGATGATCCAGGGGAGCTTGATATAAGCTATCTGCTTTTCGCGGGACAGTTCTGATAGCTGACAGCTGATGCTAGGCAGCCAGCATGGCATTCTGGTAGGTTGGAATCAGTGGGGGCACCACTAAGGCCGGCTCCTCTGGCAGTTCAAGGTATTCTGCCATATCCTTGCGTTGTTTGTCATGTTCTGTGGTAGAGAACTCCATGACTTTTTGTATCTGGACCATCATTTTGCTAAATGATGGGTCATCAGGAGGAGAGGTGGCAACTGGCATAGGCATGTCCTCATCCAAGGTAGCGATTTCTGAGAAGGGGGACTCCAGATTCGGGAAATCCAAATTTTGGAACTCTTCTTCATCCATATCACCGGGGAGATCCACCAGTAGGTCGGGTTCATCTGACAATCTTCCATATTAGGAGGAGGAGATCAGGGTGGCAGTATGTCCCTGTCACTATGAAATCTTTTAGGCGGAGAAGAATGAGACCGGAAAGGATCCTCTAGCACTCCTGGGTCGGAGGGCTGGGTATACCCCATGGTATGCAAGACCTGCATCACTATCTTGGTGATGTCCCGTTCTTGAGAAGAAAGGGGGGGGGGTTGGAAAACGATGGGGTAATAGAGGGGCTAGGACGGGCAGTGTGAGCAGGTCTCGCCCCTGGGAAGGGAAGAATAAACTAGGGTCCCGGTTTCTGTCCGCATGCCCCCTGTGAGGGTAGAGGGGCATTCTATAGGGCAAAAGCCATTGGTTTGCCTTGCGGAACATGGGACGACATCGACGAGCCCATGGAATGATTATCATAAAATATATCAGATGTCATTGATGAGAGAGAAGCCCCCATTGACGGAGCAGCCCTATATTTGGGTGTATTGAATACGCTAGATGGCGTTGTCGGCGAGAGGTCATATGCCCCCTGTCGACGGAGCACGCAAAACTTGCACAGCATAGAAAGCACTGGAAAGCACCGTTGACGAGAAGATGTGAGCCAGTCGAAGAGGGGAGCTATAAAAAGACGCTCCTTCGATGGAGAAGGCACAGAAACAGTTGCCATCGACGGGCGTTTCAGCTGGGAGTTGGGTAGTGTTATCCCTCTCCTTACCCTGCTGAGAATAAGAATCAGAATTGGGGGAGCCCTTGGTACGAGCCCCCTTGTTCTCCAACAGAGACATTTTGTGCTCCATAAGAAGGTGCTGTATTTCGAGCAACCGTCGACGGGTTGCTCTATTAAACTCCTGACAGGAGTTGCAGGAATTGGTGTCGTGTGGGTCCCAGGCACCTTAACACAAAAAGTGTGATTGTTAAAGCGGTATATCTTCCTACCACAACAGCAGGAACAAAATAGGGCTTGTTTTGAAGAATTTTTAGATATTCGTTTTGTAATCCAATTTCTCGATGACTGCTACACACAAGTTGAACTAGCTGCTGCATGAGCTGAAGACGGCGGGAAAATGAACTGAGGATACCACGGACTGCCCACACTTATATAGGAAGCAGGAAGATAATGTCATGTGTGGGAGGCCCCAGGTGAAAACCTGCTAGAAGAGATGCCGTGCGCGACAGCATCCTCTGCTGGAAACTCCCAAAAGTAATGACTTAC
The DNA here is from genome assembly GCA_016271365.2 of Neoceratodus forsteri. Lineage (NCBI taxonomy): Eukaryota > Metazoa > Chordata > Ceratodontiformes > Ceratodontidae > Neoceratodus > Neoceratodus forsteri. The sequence continues at coordinate 25,429,785 of CM057452.1, read as the reverse complement.
TGCAGGAGACCGTTCCATGGAAGATCTACTGTTACAGGTGAGTAATCTGTTTTTCTAGGGACGTGGATATGATGTTCTAGCCACACATTCTGGCACTCCCCTAGCAGTTCTCCAGAAGGAGAGAGGCAAGGCACACACCTCTCTACTTAGGGAAGAGTGATTAGAGAGCTGAAGCCCCCAAACCAACATCTCAGCATGACTCAAGGTCGATGTGGTCAAGGAAAATGAAGGTGTGTGCTGACCTCCAGGTAGCTGCCCTGCAGATTTCCTGGACAGGGACATCCCCGGAAGCAGTCACCGAGGCAGCAGTATGGCAGGTGGAATGATCCCTAAGCTCTACGGGAGGGGCTTCCTACCCACCAACCTATAACAGAACTCGATGCAGAAAGGTCCACTTGCCAATCGTCCGCTTAGTTGCCAAGCTGTCAGTTGCAGCTTCAGCATACATTACAAAAAGCTGATGAACCTCTCCCCAAACTCCAGCTGTACGCTCCTTATAATAGGCCATCGCTCACCGCAAGTCCAAAGTATGGAGCCTGTGCTTGGCCTCAGAGGTGTGGTTGGTGAAATACACCAGGAGATTAATCACCTGGTTAAGGTGAAAATCCGATACAATCTTTGGGAGAAACTTCGGTCTGGGGCGAAGGACACCCTTGTCCCTGTGGAAGACCAGGTAAGAAGACTCCACAGTGAGTGCCTGAAGCTCACTGATCCTTCTGGCTGACCTGATGGCCACCAGGAAGGTGGTCTTTCACAACAGCTTTGACATCTTGCACCTGTGAATCGGTTCGAATGGCTTACCCACGAGCGTTGTCAAAACCAGCAACAGATACCAAGGTGATGGTGCTTCACACACTGGATGGGAAATGTGGTCAAAGCCTTTACAGAAGCGCTAGACCACCTTCTCCTGTGCCACCAACTGCTGACTGGCCCACGCCCGACAGGCAGAGACTGCTGCAGGTGCACCTTAAGGGTCATCGACCGAAGGCCGCCTGAGAGAGGAATCAAAGACAGTCAAGGATGTTAACCACTGAACAGGACAAAGGGTCCAGTCCCTTGCCCTGACACCAAATGGAGAACCGCTTTCATTTGAAGGCATAGTATTTCCTGGTCGACTCCTTCCAAGAAGCCTCAACTATGTTGAGAACATCTTTGAAGAGACCCAAAGCCTGGAACTCTAGCCACTCGGGAACAAGGCTGTCAGGTGCAGGGATTGAAGATCCGGATGGAGTACCTTCCCCTGATTAATGGAGAGGAGGTCCGCAGGTCTTCGGAGTAAAGGAAAGACGCCTCAGGAGCCTGCCTTCGAGGCCGAAGAGATCAGAGTACCAGAACTGGCATGGCAAGTCCGAAGCCACCAGATCACCCGTGTCTTGTCCCTCCTCGCCTTGAGAATCCACCTGTCCATGGTGATAGTGGACCAGGTGGAATGGAAGTGGTGGAAGCGGCCCCTTAGGGAGAAGACCCAGGGGAGGCGTGAGGGAGGCACCCCTCCTCCCATCACTATCAGGCTTGGAGGCACAGGATGGCCTAGCTGAAAAGCCACCGGGGCCACATCCTCCAGGCTTTTGGATGACCGAGGCCACTGACTTCGGCCGAGGTCGCCAGGCCTGAGCCTACTGCCCAGCTTGGGGCTGGGCTGGTTTGGACGCAGCAGCAGAGAAGGACCGAAAAGGCTACTTTCTCTGCTGCTTGGAGCCCTTGGGATCCCTCTGGGTGGACGTCACAGAATCCAAGGTGGCACTGGACTCCTCAATGTGGGTGAGGTGCTCCACGACCCTGGGACAGAACAGGTTGGTGCCCAGGAAAGGAACATCCGCCAGCTTGTGCTGGGTATCCACTGTGAAGGTCAAGATCCTCAGCCAAGCCCTGCGGCAGCCATGGACTGGGCGCGGAAGTCACCAATTTCATGACTGTCTGGAGCGGTTTGGCTACAGACCGGCCCTGGTCCCAGACTTGCTTAACCATTGTCTATATGTCCGCTGGGAGATGAGGAAGAACACCATCATGAGTGCCCAAAAGAGCATGAGAGAAGTGGTGATCAGGAGAGCCGAGCTCGTGTAGCGCAAGCCAAGAGAAGAGACAGTATAGATCTTTTTGGCCAAATGGTCCAATTTCTTGGACTCCTTATCAGGTGATTTGTCAAGATTGCCCACGTTGCCTGAGCACCGAAACATGGAATCAGACACCAAGCCCTCAGTCAAGGAAAGTTTTGTGAACCCTGAGATGGAACCGCATACATGTGGGCCATCCTGGCCAATGACGCAAAACAGGAGGCGAGATGCTGCCACAGCTCCAAAGCAGGGCTATAAATGGCCAATGCAACCGGGAATGCTTCCTCTGTGAATCACTCCACTCTAAAATTTTGGTGAGCGGGTAGCAGGCCCGCTTCTGTATGGGCTCCATCTGGAGGCCCATGGATTTTGAGATGAGATGGAGAATGCCCGAAAGGAAGTAGAGCCTTCATCCACTGAGAGACCCCCTGGCAACTCTGTGTTCACCAGACGAAAGTCCAAGGTGGAACCGTCCAATCTCGAGGAGTCATTGAAGAGGGGTCGACCACCCTGATCCAGCTGACCCTCCGCGGACTGTCTGGGGTAACAGTGACCGACAGTTGATGGGGAAGACCCGAGGCTGACAGACTCCTTAGCAGTCATCAGCTGTTCAGGGTGCAGCTCCACCGGAAGCAGTGGAGAGGCCAAGTCAGGACCATTGTACAGGTCTGCTACTGTGGAGGAGTCAGCCTCTGTGGCGAAAGCCAAGTGATGGCTGTGGTAGAAGCCGACGCAGGCTTCATCCCAGCGAACACCAGCTGTTGCCACATGAGATCTTCATAGGAGATCTTCATAGCGTCAACGCAACTTGCGCCAAAGCCTCTCCTCACCCGAGGAGGACGAGGGTGAAGAATAGCAGCAGCGCTGCTTACCCAAATGTCGACAGCAGGAGCGCCACCATTGATGTGAGCCGCTCGACCCACGGGAACGAGATTGGGACCTCGACTGTCAGGGGGGACCAACAGTGGGCTTCAGAGGGGGCCGGTGAGTGCCAGAGTGCCTCCAGTTCCAGGTCTTGAGTGAGAGGTAGTGGGTCAGCGGAGCGATCTGTCCTTCCCTCGGTTTGAGTCAGGACCGGAGTCCTAGATAAGGAGGTATTGGCATCTTTTGGCGACAACAGGTCAACTGGCTTGAGAAAAATCTCGGCCGAAAGACTGACCTGTGTCTCGACCAACTGGCCCAATGGGATTACCATGGAGACGGCAACCTGGGCCAAAGATTCGATCATAGTCAGAACCTACAGAGGAGCGTGCAAACTGGAAGCCCGAGAGCATTCCCGATACGACGACTAATGGTGAGGCAGTTTCTTGGTCTCCTTCTTCGATTTGGACATGTGTTGAAGGGCCCTGCCCATGAGTAGGGAGGGTGTGGCACTATTCCTTAAACGTGCCTGTACAGAAGGCGCCTAAAGAGGGCATCAGTAAGGCCGAAGCCAAGGAGGACTGAGCTGTGGCCTGGGCTACACCCTCCTTGAAATCCACCAGAAGTTCGGCGGACTCTGCAGCCATGGAGACCACCCCATGGTCCTCTTTAGACTTGGCCAGCAAGTCCTGATCACTCAGATTCCCCAAAAGTAAACTGGTTTGACAGTCCTCTAAAATGGACTGGCGAAACGTGCAACAAATATCAAAAGCCTGAGGTCGTGTTTGTGGCCAAGGCAGTGCACGCACAAGGTGTGCGGATCCGTCCGGGACATCTTCTGCTAGCAAGCACATTTACGGAAGCCCGGAGTAGACTTCGCATCGTCTGTGTTGGCGGTGTGAAGAAACAGAGCCTGACGAGTTTTTTATTGCAAAGCACAGAAATCCAAAGATTCAAGCAACGTGTCTTTTCAGCGCGAGAACAATAAGGAGGGAATCTTCTTCCAGCAGAAAGATCATCTGGTGTCATGGGGTGAGACCGAGGGAGTTACCACCTCGGTGGGTGGGAGGAGCCAGCTTGAAGACATTCTGACCAGTCTTAAGGGGAAAAGCAACTGCCAGAATGTGTGGATAGATCATTCCCACGTCCCTAGAACCTCTGTTATTTTTTGTGGCCCCTCCCCTTCTCCTTCATGTGAACACTGAACAAAAGTATTTGTTCAGTATGTCTGCCTTTTCCTGCTCCCCCTCTGCATAGTCCCCCCCCTTTTTTTAACCTTACAATCTCTCCCTTCCTCTTCCTCCTTTCACTTGAGATACCTAAAGAAATGCCTTGGCCCCTCTTGTTACCTCCTGGGCTAATCTCTAATTTGCACCTTCACGGTCCTTACTGTTTTCCTACTTCCCTCTGTGTCCCCTGATACACCTCCTTATCCTCCTCCCTCTGCGTCTCCTTATATCATCTGAATACTATCCTTTTAGCCTTTACCTTTTCGGCCACCTGTTTTGAGAACCATAGTGGTCTCTCTTTCCTCTTGCTCTCGTTTGACACAGAGGTTTTTGCCTTTACTGTGCTCCATTTTAGCTTTGCCCACTGTTCCTACACCCCACCCAGGACATCACCTCCCCTCGGCCAGGTCATCCCTGAAGCATTCACCCATTTTTAAAAAATCTGCACTACTGAAGTCCAGGACCACTGCCCATGTGTGGTTTGATTCTGCAGCAATCGTCATACTGAATCACACAGTACAGAGATCACTGGTCACCACATGGCCTCCCATCTTGACATCTGCAACACTGTCCCTGTTAATGAGTACCAGGTCCAGTACTGCCCATCACGAGTGAGTTCACCAACTAGATGCCTGAGGAATGTACCCTGAAGAGAATACAGGATGTCCTTGCTTCTAGCTGAAGCCACTGCCGGGAAGCTCCAATCTACATCTGGCAGGTTGACGTCCCCCACAAGCAGCACCATCCCCTTTTCTGCCATCCTGCCAGAGGTGTCCACCAGTACCTTATCTAATTCAGCTCTGTGTGCTGGAGGTCTGGAGGTCACTTTATTATGAATAGTGGCTTCATTTCCTGCCTCCAGGGTGATCTACACTACCTCCGACTCGCGCTGTATTTCCTGTACCTTCGTCACTTTTATGATTTCCCTCACATAAAACACCAGACCTCCTCTTTCCTTCCCACCCAGTTCTTCCTGAACAGAATACAGACTGGTATGGCTGTGCCCAAGTCATGGTTTTCACTGCACCATGACTCTGTAAAGGCCACAATATCCAGGATGGCCTCTACCAAAACAGTCTCTAGGCCAAGAATCTTATTTCTGCTGAAGATGCAGCAGCAGAACCCCAGCACTTCTAGTTATATGAGTTACTCTTCATCAGTCATGTAGTATGTTCTGGTCTAGTTCAGCTACTGCAAGGACCAAGTTCGCTACCACACTGGGATCCTCCTTGTTGCCTAGCTGGGGCCCTCCTCGTTGCCTGGCTGAGGCCCTCTTTGCTGCTTGGCAGGGACCCTCCACGCTGCTTGGTGGGCACCCTCTCCGCTGCCTGGCAGGGACCCTCTCCTTGTTGTCTGGCAGGGACCCTCTCCTTGTTGTCTGGCAGGGACCCTCTCCTTGTTGTCTGGCAGGGACCCTCTCCTTGTTGTCTGGCAGGGACCCTCTCGTTGTCTGGCAGGGACCCTCTCGTTGTCTGGCAGGGACCCTCTCCTTGTTGTCTGGCTGGCTATTTTTGTTCCACATTTCTGTTTGTCACTGCAGTACTTCCTTCACACACTGCACTGCTTGCTGCACACCTCCAACAGCAAACTGAGAAATTAGTGAACTCAACAGATGGCTTTATTACGGCCTTCTGCTGAAAATGTTCTATGGAGCGAGATCACAAATTCATGACTACCCCTAGGCAGGGGGCGATCAAAACAGGAACAATCAAAATATGAGGGTAATTGAGAGAAAATAGAATTTACCAAAGCAATATAAAGGCAAAATGTTAATGTTTTTGCCATTCTGCTATTATAAAGGAGAAATACATCCTGACTTGCTTACACTGAATATGGTGACAACAGCTGAAGCAATTAGTGAGTTAATGTCAGAGGTTCTCTTTCCTGCTGTCTTCACATCCTCATCTGGAAACAGACGGCTTTTCTGAAGAACAGGTGCTAAAGAACAACACAAATACATTTATTTCAAAACATTTACCAAGAAAGACAAAGAGCTGAAATAGCTCATTTATTTATTTTTTGTTGACCAGGAACGGAGAACTAGACAATTATGCCTATTTTCAGCCTTGTCCCGGGGGAAGGGGATACAGATTGCCAACTGACATTGAACCAGACTGTCATCAAGACACAGGTCAGGAAGCATAGGAAAACCAGAAGCAGTTGTAGAATTCACCAAAAATACAGGTTACTCACCTGTAACAGGAGTTCTAGGAATGGTATATGTTGTTCATCCACACTGTCTGGCAGGTTCCTTGCCGCTTTAAATCTTGCGGAAGGTCTTCAGCTGGCCTCCCACCCACCTGGGTGGTAAAACTCTCGGCCCACCCCATGACACCAGATCTAGCCCGCTGGAAGCCAGGCTGTGCGTCAAGCCGGAGAGGTCACAGAGTCGTAGGATGAACAACATATACCATTCCTAGAACTCCTATTACAGGTGAGTAACCTGTATTTCTAGGGACATGGATATGTTGTTCATCCACACTGTCTGGCAGACTCCTAGCAGTTCTCCGGGAGGAGGGAGGCAAGGCGCACACCCCCTACTTAGGGAATAGAGACTGGAGAACCGAGGCCCCAAAACCAGCATCCCGGTGTGACTCAAGGTCGATGTGGTAATGGGTGATGAAGGTGTGTGCCGACATCCAGGTAGCAGCCCTGCAGATTTCCTGGATAGGGACGTCCCTGGAAGCAGCCACCGATGCAGCAGTATGGCGGGTAGAATGAGCTCTTATCCCTCTGGGAGGCTCCATGCCATGCCCGCCAACTTATAGAGAGACCGTCGGCTCGGGGCCGACAAACGGGATGCCCTCCTGCAGATGAACTGGAACAGTCCACCACCGGAGAGCGTTCCACATCCCCTGGGTCACCGTCACTAGCTGGTCCAATGGATCGCAGCGTTGGGACCACTGGCTGGCCAGCCCCCACTGAAGGGGGCGATGTTCCAGCGGGCCCAACAGACCACGCTGGTACAGGCCGCCATGAGACCCAGGAGGCGAGGGAAGTCCCGGCAGGGCGCATTGCCCAACCAGAAATGACTGGGCAAAGGAGGAAAGAACCTCGCCCTGTCCGCCAGGAGCCGTGCTCTGGCTCAAGAGAGTCGAGCTCTGCCCCGATGAAAAGAATCACCTGCTTTGGCTCGAGTTCCGACTTGGCCTCATTGATGAGGAGGCCAACCTGAGAGCAAACCTGGAGGGCCAGATCTCTGGACTGCTCCACCTCCTGTCTGGAGGGGGCTGCTATCAGCCAGTCGTCCAGGTAAGGGTAAACCCGGACCTCGGCGCCATAGAAGATGCTGTCACCACTGCCATGCATTTGGTGAAGACCCTGGGAGCTGGAGATAAGCCGAAGGGCATGGCTTGGAACTCGAAAAGGGATCCCTCCGCTCGAAAGCAAAGGAACCTCTGATGTGACGGACGGATAGGGACGTGAAAGAACGCGTCCTGCAGGTCGAGAGAGCAGAACCACACGCCGTGTTCCAAGGATGGTATTATCTGAGCCAGAGTGACCATCCTGAAGGTTCGAGACCTCAGGAACTTGTTTAGGTCGTGTAGGTCGAGAATGGGCGCCAGCCCCATCTGTTTTCGGAACCAAGAAGTACCTGGACTAACCTCGGTTCGAGGGACGGTCCGCCACCTTCTCTGATCACCTCCTTCTCGAGGAGGAGAGCGATGTCGGCTCGGCTAGCCGATAGCGAGGCTTCGGACCCCGAGGCCCCCCCAGGTGCGACGGCTCTGAAGGGTGGGGCCTGCTCGAACTCCACAGGCAGGCCCTTTCCCACCACCTCCAACACCCACCGGTCTGTGGTGATAACGGACCAGGCAGAAAGAAAGTGGCGATGCCGCCCCCATGGGGGGCACCTGGGGTGAGGCGACAGGGTTGGGGGCGACACCTCTCAACCCGTCACTGGGCAGGCTTGTAGGAAGGACCAGCCGAGGGACCTCCAGGGCCTTTACCTCCCTGGAGGAGGAAGCTGAGGGCTTGGGTTTGGTATGCCAAGCTCGAGCCTGCTGGCCCTGACGTTGCAGATTTCCTGGACAGGGATGTCCCTGGAACCAGCCACCGATGCAGCAGTATGGCGGGTAGAATGAGCTCTTATCCCTCTGGGAGGCTCCATGCCCGCCAACCTATAGCAGAGATCTATGAGGGAGGTGACCCACCTGCCTATCGTCCGCTTGGCTGCAGGTCTGCCAGCTGCGGCTTCAGCGTAGGTGACAAACAGCTGGCGAACCTCTCCCCGAACTTCAGCCGTCCGCTCCTATAATAAGCGAGCTCTCTTGTAGGGTCCAAAGTATGGAGCCTATATTCGGCCTCCGAGGTGTGATTGGGGTAGAACACCGGCAGAGTCAACACCTGGTTAAGGTGAAACTCCGACACCACCTTCGGAAGGAATTTCGGGTGGGGGCGCAGGACAACCTTGTCCCTGTGGAAGACCAGATAAGGAGACTCGATGGAAAGCACCTGGAGCTCTCCCACCCTTCTGGCTGACATGACAGCCACCAAGAAGGCGGTCTTCCATGACAGGTGGGAGATGTCACACCTGTGCATCGGTTCGAATGGCTTGCCCATGAGCTTAACCAATACCAGCAGTAGATCCCACGGAGGTGGAGGTTCTCGCACCGGAGGGGATATGTGATCAAGGCCTTTGAAAAAGCACCCGACCACCTTCTCCTGCGCCACCGACTGCTTCCCGCCCGCCGCCCAGTAAGCAGAGATGGCTGCCAGGTGCACCTTAAGGGTCGTCGACCGAAGCCCTTGCTGAAAAAGGGATCACAGGTAGTTCAGAATGCTTGCCATGGAACAGGAGGAAGGGTCCAGGCCCTTGCCCTGACACCAAATGGAGAATCTCTTCCATCTGAAGGCGTAGCATTTTCTGGTCGACTCCTTACGGGACGCCTCAACGACGCTGAGGACCTCGTCGGAAAGAACCAAGGCCTGGAACTCTAGTCGCTCAGGAACCAGGCTGTCAGGTGCATGGATTGAAGGTCCAGATGGAATACCTTCCCCTGATTGACTGAGATCAGGTCCGGGCGGGCTGGAAGCCGCCTCATGAGCCTGGAGCTGAGACTGAGGAGATCTGGATACCAGAACTGGCGGGGCCAGTCTAGGGCTACCAGAATCACCTGCACCTTGTCCCTCCTCGCCTTGAGAAGCACCTTGTGGATCAAGGGAAATGGGGGAAAGGTGTAGCAGAGGCCTGGGGTCCACGGCCTCGAGAAGGCATCCCCCTGCAGCGAGCCCTGCTGAGGGAGGCGGGCATGAAACAGTCTCAGCTTCGCATTCTCCCTGGAGGCAAACAGGTCCACCTGAGACGTGCCACAGTGGGAGAACAGATCTTGTACTACCTCTGGCAGGAGAGACCGCTCGTGGGACGCAGCCCCTATCTGGCTTAGGGCATCGGCCAAGGTGTTGGAGGCTCCTGCCACATGAATGGCGAGGAGATCCGCCTCCAGGCTGTGCACGAGTGACCAAATGCGGAGAGCTTCCCTGCACAGAGGCATGGAGCGTGTCCCGCCCTGGCGGTTTAGATGGTACATGGTCGTGGTATTGTCCGTCTGGACCTGAACCACTTGACCCCGTAGAAACGGAGTGAAGGCGGTGAGGGCTAGACGAACCGCTCGAAGCTCCAGCAGGTTGATGTGGCATCGGGACTCCCGAGGGGACCAGAGGCCATGCGCCTGTGCTCCCCAGATGGGTACCCCAACCCATCAGAGAGGCATCGTCAACAGAGAGACCGCCGGCTCGGGCGGACAAACGGGATGCCCTCCTGCAGATGTGCTGGAACAGTCCACCACTGGAGAGCGCTTCCACATCCCTGGGTCACTGTCACTAGCTGATCCAGAGGATCGAAGTGCTGTGACCACTGGCTGGCCAATCCTCATTGAAGGGACGTGATGTACCAGCGGCCCAACGGACCACGCTGGTGCAGGCTGCCATGAGGCCCAGGAAGCGCAGGAAGTCCCGGCAGGGCGCGATTGCCCAACCTGAAATGATCGGGCAAAGGAGGAAAGAACCTTGGCCCTGTCTGCCAGGAGCCATGCTCTGGCTCGTAGAGAGTCGAGTTGTGCCCTGATGAATTGGATCACCTGCTTTGGCACGAGTTCCGACTTGGCCTAATTGATGAGGAGGCCAACCTGAGAGCAAACCTGGAGGGCCAGATCTCTGGACTGCTCCACCTCCGTTCTGGAGAGGGGCTGCAATCAGTCAATCGTCCAGGTAGGGGTACACCCGGACCCTTCAGCACCACAGGAATGCTGTCACCACTGCCATGCATTTGGTGAAGACCCTGGGAGCTAGGGAAAGACCGAAGGGCATGGCCCGGAACTCGTAGAGGGATGGATCCCTCAGCCATGAAGCGGAGGAATCTCTGGTGGGACGGACAGATTGGGACGTGAAAGAACGCATCCTGCAGGTCCAGTGAACAGAACCACAGGTATCGCTCCAAGGATGGTATGATCTGGGACAGAGTGACCATCTGAAAGATGCGTGACCTGAGATATTGATTCAGGTCGCGAAGATTTAGAATGGGGTGCCAGCCCACTGTCCTCTTGGGCACCAGGAAGTACCTGGAGACAAAGCCTGGGTCTGCTGGAGGATCCGCCACTGGAGCTACTGCCTCCTTGAGGAGGAGCTGAGCGATGTCTGAGAGAGCAGACTGGGTCTGAGCGGATACTCTTTCCTCCCGAGGGGCGTGGGCTCGGCTTGGAGGGTACTGCTCAAATTCCAGAGGCAGTCCCTGACCGACCACTTCGAGAACCCACCTGTCCGAAGTAACAACGGACCAGACGGAAAGGAAGTGGTGGAGCCGGCTCCCCACGGGAGGACCCAGAACTAAGGTGACAGGAGAGGGCTTGACAGCCCCCGCCCTGTCACTGAGCATGCTTGGAGGAGAGGCTCCAGGACCTGAGCCTCAGCCTCCTTTACGGGCCTGTGGGGGGTCTGGACTTGGGCCGAGGGCACCAAGCTTGAGCCTGCAGCTGATGCTGGTGCTGCTGTCCACCTTGAAAGGAGGACTGCTGAGCCACAGGAAAAGAATGCCGAAAAGGCTTCTTTTCTTCTGCTGGTTCTTGCCCGAAGAACTCTTGGCAGAAGTAGTGTCCAAGGTGGCATTGGACTGCTCAAAGCACTGAAGGTGATCGTTCACTCCTGGGCCAAACAAGTCAGTCCCAAGGAAGGGCATGTCAGCTAGTTTGTACTGGGTATCCGCCAGAAAGGAGGAGAGCCTCAGCCAAGTCCTGCGACAAGAGGCAACTGCAGCACCCATCAAGCGGGCACAAGAATCCCCAATGTACAGGGCCGTCTGAAGCTGCTCTTTGGCAACAGCTCAGCCCTGATCCCGGACCTGCTTGACCATGGTCTGCATGTCCACAGGGAGATGTGGGAGGACTCCATCCAGCGACCCAAGAAGGGCATAAGAGAAGTGTGCCATGAAGACGGCCGAACTTGCCTGACGAAGGCCCAAGGAGGAAGCCGCATAGACCTTCTGGCTGAATGGTCCAATAGCTTGGACTCTATCAGGAGGTCGGTCAGTGTTGGCAGAACTGCCAGTATGCCTGAACACAGAAGCGGTCACCAGGCTCTCGGCTAAAGGGTGCTCTGTGAACCCTGCAAGGGACTCCATAGGCACCGCATACTTGCGGGCCATGGGGGCAGACAGAGCTGGACAAGAGAAAGGGCAATGCCAAAGTTCTAGGGCTGGGCCGACAATAGCCTCAGCCACAGGAAAGGCCTCCATCAAGGTATCTCCTCTCTTAAGGATGTCCGTAAGAGGGCACTCTGTCTTTTTCTGGATTGGCTTCAGGGACATCCCTGTAGATTCAGAGATGAGGCGAAGGATCCCTTGAAAAGACGAGAGACCTTCCTCCGTCTCCAGGCCAACGGTCGATTCATCATCACCTGGATGTGCATGCAAGCCGGTGACGTCCAAACTAAGGAATCCGGATATAAAGGCTTACCACCCAGGTCACTTCTGACCGCCGAGGGCAGTCTGGGGTGACCGTGACCGACAACTGCTGGGGAAGCCCAGTGTCTGGTCTGTCTTCCTTGGAAGGAGCCCCTCCCACAGGCTGTTTGGGCGGTGGTTCCACCATAATCGGTGGAGAGATCGTTTTGGGCCGAACAGGTGGTTCTGCCGGCTCCGCAGGCTGAGGAAATGATTTAATCGGCTCCGAAGGAGTCGGCTTCGGCCTTGGAGGCAAAAGCCAGGTAATGGCCAGTGTACAAGCTGGAGTGGTATTGTGCCCGGTCAAAATGAGCTGTTGCCACATGAGGTCCTCATAGCACCAGAGTTTCCGCCACAGCCTCACCTCACCTGAGGAGGACAAGGATGACCAATGGTGTCGCCTCTTTTTAGAGCGCTTATGGCTCTTCCTCGGCCTGTCAGACGAGGGGGTCAGAGACCTCAATCGAGATCGGGCAGGCCGACTCGGTCGTTCGAGAGACATCGGCGGAACTGGCGATTTCCCGGGATCAGGGACCAAGTCTTCGATTGAAGTCCCAAGCAGGTTGGTCCGCCATCTGAAAGACCAGATTAGTTCACAATCAGAATCGTCGACCGGAGTTGGCGATATCGGATCAACAGGATCAATCACAATTTCAACCTCATCGACAAATAATTCAGTCGACTGACCAGACAGCAAAGCCAAAAAGCCAGCAGCCGAAGAAGCGATCTCGACCGAAGTCAAGACCACATGCTCCTGGGACCGAGATCTCTCCCGCTCCCAAGAACGTCTCCATTGAGAAGAAGACGCTCCCAGATCCTTCTCCTGCTTACGGAATCAAGAGCCGTGGGAGCCTGTAGGCACCTCACCCTTGGACGGGAGAGACTGACAACACTCAGAAGGAACCCGAGAAGGTGGAGCCCTGGTTGAGTAGAACGAAGAAGCTCCGATAGGAATCTACAGCACGAGCCGCTTCTCCTCGAACGCTTGCATGCGCCCCATCATTCGGGCGTGATCCCGCCTACTGCCTCGATTTCACCAAGGGATTCTCTTCTGGCCTTCCCAGCTTCAGGCTTGCAAGATGGTCATCGAGGACGTTGAGATGAAAAGCAAGACACAGATTGCATTTCAAGGTGTCATGGTCGACACCGAGGCAATAGACTCACACGATGGGGGGGATCGGTGCGCGACATCTTCTGGCCGCAAGGGCACCGACAAAATCCGGGGAAAGACGTGTCTTCCATGATTGAAGCAGCAAACTTGCAATCGCTAACGTGAACAATACGAATTTTTGGTAAAACCGAAGGTTTGAAAGCCAGGGCCTACAAAATGTACGACCAGGAGGGAGGCAACCTGAATTTTCCAGTGGAAAGGAGATTCAAGGCCATGCTGAGCTAGCATATACCACCCAGGTGGGTGGGAGGAGCCAGCTTGAAGACTTCTAGTGAGATTTAAAGCGGAAGGGGACATGCCAAAGAGTGTGGATGAACAACATATCCACGATCCTAAAAATGTGGGGTTTTTTTTAGATTTATTCAAGGTGCTTAGTTAAGGCTTGAGAGATGAATGTCAGCCATGCACACCATACCTTAAACAAATGCGAATAACTTCTAAAGTATACATGATAGACACAAAGGGACACAGAGATATCTTTGCCGCCCTTGACATGTCTCAGCTTGTCACCACTCCAACTAGAATCAACCCCTCTACTGGCTCCAGCACCCTCCTGGATATCACCATTACCAACCGCACCCAGAGGGTGCTTGATATCAGTGTACTTCCCAACTCACTTAGTGACCACTCCCCGGTCGTATTCTCTTCGTCCGCTACCAACAGCGAACCTGCACCACAAACCACCCAGCGACATCGCCTACTCCCAGGCGGCCTGCGTCGCCTTAAACTGTACCTCTCACAACTGGATTGGTCCCCAGTCAGGCTTGCACCATCCATAGACGAGGCACTGGATTTTTTCACTTGCACTTTTAACACTGCCTGTGACCTCAATGCCCCCTTCGCTAGAAATCGTACCAAAAAGCAAAGCACACCCTGGGTTACCCCCTTCCTCCTTCACAAACTTAAAATGAGACAAAACCTATGGCACATTGCCATGGAATCTGGCAAACTAGCTGATAGACAAGCGTACAACGCTGAGCACAATAAGTGTACTTGGGCCATTTAACAGGCTAAAGTCCAGTACTACCAATCTGCTCTTGTCTCCTCCTGGGGGTCGGCTAGAAACTTTTGGGATAATGTAAAGGAGCTGAATGGGAAATCCTGCTCCCCACCCCACCTCTCAACTCTCCTTTAATGGAACTGTCTGCTCTGACCCCCTTGGCATTGCAGACTGCCTAAACCACACTTTCTCAGACCCGAGTTCAGTCTTGCCCAGTAACTTCTTTGACCCCATCCCAGTAGCACCCTTGCCCACTCTCCAGAGATCTCCTTTCTACCTACGTACCATCCCTCTGTTGGAGGCTAGACCCCTTCTGCAAAAAGCCATTAGTAGTAACAACCCCGACACTGACCTACTGGACACTAGGCTACTTCGTCTGACTTTGGATGCTATCCTGGTCCCACTTACTGAGCTGCTCAACTGCTCTCTGTGCCTGGGACAGTTCCCCAGCACATGGAAAACCGCCATAATCACTCCCATCCTAAAGAGCAGCGATCGAGCGACCCCAGGTAACTATCGACCTATCTCCATCTTCCCCCCACTCTCTAAGGCCCTTGAAAAAGTAGTTGCCAACCAGTTTGCCGAATACCTGGCCATGCACAATATCCTGTGCCCTGAACAGCATGGCTTTCGTGCAGGTCACAGCACCAAAGCCGCGCTACTTGAATTCTCCAACTTCCTGCACTCTGCTCTTGATGCCGAAGTCCTGTCAGTGTTGTGTTCATTGGACCTCTTAAGGCCTTTGACACAGTTTTGTCATCCCTCCTGCTTGACACCCTCAGATGCCCTGGTTTCTCCCCGGGCCCCCTTGCATGGTTCACCAGCTACCTCTCTGCCAGAACTCAGTGTGTAAAAATCAATAGCACCCTATCTGACACATGACCTGTTCGCTCTGGGGTTCCCCAGGGCTCCATTTTAGGCACTCTCCTCTTCAGTCTCTACCTTAACTCCCTCTCATTGGCCTGCCCAAGTAAGATCCTCCTCTACGGGTATGACGCTGTGCTCTTCGCCTTTGACCCCAACACATTCCAGGCCACCCTCCAACAAGCTTTTGATAGAGCTGAGCATTGGTTCACATCATGAAGGCTAGTCTCGAACCTAAAACAGAACAAAGCTATGCTCTTCTCGCAACGCCAAAGCAAACCCAGTGGTGCCCCTCTCATGATACTGCCTAGCACACTAAACCCCATTGAGCAGGTTTCCTCCACAAGTATCTGGGCATTACCTTTGATTCGACACTCTCCTTCCATTCCCGTATCAATGCCCTTTCTGCTGCCACCAATGTCAGGATTGGACAGTTATACCGCCATAGGGACTGCCTACCACAAGAGGCCCTTAGATTGGCAATCACCTCCTCTGTCCTGTCACTGATCGACTATGGGCTTCCCATCTATGCTGCAGCCGACATTGCGCTTGCAAGAATCCAGCTCTCTATAAACAAGGCCTGCAGGCTAATGCAGGGAGCCCCTAGGCGCACCCATATGTGCCTGCCGTACTCCACCACCAACTTGCTCAACCTTGAAGAAAGACTCCGCTTCCAAACCTGCCTTCTTGTAAAAAAGACCCTGCTAGGGCTCTCCCCCAGGGTCGCCACCTCTCTGCAGCATGCCTCCCCCTCAGTCTCCACCCGCAGCACTGTCAAAACTTCCCTTAGTGTCCCCAGGGTAAGGAACTCTATGGCCCAGAGATCCTTTTGCTATCAGGCTCCCTCCTGGTTCAATTCCCTCCCAGTCAACATAGCTGACTCCACTAAGCTTGGTCCTTTCAAGGTCTCCCTCAGAAGCCATCTGACAAGCACTCGCTGCTGCAATTGCACATAATCCCCCACCTGCCCCTTACCCTCACCCCTAGGCTGGGTCTGCCCTGTCTACTTTTGCTGTATATACTTGGGGTCTCAGGCAACATCTGCTGACTAATATAATAAAATATCTCTGGTTGCTACCTGACGTGGTACTCGTGTGCCTATATTATGACTACTGTGATCTACCTATTACCAAGTGTGTACCACCAGTGAATGCCTGTAACACTGGTTGCTTTTTTAATCTAAGCATTATGTACTGTACTGTTTTGTTTGCTGTGATGTATTGCTCTCTTGACAAGATGCCTTTGTAAATGAGAATTTGACTCAAAGGTCTGTAAACCGATGATCTAATAAATAAAGTAGCAGCAGCAAAATTTTTCAGCACAAAATTACCTTTCTAATGGTGCTATGCAATCAATTCTAAGCAATACAGTTTCTTTAATATTTAGGTAAAAACTGCTGACTTCCTCAGACATTTCCAGGTCTGAGTGAAAGTCAGCTGAGTATGTTTACAGTCATTATTGGCCTGAGTGTCTATGCTTTCAGATGCCACCTACAGGCGTATCTAGACCTGAATGAGTTAAAGTGCAGACGGCAGGTAATATAGCGCATAGGATCAGAGACAACACTAGGAGCGTGTAGTGAATTCGCAGAGAAGAAATCTGAGTGAGTGGGAGGAAGGAGTAGTACAAATGGTAGGGGAGGAGAGACCCGTTTGGGAAAGCCGAAGGAGAGGACAGCTTGGTCATCAGAGGATTTTACAGAGGGGAGAGCAAACATCAGAGCTGCAAAAGGGATTAGGATATAGAACCCAATCCAGAATTTGGAGATGAAAGAAGCACAATTAGCGTGGCATCTGACATCAAGGGAGGGATAGGAGAGGGAGGAGTACAAAAAGCAGTGCTGGGTTTGGGGTGGTGGCAATCGAGGTCAAAAGGAGTGAAATAGTGGGTCCAGTCTAGCTAGGGTGGCTCAAGAATGTCACTGTAATCGAAGTAAGGGAAAATCATCTCCGAGACAGCGTCTTGGTGGCCAGGAAGCAAGGTACTCTTTACTCTTGTAAAGAAAGTCCAGTCTGGGATGAAGCTTCTGGTGGATGAGATGTACTTGAACTGAGAAATCAAGAGGACGATCCAGCCAGACCCGAGGTATTTAAGAGAGGAAACATCCTCAGCTGCACCACCACCAAGAGTATGGACAGAGTAGAGGGGGTGAGCCAAGCTGGTCTCCGCCCTGTGCTACAAGTCCTGTAGACCATTTCCTTGGTGTTGAGGGACAGCAGATTAGCTTGGAAGCAGTGCTGGATGTTAGTGAAGTCCAGCTGGAGTCCGGCCATGAGGTCAGAGTATCCAGAAGCATACAGGATCGTGTCATCTACACACATGAATGGACACAGAGGAACAAGCAGAGGGAAGGTCATTCAGGAATATGGAGAATAGAAAAAGGTTAAGGACGTATCCTTGGAGTACACCAGAGCAAATAGGGAGAGAACGGAATAAGGCGTCAACACTACAGACAGCTTGAGATCTGCCCTCACGGTACAAGCAGAACCACACAACTGAGTAAGTACAAACCCCAGCAGCCTTAAGATTGTCCAGAAGGATAATGTGAGCAACAGTGTCAAAGGCTTTGGCCAAGTAGACAACAATGCCAGAGGTGACCAAACCCTGATCCATACCAGATATGATGCAGTCAGTGAGTTGCAGGAGAGAGTCAGAGGTGGAATGGAACTTCCTAAAACTGGACAGGTAGGGAGTAATGGAGAAGGAATCAAGGATGAGGGGAGTGTTGGGAGAAAGAAAAACAGGTTACTCACCTGTAACAGTAATTCTAGGAGTGGTATATAGTGTACATTCACACTTCTGGAAGTCTCCTTTCCCCTATAAGGCTTGCCGGAACGTCTTCAAGCTGGCTCCTCCCACCCACCCGGGTGGTAACTCCCTTGGCACTACCCCGTGACATCAGATCTTACTGGCTGGAAGCCAGACCAGTGTGCCACTTGCCAGGGAAGGTTGGGTGCGTCAGTGTGGATGTACACCATATACCACTCCTAGAAAGTACAGTTACGTAAGAACTTACCGTAACAGTAGATCTTTGAAGGGTGTCTCTTGCAGCAGGAAATAATACACTTGGGTCCTCGCCTGAGGGCTCTGTGGTGCACGGCAGCTCTTCTAGCAGTCTTTTTCCAGGGGCCGTTCACTTACGACATCAACTTCCTGTTTCCTATATAAGAGTGGGCAGTCCCTGGTATCCTCAGTTCCCCTGCCGGATTCAGTTCATTAAGCGAGGACCGAGGGAGATCCGAGGTACTATAGGCATCCCATCCCATAAATAATTGCATCAGAAGTTGTTCTCCTAGAGAAGGAGGGAGACGGAGGGATGGATCATACCTGGTGCAAGAGATGCCCCTCAAAGATCTACTGTTATAAGTTCTTACGTAACTGTAGTATTTTCCACAGGGTGATCCCTTGCAGCAGGTAATACACTAGGATGATTCCCAAGCAGTGAACCCAAGAAGAGTGGAATTATGACAGAAGGCCTTGCAGGACAGCTCGGCCAAAGGCCGTCCTACGGCGTGAAGCAATGTCTAAGTTGTAGTGCTTCGTGAAGGTATGTATCGTGGACCGTGTGGCAGTGTTGCAGATCTCTGCGATAGAAGCCCCTCTGAAGCAGGCCGCTATGGGGGCCATAGCTCTGGTCAAATGGGCTTGTACAGGTCCAGGCAATGGTTTGTCATATTTATTATAACAAAACGTGATACAGTGTGCTAGCCAATTGGAGAGGGTCCGTTTAGTGACCAGGAGACCTTCCTTGGTGGAGGCGAAGGTGACAAAAAGTTGAGAGGTCTTTCTAATCGATTTGGTAGGATTAGTGTAATATTGTAATATACGATGGATATCTAAGGTATGTAAGGAGGCACTCTCCTCGACTGGAGTGTTCAGGGTAATATACTGGCATCTCTATGGATTGATTTAAGGTGTGTTCTGAGACCACCTTAGGTAAGAAAGAGGGATTTGTCCGAAGTGCCGCTCTGTCTTTGTGAAAGATTAAGTAAGGCTCTTTACACGCGAGGGCATGAAGCTTGGAGATGCGCCGAGCAGAAGTGACGGCCACTAGGAATAATGTCTTCCAAGAAAGAAAGCGGAGGGCACAAGTGGCCGCCAGTTCAAAAGGTTCAAGGGTCAGTTTCTCTAAAAGAAAATTCATATCCCATGGGGGTGTGGGTCGTCTAATGGGAGGTTTGATATGCAACATTCCTCTTAGAAACATTTTGGCTAGATGATGTTGATAAAGTAATCTTCCATCCAGAGGTTCACGAAAGCCAAAACCGAAGTCCAAATGGACCTTAATAGAGGAATAGCTAACCCTGTCTCAGCAAGTGAGACCAGGTAATCTAGGACTGTAGTTAGTGGACATGAGTAGGGGTCAAACGACCAGGAAGCGGCCCAAATGGAAAAGTGTTTCCATTCAGCATTACAAGTTTCCCTGGTTGCTGGTTTACGTGAAGCTAACAGAATATTGGCCACAGGTGAGGAGACCTGGAGACGGGCTAAGAAAGCATCCTCAGGAGCCAAGAGTGAAGGTGTAGTGACCTCAGGTTGGGATGAAGTAGGGTTCCCAGATTCTGAGTCAACAGGTCTGGTCTGATTGGTAATGGAATGGGTGCCGACACTGAGAATTGTTGAAGAAGAGCAAACCACACCGGCCGCAGCCACAGAGGGGCTATGAGGATCATGGTGGCAGGTTTGGAATTTTAGTATCCGTAGAGTCCGTTCTAGGAGCGGGATGGGGGAAGCATATAAGAGTCGTCGTCTCCATGGTTGGGACAGGGCATCTGTAGACTGTCCCTTTTTACTCGGGATAATGGAATAGTATTTCGGGAGACGGTGACTGATGGGGGAGGCAAATAGGTCCAGATGTGGGGTCCCCCACAAGTGAAAGATTCTATGAAGAACTTCTTGATGAAGTGTCCATTCGTGCTTGGGAGGACTGGCAACTGAACGTTGGCCAGGGTATTGTGGCATCATGGTAGATGGACCGCTGTTAGCGACAGGTGGTGTTGTATTGCTTCCTGCCAAACCATCATTGCCTCTCTGCACAGAGTGCGGGACTTTATGTCTCCTTGTTTGTTGAGGTAATATACCACTGAGGTGTTATCTGATTGGATCAGCAGAGGTCCCAGGGGAAGGTGGGGTTGAAAAGTCTGAAGGGCGAGGCGGACCGCCCTAATTTCTAGGAGATTTATATGGGGGAGAGTGGAGGATTGGGACCACCTGCCCTGTGTCCCGTAGGGATCCAGGTGCGCACCTCACTCTTTGAGATAAGCATCCGTGGAAAATGTCTGCAAGGGTGGGGGAGATTGGAATGGCATAACCTGAGAGAGGTTAGCACATTGGGTCCACCAGGACAGGGCCGACAGCACAGTGGGAGTGACTCTGAATTTGTCTTCGAAGTCTCTGGTTCTTTGACACCATTGGTTTTGGAGAGTCCATTGGACTGATCTTATATGTAGATGGGCAAATGCTACCATAGGGATGGTGGCTGCCATGTGCCCTAGAAGGCATAAAAGTCGTCTGGCTGTGATAACGTTGTGAGTTAGTATCTGGGAATCCAGAGATAGAAGCTTGTCTTGCCAGGTGGCAGGGAGGTAAGCCCTGGTGGATGCAGTGTCTAGGACCACTCCTATATACTGGAGAGACTGGGTAGGAGTCGGGTTGGACTTTGGCCAGCTGACCGTAATCCTTAAGGAGTGAAAGAGTGTAAGGGTTGCTTAAAGGCAGGAAAGCAGAGCAGTTCTGGAGTCCGCTTTTATGAGCCAGTCGTCCAGATATGGGAAAACGAAGTGTCCTTCCCGTCGTAGGGTTGCCACCACTACAGCTAGGCACGTGGTAAACACTCTCAGGGTGGATGAGAGACCAAATAGGAGTGCCCGGAATTGGTAATGTCCTAGACGGTAAAAGTGAAGGAACCGGTGGTGGGCAGGGTGGATGGGGATATGTAGGTCAGCATCTATCATGTCTAATGGACATAACCAATCCCCTTGTTTTAACATTGGCATTATAGATGTTAAGAGGACCACCTGGAACCTCCTGTACTGAATGCGTAGATTAAGTTGTCTAAGGTCTAGTATAGGTCTGAGATCTCCAGTTTGTTTGGGTACCAGGAAGAAGTTGGATTAAAATCCCTGTTGGTACTCCGATGGAGGGACTGGATAGAGTGCCTTCTTCAGCAGTAGAGCCTGGAGTTCGTCCTGGAGAATAGGAATATGTTTGTGTGAGTAATGGACAGAGCTGGGGATTTTGAGGCATGAAGGTAAGTTCCAGTGTATGACCCCTCTGAATGATCTGAAGTACCCACTCGTCCGAGGTGATCATTTGCCAGGCCTCCAAATGGAGGGCAAAATGACCGCCCACAGCTTCTGAGGCCTGATCGAGGAAGCCTGGGCAATGTCTAGTTGGTCACTGGGAAGCGGCTGGCAGGCTCCACCTGGAGGGGTGAGAACGGGAGCCCTTGGAGGCAGAAGTGGCAGTCCTGGAAAAGACTGGTAGTTACCACGGGATCCGACTCTGTATAAGCCTCTGTATTTACCACCTCTCTTTGTATTAAAAAAAGAGGATTAGGATGGGTTGTGAGGTATGGTACATGCCATGAACCATACACAGGGTTTGTCCTGAGGACTGGAGATCATCTAAAAGTGTTTGGGTACCTGGACCAAAAAGCTTGGACCCATTAAAGGGGGCATTTACAACTTTATGTTGCACATCTGTAGTTAACTCAGAGATCACGAAGCCAAGCATGGCGTCGGAGGGTAATCCCCATAGCTGACATACAGGCCGAAGTATCGACCGCCTCATAACCCGAACAAAGTAGGTGTCAGGATATGGAACTGCCAGTAGATATAATAGCCAACAATTGATCTTTCTCCTGAGAAGGAGGGAGTTTATGGTCTAGATCTATAGCAGAGGACCAGAGAGTATGTACTTGACCATGTGCCCCATATAGTTTAGAATCCTAAGATTCATAGTACCTCCTTGGAATACCTCTTTACCTAGGTAATCAATCCTACGGGAGTCCTTATCGGGGGTAAGGAGCTCATGTGCTTCGGTCATT
Organism: Neoceratodus forsteri; assembly: GCA_016271365.2. NCBI lineage: Eukaryota > Metazoa > Chordata > Ceratodontiformes > Ceratodontidae > Neoceratodus > Neoceratodus forsteri. Next base: position 25,407,622 of record CM057452.1, on the reverse strand, counting down.
TAGTATGATCATGAGCCGCAGTGATCACTACCAAATCTGCTTCAGGGGTAGTAGAAAGAAAAGGATGATCAAGAAGAGCCTGATAAAGGCAATCTGCTTTCCTAGGAATGGCCGGGACGGCTGAAGGCTGATTCCAGGCTGCCAGCATAGCGTTTTGGTAGGTTTGTATAAGTGGGGGTACCACTATTACGGGCTCCTCTGGCAGTTCTAGATAATCTGCCATGTCCTTTGTTTATCATGTTCGGTAGTTGAAAACCCCATGACCTTTTGGATTTGGATCATCATCTTGTGAAAAGAAGGACCATCTGGAGGACAGGCTGCCGCCTGGCGGGAGAGGCCCTCGTGTAGTGAAGAAATAGTAGAAAGAGAGGACTGGGGACAGGAGTCCAAGTCTTGTACATCTGCATCTTCCAAATCTCCAGTGAAATCAACTGGAAATTCAGCCTCACCTGATAGATAGTCCTCCTCATATGAGGGGGGTGACCAGGTTGGATTAGGGACCCTTTCAGCGGAGGGGTAGGAGAATGGGATTGATAGGTCAGCTCTCCTGAAGGGGGAGGCTGAGAGTGCCTAATGGCTTGTAGAACCTGCTGAACTACTGAAGCCACGTCCACATAAGGGGGTGGGGGGTAGGGAGAGGTGGTTTCTGAGAAACCAGGGGAATAGTGGAAGAAATAGGACGCGAGGAATAAGCAGTTCTAGCACCCAGGTGGTAAAGCCCAGGGTCCCGATCTCTGTCAGCCTGGCCCCTATGAGAGAATGCCTGTGAAGGAGGAGGGGCATTATGAATTGAAAAGACAGTAAGCTTCTCCACAGAAATGTGCCCCATTGTCGACAGGGCAGCAAGGGAAGAAGCATTAGAATGCTTAAAAGAGGACGTCGTCAACGGGAAACATTCTCCCATCAATGGGAAGCAATCCCCCATCGACAGACCCAAACGGTTCATCTGAAACTGCAGTAAGAGCACCTGAAAGCGCTGTCGACAAGAGTGTGAAAACCCCCATCGATGAGGAAGCAGTTTTGGAGGGCATCATCGATGGTAGAGCACCTGAGAGGGTGGCCATCGAGTTGAGGAGGGCTTCTCCTTCTCTCTTTTGTGCTTCTTATGTGAAGCAGTGGAAGGTGGGTCCTTGGGACGGGCTCCATGGTTCTCCAGTAGAGAATTTCTGCTCCATGAGGTAGGATTCTATCTCCTGCAGCTGTCATCGATGGGTTGCCTGGTTGAATCCCTGGCAAAGAGTGCAAGAGATGGTGTCATGTGTAGGTCCCAGATAACTAACACAAACTGTGTGGTTGTCGAAACTGTAGATCTTCCTACCGCAACAACAGGAGTGAAATAACGTTAAATTGCTTGTAGATTCTTTGGACATTCATCGATGTAGTAAGTGAAATGGAAAAATTATGCTTCAAGCTCAGATTCTCGTTGATAACTGCTGCCCTCTGCACTAGCTGGTGGTGCGAGCTGAAGACGGCGGGAAAATGAACTGAAGATACCAGGGACCACCCATTCTTACACAGGAAACAGGAAGATTATGTCATGTGTGGGTGGCCCCTGGAAAAAAATTGCTAGAAGAGATACTGTGCACCACAGCGCCCTCTGGCGATGACCCAAGTGTATTACCTGCTGCAAGAGATCACCCCGTGGAAGATCTACTGTTACAGGTGAGTAACCAGTTTTTCCTAGGGACATGGAAATGGTGTACTTATCCACACTTCTGGCAGACTCCTAGCAGTTCTCCGGGAGTTGGGGGAAAGGTGCGCACTCCCTACTTTGGGAATAAAGACTTGAGAACTGAGGCCCCAAAACCAGCATCCCGGCATGACTCAAGGTCAATGTGGCAGTGGGAAATGAAGGTGTGTGCTGACATTCAGGTAGCAGCCATGCAGATTTCCTAGATAGGGTCATCCCTTGAAGCAGCCACCGAGGGAGCAGAATGACAGGTGGAATGAGCCCTTAGCCCTATGGGAGGCTCCAAACCCGCCAACCTATAGCAGAGGTCTATGCAGGATACAATCCACCTGCCAATCATCCGCTTAACTGCTAGTCTGCCAGCTGTAACTTCAGCATAGGTGACCAACAGCTGGTGAACCTCTCCCCGAATTCCAGTTGTGTGCTCAACAGGCTAGAGCTCACTGAAGGTCCAATGTATGTAGCCTGTGCTCGACCTAAGAGGTGTGGTTGGTGAAGCGTACTGGGAGATTAATCACCTGGTTAAGGTGAAAAACCAACAAACTTCGGGAGGAACTTTAGGTTGGGGTGAAGGACAACCTTGTCCCTGTGGAAGACCGGGTAAGGAGACTCCACCGAAAGTGCCTTGAGCTCACAGATCCTTCTGGCTGATGTGATAGCTACCAAAAAGGCAGTCTTCCACAACAGATGAGACATTTCACACCTGTGCATCGGTTCGAATGGCTTACCCATGACCTTTCCCAACACCAGCAAACAGTCCCAAGGTGGTTCACACACCGGAGGAGAAATGTGGTCAAGGCCTTTTAAAAAATGCCAGACCACCTTCTCCTGTGTCACTGACTGCTGACTGGCCTGCACTCGGTAGGCAGAGACGGCTGTCAGGTGCACCGAAGGCCCAACTGGGAGAGGGACCAGAAGTAGTCGAGAATGCTAGCCACCAGGCAATATAAGGGGTCCAGACCCTTGCCCTGGCACCAAATGGAGAAGCTCTTCCATTTGAAGGCGTAGCATTTTCTGGTCGACTTCTTCGAAGGTGCCTCGAGCACAGCGAAGACAACTTCAGAGAAACTCAAAGCCTGGAACTCTAGTCGCTCAGGAACCGGGCTGTTAGGTGCAGGGATTAAAGGTCTGGATGGAGTATCATCTCCTGACAGACTGAAAGCAGGTCTGAGTGTAGAGGAAGATGCCTGTGGCAGCCTGCTGCTGAGGCTGAGGAAACTGGGGTACCAGAACTGGTGGGGCCAGTATGGAGCCACCAGAATCTCTAGTGCCTTGTCCCTCATTACCTTGAGCAACACCTTGTGGATCAAGGGAAATGGAAGGAAGGCACAGAGGAGTCCCGGGGTCCAGGGCCTCAAGAAGGCATCCCCCTGCAACGTTCCCTGCTGAGGGGGGTGGGCACAGTACAGCCTCAGCTTTGGATTCTCCCTGGAGGCAAACAGGTCCACCAGAGGGGTGCCCCACTGGGAGTACAGGCTGTGTACTACCTCTGGGTGGAGAGAACACTCGTGACAAGCCTCGCCCACACAACTGAGAGCATCCGCCAGCTGGTTGGAGACACCGGCCACATGGATGGCCAGGAGATCAGCCTCCAGACTATGCACGAGGGTCCAAACATGGAGAGCTTCTCTACGGAGAGGAAGGGAGTGCATTGTGCAGTTTGTTGAGGTGGTATATGGTTGTGGTGTTGTCCATCTGGACCTCAACAACCGGACCCCGAACATGCGAAGCAAAAACTGTCATGCCATCGTGTATCCCAGGAGGTGCAGGAAGTCCCGAGCAGGGCGCAACTGCCCAACCCGAAATGATCGGGCAAAGGAGGACAGCGCCTCCGCTCTGTCTGCCGGGACTCCAGCTCCATCCCGATGAAGTTGATCACCTGCGAGAGAACGAGTTCCGATTTGGCCTTATTGACCAGGAGGCCAACAGAGACGCAGGTCTGGAGGGCCACCTCCGGCCTGGAAAGACCCACAATCAGTCAGTCATCCAGGTAGGGCTAGACCCGGAATTCTAGACACCTCAGGTAGGCTGCCACAACTGCCGTGCATTTGGTGAAGACCCAGAGAGCTGAGGACAGGCCGAATGGCATGGCCTGGAACTCTCAGAGGATCCCCTCAGCCCGGAACCAGAGAACCCATAAGTGAGATAGATGGACTGGGGCATGAAAAAATGCATCCTGAAGATCCAGAGAGCAAAAAAAAAAAACAGGTTCCTCACCTGTAACAGTAGTTCTAGGAGTGATACATGTTGTTCATCCACACTAGTTGGCATGACCCTTTCCCTTTAAATCTTGCCAGATGGTCTGAAAGCTGGCTCCTCCCACCCATCCAAGTGGCATAGGACTTGGCTCCGCCCCATGATGCCAGATCTTGCCTGCTGGAAGCAGTGGTTGTGCATCGAAGTCGGGGAGGTCGGATGGATTCGTGTGGATGAACAACATATACCGCTCCTAAAAAGTACAGTTACGTAAGAACTTACCGTAACAGTAGATCTTCGAGAGAGGCTCTTACAGTAGGTAATTGCATATAGGACTGATGCTGGCAGGCGTCGGAGCCCCACGGAAAAATTTCTAGCTAGCAGTCTCTGGCGGGGGACCGCCCCACACATCAGGTGACCGACGTCAGTATAAAGGGGTGGTCCCCCACACCTGCCTTCCAGTTCTTTCCTGCCAAAGGCCAAAAGGCAGGACGAGAGAGAAGCAGATATTTCCCATCCTGGAAAAGGAGCTGAAGAGCTTAGGGGGATGGAGGGCAGGAAGGTATTACCTACTGCAAGAGCCTCTCTCGAAGATCTACTGTTATGGTAAGTTCTTCTGTGTATGCTATCTTACTTCGAGAGGGCTCTTGCAGTAAGTACAGTAGGACCAAAAATATTGGCGCCCTTGCAGTTTTTTCTAATAATGCACCATTCCTTTCAGAAAATTGTTGAAATTAAAAAATATTCTGGTATCCACATATGTATTTCTTTGGTTTGCAGTGGAATAAAACACAAAAAGCAGAAAAATTTACCAAGTCTTGGCTTATTCCACACAGAAATCCTTAAATGGCCTGGACAAAATTATTGGCACCTTTTAGAGGCAGTTAGAAATAATTAGATTTCAAGCAGGTGATTCTCTTTCACTTTGGAATTGAACTCACCTGTGGTGAGTTGCAGGTGCCTGCAATATAAAAAATCACTCATTCAACCAGTTTGAATAGAGAAAAGGACTCATTCTCCTGTTTTGTGTCACTGTGTGTACCGCAATGAGCATGGAGAAAAGAAAGACAGCCAGATAATTGTTTGAGGAGGTCAGACAGAAGATTGTAGCCAAGCATGGACAATCTCAAGGCTACAAATCAATCTCCAGAGACCTTGATGTTCCTGTTTCCACGTGACGTAATGTTATCAGGATGTTTAAGGCCCATGGCACTGTAGCCAACCTCCCTGGACGTGGCAGCAAGAGAAAACTTGATCGAAGATTGCAGCGTAGGATTGTTCGAATGGTGAAGAAAGCACCTCGATCAACTGCCAAACAGATTCAAGTTGACCTTCAGACACAAGGTACGACAGTTTCAACTCGCACCATCCGTCGCCAACTCAATGAAAGGGGGTTATATGATAGGAGGACCAGGAGGACCCCACTGCTGAGAGAGAGAGAGACATAAGAAAGCCCGACTGGGGAAGTCTGAACAAGCCAAAACACTCTTGGAGAATGTCCTGTGGACAGATGAGACCAAATTAGAGCTTTTTGGTAAAGCACATCATCTCTATGTTTACAGAACACAAAATGAAGCCTTCAAAGAAAAGAACACCTTCCTATAGTCAAACATGGAGGAGATTCAGTGATGTTTTGGGTGTTGTGCTGCCTCTGGCACTGGGTGCCTTGACGCGTGCATGGCATCATGAAATCTGGAGATTACCAGGCCATTTTGGAGCACAATGTTGAACCCAGTGTCAGAAAGCTGGGTCTCCATCGAAGGTCATGGGTCTTCCAGCAGGACAATGACCCCAAACACACTTCAAAAGCACCCAGGAATGGTTCAAGACAAGATGCTGGACTGTTCTGAAGTGGCCAGCAATGAGTCCAGATCTAAATCCCATTGAAAACCTGTGGAGAGATCTGAAAACAGCAGTTAGGAGAAGGCACCCTTCAAATCTGGGAGAACTGGAGCAGTTTGCACAAGAAGAGGGCAAACTGCCAGTAGAGAGGTGCAGGAAGCTCATTCATGGCTATAGGAAGCAGTTGATTGCAGTTATTTTGACCAAAGGCTGTGCTACCAAATATTAAGTCTAGGGTGTCAATTTTGTCAATGCCATTTCTTTTCGTTTTCTGATTTAAAAAGATATATTAAATTCTGAATCAAAAAATAAAGGTTCTGTAATATTAACAGAGAAATAAAGAATTGTGGAGACCAAATACTGTACTGTCATTAATTTCAACTTATGTTTAGAGGAATTGTGAGTTATTTGAAAAAGTGCAAGGGCGCCAATATTTTTGGCCACGACTGTAATTACACACAGGACTGAGTCCCAAGCAGCCTGGAACAAGAAGAAGCACATGGGAGGAGGAAAACTACCCAAAAGTAGACCCTCTGGCTGTGAAGGTCTTAAGAAAGAAGACCTTGCAAAACAGCCAACCCGAAGCCCGCTCTATGGCGAGAGGCAATGTCCAAACTGTAATGTTTCGTAAAGGTATGGACAGAAGTCCAAGTGGAGGCTGCACAGATGTCCGCCACTGACACATTCCTGAAACAAGCAGCAGAGGCAGCGCCCCATCTGGTGGAGTGGTCTCTGACCTGACCCGGTAGGGTCTTCTTGTACTTGTCATAACAGAAAGTGATACAATGAGCCAACCATTTAGATAGGCACCGCTTAGAAACAGCATTGCCTTCTCTTTTACAAGCAAAAGAGACAAACAGTTGATCAGTCTTTCTGAGATCCTTCGTCCTGGTAGTGTAGTATCTCAGAATTCGGTGAACATCCAGAGTAAGCAAGAGGTACTCCCCTTGATTGGAGTGCTGCGTAACGAAAGCAGGCAACTCTATGGATTGATTCAGCGTAGATTTCGCTACCACCTTGGGAAGAAACTTAGGGTTGGTACGCAGAGCCACACGTTCCTTGTGAATAATCAAATACGGGATTTTACACCTCAGGGTCTGAAGCTCAGAAATCCTTCGAGCAGAAGTAACGGCCACAAGGAAGAGAGTCGTCCATGAGAGGAACTTCAGATCTGCTGAGGCTGCCGGCTCTAAAGGAGGCACAGTAAGCTTCTCAAGGATAAAATTCAAATCCCAAGGAGGGGCAGGAACCCGAATAGGGGGTCTGAAGTGGAGGACCCCTCTAAGGAAGGTCTTGGAGACCTCCAGTTGCGCAACCGTCCTGTCCCCAAAAAGAACATGGTAAGCCGAGATGGATGCCATGTGAACCTTCAGAGAGGAATGACTGAGACCCAGATCAAACAGGTGTCGCAAGTAATCCAAAAGCAGCCCCACATAGCATGAGAAAGGCTCGAAATCTTTGGAAGCGGCCCAAATAGAGAACCGTTTCCATTTCATGGCATAGGTAGATCTAGTGGATGGCGTCCTGGCCTCCACCAGAATCTCAGCCACCAGTGGGAAAACCCCAAATTGGGCTTGAGCTACGTCTGCAGGAGCCACACATGCAACTGAAGGGACTTGAGGCCTGAATGGACCAGGGTCCCCTGATCCTGGGTCAGCAAAGTTCGCAACAGAGGAAGAGAAAGTGGAGGTTCCTCTGAATACTGTTGCAGAAGAGAGAACCAAACTTGCCTGGGCCAGAAAGGAGCGATGAGAATCATGCGAACTCCTTCCGAGCTGAGTTTCCGTAAGACCCTCGGAATCAAGGGGATCGGGGGGAAGGCATAGACGAATCTTCCCTTCCAGTCTAGAGACAGAGCATCTCTCAAAAAAATGCCGCGCCCTGGAGCGAGTGAGCAGAAGGCGGGAAGTTTTGTGTTAGGAGGAGACGCAAACAGGTCTACCTGAGGGGTTCCCCAGCGTTGAAAGATGTTGTCTGCTACCCCCGATCTAGTTCCCACTCGTGTGAGGGAGCAGACTGACTGAGGTGGTCTGCCAACATGTTCTCGACCCCAGGGACGTGAATGGTCGTGAGGTGAAGGTTGTGCTGCACTGCCCATTCCCAAACCCACATCGCTTCCCTGCAGAGAGGGTAGGAACGAGTTCCTCCCTGTTTGTTGATGTACCAGACTACACACGTTGTCTGTCTGGACAGCCAGATGCCCGGGAAGCAAATAAAAGATGCAGAGCCTAAAGAACATATAGCACGGCCCGAAGCTCGAGCACATTGATGTGGAGAGACTTTTCGAGCTGGGACCAGGAGCCCTGGGTCCTGTGAGGCCCGAGGTGGGCTCCCCAACCTTCTCCCGAGGCGTCTGTGGTTAGCGTCTGGGAGGAGGGAGAAAGGCAGAAGGGAACTCCCCCGGCAAAGGTTCTCCTGAACCGCCCACCACTGCAATTCCTGAGCCATAGGGTTGTAGACCAGAATTAGTTGATCTAGGTCATCCACCAGCTGATCCCACTGAGACCGGAGCGTCCACTGAGAGATTCTCATGTGGAGCCGAGCATGAGGGACTGTCGGAATAGCTGCTGCCATGAGCCCGAGGAGGTGAAGGACTGACCTGGCACTGACCCACCTGCAGCTGGACAACAGGTTGACCTGAGCCTGGATTGAGGCCGCCCTGTCCAGTGGCAGAAAGCCATGCCGGAGGTCGTGTCCAGGATCGCCCCCGATAAACTGGAGACTCTGGGACGGGATCAGGTGGGACTTGGCCTACTTGACGGTAACACCCAGGCAGGCAAAAACCTGCAGGGTAAGGGAAAGGAAGCGCAGGAGTTCCTCCCTGGACAAGGCCGCCCGGAGCCAATTGTCCAGGTACGGGAAAACCTGCACCCCCTGGGTACACAGGTAGGCCGCTACCACCGAAAGGCATTTGGTAAAAACTCAGGGCGCCAGGAAAGACCAAATGGGAGGGCCTTGAACTGGTAGTGGTCCCCCTGAAAAGCAAAACGCAGATATCTGCTGTGGGAAGGGCGAATAGGGATATGCAGGTAAGTATCCTGCATATCCAGAGCGCACAACCACTGTCCCGGCCAAAGGAGGGGCAGAAGACTCTGCAGAGAGAGCATCCTGAACCTTTTGTACTCCACAAAAGTTCAGGGAGCTGATGTCGAGATTCGGCCTAACCTCTCCTGACTTCTTCAGGACCAGGAAGAAATAGGAGTAGTAGCCTGTACCCTGAAGGTATGGAGGTACAGGCTCTATCACCTCTTCAAAAGAAGAGAGGACATTTCTTCCCGGACCAGAAGAAGATGCTCTGGGGAGTAAGACGACTTTGGGGGTTGAGGAGGTTCGAAGAAAACTCTACTGAGTGTCCTGCGATCAGCTGGAGCCCCAGGTATCAGAAGTTATCCTCTCCCAACCCAGGAGATGGAGGGAGAATCTCCCTCCTACCGGTCCCTCTGGAAGGCCCAGAGGCAGTGGGAGAGGAAAGGAGTCAGAAGGTATGAGGCAAGCCGGCCCGTCGGCACAGTGGTGGGATTTCCGCTTGCGACGCCGGCGACCCGGGTTCGGAATGGATCCGGTCGGCCGGGAGGGCCGGGCTGGGGAGTAGGATCGGCGTCCGGCTGGACAGCCTCCTCCTCCGGGGAGGGGTGCAGCACTGCGCGCTGGGGACTTCCAGCGGAGGCCGGGAGTTCCCACGAGCCAACACTTGACGCAGTGGGGAGGAGGCGGGCAGACGCTGGGCGCCATTGCACATCCCCGCCTCCTCTGGGGAGAAAATGAGGAGGAAAGATGGCGGGCAGGACCACCGATGGATGAAGCCCTCCCTGGAGAGCCTTGTATCGCCACCGCCCGCCCTGGACTGACCAGTCACAGTTCGGGTCCGCGAAGGTGGCAGCCCGCTGACCCACCCTCCGAGAAACCTGGCGGGGTGACCGAGGTCCTCTGCAGCTATAGGGTGGTAGAGATCTCCGGGGCCGTGACCAGGGCGGAGTTTATAGCCGATAGTCCTGCCAGGAAAAGGGTAATAAAAAAAAAAAAAAGAAGGTATGAGGCAGCGCGGCTGAAGCCCTCACTGCTTTTTTGGGCGGGGGGGGCTTGGCAGCCGGAGGGGCCCGACGTTTGTTGGCCCGCTTTCCCTGAGGTTTCGCTTTTTGCCGAGGACGTCTGCAAAAGGGGAGACACTGAGCCTGAGCGGGTTTGTAAAGAGAGTCAACCAACTTAAGTGCAGTACCCTTCTCCTGCAGATCGGTGATGATGTCCTTGACATCGCCACCGAACACCACTGAACCCCTGAAGGGAGCATCCTGGATGGCGGACTGCACCTCCGGGACCAAACCTGACACCCGGAGCCAGGCGTGACGCCACAAACCCACGGCGAAAGCCGAGCTCTGACCAGCAGCGTCCACTGCGTTGGACGTGGCACGAAGCATGTGTCGACTGGCCGAACGCGCAGACCTAACTAGATCTGCCACTTCCTGCTTCGCCTGAGACTCAGGACGGGAGTCCAATTTAGCTTCCACCTCGCTAAGGAATGCCTTCTGGAAATCCCCCATATGACCAACGTAATTCAGGGCCCTCATACCCAGAGTGGAAGAAGCGTAGACCTTCTTCCCGTACTGGTCCAGACGGCGGGATTCCTTGTCGGGTCGTGATGAGCTCAAGTGCTTGGGGTTAGTTGTTCGGCCATGAGCGGTGCTGATCACGACCGAATCAGCTTGAGGGTGCGAATTCAAAGAGTCTACACTCTCGGGAGCCTGATAAAGCCTAGCCAATGGTTGCTTCCAAATGGTGGAAACAAGATCGGCATGAGGCTCAATCCAGGGTGGCACCAGGGTCGGAGCGGTCTCTGGCAGATCTAGGTGCGCAGCAAGTTTCTTACGCTGTGGATCCGGCCCCAAGGAATGCCACTGATGAACTTCCTGGATTTAACGTAACTCCGTAAAAGAAGGATCCTCCAGAGGAGACTTCGGAGGAGTCCTCGGCCTGGGCTTATCCGGAAAGCGAGGCTCGTCGTCTAAGTCGGAACGACCATCGGAATCATCCGAGGTGTCCGAGGAGGATGAAGAGGAAGAAGACTCCTCCTCCTCCTGACGCAGGGGAGGAATGGACCCCTGAGGAAGCCCTTGGGGAAGCATATCCTGCCCTGCCCTGGAACCAGAGGGCTTGCCTCTGGTATCCGGAGGTGGGGAGGGAGTCTCTCGCCTCTGACGTAGAGGGTCCGGAACCGGGACCAGCGTCGGAAGATGGCTACCTCCCTGGTGAGCTGAGCCTTGGCCTCAAACCACCAGGAAGTTAGAGTCTCCTTCAAATCCACTGGCAGCTGAGGGAGCGGTGGAGGAGGAGGAGGAGGAGGATACGGATACTGAGGGTATCTGTACGGCACGTATCCGTACCCCGACGGGGGGTAACCCAGCATCGGGTAGTGAGGCACCATGTACTACGGCGTTGGATAGGCCGGCATCGGGTACTGGGGCACTGGATACTGCGGCCCCGGGTATGACTGCGTCAGATAGGATGGGGTCGGATACCCAGGGACCGGGGGGGTCTGCAGGAGCAGAAGGCCCCGGAAAAGTCCCAGTGGGCAGCCCTGGAAAGGGAGGCCCAGCATAGGGATGGCATCCAGGAGAGGGATGTCACCCGGTGTCAGCCAGACCGGCGTTGGCGCCGGCGTCCGTGGGTCCGACGTTAGGTCGTTCGGCCCAGCAGGTGGGAGACCTGACGGGAGCGTGCCTGCATCCTCTGCATCACCCGGGGAAGGAGGATTAAAATCCCCAGGGTCTAACTGAGGAGACGCCGGTGCCTCGGATGGCAGCGAATGCTGCGGGGAGCCATGGACAGCGGACTGAACATCAGGGTCCAGCGTCGGCTCCAATGCCGTGCGACCGTCGGAAGGGCCGACGTTAGCCTTACTGGCAGGGTCTGGGTGGACATCTGAGAAGCCGTCATCCAACTTAGTGGAGCCAGTGCCCGAGGGAGGCCGCGAAGGGGGTGCGGCCTGGTCGGGCAGCTTAGAGGCTGTGTGTTGCCCCAAAGGGTCGAGTGACTTAGCGGCCTTCTCCGATCGGATGTCAGAGGAGCCGAAGTCTGGCTTTCTGGAGCCACTCGCACCAGAAGGCCGCGCGGCGGCGGCCTTGCTGGAAGCAGACGCCTCCTTTGACCCGGAGGCACCCGAAGGGCACGAGGCCAGCGCACCAGACGGAGGGGGCAGACACTGGCTTGAAGACTCCAAGACGGCTGTCGCGGAGTTACCTTGAGCACGGCCGAGGTTGCGGTGGCCGAGGAAGAGGAGTCCCGGTCCCGGTGCTTCTCCTTGTCTTGCTTTTTACGGTGACCCTCGGGCGAAGTTGAGGACTGACGAAGCTTCTTCAGCTCCTTTTCCATGGAGTTCATTTTCTTTTTAAGGATGTGGGCCTCCAGGGACTGCTGCCTCCGTCTGTGGGTGGCGGCGTTAAATTTCAGGCAATGCTGGTACTTTTCCATGGGGCGATCTGGGCCTAGATAGAAGAGGCACTGGGAGTTGGACACCATACGAGTCGCACTTATTCTTGTGCTCGGAGGGTGTAGGGGACGACATACACCGCAGAGAAACTGAAAAAAATGAGAAAGAAATCGAAGAAACCCGGCGGTTAAACTACCGACAGACTGACAAGCAGCTGAACTTAACCACGAGGTGCTTTCAGAAGCTAACGGCGGGAAAGAACTGGAAGGCGGGCGTCGGGGACCGCCCCTTTATACTGACGTCACATGACGTCGGTCCCCCACCAGACACTGCTAGCTAGAAATTTTTCCATGGGGTCCCGACGCCTACTGGTATCAGTCGTATATGTAATTACCTACTGCAAGAGCCCTCTCGAAGCAAGATCTACTGTTACAGGCGAGTAACCTGTTTTTTCTAAGATCATGGATATGTTGTTCTATCCACACTAGTTGACAGACTCCTAGCAGTTTTCCGGGAGGAGGGAGGCAAGGTGTACACCACCTACTTAGGGAACAGAGACTGGAGAACTGAGGCCCCAAAACCAGCATCCCGGCTTGACTCTAGGTCGATGTGGTAGTGGGTAATGAAGGTGTTTGCTGACTTCCAGGTAGCAGCCCTGCAGATATCCTGGATAGGGACATCCCTAGAAGCAGCCACCGACGCAGCAGTATGGCAGGTAGAATGAGCTCTTATCCCTATGGGAGGCTTCTTGCCCGCCAACAGGTAGCAGGGATCAATGCAGGAATTTCTCCATCTGCCAATCGTCCGCTTTGCTGCAGGTCTGCCAGGTGCGGCTTCAGCATAGGTGACAAACAGTTGGTGAACCTCTCCCCGAACTTCAGCCATTTGCTCCTTACAATAAAAGAGCGCTTGTCTCAGGTCCAAAGTACGGAGCCTGGACTCTGCCTCCGAGGTGTAACTGGAGTAGTACACCATCAGAGTCAACACCTGGTTCAGGTGAAACTCCGACACAACCTTCGTAAGGAACCTCGGGTTGGGGCACAGGACAATCAGATAGGGAGATTTGACATAGAGCACCTGAAGCTCCCCAGTTCTTCTGGCTGACATGATAGCCACCAAGAAGGCGGTCTTCCATGACAGACGAGTCATCTCACACCGGTGCATCGGTTCAAACGGCTTGCCCATGAGCTCTGCCAATACTAGCAGTAGATCCCACGGAGGTGGTGGTTCACGCACCAGAGGGGAAATGTAGTCGAGGCCTTTAAAGAAACACCAGACCACCTTTTCCTGTGCCACTGTCTGCTGACTGGCCTGTGCCCGGTAAGCAGAAATGGCTGCCAGGTGTACCTTGAGGGTCGTAGACCGAAGACCTCCTTTGGAGAGAGACCAAAGGTAGTCGAAGATGTTGGCCACAGGACAGCACAAAGGGGCCAGGCCCTTGCCCTGATACCAAATGGAGAATCTCTTCCATTTGAAAGCATAGTGCCCTCCTGGTCAACTCCTTCCTAAATGCCTCAACTACATTGAGTACATCGTCGGAGAGACACAAAGCCTCGAACTCTAGCTGCTCAGGAATCAGGCTGTCAGGTGCAGGGTTGAAGGTCTGGATGGAACACCTTCCCCTGATTGACGGAGAGCAGGTCCGGGTGTGCTGGAAGATGCCACGGGAGCTTGACGGTGAGGCTGAGTAGATCTGGATACCAGAACTGGCGGGGCCAGTCTGGGGCTACCAGGATCACCCATGCCTCGTCCCTCCTGACCTTGAGGAGCACCTTGTGAACCAAGAGAAGTGGAGGGAAGGCATAGAAGAGACCTGGGGTCCATGGCCTCGCGAAAGCATCCCCCTGCAGCAAGCCCTGTTGAGGGGGGCGGGCATGAAACAGCCTCAGTTTTGCATTCTCCATGGAAGCAAACAGGTCCACCTAAGGGTTGCCCCACTGGGAGAAGAGACTGTGAACTACCTCTGGATGGAGAGACCACTCATGGGACGCCTCGCCCAACATGGCTGAGGGCATCCGCCAACTGATTCAAGGCTCCTGCCACATGAATGGCTAGGAGATCTGCCTCCAGTCGGTTCACATGGGTCCAGATGTGGAGAGTTTCCCTGCACAGAGGCTGGGAGCGCGTGCCGCCATGTTTGCTGAGGTAGTACATGGGTGTAGTGCTGTCCATCTGGACTTGAACCACTTGATCCCGAAGGACCAGAGCGAATGCAGTCAGCACCAGCCGAACTGCTCAGAGCTCCAGCAGGTTGATGCGACATCAGATTCTTCGGGGGTCCAGAGCCTCTGGACTCTGATTCCCCATGTGGACACCCCAGCCCATGAGAGAGGCGTCAGCTGTTAGGACGACCGTCAGCTTGGGGAGGACGAATGGGATCCCTTCCTCCAGATGTTCCAGGACGGTCCACCACTGGAGGGCATCCGACATCTTCTGGGTCACAGTGACCAGCAGGTCGAAATGACTGTCACTGAGACCACTGGCTGGCCAGCTCCCACTGAAGAGGGCACATATGCCACCAGGCCCATTGGACAATGGAGGTGCAGGCCACCATGTAACCCAGAAGTCACAGAAGTCCCGGGCAGGGCACAATTGCCCAACTAGAAATGATCTGGCAAAGGAGGAGAACACCTCCGCCCTGTCCACCGGGAGCTTGGCTCTGGCTCGGCAAAGGTCGAACTCTGCCCCGATTAAGCAAATCACCTGTGAAGACATGAGTTCCTAATTGGTCTCATTGACCAGGAGGCCAAGACTGAGGCAGGTTTTGAGGGACAGATCCCTTGACCTCTCCACCTCCAGTCTGGAGGGACCTGTTATTAGCCACTTGTCGAGATAGGGGTACACTCTGACCCCTCAATGCCGAAGGTGGGCCGCCACCACTGCTATGCATTTGGTAAAGACCCTGGAGGCCGATGACAGACCAAACAGCATGGCTTGGAACTTGTAGAGTGTTCCCTCCACCCTGAATCAGAGGAACCTTCGGTAGGACGGGCAGATCGGGACGTGGCAGAACACGTCCTGCAGATCCAGTGAGCAGAACCACATGTTCTGATCAAGGGATGGTATGATCTGGGACAGAGTCACCATCTGAAAGGTGTGGGACCTGAGAAACTGATTCAGGTCTTGCAGATCTAGAATGGGGCGCCAGCCTCCTGTCCATTTCAGAACCAGGGAGTACCTGGAAACAAACCCTGGGTTGACAGGGGGATCCACGACTAGGACCACTACCTCCTTGAAGAGGAGTTGGGAAATGTTGTCTCAGAGCCAACCGAGTATGGGCGAATTCCTTTTCCTCTCGTGGGGTGCAGGCTCGGCTTGGAGGATACTGCTCGAATTCCAGAGGCAGACCCTGGCTGACCACTTCCAAGACCCACGTATCTGTTGTGACAGCAGACCAGGTGGAAAGGAAATGGTGAAGCCGGCCCCCCACGGCAGGACCCAGAGTGGTCGTGTTGGGCATGGGGGTGGCTACCCCCCCATCCCGTCACTGTGCAGACTTGGAAGAGGATGATCCAGCGGGGGAACCGCCGGGGCCTTTCCCTCTGGGTTTACAGTTCACCGAAGCCCTGGACTTGGGCCGATGTTGCCAAGGTTGAACCTGCTGCTGCTGCACAGATTGATACTGGGGCTGCTTGGCCGCAGGTGCAGAATGCCGAAAGGGCTTCTTCTTCTTCTGCTGCTTCTTAGAAACCTGGGGTTCTTTCTGGGTGGAAGTAACTGAGTCCAAGGTGGTGTTGGACTTCTCAATACGCTGGAGGTGACCATCTACTCCTGGACCGAACAAGTCGGTACACAAGAAGGGAACGTCCGCCAGTTTGTGCTGGGTGTCTGCTATAAAGGTTGAGACCCTCAGCCAGGCCCTGCGGTGCATGGCGATTGCAGCTGCCACTGATCGGGCACAAGAATTCCTGATGTCCACGGCCATCTGGAGTTGCTGTTTGGCAACAACTCGACCCTGGTCACGGATCTGCTTGACTGTGGTCTGGAGGTCCACAGGGAGATAGGAAGCACCTCATCCAAAGAACCCAAGAGGGCGCGGGAAGAAGTGTGCCATAATAACGGCCGAACTCGCCTGTCGGGAGAGCAAGCGAGGAGGCAGCATAGACCCTTCTGGCTGAATGGTCCAACTTTTTGGACTCACTGTCCAGAGGTCTATCCGTGTCTCCAGAGTTGCCCGAGCGCCTGAACACAGACTCAGTTCGCCAGCCCCTCAGCCGAGGGATGCTGTGTAAACCCCGAAGGGGAGCCGATGGGAACCACATACTTGCAGGCCATACAAGTCGAAGGCACAGGGCAGGACGCAGGGTGCTGACAAAGCTCCAAGGCCGGTCCAGCTATGGCTTCAGCAACTGGGAAAGCCTCAGACGGAGAATCCCCTTTCCTGAGGATATCAGTCAGGGGATATTTGGCCCATTTTTCAACAGGCTTCAAAGGCATCCCTGTTGATTAAGAAATGAGACAGAGGAAGCCCAAGAAGGACGTGGGACCTTCCTCCATTGACAGACTCTTGGAGTCGTCATCACACAGATGCAAACTCAATTCCGACTCCTCGGAACCCTGAGTCCAGACAGAGTGGCTGGCCACCAGAGTCACTTTCGACCCACGTGTGACAGTCAGGAGTGAGGGTGACAGACAGCCTGCGTGGGAGGCCCTAAATGGGCCAAGACTCCTTGGCAGGAGACCATGAAAGAGGCTGCTTAGGTGGCAGCTCCACCAGAATAGGTGCAGAGGCCAGCTTCGGCCAAGCTGGGAGGGTCTTCAACGGCTCCGCAAACAGAGGGGCAGTGCTGACCGGCTCCAAAGGAGCTAGTGACAGCATGGAAGGAGACAGCCAGGTGATGGCCAGAGTAGAAGCCGGGGTTGACTTCAGACGGACAGCATGAGCTGTTGCCACATAAGGTCCTCGTAGTGACGACGCAACTTGCGTCGAAGCCTCTCCTCATCCAAGGACAATAAGGACGTAATGGCAGCGCTGCTCTTCTTGAAGTGTTGCATATTAGACTTCCTCAGCCTGTCGGTCGAGGATGTCTGAGACCTTGACTTAGACCGTCGGGGGACCAACAGGGAGTTCAGAAGGGTCCGAGAGAACTGCAGCTCCTTCGGGTCAGGGACAGTGACCACAGCGGGAGTTCCAGCAGGCTGTCTCCTCCTCATTGGGCAGGACCGGAGTCCTAAACAGAGAATTGTCAGTCTCATCAGTCAACAACGGGTCCCCGTGAAGCTAGCGGCAGAGGTCACAATTGCAACCGAAGTCAAGATAAAAGACTCCTGGGATCAGGAGCCCTCTCTATCCCAAGAATATAGACAATGCGAAGAATCTTCTCTCAATCCTTTGTCCTTCTTACAGGGCCGGGAGGTGTGCAAACCGGATGTGCCCTCTCCTTTCATCGGGAGAGACTGGCACATCTCCTTGAAGGATCCGGAGAAGGAAGTGCCCAGGTTGAGCAGGACAAAGACCGAGATCGAAGGGGATTGCATGGTGGTACGAGCCGCCTCCTCCTCGAAGGCCTTCATCTGCTCCAATTGTTCAGCGGATCCCGCGGCCATGGAAACCACACGATGGGCATCTTTAGATTTGACCAGTGGTTGCTGTTTTTCCGGACGTCCGAGATGTAAACGTGCAAGACAATTGTCCATCACTGTCAGATGAAAGGCACGACAAGAATCGCAGGCCTGGGGGTCATGCGCATGGCCCAGGCAGTAGACGCACGTGGGATGCGGGTAAGTATGGAACATCTATTGCCCGCAGGGACACCGGTTGAAACTGAGCGAGGACTTGTCCTCCATCATGGTCGCTATCGCGAACTTACGCAGAGAAACTCCAATGAGTTTAATTTTCGGTAAACTAGTTGAAGGATTTAGTGCCAGGGCCTACACAACGCAGGAGCGGTAAGGAAGTAACCTAAATCTTCCAGCGGAAAGAAAGATCTGGCGTCATGGGGCGGAGCCAAGGCCTATACCACCCGGGTGGGTGGAAGGAGCTGGCTTTCAGACCATCCAGCAAGATTTAAAAGGAAAGGGACATGCCAACTAGTGTGGATAGAACAACATATCCACGATCCTAGAACCACATTTTGCCCAAGAGATGATATGATCTGAGACAAAGTGACCATCCTGAAGGAGCGCAGCCTGACAAACTTGTTCAGGTCATGCAGATCTAAGATGAGGCGCCTGCCCCCTATCCATTTTGGCACCATGAAGTACCTGCAGACAAACCCTGGGTGTTTCGGAGGGTCTGAGACAGAAGCCACGACCTCCTTGCGGAGGAGCTGGGTGATGTTCCGAAGGGCTGACAGGATGTCCACGGACACAATACCCTCCCGTGGTGCAAGGTGGGTACACCTCAAATTCCAGAGGCAGACCCTAACTGACCACCTCAAGAAACCACCTGTCCCCAGTCTCCTTGTTCCAACGCATTGAAACTATTGGAATGAACGTCATATCTACTGTACTTGTTTCAAAATATTCCATATTTCCCATCTCAATACTATTTTAAGTCATGGGATAACATATCATCAATGTTTATTTGGAACAAACAAAAACCACAAATCCGTCTTTCAATACTAAAACTATCATTGGCTCAGGGTGGTACTAACCTCCCGGACCTTAAAAAATACACAGAAGCCGCATTTCTTAAAATTCTTCTTTCATGGCTCTCTGAACAGTTTGATTCCCTATGGAAGAAATTGGAGTTTCACCTGAATGATATGTATGACATAAAAAAAATAATTTTTCCTTCTTCAGGGAGGACTCCTCCTTCAAGAGACTTTACTGATATTACCTCACAGGTCTTAAAAATATGGTTTAAAATGCGAGATACAGAGTCATTTCAATTAATCAATGAGTACTGTAAGATTATCTCAGAGGATGAGCTTTTCATTCCATCCCATAATGACCTAACTTTTTCCCGCTGGCGGAGATTAGGATTGGAGCAGGTGTTCCAATTTTTAGGTCCAAATGGGATCCTATCATTTGAAGAATTAAAACTTTAACCTACCAAATGTTGATCATTTTAGATACCTCCAACTCAGAAACCACCTACTACGCAACAAAATTATTGAAGTTAAATCGACTCCTCCCATTCCTCCCCTCTTAAAACTATTTATTGACCACTCCCAGGGACAACATTGTAATCATTTAATTGGAAATCTATACAAAATGATGCGAGATCAAACTAAAGAATCAACAAACTCGATACTAACAAGTTAGAACAAAGACTTAGACCTCGTATCTAAAGAAGAGTGGTCCTCTTCATCTCTACGAGCTGTCAAAATCACCCGATCGCATATTTGGAGTGAATACTCATGGAAATGTAGATCTAGGTTTTTCAGGTCACCGGCAAGTTTGACGAAATACCTTCCGATTGAATTTGGGGCTTGCTGGAGGGAGTGTGGAGCCGAGATGGCAGACCTGGCACATATGATGTGGCAATGTCCACACTTGATGCCTTTCTGGATATGTATACAAAAAGAAATCAGTGAAAGTCTTGGGGGAGTGCGTTGAGCTCACAGCCGAAGTGGTGTTTGTGGCTGTCTACCTGGATCGTTCCCCCGCCCCCCCCAATGGACAAAAACCCTGCTGCCCTTTCTGTTGTTGGCTACAAAAAAAAATCCTTGACAAGGAAATGGATGACCAAAGAAATCCCGACTATACAAGATTGGAGGCGAACAGTGAAAGCTATATACCAGATGGAAAATATCACTGCAAAACTTAATAACCAAACGGATAAGTTCGCCACTCTCTGGCAGAGATGGCCAATTTATCAAACAAGGGTCGATCCTGATTTTTGCTCATAACATGTGGGACTTGAGGGGGAGAAGAAAGGAGACTAGAGTGGTGTCGCAGATTTATTCGATTTTAGCAAAGAATATGAATAATTTATTTTAACCGTAAACTGTATCAAATGTAAAAGATCTCCATGCATAAATGAATAATGTAAATCTGTAAAATAAATCTGAAGCAAGCATAGAAAAAATTCTGATTGTAAAATGTCTCCTGACTTAAAAGAAAAAAATTAAATAAAAATATATTTTAAAAAAAGAAACCACCTGTCCATAGTGACAGCAGACCAGGTGGAAAGGAAGTGGCAGAGCCGCACCCCCTCCCAACCCATGGGAGGACCCAGGGGAGCCATGACAGGCATGAGGGATGCACCCCCCCATCCTGTCACTGGGCAGACTTGGAGGCAGTGGAGGGCCCAGCTAAGGAGCCACCAGGGCCTCTGCCTTCAGGCTTACGGACGACCGTGGGTCATGTGACCCGCTGGCCTCTAGGTTGGGTACCTAGAGGTCAACGGGTCACAGGACCCAAGGCAGCAAGGATTCACAGCAGGAAGGTCATGTCAGACGAATCTAATAGATTTCTTTAACTGGGTGACCAAAGTAGTAGACCAGGGAGGGGCTGTGGATATGGCCTACCTAGATTTTAGCAAGGCATGTGACACAGTCCCACACAAAAGATTAATAAACAAGTTAGCTAGCCTGGGAGTGGGTCCCAGGGTGGTAGCCTGGGTAACAAATTGGTTGGACAACAGGACGCAGAGGGTAACAGTAAACAGAGTCCACTCTAAAGAAAAGGAGGTTACTAGTAGAGTACCGCAGGGTTCAGTACTGGGACCAGCTCCCTCTAATGTCTTTATAGGTGACATTGCGGAGGGTCTGGAAGGAAAAGTATGCTTCTTTGCAGACGACACAAAGATCTGCAACAGCGTTGATACACAAGGTGGGGTGGAAAGGATGAGAAGGGACTTGGCAAGGTTGGAGGAATTTATTTTATTTGAAAAATGTTTCACCAGGAAAGAAAACATGAGCTGAAACAGCTCATTTCTAGAAGCATCCTGGGGACAGAATGGTCAAAGGCATGGCAGCTTAGAGTCCATGCAAAAAAGTGCAAAATAATGCACCTGGGAAACAAAAACCCAGGGGAAGAGTACACAATTTGGGGGGTAACAACAGCAAAATGGAAAGGGACCTGGGGGTAGTCATATCGCTGTGATCTATACTCGCGGCTGGAGTGGTCTCCCACTGAAAAGCACCGCGCTTTTGTACTTGGCAATTTCAGCGACAGCATAGTTAGAACGGCCACCCCTTCTGCACTTGCCCTTCCCCTCAAACATGGAACCCCTGCCTACCCTTTAAGATCCAGTGCCACGCTGGACCACCTGGTTCCATGGACCCGTACCCTTGTTGGGGATCGAGCCGTCTCCATCCATGCGCCTAGGGTGTGGAACTCCCTTCCTGCATCAACTCGATCCTCTCCCTCCCATCCCTGCTTCAAAGCCTCCCTTGGGAGCTTCCTTAAATCGGCCTCCGTCTGTCTATGTGCCACATACACCCCAGCTGAGGCACTCTCTTTCCAAACTGACTGATAGGGGGTTACACTCCTGCACGCCTGGTGCCACAATATGCTGAAATTTGCCCTGGGCACGTTTTCCCTGCCTACCTGTTCCTGAGTGGGGCCCCCTGTGGCTTACCCCATATAGTTAGCCTTCTTGACATTGTTTGTATTTTGTCGTTGCTCTACCTAGCAATATGTTATGTATTTTGTTTCTATCTTCCTATCAACCTGTTATGCCTGAAATCCCACATGCTGTTATCTACCTATCTACTTGTTATGCCGGATGATCTTGTATGTTACCCTGTCTCTGCTTGATGCTTTGTTTGTACCTTGTATCCTCCCGGGTCGCACCTGAAAATAGACACTTGGCCGTCTAGTGTGCTTACCTGGGTAACAAAAGCAAAGAAATAAATATCAGATGATCTTAAGGTAGGCAAGCAATGTGAGAAGGCAGTAAGGAGGGCTGGGGGGATACTGGGATGCATAGGGAGAGGCATCACCAGTAGAAAACAGGAAGTTGTTATCCCTCTGTACAAACAGCTGGTCAGACCCCATCTTGAGTACTGCGTGCAGTTCTGGAGACCCCATCTCCGCAAGGACATAAGACAGGATGGAGGCAATCCAGAGGAGGGCAACTAAAATGGTGGAGCGTCTGCACCAGAAGCCATACAAAGACAGACTAAAGGAGCTTAATATGTATATCCTTGAGGAAAGGGGGGACATGATAGAAACTTTCAAGTACCTCAAGGGAATCAACAAAGTCCAAGAAAGTAGCATCTGAGAGACTGTCCCTCCCCCCAAACACAAGCCAGCAACTAGTGGCCACCACTACGCCCACTGGTTATAAAAGTTTGTGTTTTTCAAGGCTGATCCACTGGCTTGGGAGTAGTGCACTGCACTGCCACCTGGCACACTGTGGGGTCATATCTAAATCCTTGTCAGGTAGGATACTGTAAAATAAAATGTTTATATCTACTGTGCTACCATCTATCTTTCCTCAGGTGGCAGGACACAGATTTTATTTATTTATTGAAATGTTTCACCAGGAAGGCACAGTGAGCAACATGTTGCTCGTCTCCCAGTGCGACATGGGGGAAAGGCTGCCAAAGGGATGAGACATTTTACATTCATGTTACAAAGATCAACACAGTATACAATTAAGGCAGTTGTTACAGTGTTGCATACATATGTAATTTGTGAGAACAATTAATAAGTGCAATGGTAATAAGTGAACAAGTGCTATCGTGAAATAAGAGGTGAAGGAGAGAGAGGATGAGATGATCGATAGTGCATAGTCATGTCCCGGAGAGACCCCTTCATGATGTGGGAAACCCTGCAAGGGGACAGGGGACTGGAGTAGGTATTAGAGAGGAAGTAAGTGTGATTAACACCTAGGAGGGGAAATAAGGCCTGACCCAAAAAGAGAACCCTTCAGGATGCGATGAACCCTGCAAGGGGGCAGGGAAGTTCAGGTGATTGTGAACCCTGCTGCGGTTAGGTGTTATAATTATAGTAAGATAGTGAGAGGAAGGGAATGAGAAATAACACCTGAGAGGGGATGAGGCCTGATCCAAGGAACTCAGCAGGTTGCTGGAGACCCTGCAAGGGGACCTGGAAGGCCAAGAATAGGCAGATGGGGGAAGAAAAGGTGGCAAGCCTACGCACTATAGGACCCCTTGATGCTGCAAACCCTGCAAGGTGAGTGTGAAGGCTAGGAGAAACAGGAGGAGAGTGTAGGGGAAGGGAGAAAAGTATGAGAACTAGCATCTGATGACCCCGAGAGAACAGCTATCCCTACTGCACTTGCTCTTTAATAATCATAAGCTCTGGGGATGTTTTCTGATTTGTCACACTGTCATCTTGATGCATTAAGTTTGGGACTTTCGAGGTTGCTGCAGTTTTCTGTCGACCCACTTCTGCTCCTGATCCATGGTTTGCAGCTTTTGCAAATATAGTGGCATCAAAACTGCTAACAGCATCTCAGTAATGAACAGAAATCACCAGAAATACTTGATTTAAAATGCATATTCTTCATGTCCCCGTTAAAGCTTTATAACACTGCATGCAAACATTCGGCACTGACAAATGCTAGTTTTAACACAAATACAGGGATTTAATCCAGTGTTCTGTTTACCGGTAAATCACTATATAGAGAATAATGCATGGGCAACCATGCACAGTGAGGCTGTGTTTCCATCAAGGGGTTCTGATGACATCATAGGGACCTCGAGAGCGAAGCAGACAACCGAGTTCAGCATGGTTGCCCATGCATTATTATGTAAAGTATATGGATGGAAACATAAAAAAAAAATTTGCATTTTTTTTCTTTACAAGAAAGTGTGGCTTTAATGTTTTATTCTTTCTGATCATTTAAAAAAAAAAAAAAAAACACCCTCACCCAGCTGCTCAGAACCTGCACAGGCAGAATCTACATAGGTGAAGGTCGGGTTTCTGTTTTTTTAAATGATGAACAAAAGACGAGCTGCTGTTAGGAGAATGTGTGTTGGGGGGTGAAAGTAAAAAGGCAGATGGCGTAAGTTTAAATTAAAAAAGCTGCTATACCACAAAAGGGTACAAAAGCATTCTAAGACCTTCGAACTGTGGTGCAACAGTTGTTAGGATAGAAATCCATGCACAAGGTAACCAAAAAGTAAATACTTTACCTGCACGTGGAAGTGTCTGGACATCACTCAGAGGGAGATGTGAAGTATCGTGAGGCCCAAAGAGGGGGACTTCTCTCTTCTGCAGCACAGAACAAAGACTACTGTAATTCATGAAGAACTGTAAACTAGAGTACGCATAACTGTTTATAGCTACTAAAAAGGCACAGAGATGGTAGCAGAAAACACTGACACAAAATAAACTAGGATTTGACACTAGCAAAATGTTAAGAATACACACAAACACACACACACACTTAATATTAGAGAGATTATAACAAGTTATGAGATGAGAGAGAGAAAACTTCTAAAGAAATAGAGGGAAATTCTACAATACACACAGGATGGCTGATGTCTGGAATGGCTTTCCAGGAACAGTCACTGCTAGATACAAGACATCCTTTACTGAGCGTCTTTCCTGATGTTACTACACTACTCCACCAAGGACCCTTACCTCCTCAGTGGTATTATGGAACAAAAGATTTACCAGAGGGGGGAGTGCACTGGCATCTGTATGTTACATGACACAAAACCATTAACTGATAAAACACACTGGGTGTCACCAGGGGAAACAAATTCTTGTCAGATCCACCACGGCTGCATAATGAAGTTTGTGAAGAAAATGGGCAGACTGATTTATTTTTAATTTTAAACTGGGTTGAGCTATGGGCTGCTACTCCCCCCACGTGCTGGTGTGCTGCATGCCATGGTGTGCAAGATGTATCAGTAGCTATGCCCTTGCTGTTAAGGGGAAGGGACAGAAATGGCAGGGATGCAGAAATGTAAAAAAAAAAAAACACCCATATAAAAAAAAAAAAAAAAAAAATTCCACTGTGATATAGTGCAGTGCTGCAGTCCATAGGGACAACATGGGCGGATTGCTTCTTGGGGGAGCGTCAGGTGGAAGAAAAATAGCTCCACAGATGGAAAACATGACATCAGCCCTTTATACGTAAACGCCTGGCAGGCTCACCATGAAACAGAAAAAGGGCAAGGCGCCCACCAAGGGTCACACTACAACCGACATTAGAAAATAGCAGTTACGAAGAACTACCGTAACAGTAGATTCTAAAGGGTTCCTGCAGTAGGTCTTCATATATAACCGCGCCTTCGGCGCCAGGTCCGCACGGCAAACTTGTAGATAGCAATCACCAGCTGGGACTGCCCCCGACGTCGGGGCATCATGACGTCAGCCCGACTATAAAAGGGACGGTCCCGCACCCACTCTCCAGTTCGTTTCCAACAGAGACCTAAAGATAGGTAAGGAGAAAACCAGAGTGAACTCCAAAGACCCTGCTTCCACTCTAGTCCAGCCGGACTAGATAGGATGGAAAGTAAAGCGTCCAAAAACCCGGGGAAGGAGGGAGGGAAACTAGACCTACTGCAGGAACCTCTGTCGAAGATCTACTGTTACAGTAAGTTCTTACTAACTGCTATATCTTACTTTGAGAGGGTTTCTGCAGTAGGTCTTCACATATAGGACTGAATACCAAGCAGTCCCAAAGAAAAATAAGCCCTAGGTGCATCCAGGAGGAGGAGGAGGAAAAGTCGCCAAGAATGATCATGACAGAAGGCCTTGCAGGACCGCAAGCCCAAAGCCAGTTCTGCGCCGAGAGGCAATGTCCAGACTGCAATGTCTAGTGAAGGTGTGAACAGACAACCAGATGGCCGCAGCACAGATCTCTGCTGTGGACACATTCCTGAAAAAGGCAGTAGAGGTCGCCACGCTACGGATGGAGTGGCCTTTGACTGCCCCCAGAAGGGACTTCCCATATTTCGTGTGCGAGAAATGGATGCAGTTAGTGAGCCATCAGAGATGGTCTGCTTGGAAATAGCCTTGTCCTGGCACTGAGGGCAAGTACACGTAACAGTTGGTTAGATTTCCTAACCTCTTTAGTCCTGTTCGTGTAGTACCTCAGGATCTGGTGCACATCAAGCGTGTGCGGCAGGTGTTCCCCCTGTTGGAATACTGTGGGTAGTATACCTGTAATTCCACGCTCAGGTTCAAAGTGGTTTCAGAAACAACTTTGGGCAAAAAAGAAGGGTTAGTCCAAAGGACTACTCGGTCCTTACGAAAAATCAAATAAGGTTCTTTACATACAAAAGCCTATAATTCAGAAACCCTTCTGGCCAAAGTGACAGTGACTAAAAACAAGGTCTTCCAGGAGAGGAAGCGCAAGTCGCAAGAAGAAGCTGGTTCAAACGGTGATACGGTCAGCTTTTCAAGCATGAAACTCAGGTCCCAGGGAGGACAAGGATTCCAGATCGGAGGTTTCAAATGAAGGATGCCTTTCAAAAAGGTTTTGGCAACCTCCAGTTGAGCCAAGGTTTTGCCCTCCACCAGGAGGTGGTAGGCAGACACCGCAGAGAGGTGGACCTTAATGGAGGAATAGCTAAGGCCCGCCTCAGACAAACGTGCGAGGTACTCTAGAATCTGGGATGCCGAGCACAAAAATGGATCCCAGCTCCTTGCTTGGGCCCATATCGTGAACCTCTTCCACTTCATAGTGTAGGTGGATCTAGTGGAGGGTTTTCTTGCCTCCACTAGAATATGCGCAACCTGCGAAGAGATCCCATAACGAGAAATCGCTATGTCCACAGGTGCCACGCATGAAGGTGGAGAGACTGAAGGCACAGATGCACCAGGGTGCCCTGCTCCTGAGTCAGGGGGTCATGAGAAATGGGCAGAGGAACTGGAGATTCCAGTGCCAATTGTTGCAGAAGAGGGAACCAAATTTAACGTGGCCAAAGAGGAGCAATCAGGATTGCGTGGGCCCCCTCTTGTTGAAGTTTCACCAGGACCTTCTGAATTAAGAGGAAAAGGGAGGAAAGACGTACAGAAAATACAGGTTACTCACCTGTAACAGGAGTTCTAGGAATGGTATATGTTGTTCATCCACACTTATTGGCAGGTCCTTGCCGCTTTAAATCTTGCCGGAAGGTCTTCAAGCTGGCTCCTCCCACCCACCCGGGTGGTAAAACCTCGGCCCGCCTACGATGCCAGATCTAGCCCGCTAGCCAGGTTGTGCGCCGGCCGGGAGGTTGGTGATCGTAGGATGAACAACATATACCATTCCTAGAACTCCTGTTACAGGTGAGTAACCTGTATTTCTAGGGACATGGATATGTTGTTCATCCACACTTATTGGCAGACTCCTAGCAGTTCTCCGGGAGGAGGGAGGCAAGGTGCACACCCCTACTTAGGTAAAAAATACTGGAGAACCGAGGCCCCGACCAGCACCTCGGCGCCACCCAAGGTCTATGTGGAAGGGGAACGGTGAAGCCTGCTTCCGGGCAGAAGCCCTGCGGATATCCTGGACCGGAGAGTCCTTGGAAGCAGCCACCGATGCAGCGGAAGGATGGGTTAAAAAGAGCGCTTATCCCTCTGGGAGGCTCCATGCCCGCCTGCCTAAAGTGGAGACCTTGCAGGGGTGACCCACCCGCTTGTCTTCCACTGGGCTGCAATCTGCCAGATGCGGCTTCAGCGAAGATGATGAACAGCTGGCGAACCTCTCCCGAACTTTAGCTTTACGCTCCCAAGAGGTGAGCGTTAAACGGTTCCCACGGAACCTGAATACGGCCTCCGAGGTGTGAATGGGGATAAACCCCGGCAGAGGCAATACCCCCGAAGGGAAGACTCCGCCACCGCCTCCGGAGGGACTTCGGGTGGGGCGCCAGGACAACCTAGTCCCTGTGGAAGACCGGATAGGGAGGTTAAAGGAGCGCCTGGAACTCTCCCTGCCTTCTGGATGGCGGAGTGGCCCCAAGAAGGTGTTCTTCCACAACAGGTGGGGAAACTCGCACCTGTGCAAAGGTTCGGATGGCTTGCTCATGAGCTAAGCCCATACCAGCAAGGATCCCGCAGAAACAGGGATACTCTCCCCCAAAAGGGGAGGCGTGATCGAGGCCTAGAAGTGCCAGACCACCTTCTCCGTACCACCAGCTACCCCCGGCCCGCGCCCGGAAGACAGTGGTGACCCGCAGAAGCACCTAGAGGGTCGTCAACCGAAGCCCTGGTCTAAGGATGGACCGCAAATGGTCCGGAATGCTTGCCCAGGGACGGGGAAGGGCACGGCCCTATCCAATCATTGAAAAAAAAAAAAAAAAAAGGAGAACTTCTCCCAAGGACAAGCACCTTGGCCGACTTCTTAGCAGGACGCCTCGAAGGTCGAGGACCTTGCCGGAAGACCCTAGGCCTGGCCCCTAGCTGCACACGGGACAGCCTACAGGTGCAGGGATTGAAGGTCCAGATGGATAACCTTTCCCTGAAAAGGAAAGACAGGACCGGCGGACTAGAGGCCGTCTCGGGAGCCTGGGGCTGAGACTGAGGAGAGCTGGATACCAGAACTGGCAATCCAGTCTGGGGCTACCAGCATCACCTGCGCCAAGTCCCCCCTCGCCTTGCCCTGAGGTCAAGGGAAATGGGGGAGAGGCACGGAGGGGCCCGGGGTCCGTGGCCCCAATGGCATCCCCTGCAGCAAGCCTTGCTGAGGCGGGCAAAAACAGTCTCGGCCTGGTATTCTCCCGAGGAAGAGGGAGAAGATCCTGTGCTACCTCCAGAAGGAGACCACTCATGAGCGCAGCCTATGCCCGGCTCAGGGCAGCAGCCAGGAATCGGGCTCCTGCCATCAAATGGCTGGGAAGCCTCGACTCGCAACAGCCCAATGCGAGAGAACCTCCTTGCACCGAGACAAGAGGATGGACCGAACCTGGCAGATGGGTAGCACATGGTCTTGGAATAGTCCTACTTGGACTTAGACCGTAGACCCCATACAAGCAGAGCGGTGGTGCCGGCTAGTGGACCGCCTGTCTCCAGCGAGCAGGAAGGACATCGGGACTCGCAAGAGGACCAGAGGCGAAGCACTCTGTATTCCCCAAGATGGGCACCCCACCCATCCGAGAAGCATCGGTCGGAGAAGACCAGCAACTCAGGGCGAACAAGCAGGATGTTCTCCTGCCGAAGTTAGAATGGTCCAAGGGAGCGTTCTCCTAACTCCTGGGCTGTAAGTCACGAACTGGTCCAAGGGGACGCAGCGCTGTGACCTCTGGCTGGCCCCTCCCACTAAGGGAAGGCCGCCCTGAGGCCCAGGAGGAGCAGGAGGTCCTGGCAGGACGTAATTTCCCGGCCAACCCGACCGGCAAAGGAGGAAGAACCTCAGCCCTGTTCGCCCGGAGCTGAGCTTGGACTCAAAGTCGAGCTTAGTCCCGAAGAAGCTTCACCGCTAAGATACGAGATCTCACTTGGCTCCCGAAACGGGAGACCAGTCTGCCTTCCGGGTTGGGTGACATCCGGACCCTTCAATGCCGCAGAGACTGCTGAGCAAGGAAGTGCTAGGAACCTGTAGGGAGCTCCCCCGCAAGAAGGGGTGGAGCCTCCCCAAAAACGGACAGAACAAGGAGTAGGTACATCCTGGAGACCAGGAAAACAGCTACACACCACGTTCTGAGGATGGGATGTCTGCAGAAGAGAGACCATCCAGGCGTATGGGAGAATGGGCGCAAGCCCCCATCCGTATGAGACCAGGAATACCTGGACGTGAACCCAGGGTTGAATGGTGGCGGGGGTCCACAGCCTTCCTGATCATCTCTAACTAGAGAGCCAGGCATGTCGGACAACCGACACAGGGGCAGTGAACTCAAGATCCCCTTGGGGCAATGGCTCAAAAGGGGAACCGCTCGCAACTTGCGACAGGATCCACCCTAAATACCTCCAGAACGAGGTGCGGAGCCATCCTCCCATGGGGAAACCCGGGCTGGGACGACAGGGCTGGGGCAATGCCCCTTGGCCCGTCACTGAGCAGGCTTAGAGGGGGAAGGAGCTGAGGAGCCCCTCGGTTTCCTGCCTCCCCATTTCCTTTTGGAGGAAGACGCTGGTCTGGCAACAGGCCACCCAGCGCATGCCTGCTGGCCCTCATGCTGGGCCAGGGGGGCCCCAGGGCTCAGGGGGCAAAGGGGCCTATGCAAAGGCTGACGGCTGCCCTTGAGCCCGCGGGCGAGAGTGACCGAGTCCGGAGTGGCATCGGACTTCTTGGGCCCATGGATGTATCCCTCCACTCCAGGGCCGAAAAGGTCAGTCCCCAAGAAGGGGATGTCTGCCAACTCGTGCTGGGTTTCCAAAGAGAAGGAGGATAACCTCAGCCACGCCCTGCAGTGCATGGCCACTGCGGCCGCCACTGATCTGGCACAGGAGTCGCCTAGATCCAGAGCCGTCTGGAGCTGCTGCTCGCCACTGCTCCTACCCTGGTCCCGCACCTGCCGAACCGTGGTCCGAGGTCACCTGGGAGATGAGGGAGAACCTCGCCCAGGAGCCCAAAAGGTGTGGAGAAATGCCATCAGTGCAACTGAGCTGGCCTGACGGAGGCCTAGGGAGGACGAGCGTAACCTTACGCCCGACATAGTCCATCCTTCTGGACTCTTTGTCGGGGGTCTGTCCACATCCCCAGCGCTTCCAAGACATTGGAAAACGTCACGGTAATTACCCTTCAGACGAGGGTGCCCGAGAAACCGGCAGAGAACCGACAGGGATAGATACTCCGAGCCACCCTGGTCAAGGGGCAGGGCAAGAAGTAGGCCGCCGCCATAGCTCCAAGGCTGGGCCCACGATAGCCTCCGCCACTGGGAAGGCCTCCATGGAAGAACCCCTTCAATCCAGAATCTCCATAAGGGGGTTAGGTGCCCGATCGGAGACGGGCTTGAGCTGTATTCCAGTAAATTCTGAAATGAGCTGAAGTAGACCCTTCGAAGACGATGGGCTGTCGTCTACTGGATGTTCCTGGGAAGACCCGGGGTCCTCCCTGTTAGGAAACATGGCAGAGCCTGCTCCAGGCTCCGAAGGGTCTGCAAAAAGCTGCCGCAGGCCCGAGGCACTCTTCGTCCACTGGGGCGGGCAGGAGTGAGGGGACCGAGTGACCTGAAGGACAGGCCACGGTCTGGCCTGAACTCCGCCAAAGGCGGAGGGGCAGCGAGGGTCGAACGAGCAACTGGCCCTGGAGAAGGCTCCTAGACCGATTCGAACGGCTGCCAACCAAGCGGCGGCTGCTTGCTATCCGGAGAATGAATCGGGTTGATTGAAACCCAGACAACTGCTGTCGCCACATAAGTTCCTCGTAACACCGACGCCAACGAAACTGCTCCTCATCCAAGAAGGGGGACGAGGAAGAATGGCAAAGCCACTTAACCCGGTGCCCCGACCGAGAACGCCGAGATCGACGTGAGCGGCTACACCGAGAGGTTGACCAAGACTGAGACCCAAATCCGGGAACCGAGGGCGGGCCTGGGAAGAAGCGGGGCGCACCCGCTCCTCCCTCGGCTCGAAAGAAAGGACCGAGGGCTGTCGACCCGAAGGGGAGGACAGAGCCTCAGCTTCTTCCAAAGGCGGCGGGAAGACGGCCTCAGCAGACACCCCGAAAGACGGGTTGAGAGACTCGACAACATCGATGGGGAATTTGGCCGGCTGACCTGACGGGGATACCTTGAGGCCAGTGGCCGAAGCCGAATTCTCGACCGAAGTCGAGCGTCGGCCGATGAGGGAGGGGGAGAAATCCCGCTCCCGCCGACGAAGAGATCCCGCCCGCGGCCCTTTAGCCATAGGCCGAGCGACAGGCTCCAGGTTCCCTCTCCCTTGGAGGAGAGGGAATGATGAAGCTCCCTGAACGAAGCTGCATGAAAAGAATCCAAGGAGAGCGGGATAAGCTCCGCAACCGAGGGAGAGGGAGGGGAAACCCGTCCCTTCCCCGGCAGGATCAGACTGCAGAGAAACAGTCGAGGCGGGCACCCGCCGATCCGATGGAATCTCCGGAGCGGAAAAAACTACCGGATGTCCGAGCCCCGAACGGGCCGCGCGGTCCTCCGGAGAGCTGACCGAAAGGGCAGAACAAAAGTTGCAAGCCTGAGGATCATGATCCAAGTCCAGGCAAAAAGAGCATGTGGAGTGCGAGTCCCTCCTGGAGGAACTAACCATACGTCTCTCTGGGCCGGAAAAAGCCATCGCCGTAGCGAAGAAGAAAAGATCGAAGATTCAAAGGACACTTCAATAAATTTGAAGACCGAACTTTTCAGGAACCAGTCAAAAACGCAGAGCGCTAAGGAGGGAACCTGAGCTTCCAAGCGGTAAGGAAGATCTGACGTCATGGGGCGGAGCCGAGAGTTTTACCACCCGGGTGGGTGGGAGGAGCCAGCTTGAAGACCTTCCGGCAAGATTTAAAGCGGCAAGGGACCTGCCAATAAGTGTGGATGAACAACATATCCATGTCCCTAGAACCTCCCTGTCCACAAGAGAGACAGCGCGGCTCACCAAAAAGCACCATGCCCGGGAACGAGCACGTAGAAGACGGGTAGTTTTGCGTCGAATGGGGAGGCGAACAGATCCATCTCTGGCTGACCTCATCGAAGAAAGAGATCTTCGACTACCTCTGACTTTAGTTCCCATTCGTGGGCCCGGGCCACTGATCGACTGAGACTGTCCGCAAGGACGTTGGAGATGCCCGGAATGTGAACTGCTGTCCAATAAAGGCTGTGCTGAATCGCCCAGTACCACACCCTCATGGCTTCTCGGCAAAGAAGGTACGATCTGGTTCCCCCCTGCTTGTTTATGTAACAGACAGTGAACATGTTGTCCATCTGTACCAAGACAGATCCCAGAACCAGCAGCGACTGGAATGCCTGGAGTGCATAAAGAACCGCCCTGGTCTCCAGAACATTGATGTGGAGCATCAGCTCCTGATCGGACCAAGACCCCTGTGTCTTGTAAGACACCAGATGAGCACCCCAGCCCAGATCTGAGGCCTCCGTAGTGAGAACCTGAGCTGGAACTGTCGGAAGGAAAGGGACCCCCATCGACAAATTCGAGAGATCCTGCCACCAGCATAGATCTCTCTGGAGGCTGTTGGAGATCATGACTTCTTGGTTCATGTCATCCGTCCTCTGGTCCCATTGGACTCGAAGAGACCATTGGGTGACCCTCATGTGAAGTCTGGCCATTGGAACTGTCGAAATGGCGGCCGCCATCAGACCCAAAAAAAAACAAAGGACCGAGTGTGCAGGGATCCATCGGGCCTGTGCCACCAGTGTGGCTTGAGAAGCAAGGGTCTCGGCCCGATCTGATGGTAGGAAAGCCTTGCCCTGAACTGTGTCTAGTGCAGTTCCAATGAACTGGAATCTCTGTGAGGGTACTAGCTGGGACTTGGGAAAATTGACCATTATGCCCAGTAAAGCAAACAAGCTCAGAGTGAAAGAGCCCCTCTTTCAGGCTGGTAGGAAAGGGTGCTGAGAGGAGCCAGTCGTCCAGGTACGGGAAGACAAATGCCCGGGCGGCGCAGAAAGGCCACCACCACCGCTAGGCATTTGTTGAACACTCGGGGGGCCGAAAAAAGATCAAACGGGAGTGCTCGGAACTGGAAATGTTTCCCCAGGAAAACAAAGTGGAGAAAGCGGCGGTGGGCCGGGAGGATAGGGATATGCAGGTAAGCATCCTGCATGTCCAGGGAGCACAGCCAAAAGTTTTGATGGAGCAGGGGAAGGAGCCTCCTGAAGGGTCAACATACGAAACTTCTTGTACTCGATGAAGATGCTTAGTGTGCTGAGGTCCAGGATCGGTCTCAGGTCGCCCGTTTTCTTTGGAACTAGGAAGATGTGGGAGTAGAATCACCTTCCTATTTGGTTTAATGGGACAGGCTCTATGGCTTTCTTTAGAAGAAGTGCCTGAATCTCTTGAGAGACTATGGGGACCGTCCTGGTGGTTGAGGGGTTGAAATTTCGCAGAATTCTATCAAGTGACCTCGCTGGATGAGCTGAAGCACCCAATTCTCTGCGGTGACGGACCTCCAGCCTTCCAGGTGGAGGCAGAACCTCCCTTCAACCGGTTCCTCCTGATGTACTGGAGGTAGCGGAAGGAGGGGAAAGAAGTCAGGACACCAAGGGGAGCTTCTGCCCCAGAGGCCTGTTTTTGAAATTTGGTCTGTGGGGTTTGAGCTCCCGATCCAGGTGCACATTTCTTTGCCTGACGCGTAGCCTGGGATTTGTTTCACCTTCTTTGGCAACGAAAGGGCTGCCTTTTCTGTCCAGTCTTGTATAAGGAACAGATGTCTAGCAAGGAGCGTTCGCTCTCCTGCAGCCCAGTAATAATGTCCTTAGCGTTGCCGCCAAAGAGGACGGAACCCCTGAAAGGGGCATCCAACAGAGAGGACTGCACGTCCTGCGCCAGTCCCGCTATACGGAGCCAGGAGAGGTGTCGGAGGCAGATCCCCGTGGCAGCTGCTCTTCCTACTGAATCCACCAAGTCGTAAGTAGCCCAAAGGGCTTGGCGACACGAGGATTTCCCCATCCGTACTTTATCCAGGAGTTTCTTCCTCAAGGTTTCATCTTGAACATCCTGGAGATCCCTTTCTAGATCCAAAAGAGAAGCTTTCTGAAAGGCGACCATGTGCGAGACGTAATTAAGGGAACGTATCGCACAAGAAGAAGAATAAATTTTGAGCCCAAACTGGTTGAGTTGACGCGAGTCCTTGTCTGGAGGCGAAGAACTCAGATGTTTGGGCTGGGCTGAATGGTCGTGAGCTGCCGTGATGACCATAGAATCAGCCTTGGGATGGGAGTTCAGGTGAAAAATCCCTTCTGGGGGATAATAGGTGCGGTCAACTTTGTGGGAGATCGCGGGAATGGAGGACAGTTGTTGCCAGACTGTGGTAACAAGGTCCTCATGAGGTCCCATCCACGGTGGAATGGGAATAGGATCCGAGGTAGCCAGATCCAGGTGCTCCGCAAGACATCTTCTTTGGGGATCAACCTCTTTGGATGGCCAACCACCAGCCGCCTGAATAGAATGCAGCAGGTCTCCGAAAGAAGGATCCTCTGGAGGAGACTTTGGGGAGTCTTTCGGAGGAACCTCCATGGGAGATCTGGGGTCCGACACTCCCGAGTAGGAACTAGTGTCAGAGGGATCAGAGCCAGAAGGAATGGAAGAGTCTGGTTCAGTAAGGCCTACCACAATAGAGGTAGAGGCTCTGGTAGCAGGAGGCAGTGGAGAGGTCACCCTAACAGAGGGTGTCTCCCTCACCGGCTGTCTTAGCTCTGACACGAGCTGCGCTCTAGCCTCTTTCCACCACCAAGGGATGGACTCAGGTTCCAGCACTGGAGGAGGAAGAAGTGGTGGCTGATAACTCTGATAACCCGGGTACTGAGGATAGTGTCAAGATGGATAATACGAGTACCCTGGATAACCCGGCATGGGATGTCCTGGAGTAGGATAACCCGTCGTCGGGAATGACGAAGTCGGAAAGCCCGGCGTCTGAAAACCTGGCGTCGGGAAACCCAGCGATGGAGGCACCTGGCCCGGTGTCAGATATTGAATAACCGACAGAGAGGCGCCTGCAGGTGGGAAAGAGGGTTCCTGGGCAATGAATCCAGATGAAGGACCCGCAGGGGGAGGTGCCGTGGAGCCCGAAGGGGGCATCGGGGCCTGGAGCACGCCTGAAGTATTAGGGGGTGGAGGCTCCATACCCGGGTCCTCTGTCGGCAGCAGAATGAACTCCGGCAACGGAGGCAGACCTGACCGGGGACATGAGGGGTCCTCGACGGCAAGTCTGAACGCGACTTTGCTAAAGCAAACAGCAAAGGGTCGGGTGGTGAGTCTCTAGGGTGGAGGACCCTGGGAGACGACAGGTCGACTGGTCCCTCACTCTGTCCAACGTCGGGGGGCCAAACTGCAGCCCAACGGGAAAGTGGACGGATCTATGCAGGCGTCGGAGGAGCCGGCGTCTGAAGGAGCAGATCCAGCCGGGCTAGAGACAGCTAGAAGGCCGCCGCTAATCTGATCGGCGGAGGCCGTGCACCCTTCGCCAGAGGTGACTTACCGGCAGGATCAGTCGACAGAATTACCACCTCCAAAGAGGCAACCCCCGGCTGCCCGCTCACCTCGGCAGGAGAGGGAGAAGGGGCCCGGCCCAAAGAAGTAGACAGGGCGCCCGAAAAACTACTCACGGTTACTGGCCTCTCAGACGGTGACGGACTCCTGTCCCGGCGCTTTGTCCTTACTTTTTTTCTTCAGGGCCGGCGACGACCTTTCCCCGAGTTTTTGTAGCTCCCTTTCCATAGACGCCAAGCGTCTGGTGAAAAGATGAGCCTCGAGGGTCCTCTTGCACCTAGTTCTGGTCGCCTGGTTGAAGGCCTGGCAGATGGAACACTCCTGGACGTCGTGCTTCGAACCAAGGCAAAGGAGACAGTGGGAATGGTCATCCCCGTGCGGGATCTGAGCGCTGCACTTTGAGCACTTTTTCTTCTGTCTAGAAGACATTAAATTGAAGAAAAATCTTGAGAATTATACAAGAGGTGAAGAAATACTTCAAGAAAGATAACGCAGACGTTAGATTGCTGTTCTGACGTGAGCCAAACGTGACTGAGGTGATGTCGGGAAAGAACTGGAGAGCGGGCGCGGGACCGAACCTCTTATGGTCGGGCTGACGTCGACACCTCGATGTCGGGGACAGTCCCCGCTGGTGACTGCTATCTACAAGTTTGCTGTGTGGACCTGACACCAGGGGGTGCAGTCCTATATGTGAAGACCTACTGCAGGAACCCTCTCAAAGTAAGATCTTTTATTACATGAGAAAAAAGTGCATGTACAAACTTTTGAGCAGCAGAACGCCGTTACTGCATACCGGCACTAGTGAAAGACGTTCTGCCAGAGGGACCCTGGCGTCGACAGATTCAATCAGTGGCAATACCTAGTGCCCTTAAATACCCAATTCATTAATCATAAACACCTGTATGTGTTACTTAAAAATCAATAAAGTACAGTTACGTAAGAACTTACCATAACAGTAGATCTTCGAGAGGAGCTCTTGCAGCAGGCTGTAACAATTAGGACTATGCCGCAGGCACTAGGACCACACGGTGAAAACTTCTGCCAGCAATACCAGCGGGTGACCGCCCCAGACGCCAGCCCCCCCCGACATCGGTCAGGGTACAAGAGGGAGCAAACCCAGCTCCACCTCAGTTCTCCCGCCAGTACCCAGCAGAAGGCCTGACAAGAGAAGGAGGCGAAGCCTACCATCAAGAAAGGAAAGAAAATAGACCTACACACTCCGAGGGGGAGGCGGGAGGGAAGCAGAGCCTGCTGCAAGAGCTCCTCTCGAAGATCTACTGTTACGGTAAGTTCTTACGTAACTGTACTATCTTACTTCGAGTTAGAGCTCTTGCAGCAGGCTGTAACAATTAGGACTGAGTCCCAAGCAGTCCCAAAGCAAAGAGGTAGCCGACCCCGGGAGGAGGAATATGCTGACTCCAGAGGCCCTCAGGACAAGAGTCCTTGCAAAACTGCTAGGCCGAAGCCAGCACGGCATCTGGAGACGATATCCAAGCTGTAATGCTTGATAAAGGTATGCACCGAATTCCAGGTCGCGGCCGCAGAGATGTCCTGAATGGCGACATTCCGCATTGCGGCAAAAGAAGCTGACACTCCCCTGGTGGAGTGACCCTTAACCGGACCCGGCAGGGGTTTACTGTGCTGCTCGTAGCAAAACGAGACGCAACGGGCTATCCATTTGGAGATAGTCTGCTTGGACGCCGGTTGACCCAAGCGATGTGGTGCAAAAGCCACAAAGAGTTGGTCCGATTTACGGTGCTGAACCGTTTTGTTGAGGTAACACCTCAGGGACCTGTGGACATCCAATGTGTGGAGGAGAGACTCCCCTCTATTGGAAGGGGAAGGAAAATAAACTGGAAGATCAACCGACTGGTTGAGGGTCAACTCCGAGACCACTTTGGAAAGAAACTTAGGATTAGTCCTGAGGAAACTCTTTCCTATGAAAACCAAATAGGGCTCTTACACATCAGAGCCTGAAGACGGAAACCTTCGAGCGGAAATAACAGCAACCAAAAAACAAACTTTCCAAGACAGGTATCGCAGCTCACAACTCGCTGCGGGCTCAAAAGGAGAGAGGGTGACTTTCTCCAACACAAAAAGGAGGTCCCAGGGTGGGATAGGGTCTCTAATGGGAGGTCTCATGTGTAGAATTCCCCTAAGGAAGGTGCGGGCTATGTCCAACTGTGCCAATGCTCTCTCTCTCCCACGAGAGCATGATAGGTTGAAATTGCCCACATGTGTACCTTGATAGAGGAATAGCTCAGGCCTTTCTCGTACAAGGAGAGGAGATACTGCAAAGTGGAGTTCACAGAGCAGGTGGCAGGATCTAAATGCTGTGGCAAGGCCCAGAAATAGAAACGCTTCCACTTCATAGCGTAAGCGGAGCGAGTAGAGGGCTTTCTTGCGGACGCTAAGACCTCAGCCACTTCCGGGGAAACCCCGAATCTGTTCCTAGCTACGTCTGGAGGAGCCAAGCATGAAGGTGCAGGGAACTGAGATCCGGGTGAACCAGAGACTCCTGGTCCTGGGACAGCAGTTGCGAGCAAATGGGCAGCGGGAATGGAGGTTCCAGGGACAACCGCTTCAGGAGCGGGAACCAAATCTGTCGAGGCCAATTGGGGGCCACAAGGATCATTCGTGCCCCCTCTGCCTGTAGTTTGAGCAGGACCCTCTGAATGAGAGGGAAAGGCATAAAGAAACCTCCCTGCCCAGCAAAGGGATAACGCGTCTGGCCAAAAAACGCCAGGCGCGTGCTCTCGTGAGCAAAACAGTGGTAGTTTGGCGTATGCGTGGTGATGCAAAGAGATCCAGCTCGGAAGGCCCCACCTTCAAGAGCTGATCCGCTACGGATTGCAACAATTCCCACTCGTGCGCCCTGGCCCACGACCTGCTGAGGTTGTCGGCCAGCTTGTTTAGGATGCCTGGAATGTGCACGGCAGACAGAAGAATGCCCTGTTCCAGTGCCCGGTACCAGACTCTCATCGCCTCCCGGCAAAGAGGATAGGAATGGGTGCCTCCTTGCTTGTTGATGTAAAAGACGACTGCCATGTTGTCTGTCTGAACCAGAAGAGAGCCGGGTACCAGGTCCTCTCGAAACGCCTAAAGAGCGTAGAGGACCGCTCGCATTTCCAATACGTTGATGTGGAGGGACCGTTCCTCGGGTGACCAAACCCCTTGCGTTTGATGAACACCCAGATGAGCACCCCAACCCAGGTCCGACGCGTCCGTCGTTAGAGTCTGACCTGGAGGCTCCGGACAAAAACTGACCCCTTTCTCCAGATTGCTGGGATCTAACCACCAAAGCAACGTTCTCCTGACTGGCTCCGAGATCCTGGCTAAAGCATCTAGGTCGTCGTAGCATTGATCCCACTGCACCCTGAGCATCCATTGTGGGATTCTCATGTGGAGGCGGGCCAAGGGTGTTACTGGGATGGCCGCCGCCATATGCCCCAATAGACTGAGGAAGTTCCGAGCCGGAACTCGAGGTGCTATTGATATCCGTTCCGCCAAAATTCGCAGGCGAACTCCCTTGTCCTGTGGGAGAAAAGCCATGCCCTGGACTGAACCCAGGATCGCTCCTATGAAGGCGAGCTTTTGGCTGGGCTCTGGGGATGACTTTCAAGTTCACGGTGATCCCCAGCTCTCGGAATAGAGTATAGGTGTCTCCGAGAGAGCATAAGAGGCCGTCCCTTGACGGGGCCATGAGAAGCCAGTCAGCGAGGTAAGGGAAAACACAATGGCCTAATCGCCTCAGAGCCACAGCCACCACTGCCAGGCATTTGGTGAAGACTCACAGAGCGGAAGAGAGGCCGAACGGGAGCACCCGGAACTGAAAATGCTCCCCTTAGAAATGGAACCTCAAAAACTTCCTGTGGGGAGAAAAGACCCCGATATGCATGTATGCATCCTGCATGTCAAGAGAACAGAGCCAATCCCCTTGGTGCAGCAGAGGGAGGAGACCCTGAAGAGTCACCATCCTGAACTGTTTGTACTCTATAGAGAGATTTAATGGACTGAGATCCAGAATGGGATGAAGGTCCCCCGTCTTTTTTGGGACCAGAAAAAAGTGACAGTAGAACCCCTGACCCCGCTGCTCCCTGGGAACTCTTTCTATCGCTCTCTTTCGCAGGAGGGCCTGAATTTCTCCTCCTCATAGTGGGATGTGAGAAGGAGGATAATGGGAGAGCTTTGGTGGAGTATGTGGAGGAAACTCTGTGAACTCCAACGTGTGTCCTCTCCAAATAACGTCCAAGACCCATTGATCTGTGGTAATAGAGCTCCACACTTCGAGATGAAGGGAGAAGCGGCTAACTGGCTCCCCTGGACGCCTGACCACGGGGGAGCGGAAGGGAGTCACTAGCAGAACCGGGGTAGGAGAGGCCTGGAGGACGGAACACAGGCGGAAGGTCCACCAGACCGCTGGTTTCGGATCTTCGCGGAAGCCACCTCTCTGCCCTTGCTGGGATCCTCGGGCTGAAGCCTGATTGCCTGAGGACTTGCGAAAAAGCCGACGGCGATGGGGGCATCGCTGGTCGCCATGGTACATCTGGCGGACCGACCAGATCGACTTACCCGATTCTTGGAGACGGGAGATCAAGGCCTCCGTCTCATGCCCAAACAAAACTGCACCCTGGAACGGCAGGTTCTGGATACCGGACTGCAGATCCTGGTGAAAGCCAGCCTCAGCCAGGCATGGCGCCAAGACAAACCCCAGAGGCGGCCGCCTGGCTGCCGATCCGCCAGTGTCATATGAGGCTCTCCAACATGAGAGCCACGTCTGAGCCCGACTGTAAAGGGCCAGGAGCTCCGCCTTCTTGTCGGAGTCTGGCATAGCCTGCGTCAGCTCAAGACCCCGTTCCCACAACGCATTCTGGTACTGCACCATATGAGGAAATTCAGAGAACGAATGGAACAGGTGGAAGCAGCGTAAACCTTCTTGTCCACCTGATCCAGGTAACGGGACTCCAAGTCAGGAGGCTGGGAGCTGAGGTGCCTCGGCTGTCGAGACTTGTCATGAGCAGCCGTGATCACAGTTGAATCTGCCTGAGAGTGTTCCGCCAAGAAGGGTTCAGCCCTCAGAGCCTTATATAGCCTATCCCACTTTTTGGGAACTGCCGGGATGGAGGCTGGATGCATCCAGGTGGATCTAGTCAGGTCCTGAAAAGTATCCACCAAAGGAGGAATGACCAAAGGCTTTGGCTCCTTCTGCCTCGGGTATTTGGCCAATCTCCGGTGTTCTGGGTCCAGGTCTTCCGTGTCCCACTCGGAAGCCTGGATATGCCTCATGACGTCCATAAAGGAAGGATCGTCCGGAGGCGAGCGAAGCAGGTCCTTCTCCTCAGGGGAGCGCTTGAGGCTGAGGGAAGACGAAGAGGATGACGAGGAGGATCGACTATCCAACTAAGAATAGTCTGACTCTACCCCATGACCATGCATACGCTGACTTCGGTGTGCAGGGGACCGACTCCAGTCCCTAGACCGGCGACGGAGCAATGACCGACGTCGGTCATGAGACAGACGTCAGGAGTGCTCCGGCACAGCGCGAGAGGGGCTCCTAGTACGAGACCGGGAGCGACGTCGGTGGTCCTCGAATCGAGAACGGGAACGAGCCCTGGGAGAAGGTGAAGGACGGCACTCCGGGGACCTCAGCGGTGAGGCCTCACCCTCCGGCTGCAGTTCACCCGCAGGATCCGGTACCGGTGTCTGGGCCGGCGACGGGGAGGTTCGCTTGTGAACCTGCCCCCACCAAAACGAGAATAGCTGTTTGAGCTCGTCCTGGGAGAAGATCTCAGCCGCCCGCTGTGGAAAAGGGGCCTCCGGAGCGGTGGGACGCGAAGGAGAGCTCTCCTGAGGGCCAAGGGGGGAGGAGGACTTGGGCGACGGGGACGTCGGCAGTACAACGATCGACCCCGGATCCTTAGCCCCTTCAACTGGCGTCGGTGTCGGGAATGATGACGGGGCGACGTCAGGGGGCGCTGGAGAGTCCTTAACCTCCGGAGGCGCGCCTTTAGCAGGCGGCACCGGTGCCGTGGTCGGTAGGGCCGAGGCAGGTACCCCTACGGACTTGGTGATGACTCTGAGCGGAGTCACCTTCGGCTTGGCCGGCTGCTCCCCCGACGGGCCGGCCTTAGCCTGAGACGACCGGGGCGACTCACCCGAGCCCGAAGGATGGGCCTTTTTCGGGGAAGGTCGCGAGCGGGACCGAGACCGGTGCCGGGACCGACTACGCTCTTTGCTATGCCTTTTCTTTTCCTTTTTCTTCCCTTCAGACGAGTGCAGGTCCATCTTCTTTTCCAAGAGGTAAGCCTTAAGGGCCTTCAGGCGTCGGATGCGAGTCCGGCTTGTAAAAGCCTGGCAGTCGGCGCAATTAGCGGTGTCGTGGTCAGGGCCGAGGCAGAAAACGCACCGCCGGTGTCCATCTTTAGCAGGAATTTTCCGGCCGCACTTGCACTTATTAAGGTGTTCGGGAGATACAGACGCCCGGGAAGACATCGAACCCGCAGAAGAAAAAGGACTGACGTCGGCACCAACAGCGACAAACACCGAGGCAAAGAGACCAAAACGCGGAAAAATCTGAGCCGAACAACGGCAGCAGCACAGACATCGGCCACGGTAGAAGGAAAAAACGGAAAAAAACGTTGAAAAACTTGCTTGTAGAAATTCTTTTCACGCTGAGAATCGCAGGCAGCAGCTAGCTTCACGTGCGTGGTACGCGGTGGGAAAGAACTGAGGTGGAGCTGGGTCCGCCCCCTCTTGTACCCTGACCGACGTCGGGGCGGGGCTGGCGTCGGGGGCGGTCCCCCGCTGGTATTGCTGGCAGAAGTTTTCACCGTGTGGTCCTAGTGCCTGCGGCATAGTCCTAATTGTTATAGCCTGCTGCAAGAGCTCTAACTCGAAGTAAGATCATGGATAACTAAGTGACAGGTCTTCCGATATTTGCCGAATTACCGCACTAAGCTGTCAGGCACACACTTAATTACAAATTTATATAATTACACTTGTTATGGAAAGGTAAACCCATCTAGCAGTGACCAATTAAAACACCAATATGCATATTTAAGTATAATTCATGCAGAAATATTTCATGCAGATCATGCTAATATAAACATTGTTTCTTGTATATATACACTCCAACTTTGCTCTATTTCTAACCTAAAACAATATATACTGCTTCCCAACTTCATTTTTGATTTTGTTGCTGATTACACATTGTGTCATTATTAAATTTGACCTCGGCCATTTTATAGAGATGACTAAAATAGGTGATTCAAGTATTTATGCAACACATTTTCATCATTATCATCATCAATTCACCTTGACTACCTGCCCCTCTGATATTATACAGTACTTGCCTTTTTTTAGCCCGAGTGCCTGCCAATTCCTTAACAAATACTCTCAAAATTGCAGTTTTGGGCACGGATCCAGCACAAGCACTATACTGATGTCTGTTTTCTGACTTATGTATGATGTCTATTATCTGTATATGCGTATTATTAATGTAAAAGCTAGCGTCTTTACTGCTCCATATGACTAACTTGTCCAACTGTATTACTGTTTGTACGCTGCAGGTCCACCTTGTAAATGAGCTTGCTCAATGGTGTCCGCCTGGATAAAGATATTGATTGATTATCCATGTGCATAGTTCGACTTTGCCGTACTTTAAACATGAAGCATACT
The DNA here is from genome assembly GCA_016271365.2 of Neoceratodus forsteri. NCBI lineage: Eukaryota > Metazoa > Chordata > Ceratodontiformes > Ceratodontidae > Neoceratodus > Neoceratodus forsteri. The sequence continues at coordinate 25,363,937 of CM057452.1, read as the reverse complement.
ATCTATATCGAGGACTGTGCTACTATATCTACTTATTCAAGAAAAGCTACTTTAAGCACATCGTGAAAAAACGTTATCTCGTCAATTTTGTAAGAAATGCTGCAAGATCAGTACTATCGTTCAGCCCATTGTCACTTCTGGCTCCTAAATTACATATCCACCAACTTTCCCGTTGGCCAATTTTTGTTCCGAATCTCCACCTCTTAAACCACAGATTACCTTTTCAATCCCCAAAAGATTAATTTCACGCTTTACATGTGGATCCGTGGTCATGTGCTTTACTAAGGCATAACTCGTGTCCTTTCTCTGTATTGATCTTAAGTGTTCGCCAACCCTAGTTTTGAATGCACAGGTAGGGCGACCCACATAAGAAGCTATCACAGCTACAACTGAGCAAATATACTACCCCTTCAGTTGTACATGCAATAAAGTCACTGTCCTTGACTAACCCTCCCGGTTTTGGGTTGAGAAAAGTTTTACACTGTTTTACATATGAGCAATACATGCATCTAACATATCTAAAGGTACGGGGGTGGTGACCAAGTTGTTCTCATTTTACCAACTACATCAGGTGCGCTCAGTGATACAGCATTTTTTTTTATAGTTTTCGCCTTCTAAATACAAAAGGGGGACCTGTTTTAACTAAAGTGCGAAGTTTGGGTTCCACTAACAACATCTGCCAATTGTTCCGTATGATGTCAGCAACCAAATAAGCTCTAGTCGAGTAGTTGGTAAGAAATGGACAACTATCCTAGGGGGTCTGTGTTTTTACCCCAGGAAACAAAGTCTCTTGCCTAGAGATGTTTTCCGCTTGTGTAAAACGTTTCTCAACCCAAAAACTGGACAGATAGGCATGAAATTAACGTTTGGAGGATTAAAGAGGTGGAGATTCGGAACAAAAAATTGGCCAACGGGAAAGTTGGTGGATATATCATTTAAGAGCCAGAAGTGACAAAGGGCTAAACGATAGTACTGATCTTGCAGCATTTCTTACAAAATTGACGAGATAACATTTTTTCAAGATGTGCTTAAAGTAGCTTTTCTTGAATAAGTAGATACAGTAGCACAGTACTCGATTTAGTATGCTTCATGTTTAAAGACTTCTGCCCTACGCACTTACACTCTCACTCCCACTCACTTATATTCCCTCCTAATCTCTCCCTTCCCCCTCCTTCCTAAACAACCCACGCTCTTCAGCCTTATGCACTGCTACTGCTCCCCTCTCCTTCCCCCCACCCCAACTATACCACCCCCCCATCTTCTCCCCCAACTCCTACTGTCAACTTGGTGCATCTCGCTTCAGCGCAAGTCCTGTTACTGGCACTCAAGTCTCGATATGGCACTTAAGTAATCATGTGTTACCCTCGATGTGTTCCCATGATATGTATACCCTGTCCTTGATGTTCATGTTCTGTACTGTTCTCCTATTGTAAAAAGTGCTAATGTAATCCCACCAAACTATGTACATTATCTGTATTGCTCTATTTCTAAATACAACTTTTGTATGTATACCTGCCTCCATTGTAACCCCTCCCCCCAGGTCGCACAGTGAGACGAGCATCTTTTTGTTCAGTGTGCCTTTCCTGGTGAAACATTTTCAATAAATAAAATAAGTACGGCGAAGTCGAACTATGCACATGGATAATGATGAAAACGTTTCACCTGCACGAAAGCTTCCCCCGACACAAAAGAGGTAGGCGCTGGGGTTACTGTTACATGGGGGTATGGCTCAGTATTTTTGTATCTTGGAAGCAGTCAAGAGTTTATTAGCCAAAGACCCTTTCGTTTTGAATTACTGCGATTTTTTTCCCCATCATGCTGAAACCTCCGATGATTCGCTTTAAATAAAGCAGTAAAACCTAAAGCCGCTACACTACCCCCCATATTCGCTTAGAGGGGGCAAGGCCCTGTTATTTGCAACTGTAACTGCGGATTCGTTTTTGCTGAGGGGAGCACAGACTAACAGAGAATGTTGGGCGTTTCTTGCGAGGAGGCGGCGGGAGAGTGTGAGACAAGTTCTCTCAGTAGGCTGTTCTGTTGGGTTCTTGGTTTCCATCTGTAGAAACTGCTCTTGCATTTTGTGTGTATGTGTTAGCGCAAGCGAGGGACACGTCAGCAGTAGGCTCTCCTTAAGTTGTGATCCAGAAGGATCCGTTGCCTTTCATGGCGTGCCAGACATATCGGTAGCTACGCCCTTGCTGTTAAAGGGAGGACACAGAAATGGCAGGGATGCAGAAATGTACAAAAAAAAAAGGCCCATAAAAAAAAAACAACGCCCACTGTGATATAGTGCAGTGCTGCAGTACATGGGGACAACATGGGCGGATTGCTTCTTGGGGAGAGTCAGGTGGAGGAAAAACAGTACCACGGATGGAAAACATGACGTCAGCCCTTTTCTACATGCAAAACGTCTGCAGGGCTCTGCCCATGCAGCCGTAAAAAAACACACTCAAAACAAAGAAAGAAAACCAGGGCACTCACCACCAAAGAACTGCCATTAAAGTCACATGCTTATTAGAAACATAGAAACATAGACTTTGACGGCAGATAAGGCCCGCTTGGCCCACCTAGTCTGCCCATTTCCCTACCAACAGGATAGGCCGCAGATCCTAGTTAACCAACAGCCTATTTCTTCCTACCCCCCACAAGAATTGCCTTATGTCTGTTCCATGCATTCTTTAATTCTCCCACGGTTTTAGACCCCACAACCTCCTCAGGAAGGCTGTTCCATGCACCCACTACCCTCTCTGTGAAAAATTACTTCCTCACATTGCCTGGAACCGCCCCCCCTATCTTTAAATTCTGTCCCCTTGTTCTTGCATGTCTCTTTTTCTGAAAGACGCTACCCTCTTGGACTTTGTTGATTCCACTGAGGTACTTAAAAGTTTCTATCATGTCCCCCTCTCCCTCCTTTCCTCAGGGTATACATATTAAGCTCCTTTAGTCTCTCGTGAAAGGCTTCTCTTGCAGACCCTGCACCATTTTAGTTGCCCTCTCTGGACTGCCTCTATCCTGTCTATGTCCTTGGAGATGGTGTCTCCAAAACTGGGCCAGTACTCAGATGGGGTCTCACCAACTGTCTGTACAGAGGATAACAACTTCTGTTTTCTGCTGTGATGCCTCCTATGCATCCCAGTATACCCCAGCCATCCCTACTGCCTTCTCACATTGCTTGCTAACCTTAAGGTCATCTGATATGATTACCCCCAGGTCCCTTTCCTTTTTGTTGTTGTTGTTGTTGTTACTATCTCCCCCATTGTGTAATCTTCCTGGGTTCTTGTTTCCCAGGTGCATTTGCACTGCTTTTGCACTAACTTAGCTGCCATACTTCTGACCATTCTTCCAACCTTGCCAAGTCCTCTCATCCTTTCCACGCCTCCTTGTGTATCAACCCTGTTGCAGATCTTTGTGTCATCTGCAAAGAGGCATACTTTTCCTTCCAGTCCCTCTGCAATGTCACTTATAAAGACATTAAAAGGACTGGACCCAATACTGACCTTACGGTACCTAGTAACCCCTCTCTTTCAGAGTGTACTCCATTTACAATTACCTTCTGTGTCCTGTTGTCCAGCCAATGTTTTACCAAAGCTACCACCCTGGGACCCACTCCCAGGCTGGTTAATTTGACTATTAATCTTTTGTGTGGGACTGTGTCAAATGCCTTGCTAAAGTCTAGGTAGGCCATGTCCACAGCCCCTCCCTGGTCTACTACTTTGGCCACCCAGTTAAAGAAATCAATTAGATTCATCTGACATGACCTTTCCGCTGTGAACCCATGCTGCCTTGGGTCCTGTACCCCACTGACCTCTAGGTACTCAACAATTCTTTCCTTCAGAAGTGATTCCATCACCTTCCCTACCACAGAGGTCAAACTGACAGGTCTGTAGTTTCCTGCCTCTGTCTTGGTCCCACTTTTGTGAAGGGGAATCACATCCGCCTTTCTCAGTCCTCAGGTACCACACCATCCTCCCATGATTTATTAAAAAGAGTAGTCAGTGGTTTCACTAGTTCCCCCCTTAACTCTTTCAGAATTCTGGGGTGAATTCCATCAGGCCCCATTGCTTTGTCCACCTTCAGTTTTAGTAGTTCTTTCAGAACCCTTTCTTCTGTGAAAGGGCTGGGATCGACCCCCTCTATCAAGAGTGCTTCTGTTAATTGGATTAGGCACTTCCCCCTCCTCTTCTGTGAATACTTATTAGCAAACATTTATTGTAAAGCCATAAAAAAGTATTCGACCAAACACCTGATGCATTTAACAGACACCTGTGTGCGGTGGTGATTGCCCCGATTTTCTTTTTTTGTTTGAATGCCACAAAACCAGTAGCACTCCTTATGAGAAATGTTTGAACGTTGTGAATTAAACAAGGGAAGAGCTTTTGAATTTATTAAGCTTTTTGGTGTGGCATTAGTGTAGCATGCACCTCCTTAATCACCTGAGAATTTCGTATGTGGAAGCACTTCAACAGAGCCAATTCAGACAGCGTACTCAATATCAGAGAAGCCACTGCTGGCATTTCATTCCTAGGGCCAAACTGTAGGGGCTCCACCCTGGCATCCGGTGGTTCGGCCAATTAACATGAGAGTTCTGATACGAAGCCTTGGAGAGCCCCTTTTCCATGGAGATAAAGAAAGAAAAACGCCAATGTAGCCCAAAGAAATTTACGTTTTTCAAAGATTTACCATGGGGAGGGGCAATGCTCCAGATAAGGGGAGAACTGACCTATTTTACTCACCAAAGAAATACTCTTATGAGATTTTTGCATAGAGTACAGACACTCATTCCAGCCCTTGAAAGTACTCCACAGATAAAAGGAGCAATTTTCAAGTTTAAAGCACTTTTACTCATCAAAATGCTATTTTACTCACCCGATGTCAAAAATGGCAAGTACAGCCGGCCCAGTGGCGCTGAGGGTTGAGGTGCTGGACGCCACACCTCGCGCTGTGCCGGCGACCAGGGTTCGGGAGTGAGCTCGGGTATCGGCAAGGGAGGGTTGAGGATCGAGTGCCCTCAGTGGTGCTCTCTCCCCAGGGAGGTAGGGTGGGATGGGTCGGCGTGCCAGTGACCCCAGTGGAGATCGGGGCACTGCAGCAACCAGGTGTTCACATGCTTAAGTGTGGGTCAGAGCAGGGTTGCCTTGTGCCAGTGCATCAGGGCATGCACCACACGCTGAGGGGGGCAATTTAGGCAGAAGAGAAATACCCCCCCACCAGCTGGATAGGCAACGGCTCCACAGTGCCTGCCGCCACACATCCGGAACTGGTCCTCTGCCTCTGCCCTTTGAACTCCCCAAGGACTTAGAGGCTTGGGGTCTCGTGGGGAGTACTAACGCCCTTGAGGAGGTCAGGGGACTCGGTGGGCGGTATAGCGGCACGCGAGCTGGTAGCCTGAGAGAGTTTCAGTCTGGTGGGGCGCTACATAAACAGAGTTGGGAAAAAAAAATGGCAAGTACATTACTCATGAATGCCAATCATTATCTGGGGCATTGGGGAGGGGTATGCACTAGACTTTGTTACATTCCACAAAACCAGAAGAACCCCTTATGAGAAATGTAATCTGAATTGTGTATTAAACAAGGGTAGAGCATGCTAGATTTGGAATTTGTTAACCCAGCAAGGACCCTACCCTCTTCTTTAGTTAAGTGGTGCCAAAAGAAGAATAGTAATACAGCTATGTAAGAACTTACCGTAACAGCAGCTCTTCGAGAGGATCTTTTACAGTAGGCCATCACTGGTAGGATTCAGTCGCCAGGCGCTAGGCCCACATGGAAACCTTCTAGCTAGTAGTCTACCAGACCACTTCCGATGACAGCCAACCCTATAAAGGAAGGCGACCCATTACCCTCCTCAGTTCTTCTGCTGGAGACCAGAACAGCATCGCATAAGAAGAAACTGAAGACGACTCCCAGGTATCCCAACAGCACAGAGAAAAAGCAGAATGTTCACCCCTATGGAAGGGGAGAGAAAACCAAGAGGGGGGAGGGAAAGCAGAGCCTTCTGTAAGAGATCCTCTTGAAGATCTATTGTTATGGTAAGTTCTTACGTTAACTCTATTACCTTACTTCGAGGGCTTTTGCAGCAGGCCTTCACCCGTAGGACTGCATCCCAAGCAGTTCTGGCACTACAGGCATGCAGTCTGGGAGGCAGGTAATAGGAAAAAGAGAGAGCATAAGAAAGGAGGCCCTGCAGAACGGCTAGGCCGAAACCGCTCCTACGCCTAGAGGCGATGTCCAGACTGTAGTGTTTGGTGAAAGTGTGGACAGTACTCCAGGTGGCAGCAACACAAAATCAGCAGCTGACACGTTCAAAAATAGGCTACCAAGGTGGCCATACCTACAGTGGAATTGCCTTTTACCACCGAGCCAAAGTTCCTTGCAATACTTCTGGTATTGAACAAAATACAAAGCATTTGGCTAACCATTTAGGACGCATTTTGTTTGAACACCGGAGCGCCCTCTTTTCCAGGGGTGAACAAAACTAACAACTGATTAGATTTCCTAGAGTCTTTTGTCTGGTGTGTACAGTACCTCAGGATTCTATGTACATCCATTGTATGGAGCAATGCCTCCCCTTGATTAGAATGCTACAGGTAATAAAGATGCAAGTGGATGGATTGATTCAAAGTAAACTCAAACACCATCTTAGAGAGAAACTCAGGACTGGTGTGCAAAGACACCCAGTCATGTGAAAAATCAAATAAAGCTCCTTACACGTGAGGGCCTGAAGCTTGGAAATCCTTCAAGCAGAAGTAAAGGCAACCAAAAACAACACTTTCCATGACAGAAAGCAGAGCTTGCAAGATGCAGCCAGTTCAAAAGGAGGCAGTGAGAGCTTTTCCAACACAAAATTGAGGTCCCAAGGCAGGATAGGGGCAAGTATTGGGGGCTTCAAATGCAGTATGCCCCCCTCAGGAAAGTGCAAGACATGTCCAGTTGAGCCAGTGAATGGCCATCTACAGGTACATGGTATGCAGAGATGACAGAAAGATGTACCTTAACAGAGGAGTACCACAGGCCTGAGTTCGAGAGGGAGAAAAGGTACTCCAGAACCTGATCTACTGGACAGGTGAAGGGATCCAAATGGTGCAATGCAGCCTAAATACCGAAGCGCTTCCATTTCATAGAGTAAGTGGCCATGGTGGAAGGCTTTCTGGCAGCCACCAGGACATCGGCTACTCTGGGAGAGGTCCCAGATCTGGCGATGGCTACCTCCTCAGCAGCCATGCATGGAGATGGAGGATCTAAGTCTGGATGAACCAGGGTGCCCTGCTCCTGAGAGAGGAAGCCTGTGCAAAGGGGCAGGGACAGCAGAGGTTCTACTGCCAGATGCTGCAACAAGTGGAACCAGACCGGATGAGGCCAGAAGGGTGCTATGAGGAACACTGCAGCCCCCTCCATCTGGAGTTTGATCAGAACTTGTTGAAGGAGCAGGAAGAGAGGAAAGGCGTACAGGAACCTCTCTCTCTATAAGAGAGGAACAATGCGCCTCACCAGAAACTCCTGGCCCTGGATCTGGCAAGCAGAAATGTGGCAGTTTTGCATTGTGTGGGGACGCAAAATAGTCCAACTCTGGCCAACCCCTCCTTTCAAAGAGGTTCTCTACCACCAAGGTCAGAAGTTCCCACTCGTGGGCTCAGGACTGAGACTGGCTTAAGCTGCCCTGCGAGGATGTTTTGGATGCCGGAGACATGGATAGACGAGAGCTCCAGGCCGTGCTCTATGGCACAGTACCAGACTCTCATTGCTTCCCTGCACAGGGGATAGGAATGAGTCTCCCCCTGCTTGTTTATGCAATAAATTGCACACATGTTGCTAGCTGTCTGAATCAGGAGTGGACCCGGGGAGAGCGGAATCTGGAAGGCCCACAGGGCATACAAGACTGCTCTCACATTACTAGGACATTGATGTGGAGGTCCCTCTCCATCTTGGAACATGTTCTGTTAGTTTGGTGGGTCTCCAAAGTGAGCCCCCACAACCGAAACTTGGGGCATCCACCGTAAGGACCTGCTGAGGGGGAGATGGACAAAAGGGAACCCCACGAAGCAGGTTGCTGGGCTCCAGCCACCATAGTAGTACTTTCTTGACTGGATCAGACACCAGAACTGGTTGATCCAGGGCATCTGTGCTTTGGTCCCACTGGACCCGCAGCATCCACTGAGGGATTCTCACGTGCAGCTTGGCCTGGGGAACCATGGCAACAGCTGCAGCCATGAAGCCTATGAGCCTCAGAAAAATCCTTGTTGGAACATGGCAGCCAGAGTAAAGAAGACAAGCCTGGTCCATCAGACACTCTACTCTGTCTGTGGGTAAAAAGGCCTTCCCTTGTGTCATGTCCAACACAGCTCCTATGTACAGGAGGCGCTCGCAGAGAGTCAGAAATGACTTTGGCATACTGACGGTGATGCCCAAAGCTTCATAAAGGCTGCCAGTCTGAGAAAGGGTTGGCAGAGATGGTCCCTGGGTCGGGTAACCAACAGTCAATCATCCAGTTAGGGAAAAACATAGAACCCCTGCCATCTCAAGGCAGCTGCCACCACCACCAGGCATTTCATAAAGACCCTGGGGACCAAGGACAAGCCAAATGTCAGAGCTCAAAACTGGTAGTGCACTCCCTGGAAGTGGAAATGGAAATGGAGGACGTGCCAGTGGGAAGTGAAAACCTTGATATGAAGGTATGCACCCTGCATATCCAGGGAACAGAGCCAGCCCCCCCCCCCCGATGTAACAGGGGCTGCAATCCATGAAGGGTAACCATCCTGAGCTGTTTGTACTCCATGGAAAGATTCAGATCGCTGATGGGCCGAAGGTCTCCCATCTGTTTGAGGACCAGGAAGAAGTGGGAGAAGAACCCCTTCCCTGCTGAAGCTGCAGGACTGGCTTTATGGCCCTTTTTCTAAGTAAGGCCTGAATTTCCTCCTGGATGAGGGGGACCTGGCCAGGAGGGTAGGAGAACTGTCCTGGAGGACTTTCTGAAGGCCACTCTGAATTCTAGAGTGTGGCCATGCTTGATGAGTTGCAGCACCAAGTTGTCCGTGGTTATCTCCCTCCACCTGTCCAGATCAAGGGAGAAACAACCCCTTACAACCACCTCCTGTTGCACACCTGGAGAGGGGTCTTGCACGGAGTCAGTAGGAGGAGCAGCCGCTGGCTGGGCTGACTCTACGGTGACGGTGGGGAGGAAGCAGGGAGAGCTTCCCCCACCATGTGCTTGCTGTGGGCCTTGGGAGGGGGATGGGCCTGCCTGTGGGAGGAGTAACGAAAGGGAGCTCACTGCACTGACTTCAACTGGGTACAGTACATGGAATGGATGGATTTTTGGGCCCGTTCAGAGGTCTGGAGTTCTGAGATGATATCCTGTGCATTGCTCACAAACAATCTGAGACCCTGGAAAGGGGCATCTATTAAGCTACACTGGACATCCTGGGCAAAGCCCGAGACCCAGAGCCAGGAATGGCACCGGACACAGATGCCACTGCCTGACCCAAAGCATCTACCACATTGTATGTAGCCCTAAGGATGTGGGTATAGACATCTGAGCCCGTTTTCAGGGCCTGAAGGGTTTGCTGCTTTGAGGGGACATCTGGCATGGCCAGGATCGCCTCCCTAGCCTGGTCCCATAAAAGGTTCTGATACTGCTCCATATAGGCCATATAACTGAAGGCCTGGATAGTCAGGGTGGCAGAGGCAAAGGCCTGTTTGCCCATCTGATCCAGTTGGCGAGACTCCTTATCCGGGGAAGGGAGCTGAGGTGCTTTGGTCTCTTGGTGTGGTTGTGCGCCGCATTCATAATGGCCAAATCTGCCCTAGGCTGTTCTTCAAAGTACAGCTAGCCAGCCGGAGCATGGTAAATCCTGTCAGCCTTCTTGGACACCACCAGGATAGTATGGGGTGGTTCCAGCCAGCCTTGGTAACATCTTCATAGGACTATGAAGGGGGCACCACCAAAAAGGGGGAGTGTCGGGCTGGCAGAGGTAAACTGCCAGATGCCATCTTTCAGGGTACTGTTCTTCAGTCTTCCACCCCATAATGGCCTGAATGTGTCTCATTATGGCCATGAATGTGGGATCATCCAGGGGTTGGGGCAGGATTTGGGGACAATACTCTGTGCCCCTCCACCGTCAGGATTCTGCCGTTAGGGAGGAAGACTCTCTGCTGACACCATCATCCGCCTCCTCTGAATCATTATCTCCACTGTCGCCGGGCTGATGTTTTTCCAAGCGGCCAGTGGATCCAGTGTCAGGCTGACCCCGGGGTATGAGGGGTACCACGGCCCAGCTGAATGGGTGCCGGGGGGGAAGGGGTCCAGAGGAGGCCCCTGAGGGTTTGCCAAGGCCGGTCCGATCGGGGAGGAACCAGAGTCTGTATGAAGGAACAAAAGGCCAAAATCAGGCCATGATAATCAACATGAGTGGGCACTGGCACCCCCCAGACGCTGGGTGGTTGCATACCGGCACAGGTCCCAGAGGCGCCGGGTATGGATAACCAGGTGCAGGTCCAGTAGGCACAGGATAGGGGTAGGCAGGTGCCAGTCCCATAGGTGACGGTGTCTGGTACCCAGGCTGCGGTCCGCTAGGCACAGGTTCAGGCATGGGCACAGGTACCCCTCGAGCAGGTTGTGGTCAGACAGACGCAGGTCTCACGGGCACTGGGAGTGGAAGGGCCAGTGTAGGCCCAGCGTGCGCTGGCTGTAGAAGGCCAGGAGTGGGCCCGATAGTAGGGCAGGTGTGGGTCCTGTGGGCTGCAGTAAAGGGGACACAGGCATGGGGCACTGGCTTGGGTAATGCCGGAGGGGGGCCATCAGTGGAGAAACTGGCACCAGAGAGGCAGGTGATCCTCCTCGCGAATTATGAAGAGAAGCCTGGCCCAAGGAGGCATCAGTTTCCTGCAGCATCTGCCCCTGGTAAGGAGAAGCAGATCTGGCTGTGGCCCCAGAAGACAAGACTGGAGTCAAAAGCGTGGGAGTCGGGGGCGGCAGATGGGACACTGGCATCCCCCGCTCCCACGCCTGTCAAAGAAACTCTGAGCCACCTGACAGTGTGCCTATAGAGAATAAGGGCTAAAAAAGAAGGGCTGGGGGGCAGGATACAAAGTACCCTGCCCCAAAGAACCGATGCCCGTTAGAGAAACCCAGGCAGGCGGAAGGGCCACAAGTAGCCCTGTGGTAGTTAGGACATGTGAGGCCAAGGAGGTCGACCTCCCCCAAGGGAACAAGACCATTCTGCGGCCGAAGGAGCCTTGTGAGGGGACCACGAGCGGAAGGCAGACTAGGATTCATTCCTGATCCTGGACCCTATGCTTGTGCTTCCAGGATGACTTCTCCTGGGACTTCAAAAATGAAAAGCCTGAGGAATGGGCCAGGGAAGTGGAGAAGCTCAGGGCCTGCAGCACTCATTCCACTGAGGCGACCTTCTGCTTGAAGAGATGGCTCTCCAAGACCTTCAGGAGATTTCTCCTGTTAGCCAGGCTGAATTTCTGGAGACCTTGCAGGCTTGAACATCGTGGTCTGGGCCTAGGCACAAGATGCAGGCAGGATGGCTGTCCTAGTCCGGGATGTGTTACAGGCATACTTTGTGGTCGAGAAAACAACTAAGAAAGAACACCGAAGATTCAATGTTTTACTAGAGAAAAGTGATGAAATAATAATGTACGGGAAACGCAGGAAAACGGTGGTCGATTGAAGCTGCGGTGATATCAGTGGTCAGACGTGCATTGCTCGACGTTGGGAAAGAACAGAGGGTACAGGAGTCACCCGCCTTCACAGAATTGGCTGATGTCAGGGGTTGACATTGGAGGTGGGCAGCCCCCTCTGGCAGACTGATAGCTCGAAGGTTTCAGTGTGGTCCTGGTGCCTGGAGGCTATGTCCTACTGGTGACTGCCAGCTGCAAGAGATACCCTCGAAATAAGATGTTCTGTTCGTTGGGTTTGGGGAGTGAAAGAATCATATTTAGGCTCTGTGGAGCTGACAACCCCATCCACTCCACTTCCCAAGCTCCACCCCCACACTCACATGCTGTGATCTAATAGTCTGGAGAGCACAAGGGTATGCTCCATAGGCTTCTATAGGGATGAGTTTTAAAATCCATTATTTCAGACAGCCAATTTAAATAAATAAAAGCCACTGCTAAGCTAACTAGGCCCCTGTTGTGACTGCCTAGTCCATACTTCATATGCCACCGGGATCAAACAAAGACTAGCATCAATACACTCTCCGGCGGCTGATACCAGCTCTAGCGTCAGTCGTGGTAGGTTCTGGGATGTGCCCCGAGAGGTTGGTAAGCCAGGTGGAAGAGACGGCATGATCAGCTAGATAAAAATGAAAATTAAGTACCTACTGTAAAGCACAGTTACGTTAAGAACTTACTACAATCGCAGATCTTTGAGAGGAGCTCTTGCAGCAGGCAACACAATTAGGAGTGAAGCCAGCAGGTGCCAGGACCTCACAGAAAACTTCTAGCTAGCAGTATTTAGCAGGGGACCATGCCTTGACGTCCCCCCCCCCCCGGACATCTGCCTATGCTATAAAAGGGGCGGCTCCCCCAGTCCAACCTCAGTTCTCCCGACGGAGACTCTGGCACGCACGGTAACTGGAGAACTGAGGAGGTTCCTCTAAACCGAGGAAAACAGGGTAACCATGATAGAGAAGCAGTCATTAGGGGGATGGAGGGAGGAAAAACAGTGCCTGCTGCATGACCTCCTCTTGAAGATCTACTGTTACGGCAGTAAGTAACCATACTATCTCACTTCGACAGAGGCTCTTGCAGCAGGCAACACCATTAGGACAGAGTCCCAAGCAGTGAAAGGACTGACCCCAGTCAGCTGGGAGGAGGCAGAAGACAGCGTAAGGCTCCTAAAATAGAAGGCCCTGCAGGATTGCAAGTCCGAAGCCTGCTGTACGCCTAGAGGCAATGTTCAAACTTTAATGCTGAATGAAAGTGTGGACAGAACTCCAAGTGGCAGCTGCACAGATATCAGCAGCAGACACATTCCTGAAGGAAGCAAAAGCAGCAGCCATGTTTCTGGTAGAATGGACTTTAACTCATCCCGATAATGGCTTCTCGTACTTGCTATAGCAATAAACAATGCAACTGGCTAACCATTTAGACAAACATTGCTTCGAAACAGGAGTCCTTTATTTCTTGGGGGGGTGAATGAAACAAACTGATCAGATTTTCTGATCACATGAGTGCAGTCCAAAAAATATCGAAGCACCCAGTGGACATCTAGAGTATGAAGTAAGGCCACTCCTCGACTGGAATACTCTGGGTAATAGACCGGCAGATGGATGTCTTGATTCAGTGTAAACTCAGACACCACCTTAGGCAGAAACTTAAGATTAATCTGCAAAGACACCCTGTCCTTGTGGAAAACTAAGTACGACTCTTTACACATCAGAGCCTAAAGCCTGGAAATTCTTCGAGCAGAAGTAATAGCAACTAAAAAAAAAAACAGATTACTCACCTGTAACAGTAGTTCTAGGAGTAGTATATGTTGTTCATCCACACTCTTTGACATGTCCCCTACCACTTTAAGAGCCACCAGAAATTTTCAAGTTGGCTCCTTCCACCCAGCTGGGTGATATATACCTTGGCTCCGCCCCGTGATGCCAGATCTTAGCCCGCTGGAAGCCAGGTGTTGTGTGTCCACAGCCTGGAAGGTTGGGTGGGTCCATGTGGATGAACAACATATACCACTCCTAGAAAGCTAGTTATGCAAAGATTTTTGTCGTAACAGTAGATCTTCTAGGAATGTCTCTTGCAGTAGGTCATTACTTCTGGGAGTTCCCGATAGGTGGCACTCTAGCACGGAAGTTTCTTCCAGCAGTCTTCACACCAGGGACCACCCACATGACCTCACTTCCTGGGCTGTGCCTATAAAAGTGGGTGGTCCCTGGTAATCTCCATTCCCCGCCAGTTTCAGCTCAGGAAAACGAGGGACCGAGGGGAACCGGAGTACCAATGCCTCCCAACCCTACATTGTTTTCCTGTTCCAGAATGGCAGGGGGTTGGAGGGAAGGAAGCTACTTACTGCAAGAGACATTCCTAGAAGATCTACTGTTACGACAAAAATCTTTGCGTAACTATCTTCCACGGAATGGTCTCTTGCAGTAAGTCATTTCTTCTGCGAGATTCCCAAGCAGTTATGTGGCAGTGGGGTGGCCAAATATGGCATTCTGCCGTACATATATTGTGGTCTTATGACCCATAGATACTGAGAGCATTATGGCATTATATAAAGAGAGTTTCTATTCTCTCTAAGTATTCCATTATAGCACTGGTTATAAAGTTATGGTTAAATTAAGCCCGATTGGCTAAAAATAAGCACTGCCAGATGATGTTAAGAGATGTAAATCCAGTCAGGGTATGGCATCTCAGATACTGTAAGGAATTCAGTCATACAATGGAGTAATTGGTAGGTCTCAGTGGCTTGCACTGGAAAAGACAGTGTAGTAGCAACTCATAGGGTTCTGAGGTTTGAGCAGAAACCCGAATAATACAATGTTATTCTTTTGTAGTGTTACAATGTACAGGTTTTTTTTTTCCATGTTTGTCAAGTCATCAGAAAATGTATCCACCTTTGGAATGAACAGGCTACATAAGTAGCAAACTATAATGTTGTAAAATGAAACAATGTATCAGTTTCAAAACAATGTATCCATTTCAATGAAGTGCAGTGACTCTTTAGAGTCAGGAATAGTACTGTAATCAATATTGTACCCATTTTAGGCTGAAGACATGGAACGCAACAGAGTGATGTAGTCAGTTCCATTGTGCATTAGTCTCGTTTGCAAGGGGTTCCCAAGTATATCAGGGTCTGCTACTTGTTCAGTGGTGTACCTGAAAATTAGTACAGTAGGCCCTTTATTTAAACTGTCGGGTGGACAGAAGTTGGAATAATGATCTGAATAATTACCAATTATGAGTCATTAAATCTCATTTTTGAGATTCAAATATGTTGATCTGAGAATGTCATAAGGTTTGCGACATGCACACATGTTGTCAGCCAAGTAGTGAGGTCCAAATGGCCAATCCTTGCAGAATTATACATATATATCTACTCACTCTTATTTTTGTGATTTTATATATGGTTAGGTGAAGTCTGCATTTAGCAGTAAAAGCCTGGTAAGCATATTATGATCCATATTATAATGCTGTCAATATGTATACATTTTTTCTTACTATGTCAATGAAGTCCTCTCCGAGCCCCTACCAGTGACCTCTGGTGTCCCCCAAGGGTCGGTACTGGGCCCCCTCCTCTTCTCACTATTTATCAATCAACTACCAATGGTGTCAACCAATTGTAGTGCCACCCTATACGCAGACGACCTGGTGATAGTGGCCCACTCCCGTGACACCGCTACTCTTAACCAGTGCATGTCCGAGGACTTCAACAATGTCCTGACCTGGGTTACTAACCATAAGCTGGTCTTGAACCTGAAAAAAAAAAAAACACAGGCTATGCTATTCGGCTCAGTAGCCAAAATCAAAGCCTCATCAGCCCTGCTAAATATTACCAGTCCTGATGGTTCCTCCCTCCCAGTAGTGAACTCTGTCAAATACCTAGGGGTCACACTGATCCCCAACTTGACATGGAGTGCATCTTAAACATCTGCAGAGGTGAACTGTAAGCTGGGCCTTAGCCTACAGGGCCAAATGATAACCTCTCACCTGCAGCCAGACTTGCCCTTGAGAGGTACTCCTTCCCTCCCTAGCTAGGTCTGCACATCAACCCCGCTCCTCCATGACTCACACTTACCTGGGTGGCACACGACATAACATCTGCTATTTTGCCTTGGCTGTCCCTCTGCCTCACCCATCCAAGTAGCTTTACAATAAACTCTGCTGGCTCTCTCCAGCCAGGTACCTCGACTTAGGGCAGGATGCCTCACGGGCAAAGTGATTCGAACTGGCACCCCCCTAGGGCTGGCCCACTCTACCACCAACTGACACTTCTCTACACCCTCTTGGTCCCAGGCTTGGGACGTCAAATCCCTCCACCCGGACCCTCTTGGGGACAGGGACTTTCGGTATGTGCTCCAGACTCTGGAACTCCTCCTGAGAATGTTAGATTGGCCCTCTCCCATCAGAGTTTTCGCAAATCCCTGTGGGGCTTCTTAAAACTCGCCTCAGCGTGTGACTGCCCTAAGCCTCCCTAGAGCAATGTCCACTGCTGTCAATCTGTCCCATGCTGCCTCTAACAGGTTGCCTGAAACTTCTCACTGTTCCCATGACTATCACTTATCCAGGTACTCGACTGTGGGCATAACTGGCTTCATCTACATACTCTGGTCATGCCTTAATTCATATGTCTCTAATGTATGCATGACCCATTGTCACCCTGGTGGCGTCTTAACTATGAAGTTATAAGCTGTATTATGACTTACTGCTCCCTTGTATAATGTTACTACTGCTATATGTTGTTATGATGTACTTGCATTTTTCTCTGCACAATTCTGTATCATTGTGTTGTATTCTCCCGGGTCGTTCCTGAAAATAGGCATAATACTTGTCTAGTGTACTTACCCGGTCAACAGAAGCTAAATAAATAAATAAGTGGGCCAGTTCGTGGAAGGGACATGAGGGTCCGGCGCACAACAGGCTGAGAGGTATCTTGATGAAATGACCGTAATGGTCTGTAACAGTGATACCTCCAAAGTGGCTAAATGTATAAAGCCTCATGGTAAAGGGTCTCAGTATAATGTTGAATCAAGGCTCCCCGACAGATCCTCGAGGCTTACAGGCGACCGGGGCTCAATTTGAAGTTTTTTTTTTTTTTTGTTTAAAATGTCCGTTCTTTTCTAAGGAACTTATACTGAGGACTCAGTGAGTGTGGTACATACCTTGTACTGTTTCCAGTTGTTTTACCTGAGGCTCGTAGGCTGTCCAGTATTGTTTGTGCCCTTGGGCCAAGAGATGTTTGCCCGAAAGCAAGGGCAGTTAGCCACTATTTGTTGAATTTCAGGTGCTAGCCCTGAGAGTCGGAGCCATGCCTGACGGCGTATAAAATACCAAGTGCAGAGGCTCGAGCTGAAGCTGCGGTCCGTCTTCAGTGATGTAATAATAGTAGTAGTAATCATCATAGGCCTTGTTCACGGGAGGGACATGAGGGTCCGGCGCACGACAGGCCGAGAGGCATCCCGCTGAAATGACCGTAATGGCCTGTAACAGTGATAGCTCTATTAAACATATATATGTGAGTATCTTTCTCCCTGAGGTGTGCCTCTATAACACTGATGAGGTTACCCGCAAGGCATAAGCAGTAGCATGATGCAGTTTAGTCAGTTCTAGGCCCCGGGTGGCGGACGCCAGAGACTCCGATATGAAAATTTAAGCCCCTTTGAATAATGGGAGTATGGCATATATGCATGTATGGATATACTATATATTTTTTTTTTGTCATAACTGAAGAAAAAGTCTCTTGCCTTCGTTGTTAGAGGAGGTAGCCAAGAGACCTCTGTCAAAGGGGAACACCCCTTTGATGAGAATATATAATCATGTTAATGTTCAGTCGACGGGAATTATCTCCCATTAAATACATATATATCTATATAGTAAGGCATAGCCTGTAGACAGTGGTATGTGGGCCCCTGATAGTGGGATCATCCCTGTCCATAACGAAGAAAGGATACCATGTTTCTTGGATGGTGGAATAAAGCCGTCCATGATAATTGGTAGAACCCATGTTCTGTTGACGGGGGGTCACCAGCAGTCGATGTTAAAGAAGGGGAGCATGTCCCATTGATAGTGGAATGTCTCACATAGAAAATGGATGAAGGTAATGTGCCTCACAGACAGCGATGTAATGCCTGTCGATGAGAGAGGCGTGTTCTTATCTGAAGCCACCGTTGATGATAGTCCTGTAGGAGGCCTCCGGCGACGGGGAAATAACCCACCATCGACAAGAAATACTGTATGTGGGAGGGGTGTTCGTTGATGGGAATCATATAGGAAGCCTCCGTCAATGGGGAATAACCCTCCTGTTGACGAGAATGGTGTATGAGCCCACCGTCAACGATGGCTGAAGTGGACATCGACGGGAATCATATAGGAGGCTTCCGTCGACAGTGGTAGTAATGTCTGTCGACCAGAATCATGTAAAAGGCCTCAGTCGATGGTTGCAATAGTGTCCATCGACGGGCGTCATGAAGAAAAGTCTCCATGATGGTGGCAATAATGTCCGGTGACTTGGAATCTTGTGGAAGAGTGAAGAAGCCCACCATCAACGGTGGCAGCAGTGTCCATTGACAGGAGTCCTGTAGAGGGCTTCCGACGACAGGAAATCATGTAGGTCACTGTCGACGGGTAATAACCCTCCCATCGACGAGAAGAGTGTAGAATCCCTCCATCGACAGTGGCAGCAGCGTCTATTGACAAGATCCATTTAGAAGGCTTCCGTCGGTGGCAGTAGTGTCCACTGATGGGAAATCATGCAGAAGGGCTCCGTCGACGGGGAATAACCCTTCTGTCGATGAGAAGAGTGTACAAGCCCTCTGTCGACGGTGGTTGAAACGGTCATCGACGGGAGTCATGTAGAAACCCTCATCGATGGTGGCAGGAGTGTCTGTCGAAGGGAATCATGTAGAAGGCCCTCGTCGACGGTGGCAGAAGTGTCCATCGACGGAACATAATGTAAGCCTCTGTAGTCTTTTTAATGATGTATGTTTAGACTGTTGAAAGGCGGTCAGGTTATAGAGTCCAGGCACCCCAAGCTATGGATTCAATCCATGTCGTAGACTACTGTTAGAACAACAAGCTGCTGTCACAGCTGAAGCCAGCGGGAAAATGAACGGCGATTACCAGGAACCACCCACTTTTATAAGCACAGCCCAGGAAGTGAGGTTGTGTGGGTGGTCCCTAGTGTGAAGACTGCTGGAAGAAACTTCCATGCTAGAGTGCCACCTATTGGGAACTCCCAGAAGTAATGACTTACTGCGAGAGACCATTCTGTGGAAGAACTACTGTTGCAAGTAAGTAACCTGTTTTTCTAGGATCATGGATATGTTGTTCATCCACACTCTTTGGCAGACTCCTAGCAGTTCACCGGGAGGAGGGAGGTAAGGCACATACCGCCTACTTAGGGAACAGAAATTGGAGAACTGAGGCCCCAAAACCAGCATCCCGGCGTGACTCATGGTCGATGTGGTAGTGGGTGATGAAGGTGTTTTCTGACTTCCAGGTAGCAGCCCAGCAGATTCCTGGATAGGGATGTCCCTGGAAGCAGCCACCGATGCAGCAGTATGGCGGATAGAATGAGCTCTTATCCCTCTGGGAGGCTCCTTGCCCGAGAACTCATAGCACAGACCTATGCATGATGTGATAGGAGGCAGTATAGCGCAGTGGTCTAAGGATCTGAGCTGCAAATCTGGTGACATCCAGCAGATCAGACCTGGGTTTGAATCCCACAGCTTCCACTTGCATACTGTGTGACCCTGAGCAAGTCACTTAACTTCCTTGTGCTCCCAGGTCGCACCTGGAAACAAGCTCTGGCTTAGTGTGCCTTTCCTGGTTAAACAATCCCCCCCAACCCCGATCCATCTTGCAATAGTCTGTTTGGCTGCAGGTCTGCCAGAAGTGGCTTCAGCATAGGTGACAAACAGCTGGTGAACCTCTTTCCCAAATTTCCGGTATCCTCTCCTTATAACAGGAGAGAGCACGTCTCAGGTCCAAAGTATGGAGTCTGTACTCAGCCTCTGAAGTGTAATTAGGGTAGTATACCGGCAGATATAACACCTGATTAAGGTGAAATTCTGACACCACCTTCGGAAGGAATTTCGGGTTGGGCGCAGGACAACCTTGTCCCTGTGGAAGACCAGATAAGGGAAGTCCACTGAAAGCACCTGGAGATCCCCTGTCCTTCTGGCTGACGTGATAGCCACCAGGAAGGCCGTCTTCCATGACAAGTGTGACAAGGCACATTTGTGCACTGGTTCGGATGGCTTGCCCATGAGCTTTGCCAGTACCAGCAGTAGATCCCATGGAGGTGGAGGTTCACGCACCAGAGGGGATATGTGATCCAGGCCTTTGAAAAAACACCCGACCACCCTCTTCTTCACCAACAATCTGCTGACCAGCCAGCGCTCAGTAAGCAAAGATGGCTGCCAGGTGCACCCTAAGGGTCAATGACCGAAGACCTCCTTTGGAGAGAGACCAAAGGTAGTCGAAAATGTTAGCCACTGGACAGGACAGAGTGTCCAGGCCCTTGCCCTGACACTAAATGGAAAACCTTTTCCATTTGAAGGCATAACATTTCCTGGTCGATTCCTTTCTGGATGCCTCCAGCACAGTGTAGACATCGTCGGAAAGACCTAAAGCCTGGAACTCTAGCCACTCAGGTACCAGGCTGTGAGGTGCTGGGATTGAAGGTCCGGATGGAATACCTTCCCTTGACAAGAGAGATCAGTTCCAGGCATGTGCAAAGCCGCTCTGGGGGCCTGCAGCTGAGGTGGAGGAGATCTGGATACCAGAACTGGCGCGGCCAGTCTGGGCCTTCCAGGATCACCCTCGCCTTGTCCCTCCTCACCTTGAGAAGCACCTTGTGGATCAAGGGAAATGGAGGGAAAGCATAGAAGAGGCCTGGGGTCCATGGCCTCGAGAAGGCATCCCTCTGCAGCGAGCCTTGCTGAGGGGGTGGGCATGATACAGCCTCAGCTTGGTGTTTTCCCTTGAGGCAAACAGGTCCACCAACAGTTTGCCCGAGTGGGAGAACAGGCTGTAAGCTACCTCTGGATGGAGAGACCACTTGTGGGATGTCTGGCCTAAACGGCTGAGAGCACCCGCCTGATGGTTCGAGGCTCCTGCCACATGGATGGCTAGGAGATCTGCCTCCAATTGGCTCACAAGGGTCCACATGCGGATCACCTCCTTGCACAGCAAACGGAAGCGCGTGCCGCCCTGTTTGTTGAGGTAGTACATGGTCATGGTATTGTCCGTCTGGACTTGAATAACTTGACCCCAGAGCGGAGGAGTGAAAGCAGACAGTGCCAGTCTGACTGCTCTGAGCTCCAACAGGTTGATGTGGCATCGGGACTCCTCGGAGGTCCACAGTCCATGGGCCCTTTTGTCCCCCATGTGGGCTCCCCAGACCATGAGAGAGGCATTGGTCGTGAGGACAACCGTCGGCTCGGGGCAGACAAAATGGGATTCATTCCCTGCAACCAGTCTGGGGCGGTCCACCACTGGAGAGCGTCTCACATCTTCTGGGTCACAGTGTTCAGCTAGTCAAAATGACCATGGCACTGAGTCCACTTGGTGGCCAGCTTCCACTGGAGGGGGCGCATGTGCAACTAGGGCCCAAAGGACCACTGAGGTGCATGCCACCATGTAACCCAAAAGGTGCAGAAAGTCCCGGGGCAGGGCGCAAGTGCCCAACCAGAAATGATTGGGCAAAGGAGGAAAGAACCTCCGCCCTGACCGCCGGAAGCCGAGCTCTGGCTTGACAAAAGTTGAGCTCTGCCCCGATGAAGCCCATCACCTGAGAAGGCACGAGTTCCGACTTGGCCTCGTTGATCAGGAGGCTGAGTTGAGAGCAGGTCTGGAAGGCCAGGTCCCTGGACCTCTCCACCTTCTGTTGGGTGTGACCTGCAAGGAGCCAGTCATTCAGACAGGGGTAAATTGTGATGCGCCCCCCCGGAGATGGGCCGCCACCACTGCAATGCATTTGGTGAAGACCCATGGGGCCGATGACAGGCCGAATGGCATGGCTCAGAACTCGTACATGGTCCAGTCGACCCCGAAGCAGAGGAACCACTGATGGGATGGACAGACTGGGATGTGAAAGAACATGTCCTGCAGATCCAGTGAACAGAACCACATGTTTCGCTCCAAGGATTGTATGATCTGGGATTGAGTGACCATCCGAAAGGTGCGTGACCTGAGATTTTGATTCAGGTCGTGCAGATTTAGAATGGGGCGCCAGACCCCGTCCGCTTGGGGCATCAGGAAGTACCTGGAGACAAAGCCTGGGTCTGCTGGAGGATCCGCCACTAGAGCTACTGCCTCCTTGAGGAGGAGCTGAGCGATGTCATCTTGGGGGAGCCGACTGGGTCTGAGCAGATACTCTTTCCTCCCAAGGGGCGCGGGCTCAGCTTGGAGGGTACTGCTCGAATTCCAGAGGCAGTCCCTGACCGACCACTTCAAGAACCCACCTGTCCGAAGTGACAATGGACCAGGCGGAAAGGAAGTGATGGAGTCAGCCCCCCACGGGAGGACCCAGAGCTGGCGTGATGGGAGAGGGGGTGGCAGCCCCTGCCCAGTCACTGAGCAGGCTTGGAGGAGGCACCAGGACCTGAGTCTCTGCCTTCTTTACGGGCCTGTTGGGGTACGGGCTTCGGCCAAGGGCACCAAGCTAGAGCCTGCTGCTGATGCTGCTGTCTGCCCTGAAAGGAGGACTGCTGAGCCACAGGGGAAGAGTGCCAAAAAGGTTTCTTCTTCTTCTGTTGGTTCTTCCCCAACGAACCCTTGGCAGAAGTAGCGTCCAAGGTGGCACTGGACTGCTCGATGCACTGAAGGTGACCGGCCACGCCCGGGCACGTCAGCTAGTTTGTGCTGGTTATCTGCCAGAAAGGAGGAAAGCCCCAGCTGAGCCATGCGACGAGAGGCAACTGCGGCAGCCATCGAATGGGCACAAGAATGCCCAATGTCTAGGACCAGCTGAAGCTACTGTTTGGCTACAGCTTGGCCCTGATCCTGGACTTGCTTGACCATGGTCTGCATATCCGTGGGGACATGTGGGAAGACTTTATCTAGCGACCCTAGAAGGGCGTGAGAGAAGTGTGCCATGACAACAGTCGAACTTGCCTGACAAAGGCCCAAGGATGAAACTTGCATAGACCTTGCTGGCCGAATGGCCCAATAGCTTGCACTCTATCAGGTCGGTCGGTTAGTGTCAGCAGAACTACCAGTATGCCTGAACACAAAGGCGGTCACCAGGCTCTCGGCCGAAGGGTGCTCTGTGAACCCCGCAAGGGACTCCATAGGCACTGCATACTTGTGAGCCATGCGGGTAGACAGTGCTGGGCAAGAGGCAGAACGCTGCCGAAGTTCTAGGACTGGGCCATCAATGGCTTCAGCCACAGGAAAAGCCTCCGTCGGGGTATCCCCTCTCTTAGGGAGGATGGGAGGAGTGGGGAGGGAGGGCAGGGACATTAGCTCAAGTTGTGGACCCTGCAATATGAGCAGACTTGATAGACCAAATGGCCTTCTTCTGCTGGCTTGTTCGTATGTTAAGGATGTCCGTAAGAGGGTACTCTGCCTTTTTCTAGGTTGGCTCCAGCGGCACCCCTGTAGATTCAGAGACGAGGTGAAGGATCCCTTGAAAAGACAAGGGACCTTCCTCCGTCTCTATGCCAACAAACGACTTATCCCCTGGAAGTGAGTGCAAGCCAGTGACGTCCAAATCCGAAGAATCCAGGTATAAGGGCCTGCCAGCCAGGTAGCTCTCGACCTGCAGTCAGGGGTGACCATGACCAACCATCGCCGGGGAACCCCGGTGTCTGGTTTGTCTCCTTTGGAAGGAGCCCTTCCCACAGGTTGTTTGGGTGCCAGTTCCACTATGATCAGTGGAGTGGCCGGTTTGGGCCAACCCGGAGGTTTTAACGGCTCTGCGGGCTGGGGAACCGATTTAATCGGCTCCAATGGAGTCAGCTTCAGCCTAGGAGGCGAAAGCCAGGTAATGGCCGGGTTGAAAGCTGGAGTCGGTTTGTGCCCGGTCAAAATCAGCTGCTGCCACATGAGGTCCTCGTAGCACCAGAGTTTCCGCCGGAGCCTCTCCTCATCAGAGGAGGATGAGGATGACCGATGGCGTCTCCTCTTTTTAGAGCATTTGTGGCTCTTCCTCGGCCCGATCGAGGGGGTCAGAGACCTCGAACGAGCAGACTCAGTCGCTCCAGAGACACCGGCCGGGACCGGTGATTTCCCGGGATCAGGGACATCTTCGACTGGAGTCCCAGCAGGCTGGGTCTCATCTGGAAAAAACAGATTAGGTGTTCGATCAAGAGAATCGACCAGAGTCGGCAATATCGGATCAATAGGATCGATCACGATGTCAACCACATCGACAGATAGTTCGGTCGACTGGCCAGACAGCAAAGCTGAAAAACCAGTGGCCCGAGGAAGCGATCTCGACCTAAGTCGAGACTGCATGTTCTTGGGACCGAGATTTCTCCCACTCCCAAGAACGTCTGTCGAGACAAAGACACACCAAGTCCTTCTTCCGCTTACGGGATCGAGAGCAGTGCAAATCCGCAGGCGCCTCTCCCTTGGTCGGGAGAGACTGGCACAACTCCTGGAAGGAACCCGAGAAGGTGGAACCCAGGTTGAGTGGAACAAAAAAGCTCAGAGAGAAATCCGCCACATGAGCTGCTTCCTCCTCAAACGCTTGCATGCGCTCCCACTGCTTGGCGGAACCCACAGCCACAGAAACCGCCTACCAGGCCTCCTTGGATTTCACTGGAGCGTTCCTCTTCTCCGGCCTCCCCAGCTTCAAGCATGCGAGACAGTCGTTGAGAATGTTGGGAAGGAAAGCCAAACAAACTGCACGAAGAGGTGCCATGGTCGACACCAAGGTAGTAAACGCACGTGATGTGGGGATCGGTGTGCGACATCTTCTGGCCACAAGGGCACCGACGAAATCGGCAGGTAGCATAAAAGTCTGTAGGGCTAGTGGATTTTCCCAGTCAGTAGCGCTGCTGGATAGTGGATGCAAAACTTAATTTCCACTTTACTTCCTTTTGATTAGGGTAGCAAACTTTGAATGCAGCATACAGTTCAGACTGGGTATGGTGTGCGGCCAGGGATGGTTAATAAATAATAACAAAAAATACAATCAATACAAATAAATAAATCAACTTGACTGACAGAAAGAGATGGAGATAACGTGAGTTGTCATAAGTGAGTTTAACATCAAGACAACTTTAGTATTTTGTACATAAATAACTTTTATAGTGATTCAGTGACAGTTTGCCACTGACTCTGTAAAACTTACTGTATATATAAGTCATGCTAGTTTCCTTTACATGC
Source organism: Neoceratodus forsteri (assembly GCA_016271365.2). Classification (NCBI taxonomy): domain Eukaryota; kingdom Metazoa; phylum Chordata; order Ceratodontiformes; family Ceratodontidae; genus Neoceratodus; species Neoceratodus forsteri. The sequence continues at coordinate 25,338,927 of CM057452.1, read as the reverse complement.
AAACTGACCAACACAGTGACAAGTCTATGGACTCTTGTCTCCCGTGTGCAGGCTTGTGGCAGTACTGTGTGTGCCTTACCAAGCAACATTCCTCTGTACAATGTAAGTTTAAAACATTTAGAAGTGGACTGAACAGCATGTACTGTATATAAAATGCATCAGTCAAGACAACGTACCACACAACAGTGTCTGCAACAAACCTGGGTTGACGGCAAGCAAATTAATACATTCATACAGAGCTGCAGCCTGCGGAGTACTCAGGAGGTACACTACTATGGGGACATGGGACCGTAAATACATAAACACTCACACACACTACTAATTTCAAATAATCAAGCCAGGCTCCAGTGGTCTTCATGTATACACGATCTACACAGCAGCTATTTTCAAGAGATTGAGCATTTATGGTAAAATATATGATGTGCTATGTAGAGTGCGCAAAGAACCAATCATCGTCCAGCAGAACACATCTTAACTCTACCACCACATCATGTATTCATTTCTCAGACAGTCCGTTGCATTATAACTATTCATGCAGAGGCAGACAGTCACCATCGAGCAAACAACAGAGACATTTTCTTTGAAAAGCACCCCTTTCAGAACACCAGCCCCTGTGCCTATGAGAGAGAAAGGGAAGGAGAAGCAGCAGCATACATCATTATACCCGTGTGTCAGACGTAAAAACTGAGCAGATCACACAGAAATTTTCTTAATTCAAAAATCAGAGACAGACGTAAGGCCGCACGACTGCACCACCACAGAGCATCTATACCATGTACACAATACCAAGCCCAGTTGTGAACTTCCTAAGCAGGCAATCACCTTGTAAAAAAAAAAAAATGTTATTTATGTCAGAACATAAGTCTTCTTTTCTGGCCAGATAATTATCGTGTTCACATCGCATTCATGAAAGGCATTCCTTCACACTGACTCAAATCATCCACTTCAACAGTTCCTGCCAGCCCGCCCACCATATGTCTGTTGTGGTATGTGTAGAGTTCCCGCCTGATCACAAAGTTCACAGCTCTGTTTCAGTTACAACAGCAAATTGCCTTACAGCATCTGGGCGGGCACTGTGGAGTCCACAAATCCACACTTGCCACTATACTTACAGTAACCAACAATGGTAGGTTGGTGGATGCGAGTGGGGACACAGGTTTTTTTTTTTTTTCCAGGCAGAACGGGAACACAATTTGAGAATGAAATTAACTAAAGGGCACACATAGTAGCCGGATTGTAGATGCATATTTGATACGCAATTCAAGTTAAAAAAGGAGCGTATATGCACTTTTTCCATATGTAAATGTACCTTGTACACAGCTTATCTGGAGCGCTGAATAGAGGTACATTAAATACAAAACCATGAACAGTTTGAAGGGAAATAAACATTGCAGTCAGCGTAATACACCAGTCAGTCGAAAGAGGCCCCACCTTAGCCACTGCCCTCAGAGAGAGAGAGGAAGGAAGAAAGGGAGAAACCGGCACCAAGGTCGGCCTCAATTTCTTCCTCGGCACCAGCATCGACGCCGACAGTTGAAGCAGCACCAGGGGCAGAGCTGACAACAGACATGGCACCAAAAACGCCACTGACCACGGCGCCATCCTCATAAGCAGCACCAATTGCAGTCTGTCTTCAGAAGCGGCACTGAGGCAGTGCCATTCCAGAAGCAGCACCGAATATGGCACCGCCCTGAGGCCTCGCAATGGAATCAGCACCGGGAGCCTCCTCTACACTGCTGACAGCACCGGCAGAGGCAGCACTGCGGACCATGCCAGCGAAAGAAGAGGGCAAAAGGGAGGACCTCGGACTGGGCCCAGACATCACCCAGAGCTCCAGAGACCTGGGTTGCCAACTGGGATCCTCCCATTCATCCTCTGATTCCGTGGTGGAGACCACAGAGATCCCCCAAGAGGCGACCCCGGACAGCGTCACAAGGGGTCACTGAGGCAACAACAGCGCCACCTCGCTCACTGACACTGGGGTCAGTGTCAGGAGCCAAGGCCGCACCAGACAAAGCTACTGATATAGGCCCTGCATACAGCCAAGGCCTCACCAGGGTGGCCCGGTCCCCCAAATGGGGGATCTAGGCCACAAGGGGTGCTCAACCAGACCCTGGGAGAAGACAAACTGTCCACCCAACCCCTTGCCTAAGCCTCTGGTCTTGGCGAGACCTGAGACAGTGGAGACCTGTTCTTCCCCGGTGCGTATACCAGTAGGGGGAGGCCCAGGGGAAGGGCCCAGAGACCTTACCTTGGTGGCCCTTGTACGATGCAGACCACCCAAAATGGGGGGGGTCTCTCCCCAACCTCACCGCACGGTTTACCAGGGTGTGGAAGTCCACCAAAAAAAGGCGTTGCACAAAGCCATGTCATGGTGTGGCCCCAGTCAAGTGAAACACCGATCATTTGGGTCTGTCATGGTCCTGAGACTACCACAGTGGCACAGACACATATGGATAGTCCCCGCCTTTGAAGAATGCTTAAGCCCTGAACCGGACATGATCGGCCAACCCCCCCCTCAACAAAAATAATAGGAAAAGACTCAATGCCGCAAAACATCAAAATAAGAAAAAAGGGTCAGTGACAAAAGCAGCGATGAACTGACGGCATTGAGTAACTATTTGGCAGATGAAGGGAACCTTCTCGAACAAAGAACTCCTGTGCTGCACCGACAAAGTCCTCAGCTGCTGCCTCGACAGTGGGAAAAAGAGAACTGAGGAGGCTAGGGAGTCAGCATCGGTTACTGGCCAATCCATGAACACCACGTTCCAACTCATGCTCGAGGATGGCGTCACCCCCGACGTTGGCTACCCGCGTAAAAATTCTTAAGAGCTACAAGCTCACATGGGGTCCCAGTACTTTCGTCTAGAGACCCCACCAGTTATGAATGAAGATTGATTCGGGTCAGATATGGAAATTACATACTTACCATAATTATTGATCTTCTTGGACAGTCTCCATCACTCATTCACACTAGTGGGATAGCGCCAGAGGCACTAGGACCAAGCAGGGGCCAAAAATCTTTACAAGGGTCGGCGCCGAGACAGGATCACACATGCACGGCACCATAAGACTACTTCGCGCCTGTGTAGGCTATCTCGGTGTCGACCCTCCAACCACCTCAGTACCTTTTCGATCAAGGAGGTTCAGCGCAACTAATGAGAATAAGAGATCCCGAGTTTCTGGGCCTGAGAGGACCGAGATGGCCTTTGCAAGAAAGGTCAAAGAACAATGCCTTCACAGTCTGAACCGTAGGACCATGAAGACCAAGGAAGAAAACGAGTGAACCCAGGGGATGGTGGGTGGCCGTGTGAATGAGTGATGGAGACTCTCCAAGAAGATCAATAATTACGGTAAGTATGTAATTCCCTTATCTTCCTGGACTAAGTCTCAATCACTCATTCACACTAGTGGGAGAGTACTGAGCTAAAACCAACAACCCTGAGTAGGGTGGTAGGAGATAGGGTTCACTCAGAAAGGATGGCCAAGGACTGTCCTGCTAATAAAAAGAGCTGTCTTGTAAAGAGCATCTAGAACATAGTGCTTACAAGATAAGCGCTGGAGTTATAACTCACCACTTTGCAGACGACTGCAATGGGCACAAAATGAAAGTCTGCCAGAAAGCCGCAACCACTCTAGGAGAGCGGCGAGAACCTGGCCTCACAATTTGGTCTAGGACAAAAATTAATAGTGTCAAAGACATGTACTAACGTAACATAAAGGGACCTCAGGAACTGAAAGAGTCGGAGGTAAAGTCTACTGGTTGAGGGAAGACCGGAACATGCAGATGGATCCCCTACTATCAAGTATGGCTGACCTGTAAACAACAGGTCCAGGAGCACTTGAACCCCTTACTTGGTGAGCAAAGGGGTCCAGGTGGGGTTAGCCCACCAAGGAGAATGGTCTCCACTTAGTCACTGGAACCTTCCTGATGGAAAGTCAAGCACAACTTGGAAGCCTTTTGTGGTGGTTTAGTAGAACCAGATCCTACCCACTGCATATTCCAAAAAGGAATCATCCTGCCCCTGTGTGCACAACTCTAGTAGCGGTCTCTGAACTCAGGGAATAAAGAAAAAAGTGTACAGGAGGACGTGTCCACTCCGACAGAAAAAAACGGGCTGGATTTCTAAGGCAAACAGAGGCAGATGTGCGTCGAGGAGGGACACAGCAGGTCCAAGTTAGGGCTAACCCATTCGTTGAAAGTGACTGAATATCAGCAGAAGTGACAATGCGGTGAGGCACCACTCACTCCGGCCTCCCTGACGGGAGTAGAAAGGACTCTAGTTTGCTTTGCAGAAAAACAAACATCACAGCTCCGTCAAGCACTCGGAAAGGATAGCTTCGCGTGTGACTGGCACGGAACCAGTGCGCAGGAACCGAAAGTGTGAATATTTGAGAAGCCATCTCAGAAAAAGACCTATTTGACCTATGGTCAAAAAAGAAGCATGTCGTCTGTTATGTTGAAGCAAGCAAGGAAGTAGGAAAGTACAGTTACGTAAGAACTTACTGTAAAAGTAGATCTTCGAGAGAGACCCTTGCAGTGGGTAATTACATATAGGACTGACGCTGGCAGGCAGCAGGACCCCACGGAAAAATTTCTAGCTAGCAGTCCCTGGCAAGGGACTGCCCCCACATCAGGAGACGTCAGTATAAAGTGGCGGTCCCAGACGCCCGCCTTCCAGTTCTATCCCGCCACAGGCCAGAAAGGCCTGACGAGAGAGAAGCGGATATTTCCTTCAATGGAAAAGGAGCTGAAAAGCCTAGGGATGATGGAGAAGACAGCTGCAAGAGCTCGAAGATCTACTGTTACTGTAAGTTTCACGTAACTGTACTATCTTACTTTGAGAGGGCTCTTGCAGTAGGTAATTACATATAGGACTAAGTTCCAAGCAGTCTGGAACAAAAAAGGCACCAGGAGGAGGAAAACTACTCCAAAAGGCAGTTCTAGCTGTACAAGCCTCAAGCTAGGAGGCCTTGCAGCACAGCCAGTCCGAAGCCTGCTCTACAGCGAGAGGCAACATCCAAACTGTAGTGTTTAGTAAAGGTATGTACGGAAGTCCAGGTAGCGGCAGCACAGATGTCTGCCGCAGACACATTCTTGAAGCAAGCCGCTGAAGCAGCGACTCCTCTGGTGGAGTGGCCTCTTACTTGACCCGGGAGGGTCTTCTTGTATTTGTCATAACAGAAAGTGATACAATGAGCCAACCACTTAGATAGGCATTGCTTGGAAACAGCATTGCCTTCCTTTTTATGAGCAAAAGAGGCAAACAATTGGTCGGTCTTTCTGAGATCCTTTGTCCTGTTTGTGTAGTATCTCAGAATTCGGTGAACAGCCATAGTATGGAGTAAATACTCCCCTTGGTTAGAGTATTGCATGAAAAAGGCAGGTAACACTATGGACTGACAGAGTAGACTCTGCTACTACTTTAGGAAGAAACTTAGGATTCGTGCGAAGAGCAACATGTTCTTTGTGAAAAATCAGGTATGGGATCTTACACATCAGGGCCTGGAGCTCGGAAATCCTCCGAGCAGAGGTAATGGCCACCAAGAACAGAGTCTTCCACGAAAGGAACTTCAAATCTGCAGAAGCTGCAGGTTCGAAGGGCTGACTAAGCACAAACTTTTCCGCGAGGCGCTGCACGAGCTAATGGCGGGAAAGAACTGGAAGGCCGGCGTCTGGGACCGCCCCTTTATACCGATGTCTCCTGATGCCATTCACCTGACGTGGGGGTGGTCCCTCACCAGGGACTGCTAGCTAGAAATTTTTTCGTGGGGTCCTCCCGCTTGCCGGCGTCAGTCCTATATGTAATTACCTACTGCAAGAGCCCTCTCGGAGTAAGATCCTAAGTTCCGACTCGCTGAAGAGTCACTTCTGTTGCAGCAAGGCTCTGATCAAGAGAAGAAAGCCTGATAAAAAAAGGGCGACCAACAGACTGGACAGTCGCCTGGGTCTAAAATATATCTAAGAATAAGAGAAATCTCTCGGAGAAAACAGATGACCCATACCTCCGCTGGATTGGACTCCCCCTATGGGTAGAAGTAGTCAGGTACTCTTTACCGTAGTTTAGAGACCCCTGAGGCAGAACCTGAACAAAATCAAAAGTATGGTGTCGGGTAATTTCCGCTAGGTCCTGTGCTGTGATAATTGTAACTTTTTTTTTTTTTCCCATTAGTCAGAGCTTGACAAGGTTTCAGGTTCTATCTCGCAAGGATTGCCTGATACAAAAATGACGAAGATGTCACCCTCTGAGGGGCAGGAGGAGCCTGAGCACCCATAACTGAAATCATGACCGGACTAATGATCACAGCTGAAGAGATGTTAACCACCTGCTGAAGAAGCCACCGAAAAGGCAGTATCAGAAGGGGGCTATATACCCCTATCAAAGGAGCAGAAGAGTCTGTGCGGCTCCCGACCATTGAATTAGAATGTTCTGCAGAGTGTAATTGTCTTGATGACCCCATCACTGAGGAACTACTGAAAAGATCTTTTATCACGGACTCTGATGATAGAGAGGGTGTGCCCTTCAGTATATAAAATGAGTCATCCGCTGTATCACTGACCAGAAGCACAGGGAAAGACTCATCTAGATGCACTTCTACCCCAGAAGGACCCCTAAGGGAGGTCTAGGTCAGAGCCACTAGAGACTCCGCCACCAGGAAGGATGTCTAGGAGCTTGGCACCACATAGGGAGCCGAGAAAGTGCTGAGCGGAATGAGAGATTCCGCTGGCAGAACAGCATAAAAGAGTTCTATCAGCGGAAAACCGCTGGATGTCACGAGATCCCAGGTAGACCGCTACTCACTAAGATGTGTGGAAAAATAATCTGCAGAACAGGACTTCATTCTGCGGAAAACATCCCGCCACATGTTCTGCGGAGAAGAAGTCTGAAGATTTGTTACTAGTTCTGCCAGATAGCACCCACTAGCACCCCTGTGGCACCAGCATCATTCGTGGCACAGGAGGGCACCAAGCAGTGCCTATGCCAATGTGGACAGCCCTAGGGGGCCCGCGGCTGTACCCGCAGGCACCCCCGGCACCCATGCGGCAATGGCACCAGAGGCACCCTCGACACCCATGGAACCCATGGCAAGAATGGCACTCGAGGGCACCAGAGGCACCCATGACACCCATGAGCTCATGGCACCCACGGGTGTCCAGCGCCACCCGCAGGTGCCCGGCACCACCTCCACCCATGGCACCCGCGAGACACCCACGGCGACACCAGTGGCGATGGCACTCAACAGCAGCAACAACAGTACTTGCGGCGTCGCACAGAGAGATGGCGCCAAGCCACGGCACCGAGGCATGGCGCCGAGCCATGGCACAGACCCACAGCACCAAAGGAAAATGCCAATGGAAATCCTGAGAAAGAGGGGAGAAGGAAAAAAGTGGTGCCCGTGCCGGCCCCAGCATGGAAAAAGAACAGGGGTAGGTACCAGGTCAACATCGATGGCGAGACACCAAGGAGGCACTGTGCTCATCCTGATCCAAATCGACCCAGCTCCGGTCCAATGGCTCGAGGCCCGGAGGCCCCGAAATCAGGAACACAGACAGGAAAAAAGGAAGAGGTCAAACCCCCTGCTCCACAGGAGCGGCCCAGAGGTGAAACTGCTCACCGGAGCTCCAACGAGGACAGAGATGGAGTCCGGAGTCGAGAATGCGGCTGTTAGGAGCGGGGCCAATGGGAACCCTCCAAAGTCAATTCAGGCCTATCGCCCCTCCCGATGAACAATCCTCGTGCAGACGTACCAAACGGCAACCTCGAGCGGCACATATTCTTCTTCCCCAAATGTAGAAGAAGAGTCTAAGGTTAAGCGAAGTCGGATCCCCGGAACAGTAGAGTCGTGCTTCGGTGGACTGTCCTCCCTCCCCGAGCACAGGACTGTCCGTAGTCAGACTCTTCCCCATTTCTCAAGGGCGACGGACTGGGCACAGCCCCTCTGCCATAACAACTTTCAAACAAAGTCTTCCTACCGTCACCGCTACCGTCTAAAGACGACTCCGTAGATGGCAGGAAAGAATTTCTTTTTCTGTTCTTCATAATCTTTTCTTGTTCGTAAAATAAGAAATAACTACTACAAAGTTAAATTAAATGCTAAAAGCTGCTGTCGTATAGACAAAAACTTTGACTCTGGCAGACGAGCGACGTCGACATCCAAGCGCACTCGATGGCAGGAGAAAAGGAACTGAGGCGGTTGGAGGGTCGACACCGCGCCTACACAGGCGCGAGCTAGTCTGGCGGTGCCGCGTATGCGAGGTCCTGTCTCGGTGCCGGCCCTTCTGAAGATTTTTGGCTCCTGCTTGGTCCTAGCACCTCCGGCGCTATCCCACTAGTGTGATAGAGTGATAGAGACTTAGTCCAGGAATATCAAGAATTACTACAGTACCACCAAAGGTAAAATTTTAAACGTTTTTCTAGAAGTCTGATATGGGACCGCCCCCACATTAAGGTGTGGGACAATTAATGGCAGACATTTCCCTTTAAAACACCTTGATTCAATATTATAAGCCTGTCACTGGTAAGTGGAGTAAAGCATTGATTCTACAGCTGGGATTATACATTATAACATGCCTTGGGGCAATTTACAGCCCGAGTCGCACAATTCGGAATGTTACCATGGTATGTTATGATTTACTCCTTACTGAACAGCGCGCACATCGCTGTATTATATGTTCAAACATTGTAAATACTGTTACCACTGTTGAACTGCTCTCCCCTTCCCCCAGGACGCATCTGGAAACGAGCTATATTGCTCAGTATCCTTTCCAAGTAAAACAGAACAATAAATGTAATCAAATCCTTTTATATTATTTGCTGCCTACACGTAGACACCGCTATGTTTTTTCTTCATCAGATAATCCTTGGTTTGTGAGATTACAGTCATTCCCACGGCAACAGGCTTATGTCACAAACACAGCTGAGACTACAGTTGGGGGGGGGCAGGAGGATGAGATCTAGTCTGGAGGAACAAAGATTCACAGTAATAAAGAATGAAGGAATAAAAATGAGAGGAGATGAACACAGAAAATTAAAATATATGTTGAATTGTGTATTATACAGAGAGTCCCCCCAAAAAAAAAAACGAAACAAGCTGGTAACTTCACACCTGGTTATGCTGGTGATACCATGGGCACTAGTAGAGCCATGCTCGAAAGTGCCCTTATGATGTTACCACACCAGCAACAAGTGAAGTTAGCCAGCACGTTTTCACAGGGGTGTGTTTTTAACTATATACAGTGCTAACTGAGCAAAAGTTCATTAGTACTGAGGCAATGCTGGGGTTTGCTAAGGCAGAATCACGCAACAGCTATTGCAAACTATATCTGGAGTGCCTCACCTCAGCATTACCTCTAGGTACTAAACTTTTAGATAACTACCACTGTACAATATAAAATTGGCCTGTTTCGTTAACAGTCCTTATCTGCTGACCGGTTCTGTTTCTGTGTAACATATATCAACCAAGGCTGCCCTCTGTGTATTTATTCATTCATTCATTACTAGGATTACAATTACCTTTGAACCAGGGGTTCGTTTGCAAAGGTTCCACATCATGAAGGATAACAGTAAGATAAAGTACAGCATAAAATGTGGCATAAGGAGATAAAGTGTAAACTAGAAACAGGAGGTAAAACTTAATAGCTAAGAAGCGCACAATACAAGAGATACACAGGTAAGACAAATGGCAAAAGCAGCAATATAACAAATGATGTTAGCTATAACAAATTGGTAAGGTAGCATATTAAACAACAAGCAACAGCAACAACAGGAATATTCAGGTAAACTGCAGTCTGAATACATCAGATATTGTCAACATACGAGCAAATCAAGGAACAAGGACAGCATGTCATGAGTTCGGGGGGGATTAAAAAGAATGGTAGGACATTCACTTAGAGTGCAAACAGCAAGATATCAGATCAGGATTGTAGTCCAGAAGAGTGGGCCAAACCAAAACAAGGGCAATCCTGGAGTGAAAGTCAACAAAGAGGGGGTCCTGGAGAGAAAGATGAGGCGGGGTGGGCGATAAAAAGAGAGGGCACACGAGACTGGCAGAGGGTAGAAATCAAAACAGGAAACAGCTGCTGCAACAAAGGTCATACACAGCAAGCTAATGCTTTTAAATGTGTTTTATAGTAACTAGAGTTTGATGGGCAATGAAGAATTTGACTTACTTCAGGTTTGAAGACTGGGCCTTTCTTTTTTTCACTCCCTTGGGTTTCTGGCTGTTGACAGAAGAACTGGTTAGCACACAAGCTTTTTGTTCCATCACAGTGAAATACCATCCCATGATATCGTAGGTCAGCAGCATCGGTGGGCAGGGTCACAGCATAGCTTTAGTATGCTACAAAAACAGGAAAAATTCTTACCGACTTCAGAAGGAGCGACATCCCGGATCAGGAAGTTATCTTGAACTCAGAACAGGACTAGGAGGTAAGTTCTGAAGAAGGGATGGGGCTCCATCCACTGTCCTTGATAGACTGCACAGCCGGATGCCCCGCAGGATCATGCCCAAGGGACGGTAGGGGAGGAGGGAATTAAATATCCCAGTGTCCCCAGGCAGAGGCAGCTGCATAGCTCTCCATGCCAAAGGCAGTATCCTATGGACTCCTCCTGCTCTTTACTTGCTTTTCCTCCTGGACTTCAACCACTGGATCAGGGGGGGTTCCCCACCTTGGGCAAGCATGGGATCCCACCAACAAGGCATGAAGCCTCTTCTGCCCAAGTCATCCTAAAACACTAAGACCCAAAGAGTTCTCTATGTAGTTCTTCTATGCGGCCCTCCTTGTTCCTATTCATTTGTCAAGGGCAAAATTAGGAGCCGGAAACTAGGGAGTGGGATTAGCAGTTGGATACTGGGTTTGTGTATGCTTGAGCAGGAGTAGGTGTTGGATACTGGGTTTGTGAGTGCTAGGGTACAGAATTAGGAGTTGGATACTGGGTTTGTGTGTGCTGGGGGAGGGATTAAGAGTTGGATACTGGGTTTGTGTGTGCTGGGGCAGGATTAGGAGTTGGATACTGGGATTGTGTATGCTGAGGGTGGGATTAGGAGTTGGATACTGGGTTTGTGTATGCTTGAGCAGGAGTAGGTGTTGGATACTGGGTTTGAGAGTGCTAGGGCACAGGATTAGGAGTTGGATGCTGGGTTTGTGTATGGTTGAGCACGAGTAGGTGTTGGATACTGGGTTTGTGAGTGCTAGGCAACAGGATTAGCAGTTGGATACTGGGTCTGTGCGTGCTGGGGAGGGATTAGGAGTTGGATACTGGGTGTGTGTGTGTGCTAGGGCACAGGATTAGGAGTTGGATACTGGGTTTGTGTGTGCTGCGGAGGGATCAGGAGTTGGATACCGGGTTTGTGTGTGCTGGGGCAGGATTAGGAGTTGGATACTGGGCTTGCATATGCTGGGGGCAGGATCAGGAGTTGGATACTGGCATTGTGTATGCTGCCAGCAGGATTAGGAGTTGGATACTGGGTTTGTGTATGCTTGAGCAGGAGTAGGTGCTGGATACTGGGCTTGTGAGTGCTGGGGTACAGGATTAGGAGTTTGATACTGGGTTTGCACGTGCTGGGGGGAGGGATTAAGAGTTGGAAGGGTTTGAGTGTGCTGGGGGAGGGATTAAGAGTTGGACACTGGGTTTGTGTGTGCTGGGAGAGAGAGAATAAGAGTTGGATACTGGGTTTGTGTATGTTGGGGGCAGGATCAGGAGTTGGATACTGGGTTTGTGTGTGCTTGGGAGAGGGTTTAAGAATTGGTTACTGGGTTTGTGTATGATGGTGGCAGGATTAGGAGTTGGATACTGGGTTTGTGTATGCTGGGGTAGGTTCAGGAGTTGGATACTGGGATTGTGTTTGCTAGGGTACAGGATTAGGAGTTTGATACTGGGTTTGTGTGTGCTGGGGAGGTATTAAGAGTTGGATGCTGGGTTTGTGTGTGCTGGGTGAGGGATTAGGAGTTGGATACTGGGTTTGTGTGTGCTGGGAGAGGGATTAGGAGTTGGATACTGGGTTTGTGTGCGACGGGGAGGGATTAGGAGTTGGATACTGGGTTTGTGTGCGCTGGGGAGGGATTAGGAGTTGGATACCGGGTTTGTGTGTGCTGGTGGCAGGATTAGGAGTTGGATACTGGGTTTGTGTATGCTTGAGCAGGAGTAGGTGTTGGATACTGGGTTTGTGAGAGCTAGGGTACAGGATTAGGAGTTTGATACTGGTCTTGTGTGTGCTGGGGGAGGGATTAAGAGTTGGATACTGGGTTTGTGTGTGCTGGGGACAAGATTAGGAGTTGGATACTGGGTTTGTGTGTGCTGGGAAGGGATTAGGAGTTGGATACTGGGTTTGTGTGTGCTGGGGAGGGATTAGGAGTTGGATACTGGGTTTGTGTGTGCTGGGTGAGGGATTAGGAGTTGGATACTGGGTTTGTGTGTGTGCAGGAGGGATTAGGAGTTGGATACTGGATTTAAGTGTGACGGGGAGGGATTAGGAGTTGGATACTGGGTTTGTGTGTGCTGGGGAGGGATTAGGAGTTGGATACTGGGTTTGTGTGTGAAGGGGAAGGATTAGGAGTATGATACTGGGTTTGCATGTGCTGGGGACAAGATTAGGAGTTTGATACTGGGTTTGTGTGTGCTGGGTACAAGATCAGGAGTTGGATCCTGGGTTTGCGTGTGCTGGGGGAGGAATTAGGAGTTGGATACTGGGTTTGTGTGTGACGGGGAGGGATTAGGAGTTGGATACAGAGTCTGTGTATGCTGAGGTACAGGACTGATGACTGATCATATTTCCTCTTTCCACATTTTCACCCCACACAGCCCAGTTTTTTTTAAACCCTTTTTGGTGACCCTGGCTATCCGTTCCTGGATGCTTACCTTATGCAGTGGTATTTCTCTCCCCTGCTGAACCAGGAGATGTAGCTCATTGACCTGCTGCCGAACCATTGGAGGAACAGGATTGCAGCAAGCTATGATACCTTGTGGCTCTCTAGGGGAGGAAAAAAAGAAAAACACACATGCATGTTAAACACATAGGGCCCAGTTCGCAAAAACCTATGCTTGGAGTAAACGGTGCAAGTAGCAAGTTACGCCAGCAGTTGCAACATGCGGTATTCTGCAAAGCAGCTTGTACCAAAGTGGACTTATGCCACCAGTTAAATCATAAACCCCCTGTGACATGGCGCTAGGGGGTTTCGGCAGTAGTGTGCCCTATTCTGGAAGGGCAGTCTCAAGTCCCTGAATTTGCTATTCTAAAAACGCCCCAGAGGACACCGTCAAAATACAGTACACCAGCAAATAGCTGGTGTAAGTGCTGCATCCACAGAGGTTGCACCAATGTGCTGCCAGCGATCCCCAGTACGCAACCTCCAGTCCCATCATCAAACCAGTAGTAAAAGCCCCGGCGTCTGAGACCCCTGCCCCATCCTCCAATATCGATACATAAAAGCCCATGATCGCCCTCCATCCCTGGAAATGAGATATGCAATAAATATTTAATACTAAAGCCCTCAATCTCCCTGGTAGTCTAGTGGCCCTCACCCACCCGGCATTGCCAGTCCACCTATCATCTCCCTCTCATTCACAGCCAGCAACTCAGCACTAGTCCACTTCTCACTACTATGGCCAGGCCGACAACTGAGCTCCATATGGGCGTACTACTGTAAATAGTATGCACCCAATGAATGAGCTGTTATTCATCTGAGCAATGCATTATTTACAGTAGTACACACGCCACAATGGAGCTGTGTTGGTGGCTGCGATGGTGGTGGAGAGGGGGGGCTGTGCCAGTTGCTGGCTGAGGAATGGTGGGGGGTTTGCTGGGTGGACTGGTACTGCCAGGTGGGAAGCCACCAGGACTACCATGGAGATCGGGGCTTTGAAAGCACTTTTATTGCATAACGTAAATTCTGTGGATCAGGGAGTGGAGGTGCTAGTCCTGTGGGGCTTTTCATTAATGTGGGGAACGGGCATGGTGAGGGAGGTGCTAGGCCTGCTGGGCATTGGGCATGTGTTTGGGGGATCGGACATTGGGGGGGGGTACTAGCCCTGTGGCGTGTTTTGTTTGGGGGTTCGGGGCAATGGTGGGGGGTTGGGGTCCCCTAGCCCTGTAGGGCTGTACAGTGTGTGTGTGTTGGGGGGCACTTGCGCCCTGCACTTGGGCAAGCCACAGGCTTGCAGCTAACTGTTCCAGTATGCCCTCCATTTGGCGTACAGGTACAGTTGGCTAAAGTCGCAGGTCTTAGCAGCAAGGACCCTGCCAGATAGAGAATTGGGTGCAGGGTCCCTGGCGCAACTGTGTTTGGCGCAAGTCGTGATTGGTGGTGACTTGCACCATCATTCTAGAATCGAGCCCATAGTGTGCCTAAATATACTCAGTCCTACTTCCTCCTGAAAGTCTTCCAGTCCTGAAACTGGATTTTACTGCAGTGCCAGAACCTCACATTTTAATGTTATACTAGGTATGTTTTTATTAGTGGGGTTATTCAATTTAAGTATTTGTTCACTGTGTTGCCCTATTGCGATCTGTTGTAATGGCACCATGAGCCCCAGGGGAAGGGCATTGGAATTACTTACACACACACACACACACACACACACACACACACACACACACACACACACACACATATATATGCACACTACACATGTCTATGTCATCTGTTAGCACCCTTTGCAAACTGTGTGAGAGGCCTTTCGGCACCATGCAATTCTGCTTAAAGTTGAACCAGCATAACATTCTGTGGTGATTTGCATATGCAGCCCATGATGCTTTGCATTGTGTGGGCATGTGTGATTTTGTATTTTCTTGAAACTTGGCTTCCCAGCCAAATGCCCTTTGGGGTAACCCTTGCCTCAGCGTTTGCGCACAGAGGTTCTTTGTCTTTTATGCACACTACTACTACTACTAACTCTCATATTATTAGCAGGTGATTCTTATTGTTCATAATTTCAATTTTTGTAATAAAATATTTTTAAGCAGCAGTATCTGTTAGTTGGCAAAAAATGTTATAGTATTTTAGCAAACATTTATTTGTGACATTCTTTTTCTCAGTTATCTTTAACAGCTGCTGTAATTAATTTTTATAATTAATGACTTATCATTAAAGGTGACAGGAAACTTGTGCTAATTGGCAGCAGTTAGTAATGCTGCTGTTTACAGCAATGACATTCAAACGTTCAAATGATCCATATTTATCTGTATGCAAGTAAACATTGATGTGAAAAAGTGTCTTCAAAATTGTTTAGTTTTTATGAGCAATATACTGCACAATTCTCTTCATGAACAGATAATCCGGAGTTTTTACTATGCCATGGTTTGTGTGCAGAATGCCAATTATGAGCACCTCGCTCAGAGTTCTGCGCACAAACCGTGACATAGCTACGATTCCAGATAACACATTCCAAGAAGAGAACTGTGACAGAATGGTGCCATAAAAACACAACAGAAAAGTACAGTTACGTAGAAACTTACTATAACAGTAGACCTTCGAGAAGAGCTCCTGCAGCAGGCTACTCCTTAAGGACTATGCCGCCAGGCACTAAGACTCCACAGAAAACTTCTAGTCAGCAGTACCCAGCTGAGGCCTGCCCCTTACGTCTGTCTGCCCACTGACGTCACCCTCTGTACAAAGAGGGTGCTCCCCAGACCCACCTCAGTTCACTCACCAGAGACCTTGAGGTTGTGCAGCAGGAGGAATTTGAGGCAGGTGCCTAAAATTCCCAGGAGGAGAAAACAGAATAGGGGGATGGAGGGAAGGAAGCAGCGCCTGCTGCAGGAGCTCTTCTCAAAGAACTACTGTTATGGTAAGCTCCTACATAACTGTCCTATCTTACTTCGAGTAGGAGCTCCTGCGGCAGGCTACGTCTTAAGGACAGAGTCCCAAGCACTCACCCAGAAGGGGAAAGAAGAAACAGGGTGGTAGGAAAAAGCCCATGGAGTTTTATGACAGGAGACCTTGGAGCACAGCCAGGCCGAATCCTGCTCTTTTTCTGGAGGCAATGCCCAGACTGTAGTGCTTGATGAACGTATGCACAGAGTCCCAGGTTGCGGCAGTGGAGATGTCCGATGCCGAAACATGTTTCATGGCTGCAAAAGATGCAGCCATCCCCCCCTTGTAGAATGTCCCTTGTCTGGCCCCTGCAAGGGTTTGTCATGCTTGTTGTAGATGAACACAATGCAACTGGCCAACCATTTTGACAGGGTTTGTTTCGAAACAGGTTTTCCCAGAGCCCTGGGGGCAAAAGAATCAACAACAGGTCAGACTTGTGAACTGTTTTAGTATGGTCCAAGTAGTAACGAAGGATCTTGTGGACGTCTGGAGTGCGAAGGAGGGCCTCCCCCCAATTTGGATACTCGGGCATAATAAACCAGAAGGCAGATATCGTGATTCAGTCAGCTCAGAAACTACCTTTGGTAGAAACGTAGGATTGGTATGAAGAGACACCCAGTCTGTGAAAAACTAAATAAGGCTTTTTGCACATGAGTGCTTGAAGCTCTGGAATTCTTCAAGCCAAAGTAATGGCAACTAAAAATAACGCTTTCCAAGAGAGAAAGCAAAGGTCACAATCCGTGGCCAGTTCGAAGGGAGGCAAGGTTAATTTCTCTAGAACAAATAAAAGATCCCACGGGAGAACAGGATTCACGATGGGAGGTGTTAAATGAAGTATATCCCCTAGAAAGATACGGGAGATCCAACTGGGCAATATTTCTACCCTCCACAGGTGCAGGATAAGCAGAGATGGCAGAGAGGTGCACCTTAATGGATGAGTAGCGCAGCCCTGTGTCCAAGAGCGAGAGAAGATACTCCAAGACAGAGTTCACCGAGCAAGAAAAGGGGTCCAGGGAACATGCAGCAGCCCAGATGCAAAAGAGTTTCCACTTCATGGCATACGTAGCCTGTGTAAATGGCTTCCTTGCCTCTACTAGGACTTCAGCCACTCTCTACGAAACTCCATGATGGGAGACAACTAGATCTGCAGAAGTCATGCAATGAAGGCGTAGGGACCAAAGATCCAGGTGAACTAGTGTGCTCTGGTCTTGGTATAGCAAGCTGGATGATAGAGGTATTGGGAAAAGAGGTTCCACCGCCAATCGCTGCAAGATGGGGAACCATATCTGGCATGGCCAGAACGGGCTATCAAAATCACTGCTGCCCCTTCGGCCCGCAGCTTAAGCAGCAGCCTCTGAAGGAGGAGGAAGGGAGAGAATGCGTAAAGAAACCTACCTGTCCAGCAAAGGGACAACGCGTCTCACCAAGAAACACCAGGCCCGGGATCTAGCGAGCAAAGATTGGGCAGTTTGACAGTGCACAGGAATGTGACAAGGCCCAGCTCTGGATGGCCCCAACTTTCGAAGAGGTCATCCACCACTTCTTGAAGCAGCTCCCACTCATGGTTCCTTGTACGAGAGTGGCTGAGCTTATCTGCCAGTACGTTTTGGACGCCTAGAACATGAACTGCTTTCAGCATTAGTCCATCTTCTAGGGTCCAGTACCACACTCTCATGGCTTCTCTGCACAGAGGGTAGGAGTGCGCCCCCCCCCCGCTGATATAAAAGACGACCAACATGTTGTCGGTCTGAATAAGCAGGGTACCCTGGGAAAGGTGCGTCTGAAAGGCCTGCATGGCATACAGAATCACCCTCATCTCCAATATGTCGATGTGAAGGGTCACTTCTAGGTCTGACCATGTGCCTGGAGTACGGGAATTCTGAAAGTGAGTACCCCATCCCAGACACGATGCATCCGAGGTCAGGATCTGGTTCTGTGAATCCGACTGGAACGGTACTCCCGATTCCAAATTTGGAGAAGTTAGCCACCATGACAGCATTTGCTGAACAGCCCTTGATATATGTATGGGTTGTTCAAGGTCATCGGTCCTCCGGTCCCACTAAGCCCTTAGGGTCCACTGGGGAACTCTCATATGCAAGTGTGCCTGCGGGACTGTAGGTATGGCAGCCGCCATATGTCCCAGAAGCTGCAACATAGTCTAGGCTGTGACTAGGTTGGCTGAAGCTATTCTGGACACCAGATCTCTCAGCAGAGTGGTCGTGTCGGGTGGGAGGAAAGCCCTTCCCTGCTTTGTGTCCAGAATGGCCTCTATGTACTGCAGACATTGGCAGGGCCAGGGACAGGACTTTGGGAGGCTAAGTGTTTTCTCCAGCATCTGGAACATCTGGAATGTGTCCGAGAGGGTATGTATTAACTGCGATCTGGAAGGAGCAGTTAGGAGCCAGTCGTCTAGGTAGGGATAGACAAAGTGGCCTCGTCTCCTGAGAGCTGATGCAACCACTGCAAGACATTTGGTAAATACCCTCAGGGCTGAGGAGATGCCGAAAGGCAAAGCCCAGAATTGGTAGTGGTCCCCTTGGAAGGTGAACCAAAGGTATTTCCAGTGAGCTGGAAACACCAGGATGTGCTAGTAGGTGTCTTGCATGTTCAGGGAGCATAGTCAATCCCCCTGATGTAATATGGGGATCAGGCCGGGTAAGATCACCATTCTGAACCTTTTGTACTTGATAAATTGGTTCAGTTGACTCTGGTCCAGTACGGGTTTTACGTCCCCCGTCTTCTTGGGAACCAAGAAGAAGTTGGAGTAATACCCGGTTCCCTGCTGAGGAAGAGGAACGGGCTCGATGGCTCACTTTGAGAGCAAGGCCAGGATCTCTCTCCTGATGAGGTCTGTGTGAGCTGATGAGTATTGACAGGAGGCTGGAGGATTGTCTGGGGGAAGTTTGACAGACTCCAGTGTATAACCCTTTTCGATAATATCCAGAACCCATAAGTCTGTGGTAATGCTGGTCAACCCTTCTAGGTAGAGGGAGAACAGACACCCTACTGCCTCCCCCACCGACTCTGCTGGAGGAGGAAGGGCAGGCAGGGAGTCATATATTGGTGGCTGGGCAGCGAGGACTGTGAGGATTTGGCACTCCTAGGCCCACTGT